>CM028377.1:72389261-72420733 GCA_013146195.2 Codonopsis lanceolata
GCATAAACTTACCATTGTCTACATGAACTCCCGTAAAGCATAAACATTTTCGGTTACAAACTAAGTCCATTAAGAATGATGCATCACAATGGAGAGAATTCAACTTGATACAAGTCTCTCTCTTTTCATCGTTACCATCACCAACGTCACCAATTTCACAGCGACTCTTTTTGATGGTTGACTTGTACCGAAAAGGGCAAATGGGCAAAGATGCGGATTAAGTGGGATCCACATGGAAATTATTTGTTAGACTTTCGCCAATCACTACCTATATTTCTTTCTAGGTGACTTTGGAGAATAAAGTTTGTTGAGCGGTGACAATTTAGGAAAAAAAGAAAGAAAAGTAGACGTCGCATTATTGTACAAAACTCAAACAAATTGTACTTCATTTTTAAAAAATACATTGACAATTATAGTGAATTGCTATTGGTTGAGTGCACAACACCCGATAGGCATAATGCCGGTGTTTCGGGATCGTCAATTTTTTCTAGATCTTAAATACTACTACCATAAAAACACAAAAAAGGAAAAAAAGTGAGTAGACCCGCAAATATTAGAATGATAAAATTATGGGTAAAATCATTTTACAGATTTTTTTTTTTTTAAAAAGAATTCTCTTTACTTACCTATATGTGTTGGTAATACCGTCTAAGATAATAACTGCCCTATTAGAATAAGCACAAGTCATGCTCGGCGTTCGGTACGTGAGCTGCATTTTTCCACACGAGCCTTCTCCGAGCGACAAGCAATTAATGGCGTCTTCACCTTCGTCCGGCACTCAACTCGTTCCTCACTCATGCCAGATGACCCTATCTCCAGTAAATGCTGCAAGGGGTTATCTCTCTCTCTCCACAGATTGTACTCAATTGCAGATTGGCACCATTTCATTTTCTATGTGTATCAATTGTTAGAACTAAATCAAAATTCTACACCTATTCATTGCCCGTCGGCGTTGTTTGTCATAAATTTTCTGCTTATTGAACTTTATCAACCGTTACTATCTTACATTTTGATTACTTTCTCTGTTTTGACATAAAAACACATGTAATTACAGCGTTATCTATTTGCTGTTTTTGTTAGAAATTTTCTGCTGATTGAACTTTATCTCCTTCACTGTTTTTGTTATAAAGTAAGGTGAATAGCTTTGCATTTTATTATCCTATTTACTGTTTTATGATTTTACTTTTTGAAACATTTTCTACAGAACTTGCTGCTTGATAGGCTCTGAATTGCCTTGGTAATATTCTTAAGATTTAGCGTTCCTCACTGATTTTGTCAAAAAAAAAATAATATGTTTAGTTTGAAGATCAATTTCGACTTTTATATGGTATCCTTTCTGTTGTTTTGTGTTTTTTCCTTTTGATACTAGTATTATAGAAATTGCTGCTAAATTGGCATCGAATTACGTTGCTAATTTTGGTTGTGACTTAGTGCCAAATAATTTTAATCATATGAGGTGCTTCAAATTTCATAAGCTATCTTGTGTTATTTTGTGATTTTACTTTTTGGAAAACCATTATTTTTCGAGGAAAATTACTGCTTAAGATTAATGATATTAGGATTACATTGCTATTTTGCTTGTGATTTAGGGCCTATTCTGATCTGAGGCACATTAAAGAAATTTTATCATCTGTTTAATTCAGTGTGAATTTCGGAGAACAAAGTTTCATTTTTAAGAGAAGAATCTCCATAACTAAAAATTGAGATCCTGTGATATATATTAATTGCAACTAGTGTTTATTCCAGTATATTTCACATCAAAGGAAAAATAACTATTGTAATTCATTTTTAAGAAGGATTGTCATTACTCGGCAGAGTAATAAGCGTAGCTGAGCTTGGGATTAAGATGTGAGTCATAATTTTTGTGCATGTAATGTGTAGTAAGTGTTATTCTATGTCCTATCTGTTGGTTTATGTTGAAGGGTCCCCTTCAAGATTAATTGCTCTAGTATTGTCAGTTTCAATCATTTAGTTCCTGCTAGTATAAAAGTCTCTCATCCTCTTCATGGGAATGCACATCTCTAACAACAGGTGCAAGTTGCAATGGAGAACATGCTTAAGATGATAAAGTGAGTTGACAAGCATAATTTACATCAGAGTAATTGTTTCTTAGCTATTTAAATGATATTTGAGGCTTTCTAGCTATGAATGATGTTCTTTTAAGAAAATTTTCTGCCTACTTCCATGAAGGGTCTTCCCTATGCATCCTTGAAAACAATTTCTGATAGGGATGATTACATGCCCTCTTTTCATCTTCTTTTTTATGATCTGAATAGTATTCTTGACAATGTCTCTTTTCATTTTAGTACTTACTTCTATCCAAAAATCTACATAATGAAATCGACCAACACTCTGCTGGAATAACGAAAAATATCGAGAAATGCAAAGATTATACTCTTCAAAGAAAGAAAACTTTAGAGGAAGAGAATGATCGTTTTAAAAGCTTCTTGTTTGGACATCTTTGAACACGGGGATTAAGCTAAAAGCAAGTAAGCTTTAAGCTTTGTTTGCTCGGTCTTCAAATTCTTCTTTCACTATTACTAGAAAACTTTATTTGGAGCAATTAAAAGTCACAGATAACTCTCTGAAGGAGACCATCCTTTACGATGCTTTAAGTTTTAACGTATTTTTCTTTGATATCTCTCATATCTCACATGTTTACGCGTCAAACATATTGCATTTGCATGATTATAACATGAGATTCTTTTAACCTTTATGTAAGGGAAAATCTACTATTGTATAGTGTCACTGATACCACCTTGTGCACACTTGGTACTAAAAATAATTAGCCATCAGAAGTATTTTCCTCACATGTAAGCTGTAATTATCGAAATAAGAAAGTTGGCCATCAAATAATGGTCAGTCATCCTATGTTTTTCTTACTTTTAATGAACGGCCAACAATTTAAATACTCCCTCCGTCCCTAAATTATTGTCCTGGTTGACCCGGCGCACAAATTAAGAAAAAACAATTGACTTGATTATTTATATTGGTTTAATGTGTAGTTTCCTTTAAAGCCTATGTGTATGTGGTTCAAAATTAAAGTAAGGTGAAAAAGTAAGGGTAAAGTGGTAAAAATGATGTTTTAAAAAGGTAAGTTTCAAAGTGGACAATTATTTTGGGATGGACGAAAAAGGAAAGGAGGACGATAATTTAGGGACGGAGGGAGTATCATTCAGAATTAAAATTAGTGCACGCCTCTCAACACAACTCCTAACACCCCTTTTAAAACGCAACCCATACAAGGAACAAAGCTGAAGATACCCCACATAACCCTCAGTCATAATGCTTACAATCATCTATCAGGCCATAAAATTCAATGAAAAACAAGATCAACAATTATATATGGCAGCTTAAACATCAGCAGCAAGATGGTGCATAACATTAGCTAACCCATATTCCAGCAAAACACAAATTAAGAAGAGCAAAAATATTGAGAACCTCTGCACCTCAAACAGTCACTAATCCAGCAGCAGATCCACATTGACATAAGAATAAATCATTACTCCAACTGCAGATCTCCATCGGATTCTGCCACATGGTGATAGGTGATCAAGGCAAAGAGCTATGCATTGAACCAAACACCAAGGTACAAGTGCAGGCCTACTACCTATGATATTTTTGAATATATGGCCACACACCATCATGAGACATTGTATAGTTGTATATAACTTCTGTCATGAATTTGTGAACATTTTGCGCATGTTGTATGATAATTGAGTGGTAAGCAAGCCCTACTAACCTTCTAAATTTGTTGCTTCATGATTTTGTTCTTCGTCAAATGATGTTATGTCATGCAACACGAGATATCAACTCTTTGTACATGTCCCTTGAATCACTGTAATACTGGCATTTTTAAGAACATATGGAATTGGTCAACAAATGGAAAATCCTATTTATCTATTTCTTTTTGTTCTTAAGTACAGGTAAATCACAAGTGCCTGAAATAAAATGTTCCGGGACCCTACATAAATCTTCACTGCACAAACTTTCTTGAATTGTTGGAGTTTAGACTTGGATTCGGACTCACTGTTTAGAAAATTTGTTTTTATACATCTAATTGGTTAAAGAGGAATGCAATAAATATTACCTTCATAATCAAGAAACATTTATTACAAATTGTATCTCATTTGATACCTCTTTTTTCAATTGGGTGGGTTGGGTTGGAATGGGTAACATGTTGAAACCATCTAGAACCCAAATATCAAACGGATCGAAATGGGTAGGGTTGAAACGGATAATGGGTTAAGACGGCTGGGTCGACCCGTCTTAAGCCAAACTTTTTCCGGTGGGATTTATCAAATATGGCCATTTGACCCGATGAGTAAATATATATAGCCTTTGACCATTGGTTTATTGATAAACCAGTGTAAACCACTTAGTCGACCACTTGACCACTGGTAGTTTATTGATAAACCAGTATAAACCACTTAATCTGTGAGAACCCAAACCCATTACTTGTTTATTGCCTTAATAACATGCTTGTATTGTGCCTTAACATGTTAGACACTTCTATTTGTCCATGTCATGCTCACATTGGAGTATTACATGCCTAGTTGCTTGAATACCTTCTACGCATTGCTTGCCTTGCCGTTGTACTTTGAGTGGTTGCCTTAGCATGTTTAGCACTCAACTAAGACTTGTTAGAGTTCTATTGTCTTCCATAGATGACTTAGAACATTCGCCTTGATCATAGTAAGCTTGATTGGAAGTGTAGAAACCTTCTTGCTTTGTTTTGGCCTTAGCGATTTCCCTCGTCTCCCGTTTTGCTCGTATTTCGACGTGCGAATTGTTCCTTGAGTTCCCGGACTTGTATTCAAGTCATAACCATGTTTAAACAATCCTTTTTCATGCCCAAGTTATCCTAGTTCTATTAGCGTTTGATCCGGGTTTGATTCGTCAACCAATCGTCGCATGATTCGAGCCTTGTCCTACCTTGTTCCGGGTGTTGTTCGGGTGTGTTTCGGACATGTTTTGAGTTGTGTTAGACCCTAGAATGGTTGCCCATAAGCTTGGGACCATTTAGGACTTGTTTAGGTCAAGTTTTGGTGCTCCAGAAGTTCAGGCGGCCGCATGGCTCGAGTGAGGCGCCCGCCCCAAATCGAGAGCAAATGAAAAATGGAACCCTTCCCAAGATCTCGAGGCGGCCGCATGAGCATGAGCGCCCGCCTCACTTTCGATCGATCGCCTCTACGGGATTTTCCTCCTTCCAGCTTTTGTGATCCAATTAGCCACTTAAACCTCCTTCCTAATTGGCCCTAATCCAACCTATTAAACCCTAATCAAGTTAGATTAGTCCTAATCTCAAGCAACCTCCATTGGACATGTGGATTCCACCACCCTCCTCCTCTTGACATGTGGAATTCCACCAAAATCATGCAACATATAAAAAGCCTCTCTCTTGTTGACTTAGCCATTAAGCCCCATTATCAGATTTCTTCTCCTCTCTCTTGCCATGTTTAGTGTGTGTAGATAATAGGTGAGATTAGTGTGTGTCTCTTCCCTAGATTGAGCTCCCGACCTCCGATTGCCAAACCGAGACCACCGGAGTGAAGCTACCGACGAGGAGATCGTTTCCATCCGATTACTTTGTACTCCAACCTTCCTTTTTCCTTGGTGAGGGTAAGCTATTGATTCCCCCTTAGGTTGTATGCTAGACTTGCCATGTTTCCCCCTTTTCTATTGATTTCCATGCTTCTTCCATGTCCAAACTATGATTGTGGATGTTTTGATCTCTTGGGATTTTGAATAATGTCCATCTTGTTGATTGAGACTTATGCCTAGAATTAAAAGAGTTCTATGTCCCCTTAGGAACAACTAATGTTCTTGGACTTACGACTCTTGACAACTCTTGGAGAATATGAATTCTAGAGTTTCACGGACTATGGATTGTTCATCCTGTTGATTTGAGTCCTATGCTTAGAATCGAATGTGATCTATGTCTTCCTAAGAATAACAAATGTTCTTGGACTATTGGCTTTTGATAACTTTGGCAAATTGATTCTAAAGTTCCCTTGAATTATGAAATGTTGAACTTATGTTAATACTTGACTATGGTTGTTAAGTGGATTAACGGCCTAGTTAATCGATACGAGAACTTAGAAAAGGATTTTGGATGCATCTAGCATCTTAACTCTCTTGGATGAATTGTTAGAGACGACTCAGCGGAGTCAAACTTAAGTGAGCCATTGAACAATACCGGCTCAATGATCAATCCCTACGACGTCCTAAACACGTTCCTCTAAGAATGATAATTCTAGACTCTTGAGAATTGGATTGATTACCTTGCTTGATTCTTGATGTCATACGATAGAATGCCTATTTGACATATTGAGTTCGCTCTTGTCGAACTCATTCCTGCTTGATTATTGATGATAATTCTTAAACTACGGTTGTTAAATAGATTAATGACCTAGCCGATCATATACGAGAACTTAGAAAAGGTTCATGATGCATTTAGCGTCTTAACTCTCTTGGATGAATTGTTAGAGATGACTCAACGGAGTCAAGTTTAGCGAGCCATTGAACAATACCGGCTCACCGACCAATTCCTACGACGTTCTAAACGCGTTTCCCTAAGAATAATAATTTTAGACTCTTGAACTTGAACTGATTACCTTGCTTGATCTTGAATGTCATATTATTGAATGACTAATTGACATGTGAGTTCGCTCTTGTCGAACTCAATCCTACTTGGTTATTGATGAGAATAATTTACTTGTCATGAACGAGATCGCTCTTGCCGACCTCGTTCTATACTTGAGAATTTTGTTAAGTAAACATTACTTGGCATTTGCATGAGTCCAGCTGGCATACCTGTCTTTGTTCACACACCGCTCCACCTGTGGGCCACGGTGGGAAGTAGCTCCCTTGTTGTAATCATTTAAGAGCACCATTGGTGACTATCCCTGCATCTCTCTGAAGATCGATGTACTTACACACATTCGATACCCGCACATTCCATAACGCTTGTATGCAGAACTACGTAGCGGCCCGGCCTCCATATATCCTCATCCTATGTGATTTAATTATGCGCACTTATATGAAACAATGTGCATCTGGGATATATGACCTCTATGCTTATGTGACGATATCTTGCCTTGTATGTTGCATATTGCCATGACATGCATGATTGATAGCTTACAAGTCTTTATGACTTACCCTTTCCCCCCTTTACTGTTTTAGATCCTAGCAAGTCAGGTCCTGCTCGTTGAGACTCGATGTGTTCGTGCTTTGTGCCCTTTTTGGTGCGCTGTTGATTATTGAAGAGATGGTTTGATGGCCTCTTACTCTTGTTTATATTTTTGTAAGGACGACGGGTTAAGCAAGTCAACTAGACTATGCTTGGGTATTTGTGTAGAACTTGATTGTAACTCTTGTTAGCTGCTAGTAGTTTAATACTTGTAGTACTTGTAACCTTTTTGTGTCGGCATTGTGTAAGCCGAGCTTTGGTTAACTTGTTATTATTCCTCTACGTATTAGTCTTCCGCTGAGCATGCTATTAGCTCTTATTTAATCCTTGTCCATAAACTGTTAGCTTGGGTTCCGGCTTGTAGTGTCGCCGAAGACTTGGTTATATTGTTTAACTGTTTATCAGGTTGAAAAAGATTTTAAAAATACCGGCCTTTTGGTGCCGAGGCGTGCTACGTCTCTAATGTTGCGTCACGTCGTTTTTATGAATGAAGTCCTTGCATGTTTATTGCCTACTTGTTTCCTCCTTATTTGGGCGGTCCGACCCTCGGTCCCATCTCGGGCCCGGGCCGGGTCTCCACATAATCGACCACTGGTCGACCTGTCGACCACACTTGTTGACCAGTGATTTCGGATGTTGAGGCGTGTATTTTTACTGGTTTACTGATAAACCGATCACGATTTATCAGTTGTTGACCAGTGATTTCAAGAGCCCGTTGGCCCCAATCTCTCTGATTGATCTTGCTAAACTATGTTAATTATTTGCAAAGTCTTCCGCTGTGCACAACAAAAACAATGACACTAAACTATGTTAATTGTTTTTCCGTGACGCTTTAGGTTAATTTACCAAAAGGAACCGCAACAAGTCATTGATGAATGTATTCTAAAGATAGGTAAATGAATAGTAATGTACTTGGCCTGAATTACATTGTTGAATTATCTCTTTATTAGCTTAAGCTTTTAAATGACTTTATAACATAACTTGGTTCCAAAGCCGTGACTACTTAAGTTCTTAGGGTTTGATTCAACCCACTTGTTTTTGTTTCCCTAATATTATTAGCCTACCAGCAGGGGCAGAGCCAAGATCATGTATGAACTATGAGGGGGGGCATATTAATTAGTGCTATAGATTTTTTTCATGTGTTCTTGCAAAATAAAAGGCGGCGGGGGCAAACTTGCAACTATTACACTAATACTACACGCACATTACAAAATTTTTCCCCTCCCTGTTTCAGTTGGTATGGTTCCCCCTCTGCGCACAAGTTGGCGCTATGTTTTGCTTTGTGATGCACCCAGCGATGCATGTTGATTTATCTCTCCACTTGCTAGCAAGGTAGTGTTAGGACTTAATCTACATTGTTGGCCTGTCTCATAATAGCCTTAGCTTTTAATGGGCTTATAATTTAACACTGGAAAATGCCCAGAAGAAGATAGAGAGGTTGGGTTTCAGGTTTCAAAGTTTCATGGCCTCATGAGAGTTAAAAAATTTAATAAGATAAAGTTGTTTAATTGAAGGCAAAAACTTAGGTAAGACGGTTTTACGGATATTTTTTGTAAGACGGATCTTCTTTACCCGACCCAGCATGTGTTAGTGGGTTGAGTTGTGAGAAAGTGGGACTTCGTTTTACGAATTAAGATCCGTAAGACCGTTCTACAAGAGACTTACTCATTAAATGTAGAATGAATGGAAAAAAGATCATGTTGGGAACAGCTCAACATGTATGACTCGATTACCCCGATAACATGCCAAGTTAGTCGCGTCTTGGTTGGACAAGGCGACCGCTTCTGACAAGTCGATTGCATTCTAGGACAAGACGACCATGTTATTTTAGCAGAATGTTTCTGTCGTCCAAGCGGTCACGTTTAGGGAGAGAAAGCGATCGAGTTGTCACAACTTGCGTTCGTGTGGTAGAACTGTTTTTCATTTTTCTTGTTTAAATTAGTTTAGGGTTTGGTATTGTATTCATATATATAATTGTAGCCCGAACGTGTACAAGGTTGGAATAATAAAATTTCAAGAGTCCATGACGCTAATCTCTCTCTCTCTTCTCTTGGATTGATCTTGCCTTACTCTGTTAATTGTACGTTTAGGATCTTGCGCATGAATGGAAAACTGCCATATTTGATTTTTGGTTCGATTGGGGTCTTTTGTTCTTCCATTTCCTTTTTGTAAGGTAAATTTTTTTTCCTCCTCTCATTTATTTTAATTAACTTTCTTTTCTAAAAATTTTAAAACTATAGAGTTATATGGGGCATTCATGTAACCAATTGCACAATGAAGCGACTCCGAAGATTATGTGAACAGTACCTGCCAAGTGAAAAGGGTAGTTAAGTAAGATTGCTATTATTCAAAAAAAAGTGAGTGTCATCTAGATGATAATTTAAGATGGAAATAAGCTTGTGTAAGAGGGTTGAAGTAGCATGAATATGAGATATGGTGTAGATCACTTAAATAGTCTAATTAAAAATAAATAAATTAGTCAAAAACTTAGATAAGACGATCTTACATGTATTTTTTTATAAGACAAATCTTTCTGACTCGACTTATTGTGTGTTGGTGGACCAAGCTATAAGAGAGTGATGTTATATTTTACGAATTAAGATCCGTAAGATGGTCTGACATGAGACATATTCAAGCATTATTAAAAAAAAAAATCTCCTAAAGGAGTTATGGGAATGGATCAAACCTGAGACCTCACACTCGTTGAAGTCTCATATCTACCACTGGGTCATCCCCTTAGGGGCATATTTTTGTAATTATGATCAACTCTAATACTAGTTATATATCCGTCAATTATTAAAATTTTCAAACATTAATATTATGAGTGGAATTGAGGGAGCATATCACAACACTTTGTCTAATCATTTGAATATTCATTTTTAAAACTAATGTCAATTTGGATTTACAAATCTATATATAAATATATTTAAAGTTGGTGAAGAAGCTCGAGGGTGTGACACCTCACATCATTTTGTTAAAGTTGCATTCTCAAGCTTCCTAACAAATGAGTCTTTTCAAATTCAACCTTAAATGATTTGTTTGTCATTATCTAATAATTATACTTAATTACAATAGCTATAACATAGGGTATTAACCTATTCTATATAAAACTCATAATCCTTTCTATAAAACTCCTTTTATTACCAACTAGTTTTTTTAACCCGTGCATTATACGCACGTCAACTAAATCATACATAAACAAAATAAGGAGGATCGGTTTATTAACAATTACACATAAGTATATCACTAATCATTATAGATTCTAAAAAAATTCCTTATACACAATATTTGTTGTCTTATTAGTTGGTTTTTCATTTTCACCACATATCAATATCTTCAAACAAAAATAATTTCTTACTCTAGAAACTACGACATATAACTGTCCATGGCTAAATACAAATTTTTTTTTTAAATAGAGACCTACATGCAATTATTGACTTTGGCACTTGTTAATTATCATTGCATATGATACCAACAATGTAAATTGTCTTCTCTGGAACTTGAAACACAGTCTTACATTGGATAGAGTTAATGATAATCTTGTGATAAAAACATTTTCTCCAACATTGCTTCCTTTCAAAAAATTTGTTTCAACAATATGATCCTCAAGATTTATGAGGATTAGTTTGTTTCATTGCACAACCCTGCAGCATGGTCAATATTTCACAATAGCATTACTGGAACACTAATTTTAGGTGTCAATTAATGGCTTGACAACCCCCGAACACTTTATACTATTCAAAAACTCTATATAATAAATGTTTTCGAACAAACTTGAATTTTTTTCTGCCCTTCAAATAGAATATGAACTCAAATAAGTTCTTCATTTTAAATGATTACTTTAATTAAATTATATTTTTATTTTATAAATAAAGAAATTTCTGAGAAGAAAAATAAGCTAAAATCAAAACAACGAAATTATTTTTACCGTTAACTATTATTTTTGTTTTGTAAATTATTTTGATTTTAATAACTTCCATTTTTTTTGTTTTATTGACTTCGTAACTATTATTATTGTTTTATTTTTATTAATTAGTTTTACGGAAAAATTTTGTTCCGTAATTTTTTATTATTATTTTGCTAACCTCAGTTTAAATTGTTTTGTTTTATTGACTTTGTAACTGTTATTTTTGTTCCATCAAATATTTTTATTTTACTAACATATTTTTGTTTTACATAACTATTTTTAAGAATTTTTTTTAAACTTTCGTTCAGTAAATTATTTTTATAATTTTACTAACCTCAGTTTTAATTATTTTTGTTTTATTGACTCTGTAGCTATTATTTTTGTTCCATCAAATATTATTATTTAGCTAATGTATTTTTGTTTTAGATATCTATTTTTTCAGAATTTGTTTTAAAATTTTGTTCCGTAAATTATTTTTATTATTTTAGTAACCTCAGTTTAAATTTTTTTTGTTTTTATTGACTATGTAACTATTATTTTTGTTCCATCAAATATTTTTATTTTACTAACATATTTTTGTTTTACATATATATTTTTAAGAATTTATTTTGAACTTTTGTTCCGTAAATTATTTTATTTTACTAACCTTCGCATTAAATTATTTTTGTTTTGTTGATTCTGTAACTTTTATTTTTATAGTGGCTTGTTCCATAAATTATTTTAATTTTACTAACCTTTTATATTTTTATTTTCTTAACTCCGGAACTATTATTTTTGTTTTAGTTACTATTTTTTATGTTTAAAGAGAAAAAAATGTTTAAACATAATTAAAAGAGAGGAGATAGTGGTGATGAGAGAGAAAATAATGAGAAGACGCGAGAGAGAAAGAGAAATATAACTAAAGAAGATAGGAGAGAGAAAAAGTGAAAAGGTAACTGAAAAGTTAATAATTCAAAAGTGAAATTTTGGAGGGAGAAATCTACCATTGTCATTATATATAGATTGTAGAAGTGTTTTAGCTATTAGCTCAAGAACACAAAAAGTTTCATATATATTGTGTGTTTAAGTTGACAAAAATCATACATTTCTCAACATTGTCCCTTCCATGTCTCGCCCCCGACCTTTCTTTTTCATTCTCACATGCGGTAACTTCATCATCCCCTTTACTTCTTTTTCATTCATCAAATGGATATAGATTTAAAGCCAGATTCCAAAAGATCACGTATGGGCGATGACATCAATTGAATCCGACAGATTGGAACAATAAACTAAAGATATTGAAGTTAGGTCAACGCTTCAAGCATCTTATGTTGGGACCTCATTAGAGATTCATCTTTCGTACTTTTAAAAGTTTATTAAGCTATTATCATGACACGCAAAAGTGATTGTGATACGGTAAGACCCTTATTAAGCTATTTGGGTGATAGAATTTTCATTTTGGTTTTGATGTACGGTTATTACAAAATTGTTTAATTTTTGTTTCGTTTTCAACTTTTTGGATATTGACCCTCACGATGTGTTTTACTTTTTAATTATAAATTTGTTCATCCGATGATTTTGATATTAATTTTATTTGGTATTTAATTTTGGATTTAAATATGATTTCAGTTTTAAAATTTATTTTTAATTGATTCCTAGATTTCTTTTACGTTTCAGTTTTGGTTCATGGTTCTTGATTAATATCTTTGTTTCAATTGTGTTTTTGATTTTTAATTTTCTTCTATTTAGATAAAATTATATTGAGTTTGACTTATTTTAATTTTTGGTTTTGACATAGATTTTAGTTTTATTTTAGAATTGTGTATTGGTTTTGATATTTGATTGTTGCCTTTGTTTTTTAACGGTTATTTTATTTTTATTAATTATTTTTTATTTATAATTTTTTTGTGTTATTTCCTTTCTCCGATCCCGTATTGATTTCAAATCTAATAATTGCTACTCGATATATATTTTTTTTTTTTCATTTTGCTCTTGATTTGACATTTGATATATTACATTTTGTTCATGTAACACCCCGGATTCTTGCATGTGCATTGTATGCTTGCCTTCATGTTTTCTTGTTGATTGTGAGCATGTTTACTTAGTCTATATATGATTTAGAAACATTCATAAGTCATTCATGAAGCTCTTAACATGTTTAGAATCATGTATGCTTGCTTCTTGAATCGCCGGTTCGATTGCTTTGTTTTGGCCTTAGCGATTTTTCCCTCGTTGCTCGTATTGCTTCTATTTCGACGTGCGAAGTGTTCGTTGAGTTATCGGCTTTGTATTCAGGTCATAACCATGTTTAAACAAGCCTTTTCCATGTCCAAGTTATCCTAGTTTGATTGTTGTTTGATTGGTGTTTGATTCGTTAACCATTCGTCGCATGATTCGAGCCTTGTTCTACCTTGTTCCGGATGTTGTTCGGGTGTGTTTCCGACTTGTTTTGAGTTGGGTTAGACCTTAGAATGGTTGCCCATAAGTTTGGGACCATTTAGGACATGTTTAGACCATGTTCAAGGGCCAAACGAGGCGCTCACATCGAATTTTGATCACTAGCCCGCCTCAAGAGCTGAGAGCATTGCAAAATGGCCTTGATCTGGAAATGGGCTCAGAAGTTGAGGCGCCCACCTGGCTCTGAGTGAGGCGCCCGCCTCAAATACTGGAACCACCTACGGAATTTTCTCTTGCAATCTGATATGTGACCAATTGGACCCTTAACCCCCATCCTAATTGACCCTAAACCTCCCTAACCCTCCTTACTTATGTCCTAACATCTCTAACTAGTTTTAAGGATGGATTAAGAGAGCTTTGTTGATCATTTAAACCACAAAATCAGATTTTTAAAGAGACCACAATATCATGACACTTGTCCCACTCAATTTCTAGACCAATATAAGCCACATTTTCAGATTTTGACTCTCATTTCTCACCTTCACTCTCTAAAAACGGGATTCATCCTCTCTCAAGCTCTCACATGGCTTCTTGAAGCTATCCTCTTGGTCCTCCATGATCCATCACTCACTTGCTCAAGCCACCTTCATTAAAAGTGTAGAACTTGAAGAGTAGATCATTTTCAACCGATCAATCTTTCCATTTGCTTTCTTTGGTGTAGTATACAAGTAAGTTACTCTTCTTCTTCTTCTTTTTAGTTCTCATTGACCCTAAGGAAACAAAGCTTATGATGATTGAGGTCAATGAGGACACATATATGCTTCCTATGCTCTCTTCTTGTGTTTTGAAAGTATGAACTTGCTAGGAGCATGTATAGGAGGATTTTATGCTTAGTAAAGTTTATGATACTCTTTCATCTTGTCTATTTAAGGTTTTGAACATGTTAGAAACATGTATTATATTTGTTGATGGAAGTGTTGTTATATGAAAATGCCCTAAATTGAGCCTACATGATATGTTGTGAAATTGTTATGTGTTCTATCCTCAAAATTGGAACCTATGATGAATATGAATCACATTATAATGCCTTGATTAATTTATGATCTAGATGAGCTTAGTAATGGCTTAGGTTGAGTTATGAAGCACATAGCTTCAACTACCCGAAATTTGGAATTTTTAGTAAAGACTCAACGGAGTCGACTCTAGGGAAGACTTGAACATGTTAAACTCTAATTTCAATCCCTACGAAGTTTGGACACCGTTTGGTCGGGTTTACTCAATTTTAAGTTGAGTTTAATTATGTGCATTTGAACCCGTTGTGATTATTTGGTTATGAGCAATTAATTGCCTTGACATGATTTATTGTAGAGATTTATACCCTACTTGGTCGGTCGAGTTCGCTCTTGTCGAATTCGATCATTATTTGGTCTTGTCGAGTAAACATCTACTTGTGCATTGCATTAAGTCCAGCTGGCACTATTTGGTTTGATTTTTATGTCAGGGTAGGACGATGCATCGCCTTCACGAATTGAGAGATTCGTGCTCGCTATGGATCGCCGTACCTGGGACCTCACACACCCCTCCATTTTAGGTCGCAATGGGGAAGTAGCCCCTTTGCCGTAACAATACGCGCCACGCTATTAGCCGGCCGGAGTTCGGTATATCAATGCGAAGTCACGAGCATCGTAGTCACGATATTGGGTTAACAAACCTGCTTTTGGCAGAGCTACGGCCGTGCTTATATCATATCCTACTTGTATGATTTATTTTCCGCACCTATGTGATTAATGTGCTAAGTGCTATGTGAAGAACATGAGCCATAATTGTGATCAATGCCATGACATAACCTGAACATGCATTTTTAGTAACTTACTAAGTCTTTCGACTTACCCTATTTGTTTGTTTTGTTTTCCTTAGATCCGAGCCGAGGAGACGGTCCACGATAGACTCGCTATATCACGTTTGGTCGTTGGTGAGCTCAAGGTTGATCCTTTGGGACTTTTGATAGTTAGTCTTTTATTTTGGCAAGGACGTTGGGAAGCAAGTCATCTAGACTTGACTTTGGGGTTTTTGTTGTTGTAGCAACTTAATGATTTGACACTCGTAATCTTTTGTATGCCGACTTATATGTCGAGCCTGTTTATATGTTAAAGGTTCGCTACAGTTTCTTCCGCTAAAGCTCTTTTAAATATTGTTGTTGTTGTTGTCTCCGGCATGTTGTGGCCGTTGAGGTTATTATAAGCATGTGTTAATATTGTAGGAGTAGTTGTCGGGTTCCGGCTGTAACGTCGCCGAAGACTTGTTTATTTTAAAGTTATTTTCCGGCCAAGTGTAGCCGAGTTGTTATTTGTATGCGATGTTGCGCCACATGAATTTTATTATCCTACTTGTGCATGCTTGTGTTATTGACTATTTGGACGGCACGACTCGGGATCTCGCATTGGGGTTCGGGTCGGGCTGTCACACTTGGTATCAGAGCTATAGGTTAGCTGTCGGCCAGGATAGGTTCCATGGCCTAGGTGGGTTGGTTTATTGTGTGTTGATTCTAACGTCGAGTGAATTCTTGTAGGGGTTCGATGGATAATCCCAGGGAGGGCAATGGCCGTGGTAGAGGTAGGCCCAGGAGAGGTCCGGCCGAGCCTGAAGCTGAGGTACCGCCACGTAATCCGGTGGGTCCTGATATGGCGTAATTACACCGTAGGTTGATGGCTTTTCTGGAAGGGGCAGGCCAGGGAGGTCAAGCTGAGGGAGCACCACCACCACCTCGACAGGAGGAAGTTGTACCACCACCGAGACCGAGGAATGATACCACTCTTTTAGAGAGATTCCTTAAGTTGAAGCCTAGTGCATTTCTTGGTGAGCCGAAACCTAGGGAGGCCGAGTTGTGGATGGAGGAGATGATCAAGGTATTATCCATGTTGGGGTGTACCGATGAAGAAAGAGTCATGCTAGCGACGTTTAAGTTTAAGGGAGCCGCCGAGCATTGGTGGACTGTGTTGAAAGAAAGCTGGGAGATTCAGCAAGTTCCTATCACTTGGGCTAATTTCCAAAGGAGTTTAAAAATGAGTATGTACCGGATGTAGTTTGCAACAAAAGGGAGAAGGAATTCTATGATCTTGAGGGGTAGCATGATCAGTGGCGGAGTATTCCGCGGTTCAGTTCACTGAATTGAGCCGTTATTGCACGTACTTGATTCCTACTGAAGCACGGAGGACACATAAGTTTGTTAAGGGGTTGAGAACTGAATTTAGGAAGCAAATTCTAGCACTTAAGCTCATTGATTATCGGAGTGCAGTTGATAGAGCTTATGAGGTGGAGCAGATATTGAGGAGCACCGGTCAAGAATAATTCGGGTAATGCACGCATCACCTAACACTAATCAAGGAAATAATTCAGGTAATGTGAGGGGATACCAAGGAAACAGAGATAGAGAGGTGGAGGCCAAGGAGGCCAGGCAGGGAAGCAGGCAACAACACTTCTCTACTCGGGCGCGTGAATGAGACTATGATTTGTTCGTTTCGTCGAAGCCCGAACACACCGATAGGTGTTGGGGGAAAGCTGGGAAGTGTTTCATTTGTGGAGATGGACTCATTTGAGGAAAGATTGTCCCAAATATAAGGCCAATCGCCGGGTAGCGCCGCCAAGAAAGGGGCTAAGAGACGGGATGGTAAACCTAAGGTGCAGGCGTGTGTTTGCGCTTGATCAGCGAGGTTCGGGGTCTACGGTGATAGGAGGTACTCTCTATATTTGATCATAAGGCTCGAGTTCTCATAGATCCAGGGTCTTCACATTCTTATGTTGCTTCGCACTTTGTTGAGAATTTATGTGTACTGCCTCAACCTTTGCCATATTTGCTTGAAGTGTCTACCCCGCTCGGGGAATATATGCTCGCATCCAAGTGTTTAAATCTTGTGATGTATTGGTGGGTGACCACACTTTGCATGCGGACTTGGTAGTTCTACCTATACGTGATTTTGATGTGATTCTTGGCATGGACTGGTTATGTGCTTATCATGCTATAGTTGACCGCCATAAGAAGCGGGTTACTTTTTATATGCCGGTGTGCCTGAAGTTTACATTTGTGGGTGATCATGCATCAAGTGACTTGCATTTTATTTCGCTCTAAGGGCTAGAAAATTATTGTCTCAAGGGTGTACGGGTTATCTTGCATGCGTTGTTGATAAGAAGAAATCTTCGCCGAAATTAGAAGAGGTTCCGGTAGTGTGTGAGTTTCCCGATGTATTTTCTACCGACCATGCTATGCCACCCGATAGAGAGCTAGAATTTTGTATTGAGCTTATTCCGGGGACTTCACCGATTTCTAAGGCACCATATAGGATGGCGCAATGAGCTTAGGGAGTTGAAAACTTAGTTGCAAGAACTCCTAGAGATTGGCTTTATTAAACCCAGTGTGTCACCGGGGCGCAGGCCTTATTTGTGAGGAAGAAAGATGGGAGTTTGCGGTTATGCATAGATTATCGGAATTGAATAAGGTGACCATTAAGAATAAGTATCCACTACCCCACATTGATGACCTTTTTGACCAATTGCAAGGGTCTATTGTGTATTCTAAGCTTGATTTGAGATGGGGTTACTACCAATTGAAGGTTAGAGAGGAAGACATTCCAAATACGGCTTTTCGCACTAGATATGGGCACTTTGAATTTGTAGTGATGCCGTTTGGGTTGACGAACGCACCAGCGGTGTTTATGGATTTGATGAACCGTGTCTTTCATAGTTATCTTGATTGTTTCGTGGTAGTCTTTATTGATGACATCTTAGTGTATTCGAAATCTCGGGAAGAGCATGAGAAACACTTGAGGATTGTGTTGTCTATTCTTCGGGAGAAACAACTTTATGCGAAGTTTAGCAAATGTGCCTTTTGGCTCGAGGAAGTATCATTTTTGGGGCATATAGTTTCTAGCGCCGGGATAGCCGTTGATCCTTCTAAGGTGGAAGCGGTGATGAATTGGAAGAGACCTAGTTCAGTTACCGAGGTTCGGAGTTTCTTGGGTCTAGCGGGTTATTACCGGAGATTTATTGAGGGATTTTCTCGAATTGTGACTCCTATGACTAGATTGACACAAAAGAATATGCCATTTGTTTGGAGCGAGAAATGTGAGGCTAGTTTCCAAGAGCTTAAGAAGCGGTTGACGTCGGCACCTATTTTGGCTTTGCCTAGTGGAGGAGATAATTTTGTGATTTATAGCGATGCTTCTAAGGAAGGTTTGGGTTGTGTGCTGATGCAAAATGGTAGAGTTATCGCTATGCCGAGGAAGTTGTCTATTCATGAACAGAATTACCCGACACACGATTTAGAGTTGGCTGCGATTATTTTCGCGTTGCATAAATGGAAACATTACTTGTATGGGGCTAAGTTTGAGATCTTTACCGACCATAAGAGTTTGAAGTATTTATTTTCTCAAAAAGAGTTGAACATGAGGCAAAGAAGATGGATGGAGAAATTAAAAGATCATGATTGTACTATTTTGTATCATCCGGGGAAGGCAAATGTAGTAGCGGATGCCTTGAGTAGGAAAGTTCACATGTCTTGTATGATGGTTAGAGAATGGAAGATGTTGGAAGATTTGCGAGATTGGGGTCCTAGTGTTTATGATAGAGGTGTAATTTTTGCAAATGTTCGTGCTACGCTTTATTTGGGAAAATTAGAGAAGCGCAAGGAATGATCCTGAGTTGAAGAAAATTATTGATGGGTTGGTCGAGAATGTATCGCCTGATTTTGTGATTAATAGTGAGGGTACTTTGACATTTCGAGGTAGAATTTGTGTTCCTTCTAATAATGAATTGAAGAGGCTAGTTCTTGATGAGGCTCATAAAACGAGGTATACCATTCACCCGGGGAGCACAAAGATGTACTTAGATTTGAAAAGACAATTTTGGTGGAAAGGCATGAAGAGGGAAATTGCGGAGTATGTATAGAAGTGTGTGACTTGACAACATGTTGGCTGAACATCAAAGGCCTGCGGGATTTCTACAACCACTTGAGATTCCTGAATGGAAGTGGGAGTTTATTACTATGGATTTTGTGACGGGGTTACCGCAAGACGCGAGAGGATTTAATGCAGTTTGGGTTATAGTTGATGATTGACTAAGTCTCCGCACACTTTATTCCGATCGCGATCACTTATTCATTGACTCGCTTGGCGCCTTTGTACATTCAGGAGATCGTGAGACTTCATGGCGTACCTGTGAGTATTGTGTCTGATAGAGATCCGAGGTTCACATCTAGATTTTGGAGGTCGTTGCAGGAGGCTTTGGGAACGGATTTGAAATTCAGTACAACTTTTCATCCACAAACGGATGGTCAGTCTGAACGGTTGATTCAGATTTTGGAGGATATGCTGCGAGCTTGTGCCGTGGATTTCAAGGGAAGCTGGGATTCTCATTTACCCTTGGCGGAGTTTGCGTATAATAACAGCTATCAGTCGAGTATTAAGATGGCGCCGTATGAAGCATTGTATGGGCGTAAGTGTAGATCACCAATTTGTTGGGACGAAGTTGGAGAGGCGAAACTTTGGGGTTCCGAAGTTAGTGCAACAAATGGCTGAGAGCGTGAAGTTGATTAGAGATAGATTGCGCACCGCTCAAAGTCGACAAAAGAGTTACGCGGATAATCGTAGACGGGATCTTGAGTTCCAAGTGGGAGACTACGTGTTCTTGAAGGTGTCACCAAGAAGGGGTACGAAGAGATTCGGCAAGAAAGGGAAGCTTACACCGAGGTACATTGGTCCATTCGAGATTCTTGAGAAGGTTGGGTCTTTCGCCTATCGAGTTGCATTACCACCTTCACTTTCGAAGACTCATAATGTCTTCCATGTTTCCATGTTGCGAAAGTATTTGAAAGATGAGTCCCATGTACTTGAGTATGAGGAGATAACATTTGAGCCGGATATGTCTTATGTTGAAAAGCCCGTGAAGATTTTGGATACCAAAGAGCAAGTGCTACGAACCAAGAGAATACCCTTAGTTAAAGTCCTTTGGAGGAACCACAACATTGAAGAAGCAACCTGGGAAACGGAAGCGGAGATGCGCGAGAAGCATCCACATTTGTTTGATGAACTTGGTAAGAATTTAGGGACTAAATTCCTAAAGGAGGGGAGAGTGTAACACCCCGGATTCTTGCATGTGCATTGTATGCTTGCCTTCATGTTTTCTTGTTGATTGTGAGCATGTTTACTTAGTCTATATATGATTTAGAAACATTCATAAGTCATTCATGAAGCTCTTAACATGTTTAGAATCATGTATGCTTGCTTCTTGAATCGCCGGTTCGATTGCTTTGTTTTGGCCTTAGCGATTTTTCCCTCGTTGCTCGTATTGCTTCTATTTCGACGTGCGAAGTGTTCGTTGAGTTCTCGGCTTTGTATTCAGGTCATAACCATGTTTAAACAAGCCTTTTCCATGTCCAAGTTATCCTAGTTTGATTGTTGTTTGATTGGTGTTTGATTCGTTAACCATTGGTCGCATGATTCGAGCCTTGTTCTACCTTGTTCCGGATTTTGTTCGGGTGTGTTTCCGACTTGTTTTGAGTTGGGTTAGACCTTAGAATGGTTGCCCATAAGTTTGGGACCATTTAGGACATGTTTAGACCAAGTTCAAGGGCCAAACGAGGCGCTCGCATCGAATTTTGAACACTAGCCCGCCTCAAGAGCTGAGAGCATTGCAAAATGGCCTTGATCTGGAAATGGGCTCAGAAGTTGAGGCGCCCGCCTGGCTCTGAGTGAGGCGCCCGCCTCAAATATCGGAACCACCTACGAATTTCTCTTGCAACTGATATGTGACCAATTGGACCCTTAACCCCCATCCTAATTGACCCTAAACCTCCCTAACCCTCCTTACTTATGTCCTAACATCTCTAACTAGTTTTAAGGATGGATTAAGAGAGCTTTGTTGATCATTTAAACCACAAAATCAGATTTTTAAAGAGACCACAATATCATGACACTTGTCCCACTCAATTTCTAGACCAATATAAGCCACATTTTCAGATTTTGACTCTCATTTCTCACCTTCACTCTCTAAAAACGGGATTCATCCTCTCTCAAGCTCTCCCATGGCTTCTTGAAGCTATTCTCTTGGTCCTCCATGATCCATCACTCACTTGCTCAAGCCACCTTCATTAAAAGTGTAGAACTTGAAGAGTAGATCATTTTCAACCGATCAATCTTTCCATTTGCTTTCTTTGGTGTAGTATACAAGTAAGTTACTCTTCTTCTTCTTCTTTTAGTTCTCATTGACCCTAAGGAAACAAAGCTTATGATGATTGAGGTCAATGAGGACACATATATGCTTCCTATGCTCTCTTCTTGTGTTTTGAAAGTATGAACTTGCTAGGAGCATGTATAGGAGGATTTTATGCTTAGTAAAGTTTATGATACTCTTTCATCTTGTCTATTTAAGGTTTTGAACATGTTAGAAACATGTATTATATTTGTTGATGGAAGTGTTGTTATATGAAAATGCCCTAAATTGAGCCTACATGATATGTTGTGAAATTGTTATGTGTTCTATCCTCAAAATTGGAACCTATGATGAATATGAATCACATTATAATGCCTTGATTAATTTATGATCTAGATGAGCTTAGTAATGGCTTAGGTTGAGTTATGAAGCACATAGCTTCAACTACCCGAAATTTGGAATTTTTAGTAAAGACTCAG
This sequence comes from Codonopsis lanceolata, assembly GCA_013146195.2. Lineage (NCBI taxonomy): Eukaryota > Viridiplantae > Streptophyta > Magnoliopsida > Asterales > Campanulaceae > Codonopsis > Codonopsis lanceolata. Next base: position 72,411,418 of record CM028377.1, read on the forward strand.
CGAGTCGACTCTAGGAAGACTTGAACATGTTAAACTCTAATTTCAATCCCTACGAAGTTTGGACACCGTTTGGTCGGGTTTACTCAATTTTAAGTTGAGTTTAATTATGTGCATTTGAACCCGTTGTGATTATTTGGTTATGAGCAATTAATTGCCTTGACATGATTTATTGTAGAGATTTATACCCTACTTGGCCTGAGTTCCTCTTGTCGAATTCGATCATTATTTGGTCTTGTCGAGTAAACATCTACTTGTGCATTGCATTAAGTCCAGTGGCACTATTTGGTTTGATTTTTATGTCGGGTAGGGACGATGCACGCCTTCACGAATTGAGAGATTCGTGCTCGCTATGGATCGCCGCACGGGACCTCACACACCCCTCCATTGTAGGCCGCAATGGGAAGTAGCCCTTTGCCGTAACAATACGTGCGTCACAGTCGCTATTAGCCGGCGGAGTTCGGTATATCGATGCGAAGTCACGAGCATCGTAGTCACGATATTGGGTTAACAAAGCTTTTGCAGAGCTACGGCGGCGTGCTTATATCATATCCTACTTGTATGATTTATTTTCCGCACCTATGTGATTAATGTGCTAAGTGCTATGTGAAGAACATGAGCCATAATTGTGATCAATGCCATGACATAACCTGAACATGCATTTTTAGTAACTTACTAAGTCTTTCGACTTACCCTATTTGTTTGTTTTGTTTTCCTTAGATCCGAGCCGAGGAGACGGTCCACGATAGACTCGCTATATCACGTTTGGTCGTTGGTGAGCTCAAGGTTGCTCCTTTGGGACTTTTGATAGTTAGTCTTTTATTTTGGCAAGGACGTTGGGAAGCAAGTCATCTAGACTTGACTTTGGGGTTTTTGTTGTTGTAGCAACTTAATGATTTGACACTCGTAATCTTTTGTATGCCGACTTATATGTCGAGCCTGTTTATATGTTAAAGGTTCGCTACAGTTTCTTCCGCTAAAGCTCTTTTAAATATTGTTGTTGTTGTTGTCTCCGGCATGTTGTGGCCGTTGAGGTTATTATAAGCATGTGTTAATATTGTAGGAGTAGTTGTCGGTTCCCGTAACGCCGAAGACTTGTTTATTTTAAAGTTATTTTCCGGCCAAGTGTAGCCGAGTTGTTATTTGTATGCGATGTTGCGCCACATGAATTTTATTATCCTACTTGTGCATGCTTGTGTTATTGACTATTTGGACGGCACGACTCGGGATCTCGCATTGGGGTTCGGGTCGGGCTATCACAGTTCATGTGATGATTTTGATATGATTTTTATTTGTTATTTTATTTTGAATTTAAATATGATTTCAGTTTTAATTTTTTGCAATTGATTCCTAGATTTCTTTTAGGTTTCGCTTTTGGTTTATGATTCTTGATTAGTAGCTTTGTTTCAATTGGGCTTTTGATTTCTTAATTTGCTTCTATTTAGATAAAATTATATTGATTTTGAAAGATTTTAATAATTGGTTTTGACACCGATTTTAGTTTTAGTTTAGATTTTTGTGCAAGTTTTTATATTGGTTTTGATATTGATTGTTGCTTTTGTTTTTTCAAAAAGGTTATTTTATTTTCATTAATGTTTTTTAATTATAATTTTATTTGTGTTATTTTCTTTCTTCAATGTCGTATTGATTTCAAATCTAAAATTTGCTACTTGATACAAATTGGTTTCTTATTTTGCTCTTGATTTTGGCATTTGATCATTTTAGTTTTTTTTTATTTCAATTTAAATTTTGGTATATAATTTCTTGGGTTTGATTCATTTTGTAGTAACTTTAAAATACTTTTAATAAATTGTAACTTTAAAATACTTTTAATAAATTGAAATCTCTACATAATTGTTTAAATACTATTGCTTACAAGTATTACTACCAAATGTATGTATTTTATATAAAATATTAACACATAAAATAACAAGTATACTTGATTTGCCTTCTTTTTTAATTTTGAACTAATACAAGGAAAAAACTGAAATTAAACACAATGTTATTTCACAAGTAGGAAAATGTATACACATGGATTGATCATGCCAAAATCGATACAATAGTTGACGTGCAACAACTTGCAAAAAAATAATGCATTATACGAAAATGAAAATACAAAGGGTCTTTAGATTGAGAAGGAGGTGAGGAAGAAGAACAATAATATGGTTCTCATTATGTTATTAATATGACATTAAAATGATCATCAATTGCATTCATTAGAGACAATAATTAAGGTTATTGTAACAATAATTCATGTAACGGTAAAAATTATTAATCATTTACTTTTTATTTGAGTAATAATAATAATAAAGTGAAATAATCAATTACTTTCTTAATTGACAACCTTTTAAACTTCATTTTACCAATTTGTAAGTTTTTTTGCAATTTAATTTATTATTAAATGACATTAACATACCATTCATGTTTCAATTAATACATTTATATCATATTATATATATATATATATATATATATATATATATATATATATATATATATATCTTATCTTATACAATAAGTATGTCTCATATTTAATAAATTTAGTGAGAGAAGAAAAACTACCCGTGTAAAGCCGAGTTACACACTACTTAAATAGGAAAACTAATGTTCCTAACAACTCCATGCATACTAATATTTTGGTCCACATCAATATCAATTAAAAACCGGTTATAGAGCTCTTGGAGTATTTCGATTACTTTGTCTAGTGATGCTTCCAATTGCAAGTCCCCCTTGTCATCATCTTTGAACAACTTTAGATACGTAACCACCACCATCTCCATTGTAGTATCTCTACCTCCCAATCCCATAATACAAATAAGCCATTGCAACATTTGCGCTTGGCAACTACTTAAACCATTGCAATTAAATTTTACAGCAATGGAAATGCGCATCCAAAATTCATGACAACCCAAACCTTGTAATTGGTGAAGAGCATCTAACCAAACATGCTTATCTTGATTTTTCAGTGCCTCCCCAATTACTACAATTGTCAAGGGGTAACCCAAACATTTTTCAACAATCTGTTTTGCAATGGGATCAAGCTCTTCATCAAATCTTCCAGCATGTTCTCTGAAAAGAACCAATCCTTCTTCATTAGAAAAGGTACCGACTCTAATTATCTTTTGACATCCCATCACGTGTAACACTTCTTCGCTTCTCGATACAATTGCCACTTTGCATCCCACAGGAATTCCAACTTCTTCCAACTCAATTCTATCCCAAACGTCATACAGTATTATGAGCATCCTTCTTCCATCGGTCAGTCTTTCCCTTTCCCGGACACTAATACCAAGCTTTCTTGCAACTTCACCTTGCATCTTGAGCAAGCTTGGCTCATTGGAAACAACTATCATAGCAGCGTCATCAAATAGATTTTCTTCTTTCACCTTTTCAATTACTTTATTCGCTAATGTTCTCTTCCCAAAACCAGCCATTCCAATAATGCCAATTTTCCATATCTGGTCGTCAGCCAGAGCTTCCATGATTACTTCGACATATACACCTCCCGCGGGGTCTACAAAAAATTCAGATTTTCTCAATAGGATGCTTCTATTTGCCATCCCTATTAAAGGTTTACGGGTTTTCCCCAATTTATTCAACCCTTCAATCGATAAGCAAACATCACGTATAACATCGTGCACTTTCACAAAACCTTCTTTCCCATCAGCTTTTTGTAGTAAATTACAGCTGATTAGAGCATTCACCAGGGTGCGCACTCCATCTTCTGTTTCTTCCAACGTTGGCAAATCTTTAAATTTGATTAAGCTTCTAACATCAATCTCGGCATCTTCTGGAAATAGACAACAAAGCAGAAGTAATGTCCTGGCTCCGCTATCTTTTAGAAATCTGTAACTCAACTCTATACACTTGTACACATGTTCGGCCATTCCACTAATTTTTTCTCCAGTAGACTCTTGAAGATGATGAAGTGCATTATACCATACACACTTCTCTTTGTCTTTAAGGGCCTTGGCAAGAGTTACGATTGCAATTGGTAAACCTCCACATTTCGTAACAATCTTTTCCGCAGCGGCAGATCGATCGGCTGTGACATGGGAATTCCCAATATTTGCTACAAAAAGATCCCATGATTCTCTATCGGTCAAGACTTTAACATCAAAAATACGAGTTCCCATGTCGCTGAGCACGTCTTTACTCCGTGATGTACATATCACTTTACATCCCGTAGGAATTCCCACTTCTTGTAGTGGAACTTCTTGCCAAACGTCATCCAGTATCACAAGGATCTTTCTTCCTATGGATAATCTTGCACGAAGCTGTTGTGCTCTTAACAATATTGTGTCTTCGACCTTCAAATTTAAACCTAACATGCCTGCTACTTCTTTCTGAATCTTGAGCAAATCTTGTGTTTGTGATACGGAAGTCATTGCAAACTCTTTAAATAAACCTTGTGCTTTTGCTCTTCTGCAAACTTCATTGGCTATGGTTGTTTTCCCTACACCCCCGGTGCCACATATTCCAATCATTCTAATCTCATCATCCTTAAGAGCCTCCATGACTTGTTCCACAATTGGCTTCCTAGATTCAAATCCCTCTGATTGTGAAGAAGCGATCCGTGTTGGAAGTTCTGGGACTAAAGCGCCATCGGTCACGATCCCTGGAGGAGGTGCAGAGTGGGTTGACTTTGCATACTTAACACCATCGCCTTTGAGTTTGCCGATATCATCAATAAGCTTTATGGCCTTCCTACTCAGAAAATAACGTTGTTTCACATTGGGACATCCAAAATTCAAACACATTTTTTCAACTGTGCCTTTTTGTTCAATTACTGTAGATGCTTTCTTCTCGATCTCATCAACGCCTTCACGCCACCTCTGCATAGCAGGATCAATGGTTTCCAGATTGTTCTCAGCTGCAACAGCCTGAAGCTCCACCCCGTTTCTATCAGCCAGAAGATCTTTAAGTTCTTTTTCAAGATTCTTAATGTTTCCATTGTAGAAGAGTAGATAACTAAACTGACGCTGAATTGGATCCAACATTCGTTCCATAAGTTTCCCCAAAAAGGAAAATGCTACTTCATCGGCCATTTGCAACTTCTGCTTCCCTTTATCACCTACACTTTAGTATTTATTAATAAACCAAACACAAAAAGGAAAAGAAACAAATGAATACAAAGAAAACAATGACATTAATTATATATCAAAATCCTTAAGAACACACCAGCCTGAGCTAATAGTACTGGGGCAATGCGAGAGTCACTCTTATTTTGTACCAAAATATGATTACTCTATGACGTGGCACACTCTCATTGGTTGGATATTTTGTGGCTCCCATCACTCCAACAAAAATGAGAGTGTGTCACGTCGTAGAGTACCCATATTTTAGTGCAAAATGAGAGTGGCCCAAGCATTACCCATAGTACTATTAGGGCGTCTTTGGTAGACAGGGATAAACAATATTATTAATCAAAGTACTATTAGTGTCCTCACTATTAATCATCACTTGTATATTGGGGGTAGTTTAGAGATAAAAAATATTAGTCTTAATATTTTTAGTGATGACGCTAATAGTACTATTCTCGCCTTTGGTATTATTAGTGAGGGGATAATGACTTTATCTAGGTAACTCGTGCTATTAGTTCCGACAATCTATTGCGTACCAATTATCAGATAATTTGACTTATTAATCATATCTAGACTTAATCCTGGCTACCAAACGAGGTCTTAGTGTGGAAAAGTCACAATTGATAACTTGAGCCTGTTTGATTTGACTTATTTGAATATGCTTATGACTTATGACTTAACATAAGTTGTTTTTGAAGCTTTTGATTTTACCTATTGTAAAATAAGTTATAAGTCATGTACAAGTCACTTAAAGCACATGTAAGTCCTTAAGTTGTAAGCCTAATGCTTATTTCTATTTTTCAAAAATATGTAAGTCCTCTTTTTTAGTGAAATTTTATATACTCGAAGATTACCCTTCTTAATAATAGTAATAATAACAATAATAACAAAATGCAATATTAATAATAATAATAATAATTAAAGGAATAATAATAATATTAATAAATAATAATATATGAATAATGATAATAGTAATAATAATAAAAAATAAAAAAAATATTATTAGTAATAAATATAATAATAATAATAATCATAATAATAATAAAAGTAATATTAATAATAATATAATAAAAATAATCGTAATAATAATAATAATAACAGCAATATTAATATTAATAAAATATTAATAAAATGTAATATTAATAATAATAAAATCAATAATAATAAGTAATAATAATAATATAAATGAATACTAACATTAATAAGTAATAATGATAATATAAATAAATTTAATATTAATATTGATATGCATATTTTGGATCTGCCTCAATGACGTGTGTGCCTCATCTAATGGCCTATTATATTTTACATAATGTCGGAAGGCTTGGGCCGTGCAGATAGTACATGAGCTAGACTCATTCCATCTAGGTATAAATAACCCCACTTGTCCATAGTGAAGGGGCTCTCTCTCTCTCTCTCTCTCTCTCTCTCTCTCTCTCTTTCTGATTTAGAATCACACACGCACTTGGGGGCTACGCACCCTCTCTTTCATACTCAGTGTACTGATAAACACATCGGAGGGTTTTTGGCGGGGGCCCTCCCCGCCGACTGACGGTGTTTATTTTACAGATAATATAGCCAGATACCCACGACCAACAACAACATGGCCACTGGACGGCAACTCCGACGACCCACGTCCACCGCTACCTTCGGCACCCCCGGTATGATGCTTTTTTAGATATATCAGTTGGTTCCGTTGCTGGGAATCTCGAATTATCGATACGTTTGATGGGTGCCAAGAATTGTGTTATTGATACGTTTAATGCGAACCAACGCCAAACTGAAAGAAAACGACACATGTGGATTCGCCTTGGCCAGACGAGCAAGCTGGCACAAGAAACAATGCCATCGGAGCTCTAACGCCCCCATAACAGCCACCAAATATGTTGTAAGAGGCACCTTCCAATCACACGTCGGTTGCTGATGACTCCATTGTCTCTTCAAAAGCCGGTTATACGCTTGTGACCCAAAATGACATGATATGCATACTTGCAATCATCCTCTCTGCTGATATCACCTATGATGCCCCCAGTCAGGTGTCCTTTTCCAGTTATACCCTTAGTTTTGTGTTGATTTACACACATGATCATAAGTTTTGCTTTGCAATATTTTATTTTATATCTAAACTCCTGGATGCATGCTATTTGTTTGGCTTTGAAACCGCCAGCATTGAAAGGTACGAACATCAATGTTTAAAATGATGCCCATCATATCGTCATCAATACGCTAATTAAAATTTTTTTAATGCAAAAGCATGCTAAATATGAATTAAATGCAAAGTAAATACAATATTTAGATTGTTGTATTATATTTAATTGTAAATTAAGATGTTATAATTATGTTGAAGTACCCGCTATAATGATGCATACTACGGTGCACTACACCGATGTATGTAATTAAATATTTTTTGCGTTTGCGACTATTTGCGTCTTATGGTTTTTAATGATCCCTGGTCGGCATGAAAAAAGAAAAAATGTTCGCCCATTTATGAAAATGTGATATAACATGACGCATTCATATGCATAATTTGTTAATGTTTGATTCTAGCCATGTGAGTTTTTATATTTACTCATTGCACTCAACACTTATTGCTGTGAATAATTCTTTTTCGTTATTTCGATTGAGCAACAACTCGTTTACTTGAAACTAACTTATGCTTCAGTTAAATTCTTTTGCCTACTTTCTTATGCATTTTGATCGCTAAACTCTATGCGGATTATTAACGATTATTATGCGTGCGCCTGCAATGTAAAGTAATCTATAATAAAATATATATGTATATATATGTACAATTGATGATTATTAGTATGGGGTGAGAGGTACATAATGGATTATTTATTTTGGATAATTACTCATAAAACATAAAGTAAATTGAATGTGCTTGAATCACCCATTATGACGAGCAATGAATGATATTATGACAAACATTCATGTCATATAAAATTGCATTAAATATGTTCATTATACCTTGAATTATTTACTCGATTGACATTGGGTACAGACAACATGATTTATTTTCTTATGAATCAAAGTAATTATATTACTTATTTTTTGGTCATGAAGCGTGGAAATGTGATTACTTTCTTACTCGAATAAATTAAATGCATAAAACTTGTTACAATTATATTTCGTGGGAGAATATATTTGATTCATTAATGATGCTCCTAAGGTGTCAGGAATGAAGTACATGTCAACGGAGCCTAGGCTTTCCCCAACAGTTCCACTATGCTCGAACACACTACAAGACCAAACAATATTTACCAGTGATACTACTCGACTTCAAGATGAACTCTTGCATTCGAGAAGTAAGGGGCTACACCAAGGAAGGGAAAGCATGATATGTTCCTTCCTGAGAGCCACACTATATTTTGTGTCAGAGCACATTATTATTGTGCTCGAGCCACACTTTTGTCAAATTTTGTTCTACGCATACATGCACTTTCTGCTTGCAAAACTCACAACTAGATGAACTGCGTCTGCCTGTGCTTACACTCCCCGCTCGAGTTTACTTGCAGCTGAGCTTTATATTGTCCTCCTGCTTGAGTTTACTCGCGGTCGAGTTATACACAGCGCATGCCTGCGCTTATGCTCCCAGCTCGAGTTTACTTTCGAGTTTACTCGCGGTGAGCACCATGTGTCCTCCAGCTCGAGTTTACTCGCGGTAGGGGATTTGTACCGGCGCACATGCGCACTTGTGCTCCCCACTTTCGAGTTTACTCGCCCCGGTGAGCTTCATATTGTCCTCTGCTCGAGTTTACTCGCGGTAGAGTTGTTCCGCCGCTTTTTACTGCGCAGCTTATGCTCCAGCTCGAGTTTACTCGCGGATGAGCTTCATATTGTCCTCCCGCTCGAATTTACTCGCGGTCGAGTTATACACAGCGCCTGCCTGCGCTTATGCTCTATCTCCGCTCGAGTTTACTCGCGGGCGAGAGCTTCATGTGTGTCCTCCAGTTCGAGTTTACTCGCGGTTAGAGTTATCTGTGTCGTCACACTTTGTGCTTATACTCCCAAGCTCGAGTTTACTCATGCAGTTTGAGCTTCATATTGTCCTTTCATTTCCGAGGTTTACTCGTACGGTAGAGTTGTACAGGCCTTTTTGTCTGGCAGCTTATCTTCCCATGCTCGAGTTTACTCGCGGTTGAGCTTCATTGTCCTCTGCTTCGAGTTTGGTAGAGTTGGCCGATTAATGCAATACTGCATGCTCCCATGAGTTTTCGCGGATAGGGTTACCTGCA
>CM028377.1:72420833-72454284 GCA_013146195.2 Codonopsis lanceolata
CCAAGCATGATAGTCAATCCATTTCAAGAGTCTAGAATTAGTTTTCTAGTGTAACGTATGTAATAACGTCGTAGGATCGAATCATTGAGTCGGTATTGTTCAATAGCTCACTATCAGTCGACCTCAAGTTGAGTCATTTCTATAAATCCAAGCTTGTAGAGTTCAAATACTATTTGCATTTCCAACTCTTTTCTAAGTTATCTATTGATTTATCTAGGTCATTAATCACATAACAATCATAGCCAAGAATAAATTCAAGTCCCCAATTTATGGAACCCTAGAATCACAATGTTTTCCCAAATAATGGTCGAAAGTCTATGACCCAAGAATAATAATTATTTCTAATGTAGTAGTAGAACACTTTTACTTCTAGGCTTAGTGTCCAAATCACGACATTTACATTCATGGTCTATAATTCCCAAATATTCATACTCTAAGACGATCATTTTCATGGTAGAGAACAAGGAGGGCATGATTTAGACATGAGAGAAGGGAAGCAAGAAGAGGTAGCATGTTATCTCTAACATGGACCTAAGGGAAATTGATAGCTTACCTCAAGCCAAGCAAAAGACGGCAATTAAAACCGATCGGTGTCGCCGCTGTCTCTTGGCGGCTACGCAACTGGTGGTCTTGAATCGCAAGCGGGTCTTGAATCTCGGAAGCCAACCCCTCATGCACTATCTCACCGAGACTCACGCCAAGTTCGCCTCGAGACCGCAGAAGACGAGGCGAAGAAATGAGTCGTGAAATGAAGAGTAGAGTCGATGTGTGTAGATTAGCTTGATTAAATGTTAATGGGATACACATGTCACTTGATGAATGGTAGAAATAGGTTTAGTAATCTTAACTAGGTTATTACCCGTGCGATGCACGGTTGACTTAGTATTATTTTTGAAATATAATTTTGTAGATATAATTTACAAACTATTTGAATGAGCTAACAACAGATCTCCTCATAATTAATAAATATTAATAAATAAATAAAAATGTGTGAGATCACACCGAATCATAAAACCAAAAATTCATGACAATATTAAAATCGAACAAATATTCCTAGTGTGAGTGTGAGACGTAAAAAGGGGGAGGGGAGATGTACCACAAATAAAACGTAATCATCACGGAGGTGTGTTTGATGGAGAGGAAGTATTTCGCAGAAGTGGTTGTTTGTGGTGTTGGTGGAACACATTTAATTAAAATTAGATAAAAATATATCTTAAATTGACCGAGTTTCGTAAAATAATAAAAATTAAAAAACTTCTACCATTAGAATTGAGGAGCCATAATCAAATGAAGCTTATCTAAATCAAATGTAATAAAATCTATCCGGTACAAATCGGTTTAAAATAATAATTTATATACATATATAGTACCGTATGCACTGTTTTAATAGTTTTTTTGTGCAAAAGTTGTTTATAAAAAGATAGTTTTCTAAACTTGTAATAAATAATTTTAAAAATTAATTAAAATAATATGAAAGCAAGGAAAAATAAGGTAAATATTCAAAATAGATCATGTGAATATGTAATTGAAAGATTAAATCTATTTGCAAAAAAACATTTTTACCATGAAAATTCGAATTACTAATCAAGTGAAATGTGTCTAAATCAAATGTGATAAAAATCTATCACATACTAACTGATTTTGGCAGAAAATAATAATAAAAAAAACTTTCACCATATATAAAAGAGACACCGGTTTTAAAATCAATCAGATTTTAATTTTCGGCAACAAAGAAAAAGAAAAAAAATCACAACTTCACAAGAAGTTGACATGTCGAAGCACATAATTTCTTTAAAACTTTGTACATTCAACACAAAGTAGTCATGTGGCAAAGAATAAATTCTATTTTAATAATAATTAATAGATAATTAATAGATTAGTGATTAATAATTGATATATATATATATATATATATATATATATATATATATATATATACATACATACACACATATATACAGATTAGTAGAAGAACAAATAACATAAAATTGTCTTGTGAATAATTTGTATTAATTATATAGTATGAAATGAGAAGAGATGGAAATTGAAGAGTTTCAATCAAATTAAACTTGTATAAATTAGACAAGATAAAATATAGTTTAATTAAGCGATATTTGAAAAATATAAAAACAAAATCCTTAATTCATATCATAAATTTACTTGTGAAACGATATCTTAAATCTGTTTTATCTTATCAAATTAGTTTTAGAATTTTTATCTTATCTAATTAGATTTAAGATTTTTATCTTAAACTAATCAATTTTGAAGAAAAAAAACATTTACCATTTCGATGGTGACACGTAGCATCACAAAATCCCTTTAAATGTTTTAGTTTTTTCACATAATAAAATGTTATAAAATATATAAAGGTAAAAAAACATATATATATATATATATATATATATATATATATATATATATAAAGGTAAAAGTTTTTTATTTTTTCAAAATCGATTAGTTTAAGATAAAAATTCTAATTCTAATTAGATATGATAAAATTCCTAAAACTAATTTGATAAGATAAAACATATTTAGGATATAGTTTTACCATATATAAAGGAGGCACGTGTTTAAATAAAATGTTATAAAATAGATCCGGTATTAACTGACAAAAAATTGTAAAAAAAACAAAAAAACTTTTACCATATATAAAGGAGGCACCGATTTTAAAATTTATCCGATTTTAATTTTTAATAGGAAAAAAAATTTATAAACTTGTATAGAAGGTGACACGTGGAAGCATATAATTCTTTTAAAACTTTAAGCGTACAACAAAAAGTCGTCATGTAGTAACAACGACTTCTACTTTAATAATAGTTGATAAATAATTAATATATTATTAATTAATAATTAATAAATATAGATTAGTAGAATAACAAATAATATAGAACTATCCCGTGAATAATTTGTATAAATTAAAAATTATGAAAATAAAAAAAGATGGAAATAGAAGAGTTTTAGTCAAATTAAACTTGTATAAATTATATAAGATAAAATCTAGTTATAATTAATAGATTAATAGATAGATAGATTTGATGGCAATTTTGTGAAATCTACTTTAGGACAATTTTGATTAGAAATTTTTTATCACAATTGTAGTTATCCAAAAGTAAGATTAGAAATTATTTTTTTTATCACAATTGTAGTTATCAAAAAGTAGGATTAGAATACTTTTTGAAAATATTTTAAAAATTAGTTATCACATTTGTAGTAAGATAAGAATGTGATTAGATTTTTTTTAATTGCAAAAACGGTATTTTTTATCAAAAAGAATTTTTTTATTTTTTAATAATTCATAGGTAGTGACACGTGTCAGTATCAAATTCTTTAAAAAATCAAGACTTAACGTAAAGCCGCCACGCATGCTATTTTAGTTATAGTTAATAGATAGATTAATAGATAGATAGATTTGACGGCAATTTTGTGAAATCTACTTTAGGACAATTTTGATTAGAAATTTTTTATCACAATTGTAGTTATCCAAAAGTAAGATTAGAATATTTTTTAAAATATTTTAAAATTTAACTATCACATTTGTAGTTATCAAAAAGTAAAATTTTGTGAAATCTACTTTATGACAATTTTGATTAGAAATTTTTTTTTATCACAATTGTAGTTATCAAAAAGTAGGATTAGAATACTTTTTGAAAATATTTTAAAAATTAGTTATCACATTTGTAGTAAGATAAGAATGCGATTAGATTTTTTTTAATTGCAAAAACGGTAATTTTTATCAAAAAGAATTTTTTTTATTTTTTAATAATTCATAGGTAGTGACACGGTCATCAAATTCCAAATTTAAGAAAAATTTTACTTAGTTAGCCGCTCGTTTTAGTTATAGTTAGATAGATAGATTTGTAGTAAAATAAGAATGTGATTAGATTTTTTTTTAATTGCAAAAACGGTAATTTTTATCAAAAAGTTTTTTTTTTATTTTTTAATAATTCATAGGTAGTGACACGTGTCAAGACAAAATTCTTTTAAAAAATTCAAAGACACTTAACAAAGCCGCCACGCGGGCGAAAGAATGACTTCGCTTTTATTAATAGTTAATAGATTTGTAGTAAAATAAGAATGTGATTAGATTTTTTTTAATTGCAAAAACGGTAATTTTTATCAAAAAGATTTTTTTTTTATTTTTTAATAATTCATAGGTAGTCACACGTGTCGCACTCAAATTCTTTAAAAAATAAGAAAAAAGCCGCCACGTCAAGATTTAAATAGATTTGTAGTAAAATAAGAATGTGATTAGATTTTTTTAATTGCAAAACGGTAATTTTTATCAAAAAGATTTTTTATTTTTAATAATTCATAGGTAGTCACACGTCGGTACCAAATTCTTTAAGAAAAATCAGATTTAATGCCATTATAGCCGCTTCGCTTTAGTTATAATTAATAGATAGATAGATTTGTAGTAAAATAAGAATGTGATTAGATTTTTTTTAATTGCAACAACGGTAATTTTATCAAAAAAAAGATTTTTTTAATTTTTAATAATTCATAGGTAAAGTGACACGTGTCAAGACAAAATTCTTTTTAAAAAATCGCCATTTTAACGTAAAGCCCCCAATGCGGCGCCAGCCGCTTGCTTTAGTTATAGTTAATAGATAGATAGATAGATTTGTAGTAAAAATAAGAATGTGATTAGATTTTTTTAATTGCAAAACGGTAATTTTATCAAAAAATTTTTTTTAATTTTTTATTAATTCATAGGTAGTGACACGTGTCAGTACAAAATTCTTTTAAAAAAATCAGCACTTAACAGAAAGCCGCCACGTGGCAGCAGCGACTTCTGTTTTAGTTATAGTTAATAGATTAGGCTTATATTAGGCTAATAAGACTCTAATACAAGTGGTTTAAGTCACTAATGGTAGGGGTTTAGTAAGGGTAAGTTCAGAATCACCAAAGCTGCGTAAAAATCACGCTTTGCCGGGAGTTCCCTTTCTCGGTTGTGGTGGCCGAACTTCCTTCATAATGTTCGGTTATCATGGCGTAACAAAGCCCAAAATGTTGGTTGGCGTGGTAGAACGATTCCTCAAAGCCATACGTTAGGTCAAACAGTCCAGATTTGCACGTATAACGCGTGATAAGGCATATACAACTCAAAGAAGCATTAGAATGAGTATCAAGGGTCCTAAAAACAATGATAAATGTCTCTCAAGGTCTTGGCTAAGTCCAAAAATCAAAGCCCGAGCAAGAACAAGTCAATCTAGAGCATGCAAGGCAATAGGTGTTCGATACGACAATTACGGTTCGATCAAGGAATGCAATCAAGTCAAACATGTTAGGGATACTACTAGCATGTCAAAAACATATTCTAATCATGTTAAACAAGTATGGAAGACAAGTTATACAAGTAGGTTTCGGGTTCTCACAAGGCTAAGTTACTAGTTGGGAAGGGGTTAGGCAACCAACTCGCCTTTTCGGTCTCAAAATAGGTTTTTAGCTAAATATGCTCTTTTTTAAAGTGAACAATTTAAATAAAGAATTTAAAATACATATATGCATATACAATGAAATAAATGCAAACTTATAGCAGCCTCATTTTAGAATTACAAATATATTTTATAAAAATTTTGTCATAATAACAACTTATTTTAGTGCTATTTGTTATAGAATTGAATTTTGGGTAGCATAACTGTTTATTTCATGATATATTACTATTTTATATAGCACCTTCTTAACGAAAAAATAAATAAAAACTTTTAAAGTACCAACCTCTTGAAGCGTGTGGGTTTTATCCCGTACCAAACCTCTTTCTAGTAGGCTTTAGGGTGCCCTCGCTTTATCTTTCAGGGAGAGGGAGTCTTTTTACTTTTGGCCGGATTTCGGGCGTGATAACTCCATTTTTTGTTTTCGCCTCTGGTCCGGGCGGCAACCGCTTTTGATGGCTTTGCTTGCTTATGTTTGAAATCTGGCGAGCAACCGCTGCTTGGCCGGATTTGACGCCCGGATTAAGGTGGCAACCGTTATTTTTGTTCTTTTGAACCGGTGAAATATGGCGGAAACCTATTTGGATAGCTAGGGTTCACTTTGGCCGGAGGGTTTTAGTGTTTTGGGGGAGATTCGACAACTTGGCACAGCTTCAGGGTTGGATCGTAACTCTCCAGGGACTGCGAGAGTTTTCTCTCAACTGTTGACGCACTGTCTCTCATTGTGTGTAACTCTATTTTTTCATTGCCTGGGGCCTTTATTTATAGGCTGAGATTCGAGCTTCCTTCTTGGTTAAGAATCATCAGTCGTGTTTTAACAGCTTGTACCGAGCGCTTAAGGAATTGCAACAAAAGCTAACTGCACTAGTGAATGGGCGTCTGTGGACGCAACCTATGGACTTGGTGGGCGCCGCGCCCTGGAGGGGTATAGGCTGCGCACTGTCTTTTTTCTTTTCTGTTTTTGGCACTTTGACCCCTTCAATTCATTGTTTATGCATTATTATTATTATTATTATTATTTTGCATTTTCAACCCTGTAATCTAACATCGATTAGTTCTTTAACATGTTTTGACATTTTATGACATCTCATAAAATAGGGGTACGAAATTAGGGTGTTTACAATTACTCGTTAAGGATATTGCATGTTAGCAATGAAAAGACATTAATTAGTGAAGAAAATTGTCAACTACTGAAACATCCAAACCTATTCATACAAACTTACAATTACTCATTAAGGGTATTACATGCTTTTGTTTTTGATGGGGTGCGTTAGTGTAACTTCTACTTAGGATTTAAAGGGTTTAGGTGTTAATTTTTCTTCGACTTCTATTACTTATGCTCTGTTTGTTTCACGGAAAATATTTTTTTGAAAATGATTTATGGAAAATAAAAATATTTCATTTTCAGGTGTTTGATAAACACATGAAAAATATTACAAACAATAATTTATGAATAAATAGAAAAAATATATTCTAATATTAGTTATCATATTGAATATAAGATAATGTTGAACTTTAAATAATTTTTCTTTTGTAACCTTCAATTTATCAGTAGTGGTGTCAAATCAATATATAAAATTCATAATTTTTCAATCTCACAAATACAAATGAAAATTTGATAATTGATTTGATAAAAACGTTAAAAAAGAAAATAGATAATGATTGAGACGTCAGTAAATAATATAGAGGACGCTGATTTTGTGACGTAGTGAGTATTTGTTAAAATTATAATTTATAAATAGTGTGCACAAACTCAATTTATATTTCTAAAAAAATTATTTGTTGAGTGTAATATTGTGCATATATGTAAATACATTTAATTTTGAAAGAGATGAAGGGGTGCTCGAATATTTGGAAAATGACTTACAGAAAATGAATCTGTAAGTCATTTTCCTAAAAAGAAGACTTTATTTTTTGTTGACTTAGAAAAACGTTTACGTGAACTACATTTTTCAAAAGATATCAAACACCGAAAAATGAGGAAAACGTTTTTCAGAATTCATTTTCGTGAAACAAACGAAGCCTTAGGCTCCGTTTGTTTCACAAAAAATCATTTCTAGAAAATGATTTCCGGAAAATCAAAAGATTTCATTTTCAGGTATTTGGTAAATCTTTTTAAAATATGTCAGAAAACATTTACGGGTGTTTAACAAACACACAGAAAATGTTACGGAAAACAATATATGAATAAATACAAAAATAAAAATAGAAAATAAACAATGTTTAGGATGTCCCTAAAAAATCAATAAGGACCATCTTTTTTTAATAAGGTTCATCTTTTTTTAATCTCACAATTACAAATAATTTTTTTGATAATTGATATGAAAAAAAAACGTTTTAAAATAGAAAATAGACATTGTTTAGGATGTTCCTAGAAAATGTTGCGGAAAACTATAAATTAATAAATACAAATAAATATATATTTTAATATTAATGCACATATTGAATATAAAATAGTATTGAACTTTAAGTAATTTTTCTTTAGTAACTCTCAATTTATCATTAGTGGTGTCAAATCAATATTTATCCTTTTTCAATCTCACAATTACAAATAATTTTTTTGATAATTGATATGAAAAAAACGTTTTAAAATAGAAGATTGACAATGGTTAGAATGACTCTAAATAATATAGGTGACACTAATTTTAGAACGTAGTAAGCATTTATTAAAACTATAATTTATAAATAGTATGCACAAACTTTATTTATATTTCTAAACAATTTATTTGTTAAGTGAAATATTGTGTGTGTAAGTAAATATGTCCACTTGTGAAAGAGGGCGGAGGGTGCCCGAACATTTGGAAAATGACTTACGGAAAATGAATCCATAAGTCATTTTCCGGAAAAGAAGCTTTCATTTTTCGTTGACTTGAAAAACCTTTTACGTTGACTGTATTTTCCTAAGGTTACCAAACACCGAAAAATGAGAAAAACGTTTTCCAAAAATTATTTTCCATGAAACAAATGGAGCCTTAGTGTTTAGAATATGATGGGTTGATGGATATAGTTTAAGTTTAATTGAGTTTGGTATATATGTGTATAGTTGAAAACATCTTTGTGAATATATGTTTAAAAATTTAGAGAATAAAACAAAAAACACTTAAATAAGACTAACTTTAACTAGAGCAATTATTGAATAAAATTGCATTGCCCACTTCATAAGTTATGCTTCGTATGCCATGCATGGTATTCCTTTTTGTTTCCTTTAGTTCCATTTCATTCTTTTTCATATTTTAAATGACATAAACACATTTACCTTATCTTGTATACATATTTTCCAATATATATGTGGATATAACTTGCCTAATAACTCAGCACAACTATAGTTCTGTGCCTATCAATGTTCCATGCATGTAATGTATGTGGGCCATATTCATGGTTGAGATGCTAGACAACCAATTCTCCATTACCCTTAAGCTTCATTTTGTATATTAATTAAAGAAAGGAAGAGAAGAACATCTTTATGTAGCAATGGCAAACTATAAGGATGACCACTTATATATATTCACTAGTATATGCGCGTGGTTTGCACAGTATCTGTATGAGATCAGTTCAATGAATGATCAGGACAAATAAAACTCATAATTGATTGGATAATTGAAACAAAACCACAATCGAAAATTTTATATGTAATTGTAGAAGGGTAATTCAAACATAACTAATAACTTAGAGATTCATTTGTGTTAGAAATTGAGTTTGTAGCCCGATTATTTACTTCTGCTCACATGGAATATATTTATATTATTAAAGCTTAATTAGTTTCCTAATCCGAATGGTTTGGGATTAACTTAATTTAATTTATAAGAAATAGAGTTTCTTGTACAATAATATAAATAGGACAACTAAAGGGATAAATCTCTAACCTAGCAGAACACACCTAAGAGAATACGTCTCCTTTGGCTACCCCTATTCACTATCTCTCTTATATTCTATCTCACCAAATACTCTCTCTAGTCTAACCATTAAGAGTCTTGAATTTGCGGTGTGAACCAGAATTGATATTCGTGATATGTGATATCAATCCGACGAGAGACTCTTGCGGGATTAGTGATCGTGACATATGAAGATCGTTGCTCAAGCAGAAAGTATTCTGTTTCACTCAAAGTTCAAGTTCGTACGAGGTAACTCATGATTACTCTTTGATAACGAACTTGACCTTCAATTCGTAACTCACAAACTTACGAATTAATCTGGAACGCCAATTGTGTCTAGCATAATTCGATCAACGTCACCAATTAGATCTCTTTATAATATAGATGTTTTCTAAGCCGCTCACTAAATAAGATATTATCAGGGCAAAAACTTAAGAAACACCATTTTATTATGTCTTTTATAAAACAAATCTCTATGACCCGATTCATCATTTTTCGTGGGACAAAATATGAGAGAGGGGCTTTATTTTAAAATTACGTGACATGAGACCTATTCTAACCATAATGGTTAACCATTATACTTGTGTTTGATTGGTCACAAAACCAATAGTTTGTCCACTAAATTCTCTACTTTGACTCCCCATTAATTTTTCTTTACAAACCATCATTTTATAATTTTTAGTTGAACAAAATTAATATTTTAATATCACGTATGAAGAGTAATATTGAAATATTATAAAAATTATAGATATAATTTTTAAATATGGACTCTTAAAGTAAATCTTTCTAAAATAGTATAGTAACACTTTGCTCAGAACAGACAAAGTATAATACTTTGTAAGAAACAAAAGAACTTAGAATAGAATATCAAATTAAAGCAATCGACAACGATACATAGAAGAAGATAAGTAGATGTAAATGACTTTCATTATAAAAATTAGATATTAATATTATTACCACTCTACGTAATCAATTTTTTTTTCAATTTTAGTGAAATTTGCAAAGTCAAACATCAATAAAGCAAGAAAAATTCATTAATTAATTTCTTTTAAAAAAATTAATGTTATAATGAAACTAGTTCAATTAAAAATAGAAAGGAATGACAGTGAAGTAGTTGAGATCAAATTAGATTATAAATATAAAGCAAATACTGGACATAATTGAACGATATAATTGTCTTTTTACATGGATTCCAACTAATAGAAATCAAAATATCACCTATTTTATCAGGATTGTGATTTTTAAAATTTTAGTAATTAATTTTAAGATTTTAATAATTCATTACTATTTTAAATGAAAATTGCGTCTTATGTATATATGCATGTTGTTTAATAGAATTTGAATGCCTATAATGTGGCAAAGGAAATATGACAAACACGTGCATGTGTGTGTGAAGGGAAAATAACTTTTGAAAACTATGAATAATGTTAGCACTAATACAACTCTTATTAAAAATGACAAGATTAGTATTGGAATTTATATTTTTCTTCACTTTGTCATTAAACTTTTGAAAACTACGAAGAATAATGTTACTCATCTCATCACAATGCAAACATTTTTTTTTAGAAGTCTTTTTATTCTTCTCACCACTACTTGAACATTGATCGGACGAATTACAAACATGTTTAACTTTGTTTCCCACATACAAAACATTACTATTATTATTATTCTTAGAACCTTTAGTTTTTCAAAAAAAGAAGGGGATCAATATAGTGGTTCCCAAGTGACTCTCATGTTGACTCAAATCCACAACATATTAGATGTGGGTGAAGTGTTTTTACGGCTCAAGCTACACTTCGTTGTCTATTATTCTTAGTACGCTTATTCATAGAATCATTTGTTGACGGACTTTCGAAACATTATTATTGTCAACCCTATACACGTTCTACGGTTACAATTATATATAAAATAAAATACCAAACACTAAAACCAACTCAAATAAGGAATTGAAACGTGAAAAATAGCTTGCCGCACGGAGGCAGTCACATCACTACATGAGACACGACCGTCTTCATCTTCTTAGAGATCCTTCCGAAGTGACATCTGAACATAGCCACTTCATCTTTAAAGTGATTTTGTTAAAGTGATACGGTCGCTTCAAGTACTGAGACTGCTCCGAAATTCGCACGGTCGTTTCCCCTTCGTGACGCGACCGCTTTGACAGACTAGGTCGCCTTGAAGACAAATTACTGAAGCAAAATATACACGGAGTTATGGGAGAGAGAGTTTATCAAAGACTGTTGCTACTAGTTTTAATGAACCCTTGAATGAAACATCATCAGAGCCTTCATTCATTATAGTCCCAAAGTAATTCTTTTGTTTTCACCGAAGGCTGTCTTATTTTAGTTACACAGATTATATCAATCCGATAGGTTGGGTGTTGTGTTATTCTTCAATGCTATATCTGCTACATATAGAGCTTAGCATAAATTCCACTTTGTTAGTATTTCGAATATAATAAGTTTAAATATATATTTTACTAGTAGATTTTTTTTTTCATGAGGCCCGATCAATAAGTTATTTACTTATTGATCAAAAGAAAATTTCTTGTGTTCAATTTCGTTCTTCCTTACTATTTTGTACTTATTTCCGCTGGATAGATATCTCAATGTAGTCTTCAATGAACTCATCATTGTAAGCTTCATTGACCAATTCATTTCAAAACATTTTTTGTTTTTGTTTTTGTTTCTGCTTTATTTTTGTTTTATTTTTATTTGTATATTAAGTTCATCATTTCTATATTGTTTCTTTCAGTAGGTTCAACCTTGAATAGCCAACATTGTAGAAAACAAAATGGGTGTGGCGATCGAAAAAATGGGCGCGCTGTCGGAAATCCCAAATTGGCGTGACTACGGGCTGAATGGGCGCCACGCCCATTCTTCACAAAACTTGGGCGAATGGGCGCCACGCCCATTTCTTCAAAGTTTCTCCTATTTTTATTTTCTGCAATTAGGCCCCTCCTAGATGTATTCCATTTATACTTTGGTACCCTTGTTAATTCCTTTGGCATTCTAGGCTCCTGAAACACGTAAAAAGTTATCTTTAGTCCATTTTGTGATAATGTGATAATTATTGGATATTTATAAAATAGAGTTACAAAAGTGAAGTGTCTACAGAGCCTCTCGGCGATAAAGGTTATGGAATAAGCAAACATTGTCTTTAAGAATAGATGCACGAAAAGCAAAAAATAGTACATTGACTTGGCCCTGAGGGTTACCTACTGATATGATTCTGACCACCAACCAAGAACCAAGATTGTCACAAGCAAAGGAGAGACATTGGAAGCATGTAGATCAAGGTTCGAGGGTTCATATGAGCATGGATCGAGGTTCAAGGGTTCTAAAATGTATAGAGTATGATTGGAAGATTCAAGAGTTCTATACAAACTTAATTCGTGAATTTATTAGAGATTCAGGTTATTACAATGGCTACTCTACAAATTCAACCATGCTTTGTGAAGCCTTAGATTTCATGGAAGATAACTTGAAGACTCGAGAAATGTTCGTTAATGTCATACAATGACTTTGGAAGCTTTTAACGCCTAAAGGAAGACTTTAGGGGGGCCAAAATGCAACTTTGAAAATTAGGCCTTTACAAAAAACGGGATTTGTATATTTTCCTTATTTTTGAAGATTTATGTTTCTTAAATAGATTAGGTAACTTACCTAATTGTCGCCTACATAAATTAGGTAAGTTGAGTAGTTTCCTAAGTGGATTTTAGGTAGTTTCCTAAGTTGATTTTAAGTAGTTTCCTAAGTTGATTCTACTTAGACATTTCCTTTTACTTTTAGGTTTATGATTCACAACCCATATAAATAATGGTTGTGGCTTATTGTTTTGGGGAGACAACTTTATGATTATTGATTAATATAGTTTTTGAGTGTTTTTCAAAACCTCCTTTTTCTTCATTGAACTTGTGATTATTTGGTGAGAGGCTACGTAATCGAAACCCAAACTTATCAACAGGATACTCATCCCTATTGTGGCGTTCTTCATTATACCAAGGTTCGTGTTCGTCTCGTAATTGGATCCAGAGTACCTCGTTCAATAACGGATCGTAGCATTGGGTCAAGGTGTCACAATCCATCAATTCATTAACGTTCTTCGCTTGCCGTGCTGCGTGCTCTTTGATTCCTCCATCGCGAGTACGCGTCTAGGAATCATATCATTTGGTATCAGAGCAAATGTTCGTTTCCATAATCTATCTTACTTTAAATTGTTCTTATTTTGATTATCTATTTGTTTCTCTTCCTACTTCAAATTAGGGTCTTCAATCCTAATTTGTTCTTTTCGATTTCTTTGTTTTTTTTTGTTGTTTCAAAACCCTAATCTTCTAGGGTTATAAATCCCAAAAAAAAAAAAAAAAAATTGTTCACCGTTTACTGTTCACGCCGGTACTGTTCATACGGCACTCTGTTCACGGTACTGTTCATTACTGTTCACGGCGTATTAAAAAAAAATTCTGCTGTTTCAATTAAACTTTGGACAGCTTTAATTACAAAAAAAAAAAGCAAAGAGTATTCGGACAAAAAAAAAAGAAAACAGATCCGAAAAAAAAAATACCGAAAAGTTCATATTTAAAAAAAATATATAGAAATCTGAAATTGAAAAAAAAAGTATTGCTAGTTACCGAAAAATTTGTGATTGTTTGAAATTGATAATTGCTAGTTGTGCGAATTGAGAAACTTGAAGTATAACTTTCATCTTTGTTCGAGAATAAATATCAAATATTCTTATACAATTGATCGTTGAGCCAATCGTCCTTGAAATTCTACTCTTAATTTTCTTCCTCTACATGAGATTCTTATTGATTAAGTTTCTTGGTTTTGTTTGCTTTGTTAATCGCTATTTAATTGCTTAGTTCTTTTAGAACCTGGAGGAATTGAAAGTGAGGGAGAGTAGGTAAGCACGAGATGAGTGACATTAATTGAGTGATACACGTAAGGGAGTGGGTGAGGTGATTTTATTTTGCTAATAAAATTTCTTGCAGGTACACCATGTCTAAAACAAGTGAGAATGGTGTTCCTACCTTTGATATGAGACTTTATATGGAAGGTTTTGTGAGAGATTTGCATATAACTATGAGGGAGCAAAAGGAGGATCTAATGGAGGAGATTGGAAAAGTTCATAGTGAAAGAAAGAAAAAAACAAGAGATGGAGGTAATGAACCTAATGATGTGCCAAGACGTAGAATAGATGAAAAAATTAATGTTGAGAAATATTGGAAGGATCTTCGGTTGCAAATTAAAAACTCAAAATTAAAACAAGAGGAGGTAAATAAGGGTGACAAAAATTATTCTAATCCTTTACCAATAGGTGATGAGAGAGAAAACAATATGGTAGTTAGGAGGATGTTAGAATTGAGAGTTCCAAGTGTTGAAGAGATTGAAAAGGAGAAGATATTCTTTACTAAGTGGAAAGTACAAGAGCGAATTTGTGGGGTGGTCATTGATGGAAATAGTCGTACTAATGTTGCTAGTGTGACCATGGTTGAGAAATTGGGGTTACCTACAACCAAGCATCCTAAACCCTACAAGTTGCAATGCTTGAATAGAGGAGGTATGTTGAGAGTGAACAAACAAGTTCTTGTGAAGTTCAAGATTAGAAAATATGAAGATGAGGTGACGTGTGATGTCGTGCCAATACGACAAACTCATTTATTGCTAGGGCAACCTTGACAAGTTGAGAGGAGTGTTACTTATGATGGCAACACAAAAAGACATTCTTTTGTGCATGATCAAATAACCATTAAACTTGTACCATTGACTCCAACACAAGCTTATGATAATTTTATGATGATAAGCTCAATAGCTAGTGAAGAGAGAAAGGCTAGTGAGGAAAAGAATATAGAGAAGCTTTTAAAAAAGGAGAGCTTGAGAGAAAATAAAGAGAGTTTGGCTGGAGAGCAAAGTGAGGAGTGTGAGATAGCCAAGAAAAAGGAGAACTCAAGTGAAAATAATGAGAGTTTGGCTAGAGATAAAAGTGAGTTTTGTGAGATAGCCAAGAAAAATGAGAGCTTGAGTGAAAACAAGAGCGAGAGGCCGGTTTTAGAGACTAGTGAAAGATGTGAGATAACCGGGCAAAAGGAGAGGAAAAATAGTGTGTGCTCTCAAAAGAAAGAGTGTGAGAAAGAGAAAGAGAAAGAGAAAGAAAGTGAGGCAAATTTTGATACTTATCAAGTTAATTTTGTATTGCCAAAATCTATTGTTTCTTTTCAAAACTTTTCAAAGCGACACAAAAGAAATTGTGAGATTCAAGATGGAATACCAACAAGGTAAGGAGATTGTTGTAGAACCTACATTTTCTCAAAGGTATGATCTTAATCTTTTTTGGAAAAATAAGTTGTGTGGTGAATTGTTACATGTTAAGCACCATGACATTGAGAATAAGCTCAATAGAGTTGTTGTTGAGTTTGGAAAATTGAGTGGTCTTGTGAACACTTGTGTCATGGGTGAAATTGTTAAGCCACCTAAATTATTGCATATTAAACACCATAACTTGGGTGAGAAATTCAGAATTTTTAGAAGTGTTGTTTTGAAAAATTTGATTAGTTTTATGAGTGACTTGTTCATAAGAGAGATTGTTAGACCATATGACATGTGCAGAAAATTTCAATTGCAAAATTTGGATAGTCACCATGGTCTAAGTGATTGGATGAAATATGGTGAATACATTGGTGATGACTTAAATTTGACATTACATAAACCTAATCATTCGTATGTGGATCCATTCATGGATGTTGCATTGGTTGTTAATATGGTAGGATGGAATTGTGCATTGCTAGTTGGAAAGAAAATTTTGAATTTTCCATTGGGGATTTCTATGTTTCACCAAGATGTGAGTTCTAAACTTGTGATTATGCATGATGTTTCTATGATGAATTATTTTGTTGCATGTCATAAGATTGTTGAAGTTTCCCATGATGCGTTGATGTTTCATAAAATTTATGGATTGCATGAGTTACATATGGATTCATGGAAAGAGACAACTCATGTTAAGCATGTTAAACCTTGGAAAGGTGATGAGATTCATATTGCTGATGATTATAAGTATGTTTTAACACATGATCTGATTTTTTAGCATAAAGGATGTTTATCTTTGAGATTACACTCTGGTTGTAATTTCTTATCGTTGCATGATTCATTATTGATAAATATGGATATGCGAAGGATGATAGTTTCTAGGTTGATCTTTAAACTTGGTGAAATTAATTGTTTGTTTCAAATCGAGGAATTAAGTAAGTTGATGAGCGAAAGATTTGATTATGGTAGTATCTTGTCTTATACAATCATTTTATTGATTTGCATGATTTATTGTATATGCTTTGGATTGCATAAAGTTGTGATGTTGAGCATGGTTGTGCTAAAAAGAGGATTTACTAGGTTAATGTTTAAACCTGGTGATTGTGGTTTTATAAAAGATTTTCATGAGGGAACATCTGTAATACCCCGTATTCTTGCATATGCATTGTATGCTTGCCTTCATACTTTCTGGTTGATTGTGAGCATGTTTATTTAGTCCATATATGATTTAGAAACATTCATAAGTCATTCATGAAGCCCTTAACTTGTTTAGAATCATGTATGCTTGTTTGTTGAATCGCCGGTTCGATTGCCTTGTTTTGGTCTTAGCGATTTTCCCCTCGTTGCTCGTATTGCTTCTATTTCGTCGTGCGATGTGTTCGTTGAGTTCTTGGCTTTGTATTCAGGTCATAAACATGTTTAAACAAGCCTTTTCCATGACCAAGTTATCCTAGTTTGATTGGTGTTTGATTCGTTAATCATTCGTCGTTTGATTCGAGCCTTGTTCTACCTTGTTCCGGTTGTTGTTCGGGTGCGTTTCCGACTTGTTTTGGGTTGGGTTAGACCTTAGAATAGTTGCCCATAAGTTGGGACCATTTAGGACATGTTTAGACCAAGTTTTGAGGACATAAAGAAGGTCCAGAAGCCCAGGCGCCCGCCTCAAGTTCTGGGAGCAATTACAAAATGAGCAGAATCAAGAGAAGGGGCTCAGCAGTTGAGGCGCCCGCCTGGAGATGTTGAGGCGCCCGCCTCAACATCAGAACTCACTTACGGGATTTTTTCCTTGTTTTGATGATGAACGACTTTCACACCCAAACCCCCTATCTAAACCTTTCCTAAACCTCCCTAACCCTCCTCACTTAAGTCCTAACATCCCTAACTAGTTATAATGATGGATTAAGAGAGCTTTGTTAATCTTTAAACCACAAAATCAGATTTGTAAAGAGACCACAAGGTCTTGACACTTGTCCCACTCAACATTTGACTTCTTATAAGCCACAAATCAGCCATTTGCCTCCTCATTTGCTGAGAGCTTTTCCAAAAACGTGAGAGAGAGTTCTTGAGAGTTCTCCCATGGCTTCTTGAAGCTTTGCTCTTGGTCTTCCCTCATCCATTCTCCATTTGCTCAAGCCACCTTCATCGAAAGTGTAGAGCTCAAAGAGTAGAGCATTTTCAACCGAACGGTTTTCTCATTTGCTTTCTTTGTTGAAGAACACAGGTAAGTTACTCTTCTTCTTCTTCTCTTTAGTTCTCATTGACCCTAAGGAAACAAAGTTTATGATGATTGAGGTCAATGAGGACACATATATGCTTCCTATGCTCTCTTCTTGTATTTTGAAAATATGAACTTGCTAGGAGCATGTATAGGATGATTTCTTGCTTATGAAAGTTTATAATACTCTTTCATCTTGTCTATTTAAGGTTTTGAACATGTTAGAAACATGTATTACATGTGTTGCTTGAACAAGTGCTATATGATAATGCCCTAAATTGAGCCTACATTATATGTTGTTATGTTGTATGTGTTCTATCTTCAAAGTTGAACTCTATGATGTATATGAATCACATTGCAATGCTTTGGTGAGTTTATAACCTTGTTGAACTTAGGAATGACCTAGGTTGAGTTATGAAGCACATAGCTTCAATTACCCGGAAATTGGGAATTTATAGTAAAGACTCAACGGAGTCGACTCTAGGGAAGAATTGAACATGTTGAACTCTAATTTCAATCCCTACGAAGTTTGGACACCGTTTGATTGAGTTTACTCAAATATGAGCTTGATATAATTGTTTGCAAAGTTGTTATGAAGTATTGGTTTTGAGCAATTAATTGCCTTGACATGTTCTATGGTAGAGATTAATACCCTACTTTGTCGGACGAGTTCGCTCTTGTCGAATTCGGTCCTTAATTGGTTTAAGTCAAGTAAACATCTACTTGTGCATCACATTGAGTCCAGCTGGCATTATTTGGTTTGTTTATTGGGTCGGGGTGGGACGATGCATCGCCTTCACGAGTTATGGGATTCGTGCTCGCTATGGATCGCCGCACCTGGGACTTCACACACACCTCCATTGTTGGCCGCAATGGGGAAGTAGCCCCTTTGCCGTATCAATACGTGCCGCATTGGCTTGCTATCTAGATCGAGTAGGTTCTCGATAAAAGTCGATGTAATCACCGAGCATCGATGTGGCACAATAAAGTATAATAAAGTTTGTTGCAGGAACTACGAAGCGGCCGTGACTATATCATATCCTACTTGTATGATTTATTTTATGCACTTACGTGAAAATTGTGCTAAGTGCTATATGACGATCATGTGCCATAATTGTGATAAATGTCATGCTATAACATGAACATGCATTTGTTGTAACTTACTAAGTCTTTCGACTTACCCTATTTGTTTGCTTTGTATTCCTTAGATCCGAGCCGAGGAGACGGTTCGCGCTAGACTCGCCATATTCACGTTTGGTTGCTCGCGAGCTAGAGGTTGTTCTTTTGGATTTGTAGATAGACTTTGTATTTGGAAAGGACGTTGGGAAGCAAGTCACTTAGACTTGTCTTGGGAATTTTGTTGTTGTAGTAAACTTAACTACTAGATATTTATAATCTTTTGTATGCCGACTTATATGTCGTGCTTGTTTATATGTTGATGGTTCGCTACAGTTTCTTCCGCTAAAGCTCGTTTAAATATTATTGTGGTTGTTGTCTCCGGCATGTTGTGGTCGTCGAGGTTTTTATAAGCATGTATTATTATTGTAGGAGTAGTTTTTGGGTTAATGTAACGCCGATGACTTGTTTATATTAAGTTGTTTTTCCGGCCAAGTGTAGCCGAGTTGTTATTCGTATGCGATGTTGCGCCACATGAATTTTATAATCCTACTTATGCATGCTTGTGTATCTTGTCTATTTGGATGGCACGACTCGGGATCTCGCATTGGGGTCCGGGTCGGGCTGTCACAGTTTGTATCAGAGCTATGGGTTAGCTGTCGGCCAGGATAGGTTCCATGGCCTAGGTGGGTTGGTTATTTGTGTGTTGATTCTAACGTCGAGTGAATTCTTGTAGGGGTTTGATGGATAATCCCAGGGATGTAAATGGCCGCGGTAGAGGTAGGCCCAGGAGAGGTTCGGTTGAACTTGAAGCTGAAGTACCACCGCCAGAGAATCCGGTGGGTTCGGATATGGCTGAATTACACAGATTGATGGCTTTTAGGCGGGCAAGGCCGGGAGGTCAAGCGGGGGCGGCACCACCACCACCTCCACCACCGAGACCAAGGAATGACACCACTCTCCTAGAGAGATTCCTTAAGTTGAAGCCTAGTACTTTTCTTGGGGAGCCAAAACCTAGAGAGGCCGAGTTATGGATGGAGGAGATGATCAAGGTATTATCCATGTTGGGGTGTACCGATGAAGAAAGAGTCATGCTAGCGACGTTTAAGTTTAAGGGAGCCGCCGAACATTGGTGGACGGTGTTGAAGGAAAGTTGGGAGATGCAACAAGTTCCCATTACTTGGGCTAACTTTCAAATGGAGTTTAAGAATGAGTATGTGCCGGACGTAGTTCGCAACAAAAGGGAGAAGGAATTCTATGATCTTGAGCAGGGTAGCATGACGGTGGCGGAGTATTCCGCGAAGTTCACCGAGTTGAGCCGCTATTGTACGTATCTGATTCCTACGGAAGCACAGAGAGCACATAAGTTTGTAAAGGGGTTAAGAACTGAGTTTAGAAAGCAGATTCTTGCACTTAAACTCACTGATTATCGGAGTGCAGTTGATAGAGCTTATGAGGTAGAGCAAGATATTGAGGAGCACCGGGTCAAGAATAATTCTAGTAATGCACGACAGACTACTCAGAGCAATAATCAGGGAAATAATTCGGGTAATAGAAGGGGATACCAAGGAAACCGTGATAGGAGAGGTGGAGGTCAAGGTAAGCCACAGTCTGGGAAGCAGGGCAACAATACTTCTTCATCTCAAGGGCAACAAGGATCGCGTAATGAGACTATGATTTGTTCGTTCTGTCAGAGGTCTGGGCACACAGTTGATAGGTGCTGGGGAAAAAATGGGAAGTGTTTCTATTGCGGTGATGGAACTCACATGAAGAAAGATTGTCCGAAGTTTAAGGCCGATCGGGTAGCAGACTGAATGATGCAGGGCTAAGAGAGATGGGGATGGTAAACCAAAGGTGCAGGGCCGTGTGTTTGCGCTTGATCAGCGCGAGATTCAGGGGTCTACGGCCGTCATAGGAGGTACTCTTTCTATATTCGATCATAAGGCTCGAGTTCTCATAGATCCAGGGTCTTCGCATTCTTATGTTGCTTCGCACTTTGTTGAGAATTTATGTGTACTGCCTCAACCTTTGCCATATTTGCTTGAAGTTTCTACCCCGCTCGGGGAATATATGCTCGCATCTGAAGTGTTTAAATCTTGTGATGTATTGGTGGGTGACCACACTTTGCATGCGGACTTGGTATTTCTACCTATACGTGATTTTGATGTGATTCTTGGCATGGACTGGTTATGTGCTTATCATGCTATAGTTATTTGCCATAAAGCGGGTTACCTTTATATCTTAGGGTGTGCCTGAGTTTACATTTGTGGGTGATCATGCATCGAGTAGCTTGCATTTTATTTCTGCTCTAAGGGCTATAAAATTATTGTCTCAAGGGTGTACGGGTTATCTTGCATGCGTTGTTGATAAGAAGAAATCTTCACCAAACTTAGAAGAGGTTCCGGTAGTATGTGAGTTTCGATGTGTTTCTACCGACCATGCTATGCCACCGATAGAGAACTAGAATTTTGTATTGAGCTTATTAGGGGACTTCACCCGATTTCTAAGGCAAGTATAGGATGGCGCCGCAGCGAGCTTAAGGAGTTGAAAACTTCGGTTGCAAGAACTCCTAGAGATTGGCTTTATTAAACCAAGTGTGTCGCCTTGGGGCGCACCAGTCTTATTTGTGAGGAAGAAAGATGGGAGTTTGCGGTTATGCATAGACTATCGGGAATTGAATAAGGTGACCATTAAGAATAAGTATCCTCTACCCCACATTGATGATCTTTTTGACCAATTGCAAGGGTCTATTGTCTATTCTAAGCTTGATTTGAGATGGGGTTACTACCAATTGAAGGTTAGAGAGGAAGACATTCCAAAGACGGCTTTTCGCACTAGATATGGACACTTTGAATTTGTAGTGATGCCGTTTGGGTTAACGAATGCACCAACGGTGTTTATGGACTTAATGAACCGTGTCTTTCATAGCTATCTTGATTGTTTCGTGGTAGTCTTTATTGATGACATCTTAGTGTATTCGAAATCTCGGGAGGAGCATGAGAAACACTTGAGGATTGTCTTGTCTATTCTTCGGGAGAAACAGCTTTACGCGAAGTTTAGCAAATGTGCCTTTTGGCTCGAGGAAGTATCATTTTTGGGGCATATAGTTTCTAGCGCCGGGATAGCCGTTGATCCTTCTAAGGTTGAAGCGGTGATGAATTGGAAGAGGCCTAGTTCAGTTACCGAGGTTCGGAGTTTCTTGGGTCTAGCGGGTTATTACCGGAGATTTATTGAGGGTTTTTCTCGGATTGTGACTCCTATGACTAGGTTGACACAAAAGAATGTGCCGTTTGTTTGGAGCGAGAAATGTGAGGCTAGTTTCCAAGAGCTCAAGAAGCGGTTGACGTCGGCACCTATTTTGGCTTTGCCTAGTGGGGGAGATAATTTTGTGATCTATAGCGATGCTTCTAAGGAAGGTTTGGGTTGTGTGCTGATGCAAAATGGTAGAGTTATCGCCTATGCGTCGAGGAAGTTGTCTATTCATGAGCAGAATTACCCGACACACGATTTGGAGTTGGCTGCGATTATTTTCGCGTTGCATAAATGGAAACACTACTTGTATGGGGCTAAGTTTGAGATTTTCACCGACCATAAAAGTTTGAAATATTTATTTTCTCAAAAGGAGTTGAACATGAGGCAAAGAAGATGGATGGAAAAATTAAAGGATCATGATTGCACTATTCTGTATCATCCGGGGAAGGCAAATGTAATAGCGGATGCCTTGAGTAGGAAAGTTCACATGTCTTGTATGATGGTTAGAGAATGGAAGATGTTGGAAGATTTGCGAGATTGGGGTCCTAGTGTTTATGATAGAGGTGTAATTTTCACAAATGTTAGGTACGCCGCTTTATTTGGGAAAATTAGAGAAGCGCAAGGGAATGATCCGGAGTTGAAGAAAATTATGGATGGGTTGGCTGAAAATGTATCGCCTGATTTTGTGATTAATAGTGAGGGTACTTTGACATTTCGAGGTAGAATTTGTGTTCCTTCTAATACTGAATTGAAGAGGCTAGTTCTTGATGAGGCTCATAAAACAAAGTATACCATTCACCCGGGGAGCACAAAAATGTACTTAGATTTGAAAAGACAATTTTGGTGGAAAGGCATGAAGAGGGAAATTGCGGAGTATGTGTCAAAGTGTTTGACTTGTCAGCAGATTAAGGCTGAACATCAAAGGCCTACGGGATTTCTACAACCACTTGAGATTCCTGAATGGAAATGGGAGTTCATTACTATGGATTTTGTGACAGGGTTACCGCGCACGCGGAGAGGATTTAATGCAGTTTGGGTTATAGTTGACAGATTGACTAAGTCTGCACACTTTATTCCGATCGCGATCACGTATTCATTGACTCAGTTAGCAGCCTTGTACATTCAAGAGATTGTGAGACTTCATGGCGTACCTGTGAGTATTGTGTCTGATAGAGATCCGAGGTTCACATCCAGATTTTGGCAAACGTTGCAAGAAGCTTTGGGGACCAGATTAGACTTCAGTACAACTTTTCATCCACAAACGGATGGTCAGTCCGAGCGATTGATTCAGATTTTGGAGGACATGCTTCGAGCTTGTGCCGTGGATTTCAAGGGAAGCTGGGATTCTCACTTACCTTTAGCCGAAGTTTGCGTATAATAACGCCTATCGATCGAGTATCAAGATGGCGCCGTATGAAGCATTGTATGGGCGTAAGTGTAGATCACCAATTTGTTGGGACGAAGTTGGAGAGGCAAAACTTTGGGGTTCCGAGTTAGTGCAACAGTCGGTTGAGAGCGTGAAGTTGATTAGAGACAGATTGCGCACCGCTCAAAGTCGACAAAAGAGTTACGCGGACAATCGAAGACGGGATCTCGAGTTCCAAGTGGGAGACTACGTGTTCTTGAAGGTGACACCGAGGAGAGGTACGAAGAGATTCGGCAAGAAAGGGAAGCTTACACCGAGGTACATTGGCCCATTCGAGATTCTTGAGAGAGTTGGGTCCTTAGCGTATCGTATTGCATTGCCACCTTCACTTTCGGAGACTCATAATGTCTTCCATGTTTCCATGTTGCGAAAGTATTTGAAAGATGAGTCCCATGTACTTGAGTATGAGGAGATAACGTTTGAGCCGAATATGTCTTACGTGGAAAAGCCCGTGAAGATTTTGGACACCAAAGAGCAAGTGCTACGAACCAAAAGAATTCCCTTAGTTAAAGTTCTTTGGAGAAACCACAACATTGAAGAAGCGACTTGGGAAACAGAAGCGGAGATGCGCGAGAAACATCCACATTTGTTTGACGAACTTGGTAAGAATTTAGGGACTAAATTCCTAAAGGAGGGAGAGTGTAATACCCCGTATTCTTGCATGTGCATTGTATGCTTGCCTTCATACTTTCTGGTTGATTGTGAGCATGTTTATTTAGTCAATATATGATTTAGAAACATTCATAAGTCATTCATGAAGCCCTTAACTTGTTTAGAATCATGTATGCTTGTTTGTTGAATCGCCGGTTCGATTGCCATGTTTTGGTCTTAGCGATTTTCCCCTCGTTGCTCGTATTGCTTCTATTTCGTCGTGCGATGTGTTCGTTGAGTTCTTGGCTTTGTATTCAGGTCATAAACATGTTTAAACAAGCCTTTTCCATGACCAAGTTATCCTAGTTTGATTGGTGTTTGATTCGTTAATCATTCGTCATTTGATTCGAGCCTTGTTCTACCTTGTTCTGGTTGTTGTTCGGGTGCGTTTCCGACTTGTTTTGGGTTGGGTTAGACCTTAGAATGGTTGCCCATAAGTTGGGACCATTTAGGACATGTTTAGACCAAGTTTTGAGGACATAAAGAAGGTCCAGAAGCCCAGGCGCCCGCCTGGCATATTGTGAGGCGCCCGCCTCAAGTTCTGGGAGCAATTACAAAATGAGCAGAATCAGGAGAAGTGGATCAGCAGTTGAGGCGCCCGCCTGGAGATGTTGAGGCGCCCGCCTCAACATCAGAACTCACTTACGGGATTTTTTCCCTGTTTTGATGATGAACGACTTTCACACCCAAACCCCCTATCTAAACCTTTCCTAAACCTCCCTAACCCTCCTCACTTAAGTCCTAACATCCCTAACTAGTTATAATGATGGATTAAGAGAGCTTTGTTAATCTTTAAACCACAAAATCAGATTTGTAAAGAGACCACAAGGTCTTGACACTTGTCCCACTCAACATTTGACTTCTTATAAGCCACAAATCAGCCATTTGCCTCCTCATTTGCTGAGAGCTTTTCCAAAAACGTGAGAGAGAGTTCTTGAGAGTTCTCCCATGGCTTCTTGAAGCTTTGCTCTTGGTCTTCCCTCATCCATTCTCCATTTGCTCATGCCACCTTCATCGAAAGTGTAGAGCTCAAAGAGTAGAGCATTTTCAACCGAACGGTTTTCTCATTTGCTTTCTTTGTTGAAGAACACAGGTAAATTACTCTTCTTCTTCTTCTCTTTAGTTCTCATTGACCCTAAGGAAACAAAGTTTATGATGATTGAGGTCAATGAGGACACATATATGCTTCCTATGCTCTCTTCTTGTATTTTGAAAATATGAACTTGCTAGGAGCATGTATAGGATGATTTCTTGCTTATGAAAGTTTATAATACTCTTTCATCTTGTCTATTTAAGGTTTTGAACATGTTAGAAACATGTATTACATGTGTTGCTTGAACAAGTGCTATATGATAATGCCCTAAATTGAGCCTACATTATATGTTGTTATGTTGTATGTGTTCTATCTTCAAAGTTGAACTCTATGATGTATATGAATCACATTGCAATGCTTTGGTGTGTTTATAACCTTGTTGAACTTAGGAATGACCTAGGTTGAGTTATGAAGCACATAGCTTCAATTACCCGGAAATTGGGAATTTATAGTAAAGACTCAACGGAGTCGACTCTAGGGAAGAATTGAACATGTTGAACTCTAATTTCAATCCCTACGAAGTTTGGACACCGTTTGATTGAGTTTACTCAAATATGAGCTTGATATAATTGTTTGCAAAGTTGTTATGAAGTATTGGTTTTGAGCAATTAATTGCCTTGACATGTTCTATGGTAGAGATTAATACCCTACTTTGTCGGACGAGTTCGCTCTTGTCGAATTCGGTCCTTAATTGGTTTAAGTCAAGTAAACATCTACTTGTGCATCACATTGAGTCCAGCTGGCATTATTTGGTTTGTTTATTGGGTCAGGGTGGGATGATGCATCGCCTTCACGAGTTATGGGATTCGTGCTCGCTATGGATCGCCGCACCTGGGACTTCACACACACCTCCATTGTTGGCCGTAATGGGGAAGTAGCCCCTTTGCCGTATCAATACGTGCCGCATTGGCTTGCTATCTAGATCGAGTAGGTTCTCGATAAAAGTCGATGTAATCACCGAGCATCGATGTGGCACAATAAAGTATAATAAAGTTTGTTGCAGGAACTACGAAGCGGCCGTGACTATATCATATCCTACTTGTATGATTTATTTTATGCACTTACGTGAAAATTGTGCTAAGTGCTTTATGACGATCATGTGCCATAATTGTGATAAATGTCATGCTATAACATGAACATGCATTTGTTGTAACTTACTAAGTCTTTCGACTTACCCTATTTGTTTGCTTTGTATTCCTTAGATCCGAGCCGAGGAGGTTCGCTAGACTCGCCATATTCACGTTTGGTTGCTCGCGAGCTAGAGGTTGTTCTTTTGGATTTGTAGATAGACTTTGTATTTGGAAAGGACGTTGGGAAGCAAGTCACTTAGACTTGTCTTGGGAATTTTGTTGTTGTAGTAAACTTAACTAATAGATATTTATAATCTTTTGTATGCCGACTTATATGTCGTGCTTGTTTATATGTTGATGGTTCGCTACAGTTTCTTCCGCTAAAGCTCGTTTAAATATTATTGTGGTTGTTGTCTCCGGCATGTTGTGGCCGTCGAGGTTTTTATAAGCATGTATTATTATTGTAGGAGTAGTTTTTTGGGTTCCGGCTGTAACGTCGCCGATGACTTGTTTATATTAAGTTGTTTTTCCGGCCAAGTGTAGCCGAGTTGTTATTCGTATGCGATGTTGCGCCACATGAATTTTATAATCCTACTTATGCATGCTTGTGTATCTTGTCTATTTGGATGGCACGACTCGGGATCTCGCATTGGGGTCCGGGTCGGGCTGTCACAACATCGAGTTGTGATAACTTGATGAGTGAGATTATAAACATTGATGGATTTACTTGTCATGACGGATTTGGATACATGAGTTGGTATGCCATATTGCATATTATCTTATTATACTTATTGATATCTTTCATTTACATTCCTTATGATGATCTCATTGTGTTTAATGTTGCATATGTGATGTTGTCATTCATGGAAAGTCACCGAATAATGCAAGTGAGATATGTTAGATTGGTATTTGAACCCGGTGATAGGGTTTGGATGTGTTTAATGGTGGGTCACTGTGGGTCCCAATGAGCACAATAATAAGCTAGAAGGGGGGGGGGTTGAATAGCTTATTAACACTTTAAAACTTTTAAGTAAGTTCCTTGAAAGTTACTTGAAGTTTATGAAGAGTTTCAAGTAGCGGAAGACCTTCAAGAAAATTGTTCGAGTGCAGATAAGGACTACCCAGGTAGACCTTTTACTATTACTTAAGTTACTATTGAAATGGATATAATGAACAAGGAAACTATGCGATTCAAGTAATAGACAAACGAAGGAAATAACACAAGTATTTTGAGATGGGTCACACTGTAAATAGTGCTACGTCCACCACCAAGGCAGTCAACCTTGGATTTAAATTGTGCACTATGTTTTCCACTTAGATCAATTACAAAGAATATCCCTAATGGATCGTGTACAAAATATTGACTTGTGTTTGGGTCTATGGAATTAAATATCTGTAAATACAAGATATTTAATTCGCAAGATGCTGAATATAGTTAATGGAAGTAAACAACAAGAAGAATAAAACAATAAATGTTGAAGAGCGGCCTTCTTGTTGTTGACGAGGACTTCTAGATCTCGTTGAGGATCTATTGAATGCACTGGTGAAAGACTTGGAGTTGTATAGATTCGAGCAATTCTTTAAGTGTTCGATTGATTACATGCAGTTGTCTTTTTTTGTTCCAGATCTTCAATGGCGTATTTAAAGCAGTGCACTTCAAAAGAATCCGTTGAGAAGACGAAGGCTTCAACAAATTCAATATTCATAAATGCATTAAATGCATGGGGCCGATCAAGGAATTTCGTCTTCCACGATATCCAGAGAGCATAATCATTTCGAGATCTTCAAAAAGGTGGGCGATTTGGTGTCGATCGAGAGATGAAGCGAAAGTAGGGGCGATGCCTTTCTGCTTTCATATCGCTCAGACGAAAAGTCTTCTGCTTTTCGGAAAGTTGCTTTCGGCTTGACATGTCGAGAATGACTTGGATTAATTCAAATAATATATGGAAATAAGTTTGAATTAATCCACTAGCTATCTTTGAAGAGGACACGTAGAAGCGCATCAGTGGACACGAGGTCTACCGATCTTAAGCTTCGGCGAGGTCTTCCTAGGTGAAGGCGAGAAAGGGTCTTCCGAACCCGAAAAGAGTCCTACAAAAACTATACAAGGCAAAGTTCTATACACGGTTGCCACGCTAATCGACGACCCGATTAGCCATCAAGTATAAAACTAATGTAATGTCTTGATCGATGATATAAATTTAACATAAGAATCAACAATCTCCTCCTATTTATATCCGTCATCATTACTACAAATGAGGGTTTTAAAACAAACTATTTAATAGATAATAGCATGCCCGAGAAGTTTATATATTACGTAATCGGTAGACATGCCTCTATTAAACAGAATAACACCTCAGATGCAAGGGACTAATCTAAGTGCATACAAGAATAAGAGAGTCAAAGAATAGCACATAGATCAGCAGCAGTTTAAATCAATTTAAACTAAATGTTTAAATTCTCATATAGATAAACAATAAAGCAGCAAGAATTTAAACAATATAATTTTTGAAAAAGCAAGTAATCATCTGTATTCATAAACAAGATGTTTACATTTGACAGAGTTTTCAAAAATAAGATAAATACAAAGGAAAGGGAAGAAAAGATACAAAAGCTACCAAGGTCTTTTCCCTTTGCCTTTGTCTGCAGCCTCCTTTTCTCTTCTTTCTCGCTCTAGCTCTTCCATTCTTCTTTGGTATTCGGCATCTGCATCAGTTGGAGTGCGGTGGAACGAGCGGTAGTCGGTTCTTCACGAAGGCGGTACTTCTCTTCCATCGGCATTCGATTGATAGATCTCATTTGTTTCTCCTCCGTGATGGCGGATCACGATCCCTGGTTGGCATTCATTATGTCATGGGCGAGAGTTTCAGCGAGGTTGTTGAGTTCCATAATAGAATACGGCCCGTGGCTAAGATGGAGAGTGATGGCGTGGAAGAGCTCGTAGAAAATGGAACCTATGATACGGCAGCCTTCATCTCGTTGAGCTTCTACGTTGATCTTGACATCAGTGAAGTCGTGCCGCATCTGTCCAAAACGAGTCCAGACATCCTCTTGAAATTGTCGAAGAGTAGTGGCGGTCCGGTCGTTGGCCTTGGCCGCTTGCGGTGCTACTTCGGTAGCGTAGATATGCTTGTGAGTTCGCCTAACCGGTAGATGGCATCTAGCAGGGACAAAATTTCAACATTGGTGGTGATTGGAAATAGATGCTTGGCCAATGTGAATGGTGTCGGCAGGCGAGTCTGAACTGAAGGCGTTTGGGGAGGGGGAGTTCTGGAGACAGAAGAAGATGAGTCTTGGGTGGGGATGGTTTTGGTGGAAGAGGATAGGGTTATAGGGGAGGGAGGAGGGGGAGTTGGTGGGGAATCCAGTTCCATATCAGTGTCAGAATTTTCACTGATGTGGGAGGATTGGGGAATGGGTTCGGTAGAGAACCAGAAAGAAGGGGCAGGGTAGAAGAGGGATTTGGGTTTTTGAAGGGAAGGTTGAGGAGGTTGAGAAGGTTGAGAAGGTTGATGAGAAGAGGTGAATAGATGCGCTGCGATGAAAGTTCAAAGAGGAACTTGGCGGCGGGATCTAAGAGGCGTGGTGTGGTTGAAGAAGTTGGTTGGGATTGGGGTGGTGAGGAAGGTGTGGATGGGTCGGGTGAGTAGTTAAAGGGTGAAGGGGAGGAGGAGTTGGGGTTACGGGCTCCTCCTCATTTGAAACTCCTCTGAGGATAGACTCCTCGGGAGGTGGTGAAGGGGTAGTTGAAGGGTTGGAGGTATAGATGAAGGGTTGTGAGGTAGGGTTTGGGCGTCGGTAGTTGGTTGTGCGTCGGTAGAGGTATAGTGGGTTGGTGGCGGTAGAGGGTTGGGGTTCGGTAGCTCTCCTTTTCTTCCTCGGTGGTGAATAGGAGACTTCGGCAGCGTCATCGGTAGAGGTTGGAGGGGCTGCAGATGGCTGGTCTTCAAAGGTTTCTGAAGTCTCCTTCGTTTTGGTTTGGAGTGTGGAGGCGGGGAGGTGGGGAGGGTTGTTGGTTGGGTTGGGCGGGTGGTTGAGAGGATGGCTTGGCTTGGGTGGATGGATGGGAGGAATGGCTAGTTTGGCCTTGTGCCTTCTTCTTACGGCCTTCCTTCATCTCCTTCCTTATCCATTTGGCTGCTCTTCTTGATTGGAGGTGCCACTTAGGCCTTGTCTTCTTGGCTTTGCCCACAGGCTATTTTGGCCAATAGCACCGCTACTGCCTCGTCTGCCGGGCCTTGGGCCTTAAGATGGAGGCGTGGCCACCGATCGTCATATTTTTGAGACCTTTTTGGAGGTCTGCTCCCGACTAAATGTGCTTCCATGTTGAAGGCGGGTGACCAAGATCGGTGTAGGTTTGGCCACTTTGTCAAGAGAGACCTGCGGCCTTTTTGGACCTTTTTGTAGCTTGTTCTCGTATTCGGTGTACTTGCGAGCAGGCGTGAGTTGCTTGTCCTGGCTCTGCAAACAACTCATCTTCTTTCAAAGAAGAGTTGATGTGCGCATCATCCCTCAGCGAGGGCATTGATAAGCTGACGAAAGGCGCTTGCAAGTGGGGTTGTTCTTAGCTTTCTCCACCTTGCTTGACTCGTCGAAGATGATGAGCCCCGATTCGAGGCAATTGTAGAAATCTGACAGTCGGATTATCGTTGGCGATAAACATATCATGTGCTCCACTCTTGAAAAGGCCCCTTGTCGAAGGTGGCTAGTGCGATGAAGCGTCGAGGAGCAGATTTGAACATTTTCCCTTGTGGCTCAGGGGTGTGTCGGCTCCTCATGGCTTCAGGGCATGTAAAGCCTCGGCCGTTGTTGCGAAGCGGCTCCAGCGTAGTGCACGCCAATGATGGTGGAAATAGATTTGGCGGTGGCAATGGGGCGGCCTCGAATCCACCCACGAAGAAACAGGCGGCTCATGAGCTCCATTCGTTGATAAAATTCTTACGCCGGGGAAGATCTTGTAGTTTTGTCGTTGAGGCGGAAGAGGCGAGAATCCGGAGCGTCCATATCCTCACAAGCTTTTACCGGCTATGGAGTTGATTGGCGGAAGGTCAATACATGCATGCAGAATGTATAGCTTGGGGTCGAGGCGACAATGGCGTCGTGGCGGCGGGATAGGATGGATATCTGGAAGATTTATATTTGCTTGGGAGGAATGACTTTCTCGAGGGTCAAAAGTCTTCCTCTTGTCGCTCTTAGTTTTTGAAGTTCTTGCACGAAAGAAAAACAAAATAAAATTTAGGGCTTTTCATCTAGATATCTAAACAAGTAGGAATTTCAAAGTTTTATCAAATAATTGAAATTTTTAAGCAAAGACTTGAAACCCTAGAATGTTTAGAGTAACCACACTCGAGAAATGCATAACGAAGTTTTCATAAGAATGAACAATGAATAAACAAAAGCATTGTTAGTATTCAAGTATGTAAGGACAACAATGGCGAATCAGCATTCAATACTCGAAAATGGCGGTTTGAATTCCAAAAGATTTTAATATGATTTTGAAATGCGAGCAGTATCGAGAAAATTACAGTAGAGTAGAGATAAGCGTACCATTGTTTGAGGATGAGAAGAAGAAACAAGGCGAAGAACTTGAAATTCTGAGAAGTAGATGCTTAGAGAGAGAGAGAGAGAGATTTACGTTCGAGAGGGTTTCGTAAAGTTTGGAAATGACGGTTCAAGGGCTATTTAAAGGCGAGAAAATATCGGTTTGAAAAGCGGGAACTTAAGATATTTTCTTAAGTCTTGAATTTTTGTCCTTGACCCCTTTTATTGCTTTAGAAACCTCTTTGCGAGAAAATAGACTAAGTAAGAGTACTAACCTTTAGGTCTTCAGGTAAAGAAAGAACTTCGTCTTCAGATTAGTCTAATCTTTGGGTCTAGGTATGAAAGAAATATTAACAACATATTAACTTTTAAGCGATGGGATCAATCATACCAAGATTTCTCCTTAAATAAGCAAACTTTGGTGGCATCCGGTGGTTTTGTGAGAATGTACGCCAATTGATGCTCGGTTGGAACATATTCGAGGGCCCGATGTTACCTTTTCCACATGATCTTTGAGAAAATGATAACGAATATCAATGTGCTTTGTCTTTGAATGCATCAACTTGGATTTTTGGAGGCGAGATAGGCGATGTGTTGTCACACATGATTAGGCGGTTTTCGGTCTTGATGTTGTAATCCACCAATTGTTGCTTCATCCATGAGATTGAGAACAACGGTACTTGCGGCAATATATTACTTACGTGGTTGAGTTTGCCGCGATCCTTGTTTCTTGCAAGACCATGAGGCGAGTCATTTCCAAGAAATTGACAAGTCAGGTGCTTCTTACGCTCACTTCAGTGCATAATCTGCATCAGAGTATCAACTAGATTGAAGTTGTTGGATTTTGAATACCGATGCCTAGATTTGTTGTTTTTGAAACATATCGATCGTTTGGCGGCAAGCAAATGTGACTCCTTTGGATGCACGAAATCTAGCACAAACACAAGCGACAAACATAA
This sequence comes from Codonopsis lanceolata, assembly GCA_013146195.2. Taxonomy (NCBI): domain Eukaryota; kingdom Viridiplantae; phylum Streptophyta; class Magnoliopsida; order Asterales; family Campanulaceae; genus Codonopsis; species Codonopsis lanceolata. The sequence continues at coordinate 72,453,760 of CM028377.1, forward strand.
TGTCGGTCGACTAGCGATTAAGGTAAAGAAGTGAACCTATGATTCCTCGGTACTTGGTCATGTTCTCTTGCTTTCCCTTTTCATCTTTGTCAAGATGGCGGTCGGTAGACATTGGAGTTTCAAATCCTTTGGGTGAATCAAGACCAAACTTCTTGATTAGTTCCTTTGCATATTTGGTTTGGTGATGAAGATTCCGTCGAAGTCATTGTATCTATGGTCTAGAAAATAGGTAAGTTAAGCCCATCATGCTCATCTCGAACTTGCTTTGCATCGGCTTCTCGAATCTTTTACAGGCTTTGGTTAGTTGATCCAAGATAATGTCGTCCACATAGATTTGTACCGAGAAGAATGGCCTTTGTGCTTGAGGATGAATAAAGTAGTGTCGATTCTTCCTCTCACGAATCCTTGTTCAATTAAGAACTTGGATAGAGTTTCATACCAAGCTCTAGGAGCTTGCTTCGGCAAAGTAGAGAGCTTTCTTGAGTCGGTAGGCGTGGTCCGGTTTGTCGAGAGATGACAAATCAC
>CM028377.1:72454384-72491577 GCA_013146195.2 Codonopsis lanceolata
TTAAGAAAGCATTCTTCACATCCATTTGTTGAAGAGTTATATCAAGAAAACATGCAATGGCAAGTAGCGCATCTAATGGACTCAATACTCGCCACCAAATGTTTCATCAAAATCCACCCCTCAACCTGTGTATACCCTGAGCCACAAGTCTATTTGTTTCTTATTATCTCTCCCACTTCATTAGTTTTGTTTTTGAAAATCCATTTTGTTCCAATAACATTTACAGAAATGGGTCTAGGAATAAGATATCAAGCATCGTTTTTAGTAAATTGGTCTAGTTCTTCTTGCATGGCATTTGTCCAACATTCATCCTTAAGAACCTCATGCACATTTTTGGGTTCAATGGTGGAAAGAAAACAAGATGCATGGATTTCATCAAATTCTAGTGTGGACATGCAAGCAAGTTTTTTGTAATCCACCTTACCTTTCCTTCTATTTTAATACACCATCCTGAACATTACCTATGATCTGAGAGGAGGGATGTATTTTCTGAATTTTGCTTGGTATGTCCTATCCCTGATCAGTCAAACTGGACTGATTACCTGCTCACCCTTCGATCGTTTCAGCTTTCGCCAAAGTTTCTGTCCAATCTGACTTCCGATGTAGCTACATTCGGAATCACATTGGGTGACACATTCTGAATCACATCGTCTGAACTACCTGAATCTTCAGATCCTACTTGATCAGCTGCTGGTTCACTGGATTTAGATGCTGGTTCTGGATCGATATCTCCAAAATCAAGGATTCCTGAAACATCTTCTTCAACAGTTTTATGGCCAAGATCCGTTAGATCATCAAAAACAATATTCATTGATTCCATAATAGTCTTAGTCCTGAGATTAAAAACTCTGTAAGCCCGACTATTAGTAGAATAACCCATGAAGACACACTTGTCACTTTTAGAGTCAAACTTAGAAAGTTGGTCTCTATCATTGAGAAGGTAGCACACACAACCAAAAGTATGAAAATATTTTAAGGTTGGTTTCTTTCCAAGAAAAATTTCATAAGGAGTCATTGTATTACCTGGTCTCAAGAAAACCCTATTTCTAATGTGACCAGTTGTATTTAAGGCTTCGGCCCAAAATCTTTTAGCCAAATATTTTGAGGTCAACATAACCCTTGCCATCTCTTCTAATGTCCTATTCTTTTTTTCCGCCACTCCATTTTGTTGTGGAGTTTTGGGAGCAGAAAATTCATGAGAGATGCCATTAGAGGCACAATAGTTTGAAAAGGATGAGTTTTCATATTCCGTGCCATGATCTGATCTAATTCTAATAACTTTTAGATCATACAAGTTCATCACACGGGTGTACCAAATTTTGAAAGCCTCAAAAGTTTCGATTTTTCTCTTAAGAAAATCACCCAAGTGTATCTAGAAAAGTCATCCACACATACAAATGTGTATTTTTTTTCTTCCTAAAATTTCTACCTCAATGGGACCCATGAGATCAGTATGAATCATTTCTAGACACCTAGATGTGGAACATTATGATATAGGAAGATGAGATGCCTTGGTTTACTTACCTTTTTGACAGTGACCACATACCTTTGTATAGTTCTTTTCCAAGTTTGGCAACCCTTTTACTGCATCATGTTTCACAAGCTCATGAAGCTTACGAAAACTCATATGTTCAAGTTTTTGATGTTAAAGATTAGTAATATCAAGACTAGCTTTTTGGCATGATTGGCTATTATTGAACATATAACAATTGTCAGATGACATTGTACCTGTTAGAAGACACTTATTAGTCTGATCAAAAACTTCACATAATTTTTTATCAAACCTTACCTGAAGGTCATCATCACATAGTTGACTTATACTGATCAAATTTGTTCTAAGACCTTCCACATGATAAACATTTGAGAGATTTGGAAGACCGTCAACATTCAAAGTGCCTTTGCCAATAATCTTGCCCTTGGCACCACCTCCATAGGTTACTGAACCTCCATTAATGCTCACATAGTCCTTCAAGTTCTCAATAGAACCTGTCATATGTCTAGAACAACCACTATCAAAGTACCATGACCCTGCTATTTGTGATTTCAAGGATGTAAAGGTCACATTGCATGTTTCATCATCAGACCACTTTGCACCAAGACATATGTCAAATGGTTCACAATATTTGGATTTGCACTTGTCATTACAGCTTTTGGGAACCCACTTTTGTTTAAATATTTTAGGTTGATTTTTCTGAGAATGAGATTTCTCATGTGACTTCGAATGAGACTTCCAATGTCACTTCCTATGTTGCTACAATGGCTGTTGCATTGGCTGTTTAATTCGATGCTGCATCTGATTTTTTTATCAAGAAGGCCTGCCTAACTTCATCCTCATATATGGCCTTTTTTCATAAAACAAAAAGGTTGTATATGTCCAGGCTTATGGCAGAAGCGACAAACAAAGTTTTTCTTTCTTGTTTTTGGCTTTTCGAAGAATTCAAGTTTCTGAAAGTTCTGAGCAGTCTGTTTAGGTTCAGATGTGCCTTCCCCTTCTCTCACAAACACTTTTGGAACAAAACCAATACCTGCCTTGGATGTGTTACCTGAATTAAGCATCTCTTCCATTTTATGTTGACTTGAATTCCATTTAGCAATGGTTTCGTTTGCTTGAATGAGCTGCTCCTTTAATCCTTCGATCTCAACATCCTTTTTGCTTAGCAAACTTTCCAGCCTTATGATACAATCTTTCTGATCTTCATTGGCCTTTTTCAACAGCTCGTTTGCCTTACCAAGTAAAGTAACTTGGTGAGCTCGTTTCTCCCAATCCTTGTATAATTCCTTGTACCCTTCTAATAAATCAGACTCTGAATCTCCACCGTCTTCTGGGATTGTGGAGTTAAAACAGCAGAGATCATCCCTGTTTCTGTTTATAACATCTTCTGATGTGACTTGCAATGTAGCTACATTGGCAGTCACATTGAACGCTGACCCTGTACTATCAGTTTCAGAATCATATACTGCAGTGAATGTGATAAGAACACCTGGATCTTCTCCATCACTATCACTCAGAGTCGCTGAAAATTCAAACCCTTTTTTCTTAGTGTATTTGCACATTGGTTAGCATAATGACCAAAACCTTGACATTCTCTACATTGAATAGAATCGATATTCTTTCCATTGTATGAAGATTTTGAAGTAAAAGGATTTACGAAGGGTTTTTCTGGTGTTTGAAAAGAGTTTTCCTTGGGAGCAAACTTGCCAGAATCATGTTTAAAATTGCTTTTTGAGCTTGATGATGGAGTTCTATTTTGACTCTTAGTTTTCAAAAAATTTCTAAATTTAGTAGTCAAAAGAGCAATAGACTCATCTCCAAAATCAGACTCATCAATATCTTTTTGAATATCAAGCAGATCAAAAGAGATATCAATAGGAGAAGTCATAGCAATATTTTTCACAATAGGAGTAGCAGATGATGCTCCTTTGCCTTTTTGTTTGATTTGATCATTTAGGTTCAACTCAAAATTTTGAAGGATACCAGCTAATCGATCAAAACTCATTTTGTCAATATCATGTGCTTCCTCTATAACACATATTTTGACATTGAACCTTTCAGGCAGAGTTCTCATCATCTTGCTTACAAGACGTTCATTAGTAATGGGATCTCCTAAAGCAAGAGCAGAGTTGAACATGTCAAGAAGTCTACCTTAATAAGTCATAATATCTTCTGACTCTCTCATTCTAGTGTTTTCAAATTGTGTGGTGATCAATCTTAGTTTAGAAGAGCGAACACTAGCAGGTCCTTCACACAGGGTCTGAAGGGCCTCCCAAACATCTTTAGCAGATTCATAGTTGGCAATTACCCTAAAGGTATTAGCATCTAAAGCTTTATAAATAGCAGACAAAGCTTTTGAATTAAACGACGCAGTATTCCTATCTTCATTAGACCATTCAGATTCTTTGGTGATCTTGATATCACCATCGGAATATGTAGTTTTAGGAGGAGTCAATCCATTCAGAACAGCAAGTCACGCTCTTTCATCAATTGATTTGATGAAGATGTGCATCTTGACTTTTCAAATAGAATAGTTGGCATTAGTCAAAGTAGCAGGACGAACGACATTCTCGTATTGAGAATCCATTACCGCTATTACCAGAATCAACTCTTAATGATATCAAGAGAAAGCTCTGATACCAATTGAAAGAACACAGTAGCACGGATTCTCAAGAGAAACCAAGATAATTTCCAATGTAGCTGTGAATGTAGCTACAATGGGAATCACAATGGTCAGAGAGGATTATAGCAGCGGAAGAATAATCATCAAAACAGAAAACAGATTGCAAAAGTTTTACCAAAACAATTTACAAGATAACACTTGTAGACCTAGCCTCAAGACCACAAAGATTTCACTAAAAATAATAATTCTTTTAAAAACCACAATTGTGAAATCACTCACCAAAATATTCTCACAAGACAATGATTCTAGGAGAACAAAAAACCCCATATAAACAGAATAGACAAAACGTGGGAAAAAATAAAATCAGTTTCGTAAAACTGAACAGGAAGACAAAACAGGTTTCCATATCTTCAATGTTACTGCCGATGTTATAACATCGACAGCTTCAAGCAAACTGCTGATCTTCAAGACTGGAAACAACTACTGAATCACCTTGCTTATGAATACAACTTTATGGTGTTTTGTTCTCTCTCACAAGCTCTACCAATAACCTGTTTCCTTGCTCCTTTATTTATAGCTATGCGATGTCCTACACACACGCAAAACAATCCGACTACCACAAGGAAAATGATTAGCTATAAGGAAAGATCAACAACTTACCCATCTTGTGAGATTTTATTACCAAATATGAAAGTGGTCAAGAATATCGGTTTGACTAGGATTTATGCTAAGATGTACCAAAATCTAATAAAAGATTGTGATACCAAATATACCATAACTAAATCTAATGAAAGATATTAAATTTTAAAAACCACAAATTTTACAAATATAATATTTTGATCATAAAAGGAAAAACAAGTAAAAATAGGCATGACCTATTTTATCCTTACATTGAGTTTTGACCAAATTGTTACATATAAGTAAGCTAAGATTCAAGGTTTTAAAATTGATAGGAAATTTTTGAATTTGGCAAGTTCTTTATACGTACATGCACAATAGATAGTAGATAGAAAGAAAATAGGTAGAAGAAAGCTAACTAGGTCATATGTGAAAACATTTTTAATACATTTTTGGTACACAAGGAGGAGAGATGTTTAATGCATTTTATTTTCAATACATAAAAAACTTGCCAACAAATTCATTCCCAATCGATGCCCATTTTTACTCTGTAATGCTTCTATTGATTGGTATCACTTTCAAGGGTACCACCTTTTTAAGCGTAAGCCCAATAGTTCCTTTCATGTCTAGAGTCTCTGGAGTCACGCCTTTGCCTAGTTTCCAGTCAAAAGACTGCACCAAAGCTGCCAAACTAAGATGAAGCACTCGATCAGCCAAAACATTTCCCACACAAATCCTTCTCCCGGATCCGAACGGTATAAACTGAAAATGCTGCCCCTTGTACTCGATGCTCGAGCCTAAAAACCTCTCTGGTTTGAAAGTCAAGGGGTCATCCCACATCTCGGGGTCCCTCCCTATTGCCCATGCATTCACAAGTATTTGTGTGCCTTTGGGAATGAGATAACCCATGAATTTGGTATCTTCCCTTGCACTCCTTGGAAGCAATAAAGGGCCAGCGGGGTGTAACCTCAGTGTTTCTTTGACAACTGCCTGCAGATATGGTAATTTATCCATGTCACTCTCTTTGAGCCTTTTATGGACTCCTGTGTATTGATCAAGCTCTTCTTTAAGCTTCTCCATTGTTTTCGGGTTGCGCAATAGCTCTGACATAGCCCATTCAATTGTGATGCTTGTAGTTTCTGCGCCAGCCACAAACATTTCCTGTGCATGTGCATGATCAATCAATTAAATCCATTGACTTTTTAAATAAATTAATTATAACAGAAGATATATAATTGTTACGTTTTAGTTAGTACTAACCAGCATGACAGTATACATGTCCCTCTCCGAAATCTTATCAGATCCTTGATGCTCCAACAACACATCAAGAAAGTCTTTCTTCTCCTCGGAGTCGGAGCTATCCCTGTCAGAATATTGTTTGTTCTCCTCAATCCTCTCCTTCACAATCCGAGCTAGGATCTTCCTCGACCGTCCTAAATCTCGTGCCATATTCCTCCTTATTCTTTGTGGGTCAATCCATTTCATGAAAGGTAGGAAGTCTACAATGTTAGGTGTCCCAACCCACATGGCCATATTATTAGTGGCTTCGTAAAACTCGAGCCATTCCTTTGACGTAGGATCTACAACATCTCTTGAAAGCAAGAGGTTGCCAATGAGGTTGAAAGCCATTATGAATAGGAAGTGTGCCAAGTGTATCTCACCTCGAGCCCCTGACGAGGGGGTGGCCGTTGCTGCTGCCTCCTCAATCCACTCGATCAATTTGTCAATACACTTCTCTCGAACAACAGCTGTCTGATTCATTCTTTTGGTGAGCAAGAACTCGGATGAGCACAGCCTTCGAATGGTGCGCCAGTAATCTCCGTACTCCCGAAAGGCAAGTGAGCCTTCTTTGTGGTCCAAAGCAGTAAGTACATCTGGAACCTTGCGGTCTGAGAAAGCAAGGTCGTGATACTTGAACAGTTCTGAAGCAGCATCAGCGGATTGTATAACTAGGCTGTTCAATGAACCTAGCTTTAGCCAAATAACTGAGCCGTACTTGGATTTGAGTTTGCTAAGGCTCTCGTGTGGCATCATGCCAAGATCAAACATGTTGCCAAACACAGGCCATCCTGGTGGCCCAGGTGGCCGTTCGTTTGCTGAACCCTTATCTCTTGGTTTCCTAAGCAATAATACAAGGAACAGAATAGCAACTGACAAAGAAATTGTCAACCACCCAATTGAACTGTTACCACTCCAGTTCTCCATGCGGATAGTAGAACGGAACAGAACTATGTTTTTATCTTATTTTTTTCAAGTGGATGGATAAGCAACAATGACTAGTTGCTTAAATTAAAGCACCAATAATGAACAAAGGCCCACACTGTCACAATCACAATTCCTCCTCACTTACCTCTTTTGACTGATATATGCATCCTTTATGGGCTTTTTGACTTAAATTTAATGTGTTTATAAATTTTGTGTCTTGGACTTTAGTAATTATTTTACGAAAATTTAATTGAGTTTAAGATATGTTGGACTTGAGGTGTGATATATTTAAAATTTTTATTAGACTTTAGTTATGTTAGTTATGATTTATAATGTTAGAATAGAAAATAACATGTTAGAGCTAAAATATATATATTTTCAGCTAGATTGCCCTAAGTGTATTGTACATTACTACAATACGTGTTTCTTTTTTTATTGTTAAAATATATTTTTATTTTTATTTTGACTAATTAATAATAATTAACAGGTATTTATTTGGGTCTAGTTGATAATTAATTTGTTTGACAATTTTTACTATTGACCAACCAATAAGATTAATTTCTCAAATAAATAACTATATATATTGAAATTTTTTATTAATGATCACTTAGAATTTCCACAATTTCGGCTGAAGACTTAGTCTCACATTCAACAATAAGTTTGTTTTGTATTCTTATCTTTGGTCGCTGGTGGACACCAGTCTCTTTTATTCAATAGTGAGAGGCAACAATTCATTTCTTCTCTCGTTCTTTCTTTTCTCTTTCTTCGGTCGACGCTTCCATCGTATTTCATCGAGGGTTTAGATTTAAATCTTGGTTTATTAACGAAATATTACTCGTTTTTAATTTCAATTTTATAGAGATATTCTATGTATTTAGGGCTATGTATATACCCAAATATTATGTGTTTTAACCGATATTTTTCGGAAGAGATATGTTACTATCCCTTTCCTTTATATGTAATAATAGCATACATAAATTATGGGCTACTCCCATATTATTTGTTTTGAATATGGAATATGAATAATTTAGTTACAAATTTTTATTAATTTTAACTGGTTAATGTGTTAAATGGTTTTAAACCATTATTATGCCGTATAAAACATCAGTGAGATTGTGTTGGGATGAATCCCGCAAATTGCGGCGATGCCCTGAATTTATAATATTAAACGAATGACTCAATGGAGTCGATGTAGGGACAGTATAATATAACGAGTGATGTACTCGATTCCTACGATAATAGGGAATACTTTGATGTATATGTAAAATATTACATACCTTGATATTTGTGAGTAGGAAAATAAATGCTTGAGTTTTTATTTACAGGTAAATAACCATGTTTGTTACGTGTGTTGAGCTCCCCAACTTTGTGACTTGACGGTTGTGTTTATTATTAGCAAGTAAACATCTACTTGTACATCACATTGAGTCCAGCTGACAAATGTGGTCGTGTCGACAATGAGACGACAATAGTCTTTACGAGAGTTAAATCTTGTGATCGCTATAGATCGTTACATGGGTCTCTCTGTAACACCCCGTATTCTTGCATGTGCATTGTATGCTTGCCTTCATACTTTCTTGTTGATTGTGAGCATGTTTATTTAGTCCATATATGATTTTGAAACATTCATAAGCCATTCATGAAGCTCTTAACATGTTTAGAATCATGTAAGCTTGTTTGTTGAATCGTCGGTTCGATTGCTTTGATTTTGGTCTTAGCGATTCCCCTCGTTGCTCGTAACTGCTTCTATTTCGTCGTGCGAAGTGTTCGTTGAGTTATTGGCTTTGTATTCAGGTCATAACCATGTTGAAACAAGCCTTTTTCATGTCCAAGTTATCCAAGAATGATTGGTGTTTGATTCGTTAGTCATTCGTCGCTTGATTCGAGCCTTGTTCTACCTTGTTCCGGTTGTTGTTCGGGTGCGTTTCCGACTTGTTTTGGGTTGGGTTAGACCCTAGAATGGTTGCCCATAAGTTTGGGACCATTTAGGACATGTTTAGACCATGTTTTGAAGACTTATAGAAGGTTCAGAAGCCCAGGCGCCCGCCTGGAATCTTGCGAGGCGCCCGCCTCAAGTTCTGGGAGCAATTACAAAATGTGCAGAATTTAGAGATGGCCTCAGTAGTTGAGGCGCCCGCCTCAACATCAGAACTCACTTACGGGATTTTTTCCCTGTTTTGATGTTGAACGATTTCTATACCCAAACCCCCCTATCTAAACCTTTCCTAAACCTCCCTAACCCTCCTCACTTATGTCCTAATATATCTAACAAGCTTTAATTAAGGATGGATTAAGAGAGCTCTAATGATCATTAAGCCACAAAATCAGATTTTAAAAGAGACCACAAGGTCTTGACACTTGTCCCACTCAACATTTGACTTCTTATAAGCCACAAATCAGCCATTAGCCTCCTCATTTGCTGAAAGCTTTTCCAAAAACTTGAGAGAGAGTTCTTGAGAGTTCTTCCATGGCTTCTTGAAGATTTGCTCTTGGTCTTCCCTCATCCATTCCTCCTTTGCCCAAGCCACCTTCATTAAAGGTGTAGAGCTCGAAGAGTAGAGCATTTCCAACCGATTAAACTTCTCATTTGCTTTCTTTGTTGAAGAACACTTGTAAGTTACTCTTCTTCTTCTTCTTCTCTTTAGTTCTCATTGACCCTAAGGAAACAAAGTCTATGATGTGTGAGGTCAATGAGGACACATATATGCTTCCTATGCTCTCTTCTTATGTTTTGAAAGTATGAACTTGCTAGGAGCATGTATAGGATGATTTCTTGCTTATGACAGCTTATAATACATTTACATCTTGTCTATTTAAGGTTTTGGACATGTTAGAAACATGTATTGTATTTATTGATGGAAGTGTTGTTATATGAGAATGGCCTAAATTTATGCCTTCATGATATGTTGTGAAGTTGTTATGTGTTCTATCCTCAATATTAGACTCTATGATGTATATGAATCACATTGCAATGCCTTGGTGAATTTACAACCTTGTTGAACTTAGAAATGACCTAGGTTGGGTTATGAAGCAAATAGCTTCAATCTCTCCAAAATTGGGAATTTAGAGAAAAGACTCAACGGAGTCGACTCTAGGGAAGATTTGAACATGTTGAACCCTAATTTCAATCCTTACGAAGTTTGGACACCGATTGATCGAGTTTACTCAAATATGAGCTTGATATAATTGTTTGCAAAGTTGTTATGAAGTATTGGTTTTGAGCAATTAATTGCCTTGACATGTTCTATGGTAGAGATTAATACCCTACTTTGTCGGACGAGTTCGCTCTTGTCGAATTCGGTCCTTAATTGGTTTAAGTCAAGTAAACATCTACTTGTGCATCACATTGAGTCCAGCTGGCATTATTTGGTTTGTTTATTGAGTCAGGGTGGGACGATGCATCGCCTTCACGAATTATGGGATTCGTGCTCGCTATGGATCGCCGCACCTGGGACTTCACACACACCTCCATTGTTGGCCTCAATGGGGAAGTAGCCCCTTTGCCGTATCAATACGTGCCGCATTGGCTTGCTATCTAGATCGAGTAGGTTCTCGATAAAAGTCGATGTAATCACCGAGCATCGATGTGGCACAATAAAGCAAAATAAAGTTTATTGCAGGAGCTACGAAGCGGCCGTGACTATATCATATCCTACTTGTATGATTTATTTTACGCACTTACGTGAATAATGTGCTAAGTGCTATATGATGATCATGTGCCATAATTGTGATAAATGTCATGCTATAACATGAACATGCATTTTTAGTAACTTACTAAGTCTTTCGACTTACCCTATTTGTTTGCTTTGTTTTCCTTAGATCCGATCCGAGGTGACGGTCCGCGATAGACTCGCTATATCACGTTTGGTTGCTAGCAAGCTAGAAGGTTGCTCTTTTGGGACTTTTGATAGTTATTCTTTTATTTTGGAAAGGACGTTGGGAAGCAAGTCACTTAGACTTGTCTTGGGAATTTTGTTGTTGTAGTAAACTTAAATATTAGATACTTAATATCTTTTGTACGCCGACTTATATGTCGTGCTTGTTTATATGTTGATGGTTCGCTACAGTTTCTTCCGCTAAAGCTCGTTTAAATATTATTGTGGTTGTTGTCTCCGGCATGTTGTGGCCGTTGAGGATATTATATGCATGTGTTAAATTGTAGGAGTAGTTGTTGGGTTCCGGCTGTAACGTCGCCGATGACTTGTCTATTTTAAGTTGTTTTTCCGGCCAAGTGTAGCCGAGTTGTTAATCGTATGCGATGTTGCGCCACATGAATTTTATAATCCTACTTATGCATGCTTGTGTATCTTGTCTATTTGGATGGCACGACTCGGGATCTCGCATTGGGGTCCGGGTTGGGTCGTCACAGTTGGTATCAGAGCTATAGGTTAGCTGTCGGCCAGGATAGGTTCCATGGCCTAGGTGGGTTGGTTAATTGTGTGTTGATTCTAACGTCGAGTGAATTCTTGTAGGAGTTCGATGGATAATCCCAGGGATGGAAATGGCCGCGGTAGAGGTAGGCCCAGGAGGGGTCCGGTTGAACCTGAAGTTGAAGTACCGCCGCCAGAGAATCCGGTGGGTCCGGATATGGCTGAATTACACCGCAGATTGATGGCTTTTCTGGCAGGGGCAGGCCAGGGAGGTCAAGCAGGGGGAGCAGCACCACCACCACCTCCACCACCGAGACCAAGGAATGACACCACTCTCCTAGAGAGATTCCTTAAGTTGAAGCCTAGTACTTTTCTTGGGGAGCCTAAACCTAGGGAGGCCGAGTTGTGGATGGAGGAAATGATCAAGGTATTATCCATGTTGGGGTGTACCGATGAAGAAAGAGTCATGCTAGCGACGTTTAAGTTTAAGGGAGCCGCCGAACATTGGTGGACTGTGTTGAAGGAAAGCTGGGAGATTCAGCAAGTTCCCATCACTTGGGCTAATTTCCAAAGAGAGTTTAAGAATGAATATGTGCCGGATGTGGTTCGCAACAAAAGGGAGAAGGAATTCTATGATCTTGAGCAAGGTAGCATGACGGTGGCGGAGTATTCCGCGAAGTTCACCGAGTTGAGCCGCTATTGTACGTATCTGATTCCTACTGAAGCTCGGAGGACACATAAGTTTGTTAAAGGATTGAGGACTGAATTTAGAAAGCAGATTCTTGCACTTAAGCTCACAGATTATCGGAGTGCAGTTGATCGAGCTTATGAGGTGGAGCAAGATATTGAGGAGCACCGGGTTAAGAATACTTCGGGTAATGTGCGACAGTCTACTCAGAGCAATAATAAGGGAAACAATTCAGGTAGCAGAAGGGGATACCAAGGAAACCGTGATAGGAGAGGAGGAGGCCAAGGTAGGCCATAGTCTGGAAAGCAAGGTAACAATACTTCTTCTACTCAGGGGCAGCAAGGGTCGCGTAATGAGACTATGATTTGTTCGTTCTGTCAGAGGTCTGGGCACACAGTTGATAGGTGCTGGGGAAAAACTGGGAAATGTTATTACTGTGGTGATGGAACTCACATGAAGAAAGATTGTCCGAAGTTTAAGGCCGGTCATGGGTAGCGAATGACAGCCTGGGCTAAGAGAGATGGGGATGGTAAACCAAAGGTGTGGGTGTGTTTGCGCTTGATCGAGCGAGGTTCGTGGGTCTACGGCCGTGATAGGAGGTACTCTTTCTATATTCGATCATAAGGCTCGAGTTCTCATAGATCCAGGGTCTTCGCATTCTTATGTTGCTTCGCACTTTGTTGAGAATTTATGTGTGCTGCCTCAACCTTTGCCATATTTGCTTGAAGTGTCTACCCCGCTCGGGGAATATATGCTCGCATCTGAAGTGTTTAAATCTTGTGATGTATTGGTGGGTGACCACACTTTGCATGCGGACTTGGTAGTTCTACCCATACGTGATTTTGATGTGATTCTTGGCATGGACTGGTTATGTGCTTATCATGCTATAGTTGACTGCCATAGAAAGCGGGTTACTTTTTATATGCCGGGTGTGCCTGAGTTTACATTTGTGGGTGATCATGCATCGAGTGACTTGCATTTTATTTCTGCTCTAAGGGCTAGAAAATTATTGTCTCAAGGGTGTACGGGTTATCTTGCATGCGTTGTTGATAAGAAGAAATCTTCACCAAACTTAGAAGAGGTTCCGGTAGTATGTGAGTTTCCCGATGTGTTTTCTACCGACCATGCTATGCCACCCGATAGAGAACTAGAATTTTGTATTGAACTTATTCCGGGGACTTCACCGATTTCTAAGGCAATCGATAGGATGGCACCCAGGAGCTTAGGGAGTTGAAAACTTCGGTTGCAAGAACTCCTAGAGATTGGTTTTATTAAGCCGAGTGTGTCGCCTTGGGGCGCACTGGTCTTATTTGTGAGGAAGAAAGATGGGAGTTTGCGGTTATGCATAGACTATCGGGAATTGAATAAGGTGACCATTAAGAATAAGTACCCTCTACCCCACATTGATGATCTTTTTGACCAATTGCAAGGGTCTATTGTCTATTCTAAGCTTGATTTGAGATGGGGTTACTACCAATTGAAGGTTAGAGAGGAAGACATTCCAAAGACGGCTTTTCGCACTAGATATGGACACTTTGAATTTGTAGTGATGCCGTTTCGGTTGACGAATGCACCAGTGGTGTTTATGGACTTGATGAACCGTGTCTTTCATAGTTATCTTGATTGTTTCGTGGTAGTCTTTATTGATGATATCTTAGTGTATTCGAAATCTCGGGAGGAGCATGAGAAACACTTGAGGATTGTCTTGTCTATTCTTCGAGAAACAAATTTTATGCGAAGTTTAGTAAATGTGTTTTTGGCTTGAAGAAGTGTCATTTTTGGGGCATATCGTTTCTAGCGCCGGATAGCCGTTGATCCTTCTAAGGTTGAAGCGGTGATGAATTGGAAGAGGCCTAGTTCGCCATTCGAGGTTCGAGTTTCTTGGGTCTAGCGGGTTATTACCGGAGATTTATTGAGGGTTTTTCTCGGATTGTGACTCCTATGACTAGATTGACACAAAAGAATGTGCCATTTGTTTGGAGCGAGAAATGCGAGGCTAGTTTTCAAGAGCTTAAGAAGCGGTTGACGTCGGCACCTATTTTGGCTTTGCCTAGTGGAGGAGATAATTTTGTGATCTATAGTGATGCTTCTAAGGGAGGTTTGGGATGTGTGCTGATGCAAAATGGGAGAGTTATCGCCTATGCGTCGAGGAAGTTGTCTATTCATGAGCAGAATTACCCGACACACGATTTGGAGTTGGCTGCGATTATTTTCGCGTTGCATAAATGGAAACATTACTTGTATGGGGCTAAGTTTGAGATTTTCACCGATCATAAAAGTTTGAAATATTTATTTTCTCAAAAGGAGTTGAACATGAGGCAAAGAAGATGGATGGAAAAATTAAAGGATCATGATTGCACTATTCTGTATCATCCGGGGAAGGCAAATGTAGTAGCGGATGCCTTGAGTAGGAAAGTTCACATGTCGTGTATGATGGTTAGAGAATGGAAGATGTTGGAAGATTTACGAGATTGGGGTCCTAGTGTTTATGATAGAGGTGTAATTTTTGCAAATGTTCGTGCTACGCCAGTTTTATTTGGGAAAATTAGAGAAGCGCAAGGGAATGATCCGGAGTTGAAGAAAATTATGGATGGGTTGGCTGAGAATGTATCGCCTGATTTTGTGATTAATAGTGAAGGCACTTTGACATTTCGAGGTAGAATTTGTGTTCCTTCTAATACTGAATTGAAGAGGTTGGTTCTTGATGAAGCTCATAAATCGAAGTATACCATTCACCCGGGGAGCACGAAGATGTACTTAGACTTGAAAAGACAATTTTGGTGGAAAGGCATGAAGGGGGAAATTGCGGAGTATGTGTCAAAGTGTTTGACTTGTCAGCAGGTTAAGGCTGAACATAAGAGACCTGCGGGATTTCTACAACCACTTGAGATTCCTGAATGGAAATGGGAGTTTATTACTATGGATTTTGTGACAGGGTTACCGTGCACGCGGAGAGGATTTAATGCAGTTTGGGTTAAAGTCGACAGATTGACTAAGTCTGCACACTTTATTCCGATTGCGATCACTTATTCGTTGACTCAGTTGGCAGCTTTGTATATTCAGGAGATCGTGAGACTTCATGGCGTACCTGTGAGTATTGTGTCTGATAGAGATCCGAGGTTCACATCTAGATTTTGGAGGTCGTTGCAGGAAGCTTTGGGGACCAGATTAGACTTCAGTACGGCTTTTCATCCACAAACGGATGGTCAGTCCGAGCGATTGATTCAGATTTTGGAGGATATGCTTCGAGCTTGTGCTGTGGATTTCAAGGGAAGCTGGGATTCTCATTTACCTTTAGCCGAAGTTTAGATAATAACAGCCTATCGATCCGAGTATCAAGATGGCGCCGTATGAAGCTTTGTATGAGCGTAAGTGTAGATCACCAATTTGTTGGGACGAAGTTGGAGAGGCGAAACTTTGGGGTTCCGAGTTAGTGCAACACTCGGTTGAGAGCGTGAAGTTGATTAGAGATCGATTGCGCACCGCTCAAAGTCGACAAAAGAGTTACGCGGACAATCGAAGAATAGATCTTGAATTTCAAGTGGGAGACTACGTGTTCTTGAAGGTGACACCGAGGAGAGGTACGAAGAGATTCGGCAAGAAAGGGAAGCTTACACCGAGGTACATTGGCCCATTCGAGGTCCTCGAGAGAGTTGGGTCCTTAGCGTATCGTATTGCATTGCCACCTTCACTTTCGGAGACTCATAATGTCTTCCATGTTTCTATGTTGCGGAAGTATTTGAAAGATGAGTCCCATGTACTTGAGTATGAGGAGATAACATTTGAGCCGGATATGTCATACGTGGAAAAGCCCGTGAAGATTATGGATACCAAGGAGCAAGTGCTACGAACCAAAAAAATTCCCTTAGTCAAAGTTCTTTGGAGAAACCACAACATTGAAGAAGCGACTTGGGAAACGGAAGCGGAGATACGCGAGAAGCATCCACATTTGTTTGACGAACTTGGTAAGAATTTAGGGACTAAATTCCTAAAGGAGGGGAGAGTGTAACACCCCGTATTCTTGCATGTGCATTGTATGCTTGCCTTCATACTTTCTTGTTGATTGTGAGCATGTTTATTTAGTCCATATATGATTTTGAAACATTCATAAGCCATTCATGAAGCTCTTAACATGTTTAGAATCATGTAAGCTTGTTTGTTGAATCGCCGGTTCGATTGCTTTGATTTTGGTCTTAGCGATTCCCCTCGTTGCTCGTAACTGCTTCTATTTCGTCGTGCGAAGTGTTCTTTGAGTTCTTGGCTTTGTATTCAAGTCATAACCATGTTGAAACAAGACTTTTTCATGTCCAAGTTATCCTAGAATGATTGGTGTTTGATTCGTTAGTCATTCGTCACTTGATTCGAGCCTTGTTCTACCTTGTTCCGGTTGTTGTTCGGGTGCGTTTCCGACTTGTTTTGGGTTGGGTTAGACCCTAGAATGGTTGCCCATAAGTTTGGGACCATTTAGGACATGTTTAGACCAAGTTTTGAAGACTTATAGAAGGTTCAGAAGCCCAGGCGCCCGCCTGGAATCTTGCGAGGCGCCCGCCTCAAGTTCTGGGAGCAATTACAAAATGTGCAGAATTTGGAGATGGCCTCAGTAGTTGAGGCACCCGCCTGGGGATGTTGAGGCGCCCGCCTCAACATCAGAACTCACTTACGGGATTTTTTCCCTGTTTTGATGTTGAACGATTTCTATACCCAAACCCCCCTATCTAAACCTTTCCTAAACCTCCCTAACCCTCCTCACTTATGTCCTAATATATCTAACAAGCTTTAAGGATGGATTAAGAGAGCTCTAATGATCATTAAGCCACAAAATCAGATTTTAAAAGAGACCACAAGGTCTTGACACTTGTCCCACTCAACATTTGACTTCTTATAAGCCACAAATCAGCCATTAGCCTCCTCATTTGCTGAAAGCTTTTCCAAAAACTTGAGAGAGAGTTCTTGAGAGTTCTTCTATGGCTTCTTGAAGATTTGCTCTTGGTCTTCCCTCATCCATTCCTCCTTTGCCCAAGCCACCTTCATTAAAGGTGTAGAGCTCGAAGAGTAGAGCATTTCCAACCGATTAAACTTCTCATTTGCTTTCTTTGTTGAAGAACACTTGTAAGTTACTCTTCTTCTTCTTCTTCTCTTTAGTTCTCATTGACCCTAAGGAAACAAAGACTATGATGTGTGAGGTCAATGAGGACACATATATGCTTCCTATGCTCTCTTCTTGTGTTTTGAAAGTATGAACTTGCTAGGAGCATGTATAGGATGATTTCTTGCTTATGACAGCCTATAATACATTTACATCTTGTCTATTTAAGGTTTTCGACATGTTAGAAACATGTATTGTATTTATTGATGGAAGTGTTGTTATATGAGAATGGCCTAAATTTATGCCTTCATGATATGTTGTGAAGTTGCTATGTGTTCTATCCTCAATATTGGACTCTATGATGTATATGAATCACATTGCAATGCCTTGGTGAATTTACAACCTTGTTGAACTTAGAAATGACCTAGGTTGGGTTATGAAGCAAATAGCTTCAATCTCTCCAAAATTGGGAATTTAGAGAAAAGACTCAATGGAGTCGACTCTAGGGAAGATTTGAACATGTTGAACCCTAATTTCAATCCCTACGAAGTTTGGACACCGATTGATCGAGTTTACTCAAATATGAGCTTGATATAATTGTTTGCAAAGTTGTGATGAAGTATTGGTTTTGAGCAATTAATTGCCTTGACATGTTCTATGGTAGAGATTAATACCTACTTTGTCGGAAGTTCGCTCTTGTCTAATTCGGTCCTTAATTGGTTTAAGTCAAGTAAACATCTACTTGTGCATCACATTGAGTCCAGCTGGCATTATTTGGTTTGTTTATTGAGTCAGGGTGGGACGATGCATCGCCTTCACGAATTATGGGATTCGTGCTCGCTATGGATCGCCGCACCTGGGACTTCACACACACCTCCATTGTTGGCCGCAATGGGGAAGTAGCCCATTTGCCGTATCAATACGTGTCGCATTGGCTTGCTATCTAGATCGAGTAGGTTCTCGATAAAAGTCGATGTAATCACCGAGCATCGATGTGGCACAATAAAGTATAATAAAGTTTATTGCAGGAGCTACGAAGCGGCCGTGACTATATCATATCCTACTTGTATGATTTATTTTACGCACTTACGTGAATAATGTGCTAAGTGCTATATGATGATCATGTGCCATAATTGTGATAAATGTCATGCTATAACATGAACATGCATTTTTAGTAACTTACTAAGTCTTTCGACTTACCCTATTTGTTTGCTTTGTTTTCCTTAGATCCGATCCGAGGTGACGGTCCGCGATAGACTCGCTATATCACGTTTGGTTGCTAGCAAGCTAGAAGGTTGCTCTTTTGGGACTTTTGATAGTTATTCTTTTATTTTGGAAAGGACGTTGGGAAGCAAGTCACTTAGACTTGTCTTGGGAATTTTGTTGTTGTAGTAAACTTAAATATTAGATACTTAATATCTTTTGTACGCCGACTTATATGTCGTGCTTGTTTATATGTTGATGGTTCGCTACAGTTTCTTCCGCTAAAGCTCGTTTAAATATTATTGTGGTTGTTGTCTCCGGCATGTTGTGGCCGTTGAGGATATTATATGCATGTGTTAAATTGTAGGAGTAGTTGTTGTTCCTACTAACGCCGCCGATGACTTGTCTATTTTAAGTTGTTTTTCCGGCCAAGTGTAGCCGAGTTGTTAATCGTATGCGATGTTGCGCCACATGAATTTTATAATCCTACTTATGCATGCTTGTGTATCTTGTCTATTTGGATGGCACGACTCGGGATCTCGCATTGGGGTCCGGGTTGGGTCGTCACACTCTCCATTGTTATTGGTTGTGACAAAGATGTAGCCTTTGTTAGAGCAATTCACTTGACAGATAGAAGGCTAGACTCTTGGGTAAAACTCGAGGTACTGAGACTCCTGGTTAAGTCCCAAGGTCATTGGTTCTGGATACTATTGGGTTCAGCATGTGATCAGACATGTATCAACGTGTGTACAGCGGCAGCAACACAACTATGGTATTTGAGATACAAGTTGTAATACCCCAATCCCACATCGGGTAGATGTGGGACTTGTGTTTGATTTATAAGGTAGTCATGCGCTACTACTGGGCACCAACATCATCCATGAACTTTTGGGTCGACATGTGTTGAGCCTGATGACCCAAGGTGCTGCACGTGCTTTCGTGGGCAGGCTACATGCGGGAATCGGGCTCGGCTTGGGTCGTTACAAATGGTATCAGAGTGGGTCCCGGTCGAAAGTGTGGGAACAAAGTGCTGTGCGGGCCAAAGTGCTACACCGCAGAAGGTGGGAGCCACCTCTTGATCCCCGTACGAGGCTCCTGCATCGACCGGGGTATGATTCGGCCTTGACGAGGATGTCAAGGATTTGAGTGGGGGAGATTGTAATACCCCATCCCACATCGAGTAGGTGTAGGAATTATGTTTTATTGATAAGGTGGCCACAGATTACCTCTGAGCACCAACATCATCTATGGATTTTTAGGTCGGCTTTTGGTGGGCCTGATGACCCAAGGTGTTGCGTGCTTAGTGGGCCAGTGTGTGGGCTACATGTATCGCATCGGGCTTTCGGGCTCGGAGCGTTAATAATGGTATCAGAGTGGGTCCCGTCCGAAATGGGCATGCGGGCCAAAGTGCTACACAGCAGAAGGTGGGAGCCACCTCTTGATCCCCTTACGAGCCTCCTGCATCGCCCGAGGTACGATTTGGCCTTGATGAGGGACGTCAAGGATTTTTAGTGGGGGAGAATGTAATACCCCAATCCCACATCGGGTAGATGTAAGACTTGTGTATGATTTATAAGGTAGTCATGCGCTACTACTGAGCACCAACATCATCCATTGACTTTTGGGTCGGCTTGTGGTAGGCCTGATGACCCAAGGTGATGCGTGCTCAGTGGACCAGTGTGTGGGCTATACGTAGCGGACCGGACTCTCGGGCTCGGGTCGTTACCAATGGTATCAGAGCCAGGTCCCGCCCAGAAACACTACAAGAAAACAGAGCAACGGAAACGGAAATTTGCAACCGAATTGAAATCAGTTTCAATATTAAAAGTACTCAAGGGAAATTGACGTGCACAATTAATTTTGCAATTCATATTGCAATGGAAAACTATTTTGTTGCATCATGTTTTGGGGGAAAAGTTGGAGGGAAGAATGCCGCCTGATTTTGCAATGATTTTTGAAACAGATGAATTTTTGTTTCAATTTTCTGTTTCAATTTCAGTTGTATTTTGCAACCAAATTGAAATCAGTTTCAGTGTAAAAAGTGGTCAAGGGAAATTGACGTGCACAATTAATTTTGCAACTCATATTGCAATGGAAAATTATTTTGTCGCATTATGTTTCGGGGGAAAAGTAGCAGGGAAGAATGCCACCTAATTTTGCAATGGTTTTTGAAACAGATGAGCTTCCGTTTCAATTTTCCGTTTCAAGTTCAGTTGCATTTATTAATATAAGATTTTTATATTTTGAAACTAAAAAAATTGACATTCTATTTTGGACGAAAAATTGGAGGGAAGAAACCCGCCAAATTTTGCAAGGGATTTTGAAACAGATAAAACATTCGTTTCAAATTCCTCATTCAATTTCAGTTGCAATTAATCATATATGAATTTTATTTTATTAAATTGAAAAAACTAATCTAAAACGACACAATATATTTAACCAAAACTTAGTTAACAACCTAACCTAGCCTAATCAGTAGACACTAAGGTATTTATGCCCGTCATCCCTCTTCTCTGCCTCTCGCTCTCACCTCTTCTCTGCCTCGCGCTCTCTCCCTTGCCTTGCTCTAAATTTCCCTCTTGTCTGCGTCTTCTTCAATGAAACTTCGTGAAGGCTCTCTCCCACAAAAAACCATCTCATCTCATTCCCTCTCCGTCGAATTAAACAAGGTATGCAATATGAACTCCCAAGTCCCATCATATCGATCATGTATGAAATTGTTGAAATTGTTGCAATTGTTGCACTGTAACGAATCAAATTGAAGGGTTTAATTCGTTTCCTTTACAAGTCAAACCAATTTTAACATATATATATGAATCATTTGTCTGTACGTATGAATGTATTGTAACACCTACTTCCAACAAGGGGCAAATTGTGTGGACCGGAAGGAGTATATTGTTGGCAGTGATATATAGGAAATCGGTACCATAGGGACTAGCGGACGGCCTTCTAAATCCCTTGTTATCTTGGCGAACAAGGGCAATGTATATATGCGTTTTTAATGTTTTCATTCAACTTTATTTGTGTATTATTGTTAATTAATACAGTCAGGTGTTAAGAAACAAGATTGAATCCTTTACTTTGAATCTAATTTCTTTACATTGTTAGGGTTTAATCATCGTGAACCCTAAACTTGTTTAAAAAAGATACATCTTTATGCATTGAAGGGGACGTGACTTGAAACAAAGTAGAAAACATCTTGTTTGATTGTAATGACTTGCTCATGCGGTGCACATATTTTTTGCTTTTAAACCATAGACATATAGGCTAATGATCTAGTTTTTGTTTGTTTTTTTCTTCTTCGAGAAATAGTAAATTTTATCTAACAGACAATGAAATGTCATGGTAAACATTTGTTGCTACTACTATGTATGCCGAGTTCATTTTCCTCCTTACTATACTTGTCTAGATTGTTAAAGTTACTCTGATAAATTATACTTAAACGATCTGCTTTTTGACTTTTAAGACCAACCGTCATACATGAGACATACACTTAGATTGATATTGGTGAATAAGGCTTGTTCCACTATGTGATTTTAGATTTGAGTATAAACTGGAGTTCCGTTACCTCAAAATTGTACTTAATTTTGCTCAAATTTCATTTCTTTTAAGTATCAAATATCATGCCGTCCAGAAAGTCTGAATCAATTTATCCCCCATACACTCTTGAATGCAACCATACCGATTAACATGGGGGGACCTACCATCAATCGATCACTTGAAACTTGAAAGCTACCAGACCCATGAATGGGGGGACAGAACATCAATCAAGTTATGCCAAATGCTTTCTTGATTGATATCACCATACTGTATAAAGGAGACGGTGAGCGTCAATCAGTTCTAAGGGAACTTGTACAATTAAGTCACGCTTGTGTTTTGCAAGAAAATATTCAGAATTGAATGTCCGCCGAATTCAGTAAATACCATCCATATTCCACCTCTTTACTATCTTCTCATCATCTCATCACAGCCGGCTTCAGTGTGCCTGTGCCTCTGTCCCTCCTGAGTGATTCACTCTTTATAGCTTTGGCAGTCTTAACTCCTCGAACAGATTCAATATGGTTTGTTCGGGACGTGGGTCCTACAGAGCCCGTCTTGAATTTCCTTGCAATTTGGTAGACTTAATAGAACCTGACTCACGTTTGGAATTGTGTCCCTTAGTACCAAGTTCCTTTGGTTCGCTTCTATTCTTCTTTGGGATCTCACTTCTCTTCATGGCTTGTGAAGCATGTTGTCCAATCGATGCCAAACTTGTACTTGAAGTGTTCTGTACTGGATTTGATGACTCACGTTGCAGCTTTGCCAGTTTCGTAGAAACTGACGGAGAATGATCTAAATGAGGGTTTTTAGCATTGACATCTTCTCTTTCAGGCGGACATCTAGTAGGAGACTTTTTCTCATTGTTCTTCCTGGGTACTTCATTTCCTTTTTTAGGCTCTGGATTGAACTGTCCAACAGATGATGAAGTTGAAGATGTAGTTGCAGCTCTTAGTACAAGACTTGGAGTTGACAAATCACGTTGCACCTTTGCCAATTTGTAGATTTAGAGGCGTAGAAATATCTGAATCACATTTTTTTAGCAGCAACTTCTTTTCCACCAAGCAGACACTTGAAATTGAATGTCCTCCGTCCTTGACACTCTTCAAAGAGCGCGTAGTTGATTTTCACACAAACAATTCCCTAGGAACAAAGCCCACAACAAAGGAAAGGTAAAATAAAAAGAAAAAAAAAAGAAAAAAATGTGTAGTTTGGCAATCTGTGTAGATTGATACTCCTTAACTATACATTCAGAATACTGAAACAACAATATTCTGAAATTATGCTTCTCGGAACAAATTACATTATTCCTAGTCTAAGTGTTTCACCTTCTACAAGCTTTAGAATTCATAGAAACAGTAGAACAAATTTTGATCTAATCAATTACAACCTCTTTCTCTTTCTCAGAAATGGAAACAAGAATGTATGCCACTATACATTAAAATTATAAATTATATTATGAAATGGGTAAGGTTGGAAATATAAAGAAACAAATTTCATAAGTGTTACAAATAAATAGTCAATAATGTTGGTTACGAGATAAAAATTGATGGGCGAATAACTCTATTGGTTCGAGTAAAGACTTACGGATAAAAATCCGCTCAAGGCGATGGATAACTCTATGGTTAAAAAGGCTGTGACATTTGCTCCTCTAAAGTGCCTCGGCATGGGGCTTGAAGGCTGTGACGCATTTGCTCCTCTCGAGTAAGGCAAAAAAGAGGAGCAAATCAAGTAAAAGGCCATCACCAAAAGAGGGAGCAATAGAAGACATTTGAATAACATTCAGCTTGTGCCCAAAAGTCATAGAAGGAATCAGCCATCACCAAAAAAGAGGAGCAAGGCTTCGTAAAGCCAAAGAGAGGATCTGGCGAGTAGTTATCCTTGGTGAATTGTTGAATAACATTCGGAAGCTTGTGTATTAGCTTTTTATCCATAATCCTTGGCTGAAGAAATCGGGTCGGCGAGTAGTTATACCCCGCTGGGACTGAAGAAACCCGGTTCTCGGCTATTGCTCTTCTTTTTTCTCGTTGTGCTTTGGTAGAGTGGTAGGGTGCCCTTTTGTGTTCTCGTAAAGTAGCTAGTGGCATTGGGACAAGGGTGCCCTTTTTGTCTCGTACTCTTCTTTTCCTCTCATTGGGGATCGTCTAGTGGGGGTGGGCCTTGAATAGACTTCGGGACACAATTATATCTATTAGAAAGAACTCAAGCAAGAAATGTTTGACAAAAAAGAAATGGCAAAGAATTTGGATAGAAGTGTAAGAGATATTTACTTCGTAGCCGCAACGTTGATGGCGCTTGTGTTCGAGGCTTGCATGAGATCAAGGTTAGCATGTTCTTGATTATGCACTTCTAAATGTCACGAAAACTTCTAAGAAGATACTGTGCGTGATAGTAGATGTCCGAACCAAGTAGGGTTGACGATCAATATATTGAGGAAAGTTGGGTTGGAGTGAAATGATGCTCGATTAGGAAATTGCAGCGAACCAAAGTCAGGTTCACCTCCATTTGCTTGATACTCGACCAAAATATTATGTTGTAATTGGAATGTAAATAATGGGACAGGAAAATTCTTGGCTGGTTTGTGATAAGTCTTGTTGATAAAGTTCAAAAAAAAACTAATGATAGCTTATAAACTTACTCCCCTTTCTGAAAAAAATGTTGCAGCCATGAAGGAAAGCCATCTCTCCCTGCTGTCCAAATTTAATTCTGATAGTGTGGATTAAGCTTCCCATATAAACAATTTCTTCACCTGTCATGTTGATTTGCAAAAAGAAAAACAAATTTCTCTCAGAAACAGAATCAATGTTCCTCTCTTGTATAAGCGTAAGTTGATTAAAACAATTATTTCCTCGAATGTGCATCATACGTGTATTTGGGGGGGTGGGGTTGGGTTTATTTTATTTTTTTCGGTGGTGGTTTTGTGAGTGCCTTGGCAGAGTAGGGTTAGGGGGAATGATGTGAAACTATCACATGAACAAAACCCTAAAAGCAATAAATAGTTGAAATTACAAAAAAAACTCGAAACTAACAAAAAAACTTCAATGGCCCATAACACTATCTAAACGAAGTTTTTTGGCCTTAAAAAAAGCTCGTAACCGAGTTTCACTCGGTTTGTTTTGTTCGTCTTTTCGAGAGCTTCGTTTTGATATGTGGCGGGCCCTGTAACTCCACCTGAGTCAAAAGTTATGTCCTTTTCCGCGCGCCTGGTCCAAATGGTCGAGATAATCAAGCGCGAGACGGCCTGCATCATATATCCAATGTAGTTGTCAAATAAGTGATCCTCGATACTTAATTTTTCATTGATGTTCATTTTTTAAGCTCTGAACTTGAAGACTTTTGCTGCTCCTTTTAGCTTTCTCAAGTTGACTAGTTAAAAGGCTGAAGTCTGAATATTTGGTGCACTAAGGTGTAGAGTCCTTTACATTTGGGCGTTCTAAAGGCGGACACTCTACTTACGGTCGGTTATTTTGTCTCTTGTGATGAAGCGGTCGGTCTAAATCCTACTCAAGCTGATTAAGTAAGTCTGAATGTAGTTTGGTGTAGCCCATCGTCCCCCGAGAAAAATTAGGGAAAATAAAATAACCTTTATCCATCTAACATAACCCATTTCACAAGATTTCACGATAACATGCTTAATAAAAGACCAGGTAGATCGACATTAACTGTAGAGTCACATTAAAAACAACAATTATAGAATGCACATGCACTAGTTTCAATAATAGAAATGGGATGCCTATAGATGTTACCCAGGTAACTTATCTCCTTAAACTCTGTATTTCTTGCTTATAATCATTAGCAGTGAGGTCTTCTAAGAAAAAATTCCTCACGTTTCTCTTCTTTTTCCTTTCCTTTCCTTCAACAAAAAAAAAAAAACAAATTCATTTTCTATAGTTTTTCCTATATCCATCTCTAGCTCTTACACTGTATTGATAAAACAGTTTCCAGATTGCGTTTTAATTCTATAATTAAAAATGCAGATGGAAGCACTCCTTTTGCAGACGATGGTAGTGAGCCTGGACATGAGTCAGAGTCCACAGTCGATAGGAGATGTCGTGGTGACAATATAGCTCTGCGACCACGAGAATCTTGTCGAGAGGATACCAGGTTATTATTCACCGAAACACGTAAGTTAATATAATTCCTTTTCTCTTGTGTTTTTATGAATTCAATTAATATTATGTTTTGAACGTAAATTTGTTGGGGTGCCCTCGTTTGATGGGTGTGCACCATTGTTTCATTGTTAAATGTATATGTTTTGTTGGGGTGCCCTCGTTTGATGGGTGTGCACCATTGCTTTGTTGGCATTTATTTTTTATTTGCTTTGTTTGGCCAGTGGTACGACATAGTTTTGCACAACTTCCATCCCTAAAATTCATCCTTCAACATTATAGTTGTCCTAATTCTTGGCATGGCACTTAAGTATTGTGTACTTGTCCTAAGATGCTCTCATTCTTTCTTCTCGGATTGAGGAGATAGAATTGGATAGGTGAGTCACAGGAATTATCCGTTGTAGGTCTAAGCCAGGACCTCTGTAGATAGTCTTTGCAAGCGAAGTGTGAAAGGTGAAAGTGAGAGCCCTACTCATACTATTCCTTTCAATCTTCTTTCTGAATTTAGGCAACTTACTCGCTTAGCTATCATGGCTATTTAGCTTGGACTGCCGACTTCACTTCACTGCATATTGGCATTGACGTAGTTGATGCCCTATCATCTATCTGCAATTTCAAGATCTTCTGTGTAGCATGATTATATAGCCCTTCCTTCAGATATGCTCTTTCCGCGGACATGCCAAGATTTTCTTTTGAGTCCTTTCTCTTATGGCATTCTTTTTCCCTTTTTTCATTCTCAAATTATGAGAGGTTTAATATTTCTTTGAAAGTGGGATTAATGGAAACCAGCGGACCACTTCACTGGATCCGCCGACCCGAGGAAAGATATAGTGTGATTAGGCTGGCGTTAGTACGATC
The DNA here is from genome assembly GCA_013146195.2 of Codonopsis lanceolata. Taxonomy (NCBI): domain Eukaryota; kingdom Viridiplantae; phylum Streptophyta; class Magnoliopsida; order Asterales; family Campanulaceae; genus Codonopsis; species Codonopsis lanceolata. The sequence continues at coordinate 72,481,174 of CM028377.1, forward strand.
CAAAGGTCTTCCTTCTGTGGAAAGAAGATCTGATTCGAGGGACACGTCACGTCTGTGGGAAATTGGTAAAAAAGGACTAGGAAGGTTCAGTACATGCCATTCCCTTTGATTTATAGTCAGAGGAAAAAAAGAAAAGAAAATAGAAAGAGTGGATGTAATTGCACTAGAAAAACCGAGATCTCTCCACGCCCTTTTTCGGAAGATTTTTCTCTATTTGACTAAAAATGGAATTAAATGATCTTCTTTGCATTCGTATTTGGCCAATTATTTGTGAACATTGATGAGATGAGCACAATAAAGAAAGATGGAGAGTAAGTTACAGTAGCAATGAGCAGTTTCCTTGCTTCCCAGCAAAGCCTTCGTTCCATCTTCCATTAGCATATCTCGGCACCCTTCCTATTGCAGCTCTGCTTTCCTCGCCAAGGAAACTTGCATCTGTAATTAGTTTCACAAAATCCCCCAGCTGCAGCTTTTATGTTACAGTTTTTCCTCCTTTCTCTGCATCGAGAAAAGAGCAAGTCGGATTGCAAATGTAGGCCTTAACATCTATACAAAGAATCATTCATAAAAGACTCCCTTTTGTCGATGACCTATTCGTTCCTGTCACACCAAATGTTCCAGATGATGGAGCTTAAAATAAGTCTGTTGAAAGTCTTATTTATAACTTATATAAAGGCATAAAGTGTCAATCAATTTGATTTTATAACAATTTCAAAAATTCTTGAATAAAATCAAAATGCTTAATAAAATCACTCTCTGACTGACTTGATCCAATGAGCTACACGATTGTGGGCTGAGTTTGTAAAGCCTGGTCTGAACTCCAAAAGAATTCCATAGTTCAACTGTTTCTGCTCTTTTCTGGCCTCGATTCCCCATAATCTATAACAACAAACTATCATATATACTCCCTACTACCTACGCAGAGAAAAGAGTCCAGAATCAACCTATGATTAGCTGAGTTTGTAGAGCCTGGTCTGAATTCCAAAAGAATTCCATAGTTCAGGTACTCGAATAAGCATATCGAACCTTGAAATGATAGTAACCATCAATATAACACACAAACTCACAGGAATGTTTACCCGAGATCATAGTCACGTAGTCATACAGTTCTGGCAGTTCATCTCTCCCTCCCTCGTGCACAATCGATCAGAGATCGGTCTAGGATTGATGGGATTTGGCGTCCTCTTCTCATTTATGGGGATCATTTTCTAATTCGACAAGGGTCTACTTGCCATGGAAAATGTCCTCTTCCTCTCAGGGGTGATGTTAACCATTGGGCTGAAGCCCTTGATGCAGTTCTTTATGAAACGTAGCAATTTCAAGGTTATACTTGCCTTGCGACTCCTTCCCCACCTCTCCCTTTTACACGCCGTATCTTCTTGGATTCGGCTTTTCGGTGTCTATACATGGGACAATTTCTTTTGGTGTTGGCTTCATCTTTGTTGTCATTGGGTGGCCTGTACTGGGAATGATTTTGGAGGCATATGGGTTTGCTGTACTCTTCAGAAGATACCTATCCTTGGTTGGGTTTTCCAACAGCCTGGAGTTAGATCGGTTATGGCGCATAGCTTAAACTTTGCTGAAGTCTCTTCACAATCAATGCAAAGCTCTGTGAGTCAAAGGACAAATTTATCATCAAGTCAAGGTCAAAAACTTAAGGCTCCTAACAGCTCTGAGCCTATCTCCTTGGACCATATGAGACATGTGAGAACGCTCATCGAGAAGAAGATCGGTCATCGAGGTAAGAAGACCGGTCATCCCGTAAATGTTTATGAAGTTCTCATTCCTTCTTTTGTTAATAAAAAAATTGAGTTTCATTTCTTGGGAGGTTGTCAACTTGTGATTGCCAAACTAGCATAACGGATGGGAGTTGTTGCTTTACAAGTTCTCGGAACTCCCAGAAGTAGGTTGGCAAGCTGTAGTCTTTGCTCTTAGGAAAAGCCAAGATCATTCTATAAGGGATTAAGTATAGCATGAATAATATCTTATCTAATAGTAACAACCCTTTGGTCCAAATTAATCTTGTGTAAAGGGCTATGAGTAGTTAACAGTCACTTTGTTTTATATTTTTTTGGCTATGAGTAGTTGACAGTCGCTTTAGTCTCCCAGGTAGAAGCTCCAACATCTTAAACCAAAATGAAAGAAGAATTAGCAGCAGTGCACCATGAATGAGAAGTAGCGGCGATGCGGTGCACTTCACGAGATGCATTTTAGTATCATGGCACACCAACAAACCTTTGTTAGGATCGAGGATTTGCGAAGTGGACTCCTACTGAATTGAAATGTCATTAAAATTATAGAAGACAAAGTCGATTAGGAAGCTAGCTAGGGGTAGTCATACATTCATACTCATACAAATTAAAGGAGGAAGTAGGAGAAGTGGGTGATTATCAACTGTTGACTATGATGATGACTGGTTTCGTCTCACTTTACTTTGCATCTCTTTGCTTTGGATCCAATAGATCCTCAATGCAAAAGGTAAACACCCAACCAAACCCAGATTTAAAAAGAATGTTAGACATCTTTCATTTACTTATTATGTCTGTCCCTTAGTTTCTTACTGAAATATTTTTTATGCATCAGAAGGCCCTTCTTAAATGACCTTCAATTAGGTACATTTATAGTGGCCAAGGTTATGATGACCATATCTGATATCTGCATACCCCTTTTTTACTGAGCATTGTTATTACCGCAAAGACTGATTCGATTTGATCATGTTAGTAACGACTTCTCGGTTACTTACTAATGAATATTAAAGAGAAAACTCTTTTGGCTGGGTCGGGTGACTGATTGTTGAACCCAGACATGAATATATCTATAGACATTATATCCATAGTCTATCAAGGGACATATGTACTTTTAGTATCACATATTTTTGTCATCCCTCTCAAAGGTAGAATGTTTGGTTTTATGATTCGTATACTTATTAGAGTATGAGAAAGATTGTTAGAACTTAGAATAACAGTGAACACAAAGACTAAAACTTTTTATGTCTATGCAATCAAATTTTATCGTCCCATATTGGCGCCGCGCCATAGGCACGGGCACAAAATCTAGTTGACTAAAACATCTACTCTTGTGACCATTGTATGTTGAAGCGAGGTGAACCAAATTTAATCAATTTCAAGTTTGAAAATAATGCTAAAAGCAAAGCTCACTAATCAAAGAATCACCTTGTAAGCAAAAAGAACAGCTAAGAAGAAATAATTGTCCATTTAAAGAGTCCCATTTTGAGTTAACACTTAGGCTCTTTGCGAAATGATTGTTGTGGTATAATTGTTAACAGTGACTGGAATATGTTTTTCTTTTAGATGTCTGAGCTGGTCTAATTTTCTTTCAGCTTGGTAGTTCCAGAGTAGGATGATGGTCTCAAGTTTCCTTGTGTTGCTAGAGGAATAACAAATGCAATTCAAGGAAAATTTGTTGTCGGTGAGGATGGTCCCACATGGAAGAAAGTACCCGAGGAGATGAAAGATTATTATTTCAATGAATGGAATGTAATATTTTCATATTCAATCCAATTAATTAGTTAATTTATATATGCTTACTATAACATATATTTTTTAACTTCCTAATTGCAGAAACATTACAAGTGCATTGAAACTTATCCAGAAAGACAAATTCGGAAAATTTGGAATCACGATGGCTTCGAAGCAAGTACAAAGCGGATGTGCCATAGGGGGACGACAACAATTCACGCGTAGTGGGCACCCATCTTGGTGCACGCAACATGAATGGAACATTGTGAGGTTCCTGGCGCGACCAGCGCCCGCCCGATGGGTGCGCGTGCGTGCGATGCGGGACACCACCGCCTGCGTTCCACCCTCCCTTGTTTAGGGGAAGACGAAATCCAAAGTGCGAGAGGAGTCTTTGTCGATATTAGCACGTTGGAATGTGCCTCGGTTGCCCTGAGTGGATTTTGTATCCAAAATGGGAACTAAAGGTTTCCTCATGTCAGGTTATCCCTTATTTCGTGGATAACAGGATATGGGAATGCATTACCTTTCCATTCTCATTCTCCCCTTTTTTACTGTCAAGGGATAATAGAAGTGCAAGAAAAGATATTGCGACGCCCAACTTATGGATTTATTAAAATGGCCTTATGGCCCAATCAATCGGTCGCTATGGGAGCTATGGGTTTCCCGCATCAAGTTATCCCTTGTTTAGGGGATACCGGGATATGGGAATACATCACCCTCCATTCCCGTATCTCCCTTTTTTAGGGAGAACGAGGGAAAGTGCAAAGAGGGAATGTTGCGTGGCCCCCGGATCTCGAAATTTTTTAGAGTCGCCACCTTTATTTTAAGGCAAAAATAAAGGAAAACCGTAAGAGAAAACCGAGAGATTTTAGAAAACGGTTCGGGGCTAAGTTACGAGTTGGGAAGGTGCTAGGCACCCAACTCGCCCTTCGTCTCAAAAGCGTTTTTGGTGAAATATGCTCATTGTTATATTAATCTAGCAAATAAATAAGGTCTTATTTTGACAAGGGAAAATTAAAAGATACATTCGTGGCTACATTATTTACGGACTTCATGCCCGCCTCCTTCCAATAATTACAAACACATTTAAGAATATTTGGCCATAATAATGGCTCTTTACAAAATATTTTCTAATCTAATAAAGACAATCGGCTTATATTGGCTACATTGTGCCGGATTTAAAATACAACTTTTTGAAAATAAATAAAAGGAAAAAATACAAATGAAATAAAAATACGCCCTTAAAGGTATTACCTTTTAGAGCGGTGGTGTGCCCGTCCTCTGCGAGAGGAGTCTTTTTTGTTTTGAATTGAACTGAATTGAACCGATTGATCTTGATTTGATTGATGTTTTGAGGCAGCTTGTCATTCGAGGCAAGAGTGATTTTATTTGGATTGGTTTTGGCCTTTTTAGTGACTGAACCCAGACTTAAGTTTTTTTAGGCTCGTTCTTCAGAAAACGAGAGTGTGTGTTTATGTGTATTTTTGTGTGTGCGTTTTTATATATTTGTGTGTGTGTGCGCGGGTGAGAGAGGGTATATTTGTGTGAGTGTGTGCGAGTGATTGTGTGAGGGGGGCGCTGGAGTAGGTGAGGGGACGGCTGGGAGATGAGTGTTGTGAGAGAGAGAGTGAGAGAGAGATTGTGAGAGAAATGGGTGAGTGGGCCGCTATGAGAGAGAGAGAATTTGTGTGGGCGGGTTTTAGAGAGTGAGAGCTGGGAGAGGGAGTCTGGAAGGAGAGGAATAAAATGAGAGTGAGAATGAGGGAGTATAATATATATATATATAGGAGACTTAGGATTTAAGGAAGTGGGGGGGGGGGGCGACCGGCTGGAAGGGGTTTGTTTTGCTTTTTTTTTTATTTTCTTTATTTGCTTTTTCATTTGGTTTTGGTTTTGCTTTTTGCTTTTTTTTTCCTTATTCTTTCCGTTTTTTTTTTCTTTTTCATTTCTTTTCTTTTTTCTTGTTTTCTTGTTTTATTTCTTTTTGTCTTTTTCTTTGTTTTGTTTTGATTCTTTTTATTTTCTTGCTTTTTGATTTCTTTTCTTTTGTTTCTTTTCTTTTGATTTTTTTCTTTTTGTTTCATTTATCTTTTTGAAATTTTTATTTTCGAAACATGCAAGAAATAATTAGTAGTCTATTTTGTAATATTTAATTGACAATATAAAATAGAGTACAATTTGGGGTGTCTACAGAGCCTCAACGATGGAGTTTACGGGTAACCCGGCTTACCAAGTAAACGAACATCGTTGAAAAAGATAGACTCCCAAATTCGAGATAAGAAAATATTTTTATGTTGCAATGGTCGGACCTACTGATGTAGGCTGCCTACGTATCCTTTTTCAAGGAATCAGACCAAGCGTAGTTCAGGCCAAAACCTTAAACTACAATGGAAAAAGATTTTTGTGTTTTCGAAAAAGTCGTATTCTTCCTTGGGTCCGAAACCGTTGTCAAATACGGTATGAAGATTTGAATGTTTTTATTACCACCTTTCAACTAGTTGAAACGTGTTAAGAAAAATTTTCTAATTATGTCGGGCCTTGATCATTGCCTTGTTTCGGACATAACTCCGAAAACTTTCAAATATCGAAAATTGTGTTTGACTAAAGATTCGTTCCGAGCATTTCTTTTCGTTACCACAATTTCAACCGGTCAATACCTTGGCATTGAAATGTGTTAAGAAAATTTCTAGGTATGTCTGGCCTTGATCGTTGTCTTGTTTGTTTCCGACATAACTCGAGAATTTTCGATATCGAAAATTGTGCTTGACTAAAAATCCGTCGCCGAACACGACGAGTTGATCATTCTTCAAGTATTTTCGAAAATTGTGCAGTGGAAAACATTCTTTTCCCTTCCTCTTTTTTTGTTTTTTTTCAAATATTCCTCTTTTTTGTATTTTTTGAAATATTCTTTTTTTTTTTGTTTTGAAATCAAAACTCATTTTGAAAAAGAGTTTTTCTTTTATTTGAAAATAAAACAAATTTTCCTAAAAAGGAAATTATTCTAAAGTCAGGGTAGAATCTTGCACTGACTTACCTTTTCGCTGGTGGCTACCGCAGATTCGGCTGATTCTGACCTTTTTGCCACTCTTTGCTGGGGAATTTTCCTTCTTCTTTTTATTGTGATGGTCGGACCTCGATGTAGGTAGGCGCCACGTATCCTTTTCATGAATCAGACCAAACGTAGTTCGGCCTGAGCTGAGGATTTTATTCTTGCTTGCTTTTTTCTTTTGATTTTTTTTTTTGATCTGCTGGGGATTTTTCTTTTTATCATCGTTAGGCCTTATTTGGAAAGTCTTTTCCTTGTCCCACTTTGTTTTCGGCTTTAGCTGGAAAATTTTCTTGATGCTGCTACATTTGTTCTTGTTGCTCCTTCTAACCTTGGTCAGAAGCTCCTTTTTTCTCTTGCTGTAGCATCTTTTGGTATCAGCTGATGTCATCTTTTCTTTGCTGTTGTTTTTTTTTTTTGTTCCATTTTCTAGCTTCAGTCGAAAATTTATTCTTCTGCCGCCGCATTTTCCTTGTTGCATGTACCTGAAATTTTTTTTTCTTCTTGTACATACATTTTCCCCTCTCCCGATTTTTTTTCATTTTCTTTTTTTTTTTTTTTGTTTTTTTTCTGTGAAAGAAATCTGTACAAACATTATGAAATAATGCAATATAATGTATATGATGCAGTATGTTACACATGCAAAAATAAATTCACACAGAAAATAAAACTATACCAGACATCTAAATGTAATGGCACGCTGTATTTTGAAGAAAGGGATTTTTGATAATACACCTTTGGATAAGAGCGGGCTTTTCAGGTGATATCGGAACGGAAAGATGGCCGAATCTCTTACTTATTTGGCGCATTGTGGCTTTTTAGTCCGTGGCCGTAGCTTCCTTTTGTTGGTTTTCTTTTTCTTTTTGCGATCAGACGCAGCAGCAGATGATGGTTGGAGCCGAAATATCATGGTACCAGGCAGCACATTCATCCGGGATAATGAGGACATTGATGATGAGGATGAGGACACTTCTGGGGGCTCTCATGCTGATGAGTCTGGGGTTTCTTTTTCGCCTCGCAGAAGGAGTATATGGGCCCGGCTCGGTGGACGCCGCAGGCACTGATGGACCGCTCGAGGCTATGGCTGCAAGAAAAGGATTGTTTCTGGGGAAAACAACGGGGGTATAGGCAGTATATAGGCATGTACAAATGCAAGTAATATGTAATATAAATGTCTTAATAAGTATTCCTAAGTTGCACCTTAGGACCCGTAAAATTTATATTTTAATGTTTTAATGTGAGCTGCTTTGTCGTGGTTTTTCTCTTTTGTCAGTCGAGTCTCTGATGTGCTGAAGACCGGAGATAGTACGCTGATGGCTTCAAATAATGCCTTCCCTCTCCTTTTTATTTTTTATTTTTCATTTTTTTTTATGCTCTAACTTTTGCCTAGGCCGCCCTTTCGGGTTTTCAACCTAGCGAGCTTTTTTTTTTTTTTTTTTATGCTCTAACTTTTGCCTAGACCGCCCTTTCGGGTTTTCAGCCTAGCGAGCTCTTTTTTTTATATTTTTTTTATTTTTGCCCTAACTTTTGCCTAGACCGCCCTTTCGGGTTTTCAGCCTAGCGGGCTGGAGAGAGAAGCATTAGCTGGACAAGACGACTCAGGCATAGTACCTTTTGAGTTTGTCGAGGTTGAAAGGCTGGACGAGGTCTTCTCCGTCCTGGTTCGTGAGAAACACGGCACCTCCTGACCGGATCTCCTTAACGATGTATGGTCCCATCCAGGGAGACTTCCATTTTCCCCTAGTATCAACATAACTAGGGGGTTTTTCTCGAAGCACAAGGTCTCCGACTTGAATATCTCGGCCTTTGACTTTCTTGTTGAAGGCTCGGGCGATACGCCTTTGATATGCCCGGGTATGTTCCAAGGCTAGGAGGCGTCGTTCATCAATCGTGGCGGTTCTTAAATGCCGCCCTTTGACCCAGTCAATTTCTGTTATATCTGCTTCCATCATCACTCTTAATGATGGAATTTCCACCTCTATGGGTAGTACCGCTTCCATGCCATATGCTAAAGAAAGGGTAGCCCAGGTGGGTGATCGACGATCACGGAGCCAGAGGGCTAGTGGCAATTTTTCTGCCGCCTCTTCCTCAGACGCCCATTTTTCGATGATGTTCTCAAGAGTTTTATTGGCTGCTTCAACGGCACCATTGGCTTGTGGCCGGTAGGGGGAGGATTTGTGTCTCTGGATCTTGAACTCATCCAGTAGACGGTTCACGTCCCCTTCAAAATGAGAGCCGTTGTCGGAGATGATCTCGAAAGGTACCCCATAGCGATATATGATATTGGCCTTAATGAATTCGATACCTTCGCATTTAAGACCTTTGTAGGAAGAAGCTTCTACCCACTTTGTGAAGTAATCGACGGCTACTAAGACATATTCATGGCCATTAGATCCCTCTGTGAATTTGGCCTATGACGCCGATACCCCATGTTGAGAAGGGCCGGTGTGGAGTTGATAGACGTGGGGGCACATGCCGTAGATTGGCAAAGCGTTGACATTTGTCGCAATGTCGCACCCACCGAATATCGCCGATCGCTGAGCGCATCTAATAGTACCCCTGTCGAATGACTTTCTTTGATAACATATGGCCGCTCATGTGGGGCCCACAGTACCACCATGCGCTTGATCCATAATTTGCTCGCCTTTTTGATCGACACATAGTAAGTTGAGGCCTTGATAGTGCCTCTTATAGCCGCCACCGCCGAGTACGAATTGGGAGGCCCATCTTCTCGAGGAGACTCTTCCTCTTTTGTCTAACCTGGGGATAAAGATTTTTCTCGAGCAGATTTAAGATGTCGCGATACCGTGGCTCGTGATCCGCTTCGTGGTGCGTTGATTTTGAAACAATACGCCGGAGTGACCTTCTTCCCGACTATGAATGGTCGGACTTTAGTTTCGGCTGAATCGACTAGTGACGCCGAGTGGCCCATCGAATGATTGATTCCTATCTCGTGGCAAGTAATGGAACGAGATAGAACCAAATCGGCGGCGATCGTTATTAGCTTGGCATGATAGAGCTGCACCGAGGATCCCGGGTCTTCCACCTTCCTTCGACTTGATTTATAATCGTGGCCGAGTCTCCGTAGACTTCGAGATCTTTAGCTCCCCTTTTGAGAGCTTCTTCTAGGCCAGCCAATAAGAATACAAAGCTTCATACTCCTGTATTGTTTGAACATTCGAACTCCAACCTTATAGCCACGGAGTATGAGAGTCGCCAGGTCGATTAACAAGATTCCTATGCCAAAGCCTCTTTGTTTGCGTCATCAAAGAACATTTGCCAACAGTGTCCCTGGCCGTCGCTGATTTCCGTGATACCTTCATCCTGGGAAACCGGCTCGCAATTGCATCTTCGGTCTTCGAGGTAGATCGCCTAAGTGGTCCGCAATGACGCCTCCCGATAGACTTGAGAGTGACATAGGTTATGTCAAACTCATTAAGAAGAAAGGACCACTTGGCTAGTTCACGACAAACGATGGTTTACCAAGATGTATTTGATAGGGTCCATCCTCGATATGAGCTTGATGGACCTTCCTCGAGATAGGTTTTGAGCCTCCTCGAGTGGCCCGACTAGGCCTGGCAGCCTTTTTTCCAACGCCGAATAATTCAGCTAGTTTTCAGCTTCCTACTTATGAAATATATGGCATTTTCAATGTAGGAATCTTCTTTCTTCCGGGCGAGCATAGCCCCTACCGAGGTGTGTCTGTGGACGCGTTATGAGGAGAGGTTTATGGGTATGAGGTGGAGCTAGCATGGGGATTGGTAAGGTAGGCTTTATTTTCTCGGCTAGCCGGCATTTCTCGCCCCGACTTGATCAAGATTCTTTTGAGGAGTTTAAAAGAGGGGCTCACAGTGGTAGTCAACCGCCTAATGAAACTAC
>CM028377.1:72491677-72589641 GCA_013146195.2 Codonopsis lanceolata
ATGGTAGAAAATTTGTACTTATTAAGTTTACGTTAAAATATAAGCTACCATAGTAAATTAAAGGAGGGATCAATCCGGAATCAATTTTTTTCAATTTTTTTTTTTTGATAAGTAAAAATTATATACCAAAAGGCATCAAAACAGGTGACGCATCCTTTGTTCACTAGAAGTATACCCTAGCCCAAACTAAGAAATTGTAAAATTATTAACAAAATCAACATCATAATGATCAGAGCTAAGCGATAATGTCTCTGAACTCCAAAAGTAGACCAAAAGTAGATAGTGTGAATCAGCGCGTTCTTCATATTAGCTATGGACCATTCTTCATTATCGAATACTCTACGATTGCGCTCCTTCCAAATTGCCCAGCACATTCCCAAAGGAGCAGTTTTCCATATCAGATTTTTCCTCTTCCGAGCACAAAAACATCTCCTTAGTTGATCTCGGCATTACCCAAGAAACTCCAAAGAGACTCAAAAGAAAATTCCATAATTCCGATACCACCGGGCAGTGAAGAATCAGATGATTGATGTTCTCTTCATCACTTTTACGCAAGAAGCATCGATTAACGTAAATTATGTTCCTTTTCCTCAAATTTTCCCCTGTCATAATGGCTTCATTCACAGATTCCCACGCAAAGAAGGCCACTCTAGTCGGGGCCTTAGACTTCCATAGTATTTTCCAAGGAAACAGCTCCCTGCCTCTGCCCATCAAGAGAATGTAATAAGATTTCACTGTAAACTTTCTGCTTGCTGATCCCTCCCACTGTAACAAGGCACCATTCTGATTGGTGACATGTTGTAGCATAAATGTGCATGCCGTACTTGCCAAATTAAGTTGGAATTCAGCGTAATAATATTCCTCTTCTCCCCCCTCCCCTTCCCAACTGGTCTTTCTTATGTGATAATAATTCTGGTTAACCTCATTGCTCTTTTCTGTTTGTTAATTAATGAAATAAATTCCCGACCATGCTTGTTGGAGTTGAACATTTTTTTTCAAAGGCATGACATTTAGTTTTATTGTCTATTGGTCATCACCTAGAGTTATGTAGGTCTTATTCTTTGTTTGAGCACATGCTTTCCCGTTACATGCTCTCCTTCTTGGAAGCAGGAAAGAAAATGCATAGTACTCAATTGGCCTCTGACAACAGCAATGGTGGTATTCAGAAGCATGACAGATTTCATTTACTTATTACACATGCTGCTTCAGGTAAACAATTTATTTACTTCCTTTTGATGAATCCTCTCTGTCATTGTTATAGCCATGCTTTGTAAAAACTACGTCTCAATGTTACTATGAAGGTACAAAACTAAAATGGCATTATTCACAACTATTTTCTTGCATATGCCACTTCATGATTAATTGAGAACTGAACTACTTCTGGAAAGCTTACTTAACTTCCACATGAAAGGAAAAGCTGACATGATCTTGAGTGCAATGGGGACTTGTAAGGTTCTTTCAGCACTTGGAAGCACAGCCTTGGTCTTTTAATCTCTGTTCCTTGTCTCTAGGTCGATTTTTTTTTTAATCGGCAAAATTTAATTTTACTAACTATAACAAGAAGATTACACCCAAAGCACCTAAAATCGTTGTCTTTGGGTAGATTATGTCTAACAACAATACATTCTTGGAATGAATTATGAGTTTAGCATAGGGTTGGATGCCTCATAGATCTTTGGACCTGCATGCAGCTGTGGCTAGTAGTAGTACACACACACTCACAACCCTATTTATGTACTAAAGAACATGTGTGCCCCTGGTATACAGCCTATACTAATATTACACACTCCCCTTCAAGCTGGAGCATTGATATTAATCATGCCGATCATGTTACCAACAGTAGTTATCCTAGGGCCACTTTTCATAAAGTTATCAGCCAACTGGTCTCCTGTTTTCTCTTGGATGAAATAACAATCAACCTCAATGTGTTTGGTTCTTTTGTGATAAACTGATTTGATGCGATACGAGAAGGAACTTGAAATCACACAAAAGCTTTATAGATCTTGAACTACTAGACCTATCTTATAAAGTCACTTATATGTCCATATAAGCTTATAGGTAGATTCTGGCATTGCTCTGTATTAGATCAAGATACCATATTCTGCTTCTTACTTTAGACACCATTACCTCCAACAAGGACACGATACGTCTTCGCAGACCTTCTATCCGTTTTAGAATCTGTCTAATCTCATATAAAAAACCCCGTAAAATGGCCATGATTACTACTAAGTGCCTTACTCCAAAGCTCCCTTGAGATAACCCAAATCTGCTCCTTTGCAACCCAGGGAGGTAGTTCTTGTAGAAGACATGAACTGACTTAACCCCACACTAAGAGGATATTAAATATCAGGATGAGTCACTATAAAAAAATTCAATTTGCCGACCAGTCTTCTATATTTTCTGATCTTCAGATTGCTCCTGCATGGAGTAATATGGATACACAACAGTCCACTATGATCTCTTTGATGGATTTTTTGTCTAGCCAAAGGAAAACTACAACCATAGATGGATATAATATCAGGAAACAAAGGACGTGATCAGATTTTATGTTATGATCAATCCCTTATGGCAAGTGCATTATGTATAATCATTCACCATATGCATCTTTCATTTCGTTCGTATTAATTAATGATTTTAGTCTCATGTACTCCATAGTGTGACTCCTGTATCTTAATTGTCTATTGCAGTTTAGGCTGGCGTATGTTGCTCCTGAATCTAGAGTTGTGGGGGCTGGAGACTTGGTTGATGATCCGAAAAAAATTGCTCTCAATTATCTCTCTGGATATTTTTTTCTCGATTTCTTTGTTGTGTTACCGCTGCCTCAAGTATGGTTCTTACTCTTGAAATAGATTGTTCTTCCTCCTCATCCTATGTAACCACCGAAATGTTACAAAGATTTACCATTAAGGGGTTTCATTGTGGGGTTTGAGGGTGGGCAGGCTGCATACTTTCATTTTTCTGTACATTAAACCTAAATAGAACTGAAATGGCGTTTTCTCTCACACTAGAGAGCAGAGTTCAATATCTAGGATTTCTACTTCATTTAGTTTGCATAGAGCCTAGTCCACCTTCCTTGCTAGTGCAGTATAAAAGCCAAGTCGGGAAAGAGTAAAGTAATGGGTTGCTCATATTCAATTCAAAGCTCTGAAGTTCTTTTTTTTCTTTCCAGTCTTGTGTTTTTTTAAAAACATCTCGTTGTAATTTATTATGTAATCAGGCTCTAAATTTATAGGATTCTTACAGTCAGGGAACACATTAATGTGAAACTGTTGCATGAATAGTGTATGATTTGTGCTGAAATTAGTAGGCCACACAGCAGATCACATGTGATAGACATAAAGTCTTTCCTTGCATTTATCTCAAATAGTTCTCTCTAATTTTACATATGCGACGTGTTGTCCATGACTACATTTTGTTATAGTCATTGTATGTACCTTCCTCATTGATTGATTACTCCCTCATGTAGATCATCATATTGGTGGTCCTACCCCAGTCGATTGCAATATCTGGAGCGAATTATGCAAAGAATCTTTTGCGAGCAGCTATTCTTGTACAGTACATTCCCAGGTTGTATAGGTTTCTGCCTTTTCTTGTTGGCCAGTCTCCAAGTGGCTTCATATTCGAATCGGCGTGGGCGAATTTTGTTATAAATCTTCTCACTTTTGTCTTGTCCGGCCACGTTGTGGGGTCATGCTGGTATCTATTTGGCTTACAGGTGGGTGGAGTTCATCATACATTATGTCGATGAGAAATATCGATATTTTAGTTACTGGTCCAGTATGCCTTTCTTTTATTCTTCAATTGCTAGCTTCTAGGTATGCTTATATTTGTAATGGTATATTCTATTTAAGATTATAGCTTTCTACATAGCCGAAATTGCAGATCAGTCTTGTGTCATTATCACGATAAGCATAGTGGAACATTATGTGTTTGTATGTGACTGGAAATATATTATTTCGTAATTTAACTTGTTCGTTTTGACCCCAAGGGGTGGGAGAGATGGCAAAGGCACTCATGCAAAGACCTTGAGGTCCTTGGTTCCAATCCGTATACCAACAAGGGACACTTACCTATCAAAAATAAAATAAAAAATTAACTTGTTCGTTTTTACCTTTTAAATTATCAAAATTGCTCTTACAGAGATTCTGATGAAGGTCTGCAACTTTTGAATGTTGTCTTATATAAGCTAGTGTATTTGGCTCATGATTTTTTTTAAGGTGAATTGTTTTTCACACCTTTTGGTTTTGGGTTGTTTTAGTGCACAATTTTCAAAATGGGAGATTTACATATTGATTGCATCTACTTTTCCAAAAACCTTTTCCTTTCCAGAGTTTTCTTAAAAAATTAGGGTGAATGGGGCTCTTGGTTTATTTCTCTCTCACCTCGTTCTGTTTCACCAGAAAATTGTTTTTGCCTCTCGATAGGTTAAATATTTTCTATATAATTGTTGGGTAAAGTTTTTCGCTCAAGGAATTCCGTTGGAGCGGTAAGTTGTTGAAAACACACTGCATGATATGGTGGGCTGTCCCCTCCCAAGGATATTCTTGTGTACATTCTAGATTAGAATCAAGGATCTGTAATAGACATGGTTTTCTTGTTTTCATGAATGCACCTCCTTTATTGGTGATTTATCTATCTTCTGTCCTTGGTATGGTTGAAGTTACATGTTTTCACCCAATGAAATTCCTTATGAACTTCAATCTCTCATTCTTTCTTTCTAGAGGGTAAATCAATGTCTTCGAGATGCTTGCCGTGTTTCTGGATATGCGACGTGCGTGGAAATTATAGATTGTGGACACGGGGGTAATTCTCATGGATCTGCATCAGATTCAATATTGGAAAGCTGGAAGAACAATGTAAATGCAAGCTCTTGTTTTACTCAAAATGGTGACTTCTCCTATGGAATCTATATGCAAGCTGTTAACCTTACCACAGAAAGTAGTGTAGTCACGAGATATGTATATTCCTTATTTTGGGGCTTCCAGGTATTTCTACTTTCAGTTCTTGTGTTTCTTTTATAAGGGGGTTTATCCTTATTTTAACTAGCATGCTGATCAAAGTTGATTATAAAAGAGTTGTGCTTAATGTAGCACATACAAAATGCTAAACATAACATGTTTTCATGGAACTTGACTAAATGCCCTTGTGCATAGGGGAAAATGTTAAATATTTTCGTTAAGGGACATTAGGTCTTCGTAAGATTTTACAAAGACTAGGACTAATTTGCAAGAAAATAAATAATAGACCTAATAGAAGGTAACAAAATGTAACAGAACTTAATGGAACCTAACACTATATGAGGGGAGGAGCCGGTTGGTAAAATAGGCCTTGAAACACGGGGGAAAGGCGGGTTTCATGGCTGACCTTGAGAGTGGGGGGGGGAGGCCACTTCCCTTTTTTTTTCCCCCTAAATTTTCATGTATTTTTTTTTTGTTTCCATTGGTGGTTTTCAAGTGGTTGGTGGTGGTGTAAGGGAGGGACCGTGGCTCGGCAGGCCACCAGCAGCAGCAGGGCCGGGTGATCCAGCCATCCACCATATAAAAATTCATTTTTCCCATCTTTTCACTTAGGGGCATTTTAGTCAAGTTCCATAAAAATGTGCTACGTTTAGCATTTATGTTATTAAATTAGAGAATGACCTTTCTAGGGATTTCTACTCTTGTTAGGATAGCTTCTGGTACTAAAGTAAGCTACGATATATTTATTGCTAGGGCTCTCACACCATCCAAGCCGAGTCAGGTTCATGTGTGTGTGCGTGTGTGTCATGCACAATGATTTATTTGCCTCTTAGGAAAATTAGTTAAATTTTAAAGAAAAATGATCATTCGAAATTAATGTGTTGAATCTAATTAGTCAAATTTTATTCTTATCATTTTTTCCCCTTAGGTATGCCCAAATTTGTAATCTTTTTGTATTGTAACTACTAGCAAATCATACAATTTTCAGATAAGAAATGCTCATATTTACAAAATAGAAAGTAATGGAAAGAAACAACCGGCTAATAAGTGAGCAATTAGTTCACTTCTACCATCAGACTTGAGATCAGCCCGACTAGGCTCGAGCCCGTAAACTAGGATTTCCAAACAAGCCGAGTTTGAACACCTCTTCCAAAGCTTGAATCAAACTCGTATAAGCTCGAGCTTGAAGAATATTTAAAAAGCCGAGCTAGATCTGGCCAGGCATGGCTTGGCTCGGCTTGATTACAAGCCCCGATGCCTTACATATTCATGGGAGCTTTCTTGTGTACTATCTTTGTTACTGTTTCCTTCTTCCAAGCCTATATCTTGTGCTGCATCTCATATATTCATGGAAGATTCTCTTCTAATTATTTTAATCATACCATTCTGCATCACATGTATTCATGGGAGCTCTCTCAGTATATTAATGTTGTTACTTCATGAAATCACTCTGAGTGATCGAGGATAATATGACATTCAGAATATAAGCATTCTTAAAGGGAATAAAGGATTTGTCTATTAGATATCTTAGTTTCTTCTCCTTTAGATCAATTTAAGGGCTTCAATCCAATCGTGGAGAAATCACCACTAATTAGTCTATTGAGTTTCTGCGCAAGCCTTCAATCCCTACTCTGATATTTCTGAAGACAAGAACTTACTTTCACAACTCACTCATTGCAGCAAAGATATTGAATCAGATTACACATTCTACTTGAAGAATATTTAATTTTGGCAATTATACTTATATTAACAAACTGCAAATGTGTTTACCACATAGTTTCGGGTGTTATTGTCAATGTGTTTTTGATCTTCATTTACCTGGGTATGTTTTCGTTGGTTACATCTATGTGCATTTAGCGAATATATCATCTCCTATTCTTTGGACTGCTGGAATGGTGTCAAAACCTATTTGTGTACAAATATCAATGGAGAAAAATTCGACAGAAAATGATCATGGTAGTTTAACAGATTGACTATGAGCTTGAGACTTCGGTAAAAATTTCTCTTTCTATTAGCTTAGATATACAATGCAAAGAGCACCAGAAATTTCTGATGCAAAGTAATATCTTGAACAGCACCAGCAAAGGTTTCCCCAGCTGTGTGCTCTAGAATTTGGGTGCCTCAGAAACCATCTTATCCAGTATTTTATTTATTCCATTTTCGTAGTTTGACAAATCAATTAATATGCTTGTAATTGTACTCCCTCCGTCCCATATTGTCATGTTTGACCCGGCACACGGATTAAGGAAAAACAATTGACTTGATTATTAATATAGATATTATGTGTAGTTTCCTTTAAAGCCAATGTGCATGTGGCCCATAATTAAAGTAGGAAGAAAAAGTAAGGGTAAAATAGTAAAAGTGTTGTTCTAAACAAGACATTTTTTTTGTCGTACGAAAAAGGAAAACAAGATAATAATTTTGGGATGGAGGGAGTGTAATGTTTTAAAATTCCCTCTTAATCATAAAGCAGTGATTTGATACCATGCCTGTCAAGTAAAAGTATATTAGCAGCATGGTACTTCTTAATTGATCATTTAGTTCACCCCTGGTGAATGTAAGGATAAAGTTGTGGTGACGCTGGAGAACACCGATGTGGTGGAGAACATTGTGGCTACGGTGGAGTTCACTGTTGAGTTGACAGGGAAGACCCCAGATGGGGTCATGGGGGATGATGTGGTGACGTTGGAGAACACCTCTGGCTTGGTGGAGAATATTAATGTGGTTATGGTGGACGCCACTATTGAGTCGAAAGGGAAGACCCCATATATGGATATGGGGGAGGATGTGGTGATGGTGGAGAAAACTGTTGTGGTAACTGTGGAGAACATTGATGTGGTCACTGCAGAGAACAGGGTGGAGTCTACTGTTGAGTTGACAGAGAAGAGCTCAGATGATGACCACCGAGCTGTAAAGATGTTTGAAAGGAAGAAAAGAAGTGTGAATGAACTTGATCCAAGAATGTTCTGAGGATGGGAGAGAAGAGAAAGAAAACACAGTCAGCTAAAGTAGTAACTCCCTTCACAACCAAAGGGAAACCTGTATGTTGTCGGCTCGAATTACTAAATTTTTGTTGAGGTAATGGTTACTAGGTATCTGAGAAGTATAATAATTACAAAACTTACTGCACTGTCTACAAAATCAAAAGAAAGAAAAATGGTTGAAGATTAGATGAAATGCATAAATACCAGTTGAGTTCTAGAATTATCAAGAGGTTAGGATTATCGGATTGAATGCTCCGTGACTCTTACCCAATAGAAAGCGTCTGAAGTCAATCTGATTGCGGGTGGCATTGCAGACTTGTTCATGCTAGTCTTATGGACCTCCTCTCTGAATTATCAAGTAAAGAAGGTGTTTGTAGACTTGAGGACTTCCAAGTGTAAATGTTTGAAAAGAAGAAAATTTGTGGAGTATGTCAGGAAAAAGAGTAAGTGAAGAGTTCCTTTAAAGCGATATATAAGCGCAAGCTATCAACATCTTGACTTACTACTCCAAGTGTGAGTGGGGTGAGGGGGGCACAGGGCAAGTGCTATAGCATGAAGTATGATATACGTTGTTGGGTCATCTCTTTAAGAGCCAAAGTTTCCAGGATCCTTCATTTTTGCCCAAGTACCCTTGTCGACACAACATGACATAGGTGTGGGTTTGGAAGTTCTACTTTATATTTAGTGCGAAATCCTAAAATTTTGGTAGACCCGCATCCATGCCTGGTGTAGGTAATACCGTTTAACAGTGCAAAAGTGATTCATCTTATCATTTTGACAAACTTCTTCACCACCTTGTAAAATATAGAAGACTGGATTCCCCACTCTCACAAGTCATATGCAACTTTGCCGATTTCCTTACTTCTGCCATTCACCAGAGGTTCTTCTGATTTCAAAAAAATGTTACAGTTCGGCATATAAAGAATTATTTTCACACATTTAGGCTTTTTAATAAAGAACTGGTACTAATATATCTTAGAGAAATCATGTTTCTTGAATTTACTATTGTTGTTCTCGAACCTGTACATGAAACACGCAGAAAGCTGTTACTGATAATACTTCTTTGTGGTGATTGTATGTAGCAAATCAGTACACTTGCTGGCAATCAGATTCCAAGTTATTTTGTCTGGGAAGTCCTTTTCACCATGGCTATCATTGGGCTGGGGCTTTTACTTTTTGCTCTTCTCATTGGAAATATGCAGAACTTTCTTCAAGCTCTTGGACGAAGGTACAAACTTAAATTGAAACTTTGTCATGTAAAAAAGGACTTCTGACTACGATCCCTGTATTTAGTGGCTTTTAGTGGGATACGGTTCAGTATTCTCTTGAACATTTCGATTGAAGTTCTGGTGTACCGGTCGAATTCCGAATTTTCTTGCTTTCGTGTAGTTGTAATTGGATGTAACTGTTCAGATTTTGGGATGGTCCTGTGTCAGAACTTGATCTTGCGCATCTCTATAAAAAAATAAATTCTTTGTCTATATGTTTGAACAACTGTTGGTCTACAGAGAATAGAAGGCAGTCTCACTATATAGCTATGCAATTCTTGATCAAGGAAAGACTTGCTCCTGAATTCCGGCTCATGTAGTTGGGATTTGTCGTTTCTTCGTGGTTGTAGCAATCACTTCAAGCAGTGGAAAGAGTAGAAATTCCATTAGATCCTCTTAGATCCTCAAGTCATTGGCCAGACGGGAAACTTCTTCCTAACTCGTTTGAGCATAGAATGCTGCACTAGATAAATATGACCTTAGTGGACAGAGTTTGCGTTATCGTCAATTAGCTGTGGTTTTTGAGAAATTTTATGAAAAGAGAAGTCTCCACTTAAGTCCCCCGGAGAGACCTTGGACAGAAGAATTCTAGCGTAAATGCATGGAAGAAGAGTGAAGGATTTTTCGGGTGTGAAATTGAACGACAAGGGGCTTGCGAAAATGTCGGCAAGGACTCCTTAGGAGAGCCCCCCCAGTCCCAAAAGAGGCCACACACCTTCCTCAGGAAGATTATTCTTCTGGAATCATTTGATTCCACCGGCACGCGGATCTGTAGCTAACTAGCTATCTATCTTTAATTGTCGCTCAAGGTAGCTAATCATCAGAGCTAGGAATAGAAGAATCATTGGTAGGTGGCGCTGGAAGAGAAATGCATCCATTTTCGACCCGTATTCATGCCAGGAAGGAAGCAACTAATTATGCTTTTTGGAAGGAAAAATCTTTGAAATAACAAAAAAAGACTCATTTTCTACTATCTGCGGATAGAACATTTGTTGCACGAGGGGGCCTTTCCTCCGGTCAGAGTAAGGCGGGTAAGCTAATATTGGGAAAAAGCTTGGGCTGGTCTTATTGCTGCAAAGGTAATCTGGTAATCTGGGAATGGGATAAGAAAAAGAATGGAAGAGAGTTCTTCATACCAGTTTGTTACTACAAGCGAATATTTGTGATGGCAGAAAGATCCAAACAACCAAACTAATGACTACCTACAAGTTGGTTAGGATTCACAAGAGGAATACCAATATTCAAATAGACAAGACATGAGGATTTAACGTGGCTCACCAAAAAGCAATAGGCCGTGCTTGAGCTGAGAGTGATAATCTTTTATTAATGATGTTAAGCAACAAGTGCAACCACCATCAATCTTGCACATTCAGGAACAGTTCTCCACCTTTCTTAACAGGGTCTACTTGGAACTATTTCTTAGTACCCAGAGGAAAAAAATTCTACACCATATTCCATAGACTTGTTTCAGTTCTACACTCAGCATAAATGTTGTGCTAAGATAAGCTGCTATAGTACTTTACATAGAAGATTGAAAACCCAACACTTCACTGAGAACCTGATTTGAGACAAATCAAACCTTGAATCCCAGTGCATCTATGTGTCTACATGGTCTGGGATAATTGCCACACCACCCATCAGTATACTTACATGCTGGTATTTAGATTTTCTTGTTGTGTTTAGTAATAGTAACACCTGTTGGTCCAAATTCGTGCTATGTCAGAAAACTGAGAGTATCTCATAACTAGATGGAGCCTATATTAGTTTAGATGATTAAGTTTTTTTTTTTTATAGGTAAGTGTGACCCTTGCTGGTAGATTATTTAGTATTGATGGGATGTCTTTGATCTTTTCGTTTCATGTTGAATGTAGTATTGTTTCAAGGTATGAGCCACTCCTTACATAACGTCTTGATCTGTCTACAGCAACAAGAATCCTCCTGCCTTTCTTATTTTAAATTCATATGTTTAGGAAAGTATCAACTATTTACATCCATTTTTTTCTTCAGGAGGCTAGAAATGTCCCTTAGAAGACGTGATGTTGAGCAATGGATGAGCCACCGGCGCTTGCCACCGAATCTAAAAAGGTAGAGCTTTTATGCCTGTTGATATTTTTCCCCTATATTATTCACAGATATCTTGATTAGATATTTTGTCTGTTTTTCTAAACTATTATTTTTATATGTATATAAATATAAATTGCTATACATATGTAACCAAAAATACATAAAATATATTAACATCCACACACACAAACACATATAAATAACTAGAATTTATCTTGCCTCAATCTTCAAAATTCCTTTGATGGAGACCAATGTTTCCCGGAACGCAGATCAGTTCGATTCGTAGAATGGGAATGGGTACCAGTCTAAAGTATCTTGCTAGGACCTAGCTTTATGGTGAAATACGACCGTTGCTTCCATCCCTAAATGAATCGCAGACTTGAGTTTGTATTTTGTTCATGTTAAGCTACCGACGCCCCCTAAAAGCTTAAGTTGTTACAGAGGGGTTCAACTATGTATATCAAGCTTAACACCCCTCCTCACGTGTGACCTGTCTACTCGTGGAGAGAGAAACACACATGCCTCACTAGGGGCATCGCAAACCAAACAAGGTGCCAATATGCGCACTAACAACAAAGGTAACAAATGCAAGCGGGATGTCTAAGTCAAGAACTAGCCAACGAGAACTGTCATACCATGTTAAGTTACCAACTCATCTAAAAGCTTAAGTTGCTAGAGTGGGGCTCAACAATGTATTTCATCATCGAGGAGTATCATATTTATGCTAATTGATTTAGTCAACTTGAATTATTTTGTTAATAAATTTCAGGCTTTTATCAAAAGTAACTCTCATTTTTGGGATGAAGATTATAACTACTCCTACAAGTTCATTATTTTGAAACAATCATTTAAAATTATGAAAATTTTCAGCGCCGTATTTGGTTAATTTATTGAAATTTAACTAAAAGAAAAATGATAAAAATGTTTCTGATAGCCAAATCTAGTGCTTTCAAGTGAAGCTGTACCAATTTTTGTAGTGTGCGTTGGAAGAACACAATTTGATTGGCGATTAGCATTTTCTGGTATTTTGTTACTGACTACCCAAAATAACATAAGAGAGCAATCTTTTCCTGAAGGTCTCTCCACATTAATGTATATTTTATTTCGTTTCAATCACAGTTACCCTCAATTAGTCAATGCTGTTAGCCGTATCTCTCTAACTTATAATATCTAGAACTAGTTGACCACTTTTATTCTATTCCATTTCACTAGAGCTCAGTAGTATTAGCCATATTGTCACTCTTACTATGTCTAGATTTATTAGACCTCACGTGTATGAAAAAAGTAGTGCTCCACCACAATTCCTTGTGAAGAATTGCATCAGACCACATGTGTATGTTGCCTATTTATTCATATTTCTGCTGTATAATTGCTCTGATACACAGGAATGTTCGAGAGGCCGAACGTTATAATTGGGCTGCTACCAGAGGGGTTAATGAAGAAATGCTTTTGGAGAATTTGCCCGAAGACCTACAAATAGATATAAGGCGACACCTTTTCAAGTTTGTCAAGAAAGTGAGTGTGAATTGTCTTAGCTTTCAGTTATTTTTTCTTTTTAGTTTTTGTTGTTATTATTTTGTAGTTATCCGCCTTTTAATTGATATAATGGAACCATCTCTACATGGTACTTAGACAGGACTAATCTCTGAGAGTTCAATGTCCGAATCACCATTGTCCTCCCCCCGCCCTTCCTTCTCTGGTCTCGATCTCTTCTTCCTTTTCATCTGGATCTCTCATTTTAACTTGATCATTGAAGCATTTGTCATATTCAGACAGTAGCATATCACATGACAGAAATTAATTAACAGGTAAGTGCTCAAGACCTGGGGTTTGAAGAGCCGGATGCTGTTGATGATAGCATTCATTCGCTGATATAAATGGTCTTTACGCTAATATAGCTTCTTCCTGGAGAGGAGGTCACTCCTTTAACTTAGCCAAGTGAGCACATTATATATCTAAACGTTGTATGTAAACTGGTTCCTTGTTGGACTACTGAAAGAGAGATTGTCAAAACTATGGCTCGGAAGGAAACAATTTGGATAGCAACTAACATTCCAGAACTTAAAACACCTCAGTGATTCCCTAAACTTAAAACTTGTATTTTTTTAATGTAATATTCTGATCTTAAGATTTTCATTTTGCGTTGGTCTTTTATATCCTGATGCTGGCTTACGGACCATAAATATTGATCAGTGTCCACAGTTATAATTATAAATGGGTCCTGCTAACTAGGGGTGAGCAGAAATTTTCCGGAACCGGACCGGACCAATGGAACCGGACCGAACCAGTCAAAAATGGACCGGACCAATACTTTGGATTGGTCCTGGATCTGAATTTTTTCAGAACCGGACAATTGGGTCGGTCCACGGTTCCAGAAACCAAAAACGTAGAATCGGACCGAACCGGACCAATGTGTATTTATTATTATTTTATTATATATAATATACTAATATAGTATAATTAATATATATATATATATATATATATATATATATATATATATATATATATTGGTGAGAAGATAATAAAAGGGAAACAACTTACAACCTAAAGAAAATATATAATAATTTGATTCAATATTCAACCAAGTTTCCTTATTTGACTAAAGAGAAAATAGGAGGGAAAACATTGTTCTTCCCTATTAATTAATTTCCTGCCTCTTTTTGTGATTCCAAACATTATTAGTTTGAAAGATTGTTACTTGTAAATTAATTAAATTAACCATAAGGGGATCGGAGAGGAAGATGACTTGCAATAAATTTCCTTACAACTTTCTTTTTCATTTCTCTTTATTAATTTGAAAGTAATGATTTTTACCTTTAGTTTATTTTCACAAGAACAACGAACCCAATAAAATATTGTATGAAGGAAGAACATGATTTGATTATTGACCATTGTTTTTTAGAAAATCTAGTTATCCTCTTGATCAAAGATACGCATCGTATTGGTCCGGTCCTGGTTCTCGTACGTCTTCAATTGGTTCTGGACCGGACCAATGTATTGGTTCTCAGACATATTGGGTTGGTCCTGGTTCTATATTTTTTAAGAACCGAACTATTGGTCTGGTCCTGGTTCTCTCAGTTTTTCCAAAAAAGTGGACCGGACCGGACCAAGCTCACCCCTACTGCTAACAAGTGCCCCTATGAGGCTATGACACTTGTTAAGAGTCTAAATTAAGAAGTATTTGGCATTGGCAAATACCAACACACTGGGTATTTCCAATGTGAGGATCTCCAACGCCAAATATTTCTATAAATGGATTCCTAACACATGCCACGAGGGCAATTATTAGCCGAACCCTTACATATTCGGACAAAGTCCCTGCATTCAGACTTTGCTGGAATCACTAAATCAGTGAATTCTTCTTCTGGAGATTATATTAAAATATACTTACGTTTGCATTTATGGTATGTAGGTGGATCAATTTTCTTATATTTTCAAAATTTCTTTCTTATTTTATTTTATTCTTTTGTGGTAGTCATCAGTAATTATGATGTATAGGGAAAAAAAATACTTTACAGAACTTAACTTTAGGTAGGTCGTCTGTGCTTTGTTTACTTGACACACTTTTCAGGTAAAGACTGTCATTAGGTTCTTGAAACATAAATCTGTAATCATGCAATTGCGAGCTTTTTCCACAACAATTACTCGTGCAATTGAGTTTTGTTTTTTTTAATTAACAAACTTACGTTGACTTGTGCCTGTGAATACTAAATCTATGATTGTTCCCTAAAGAAACAGTTTGCATGTGTACATCTTTCAAGAACATGATACATATTTAGATATTTTACATTTAAAATCATCCACCTTCTAAGGACTTCATCACTTTCTAATGTGCAGGTCCGAATATTCGCTCTGATGGATGAACCCATACTAGATGCCATATGTGAGAGGTTAAGACAAAAAACATACATCAAAGGTAGCAAAACTTTGTATCGTGGTGGTCTTGTAAGCAAGATGGTTTTTATTGTACGGGGGAAAATGGATAGCATAGGAGAAGATGGGAATAGAGCTCCCTTGTCTGAAGGGGATGTATGCGGGGAAGAGCTTCTCACATGGTGCCTTGAGCATTCCTATGTTAATAAAGGTATATTTGTGATTCTTGAATCTTCTTTGCATATGAAAAAGCTAGTAACTGGGCCTTAACCTGCATGCCTAGGAGGCCCTCTGAACAGAATGGAGAAAATGTAGTAATTGTTTTTCCCCAAATATGCTGTGGCAGAGTTAAGTAAACGCAGATCGCCAGGTCACAGATTGCTTAGCAATAGGACGGTTGAATGTTCATCAAATGTAGAAGCATTTGTACTCCGTGCTGCAGATCTAGAAGAAGTCACTAGTCTTTTTGCGAGATTCTTGAGGAACCCACGTGTTCAAGGCGCCATAAGGTAACGTCTGTTATAACTCCATTCTCAGCTCATTCCTCATAATGTTGCTTTTAATTTGGGGTCGAATATTGTTACGGTCCATGTGAAAATCGAAAAATCAAATTTCAAACTGTTCCTTCCATGGTAGATTACATAATGACAAGTACCCGCAACACTTAACAGCATGTTGGAAGTCATTATGTTCTTAGCAGTTTGATACTCTGAAGTGACTTATACATTCTGCATTAATTACTAAAGAAAATATTTGTAATGGAAACTATAAGCAGGCCTAAAAAATATGGAACAGTTGAGGTATTCCTCTTTAGCAGTACATGTTTAGTAGTTGGGGATGTGGCACAATTCTGGGTAAGGTGGCTATCCTAGGCCCATAACTCAAATGTCCTCGAGAATGTCAGAACTTTGATAATCCCTAGACTAATTATTTAACCTGCTTAGCTATTGTCTTATCGAGATTTCCAGTCACTTAGTCACTGCAGGAATTTTCTATGATAATGCAACCACGTCTTATTTAGTAGCTTGAACCCATGTGTGATTTACTATGTTGCAGGTATGAATCTCCTTATTGGCGAGCCTTGGCAGCAAAATGTATTCAAGTTGCCTGGAGATATAGGAAAAAACGGCTAAGTCGCGGAGACAGTAGCAGTCCTTAAAAGTAGAAGTTGTGCTAGAGTTATAGCTTATGTATGTATATGTATGTATGTATGTAACACGAACAAGTTCATTCTTTATACTGTAGTTTATACCTCGCACGTAGCGCATACAAATTCGAATCTTAACAACCATTGTTATGTTATGTAATTTCATGTAAAACTTGCACTAAATGGTGAGGTATTATAGTCCATATGAAGGATATCGGTTGTATTTGTATTGAACAATAAACTCTATATATAGAGTCACATGACAGATTAAACTCTCTCTCTCTCTCTCTCTCTCTCTATATATATATATATATATATATATATATATATATATATATATATATATATATATATATATACATATATATATGGATGGGCTATTCCCACTATATAATATCTCATATTTTGGGGGAATTTCAAGTGGGTACAATTTTGAAAACATGTTTTCATCTAGAACCATTAATTTTTTGCACATTTCATTAAACTACAAATTGCTTGCCAAATGACAAAAATGCCATGAATGAAAATTCTGATGCCAAGTCTTGGCATCAGGATGATTAATTTCAGGCATCAGGATAATTAAATCCAGGCATCAGGACTCGATGCCAAAACTCCATATCAAAAAAATTTTGCTGTTGTAAAAAAGTGCGATGCAAATCTTGGCATCAGGTGCAATGCTTGATGCCTACAATTGATGCTGATGCCAAAAATAGTGCTGATGCCAAAAATGCTGATGCCAAATCTTGGCATCAGATGAAATGCTGATGCCTATCAAACATAATTTTGGCATCAGGTGAAATGCTGATGCCAACAATTGGCATCAGGTGATTAACCAGTTACTTTGTATCTCAAATCAAATTTATTTATACCAAACGCCAATCCGCGCTTTCTTACAAGTGCAGTGTTTGTAATAAGGCGTTTTCTTCCTACCAAGCACTTGGTGGGCACAAAGCTAGTCACCGTAAACCCGCATCCACCACCTTCTCAGACGATCACCACCCTTCAACCTCCACCTCCGCCAGCGCATCTACCTCTGCTTTAAACCCGAGTGGTAAATCTCACGAGTGTTCCATCTGCCACAGATCGTTTCCCACCGGTCAAGCACTCGGCGGACACAAGAGGCGTCACTACGACGGCGGAAACAACGCCGGCCGATGGAATCACCTCTTCGGAAGGTGCTGCTTCAAGCCATAGCCAACCGCGTGATTTCGACTTGAACTTGCCGGCGTTTCCAGAATTTCGATTGGGTTTGAGCGTTGACTGCGGGAAGAAAAGTTCTCTGATTCGGTCACCGAGCACTCGGACGAATCTGGCTCATTCGGCGGCTTGCTGGATCCGGTGGAGTATTGAATTCAGGTCCTGTGTGAATGATGCTTGGTACATCGCTCAGGCTCTTCTCGACGGTAATACGCTCATCTTAAAGGTGGAGGGTTTTCCCGAAAGTATCCATGACGAGGTCTTCAATTCCGGCGATTTTGCGACTGAGGTATCCACCGTGAATTCAATTTGATAGCTACTCTGTGCGTGTGAGGTAGAGAGGGAGAGATATGGGGGAGAAGCCACAGCTAGTACAAGGCGGAGTATTGTGAATTCGGGCTGGATTTCGGCGAATACAAGCCCTGTTGATCGAAAACGTACCAGCTTAGAAGAGAGAGAGAGAGCCTTGGGGGCAATGATGTACATTTATCCTAAAAATGTACCTAAAAGATATGTCAAAAAAATTGATGGATTGATTTGAAAAAATGTTTTAGAAGATGTACCGGCTTGTAATTATCTCTAATATTTTTTCTTATCCACTACATTATAAGTTATTACATTAAATAATTGCATTTTTGGACATAATTGCCCTTTCTATACTTGTCATTCGAAGTAAAGTATTCATATATATGTTTTAATTTTAAATAAATTTTGAATTCTCAACAAACATGATAGTTGTTTTTTTTCTATTTTTTATTTTTTCCAAAATGATTTTTAAGTCTCAATAAACAAGGTTTTTTTTTGTAATAATTATGTTTACTCAATTTTGTTTATGAATCATGTCTCATACTCCATTATTGTAAAAATAATATTAACAAGACATTTGTCTACCAAAATTATAGAGAATATTAATTGAATATTTATCATCAAAATAAATAATTTAATTTAATGAAAAAAGTATTACTCTAAAAAATCAATTTAATAATAGCAATATGTTAAGTATTATATTGAATATTGGCTTTACTTAACTCAATAATTAAACTGTCAAATCATTTTTATTGGTAGACAAAAGGTTTTAAAATTTCATGATACTATTTCACACTGTTATTTTACTATTGAACAAAAATATTTTACTATTATATATCCTCTAAATCTCACTTTTAAAATTTTCTTTTAATAACTAAATAGTACACATTTTCTCAAAGTTTGGTAAACAAATGATGTTCTTAAGATATTAATTTATTGTTTATGTAAGACAACTTTAGTCATAAGATTAATTGATCAAGAATTTAATAAAAAGTTAAAATAAAAAATATTATAACTATGTTATTTATTAAAATATAATGTTAGAAGGTAATTAACTGGAAAAGTAATTTTATTAGTCAATTTAATATGAGCAAGTAATTATAAGTAGATTTGCCCAAACATGTCATTAATTAATGGAATAACTAATTATGCAGTGAAGAAACAAAAGTTGTAGTGGAATTAGCCTCTCTCATATATATATATATATATATATATATATATATATATATATATATATATATATTATAAGTTAAATTGATTTTTAATAATAATGTTTAATTTCAAATTTAGATGAAAATAGTGCGAGGCCAAAAGAAATGGTAAGCTTAATACTCTCCCCCCTCCCAAATAGTCTCATTTCCCTATTAAAAAGTTGATATATGACAATATAAAATATTATCTATAATACAATACAGCTCATAGTCGTACACTTACAATTGATAAAAGATAAAGAGCGGTTGAGATTGATTCCTTTACCGATATCCTATGGTTATTATCACTCTCCAAGTTCACATGTGTGAACGGCGGTTGAGTAACTACCCCTCTCTCTCTCCAACTCCTCCCACTATCACGGTTGGTGGCCACTAATCCTTCCTCCACCAAACCCACCAATTTTATGCACGCAATTTTGTATACAAATAAATTTTAAAAAAATCGTAAGTTTTGTAATTTGAAATATTTGAAATATACTGGCGTCGTGCCATCGGCACGGGTAGGAGTACTAGTTGAACATATATATATATATGATCATGCCAAAACGGTGAATCGTGGCATTTGCAAAATGATGAACGAATATCTTAGCTTAAAATTTGAAAATCAATAAAAAAGCACGCTGAAGTGAACGCAAGGTTGCCTTGCTAGTAAGATGAGAATGAGTTTAGCATTCAGTAATGATGTGATAAAAATTTAGCTTGAGCCATCCATGTCATGAGTATGATATTTAAGCTTGATTTATAGATTGGTTTGCTTCCTTATACCTGTCTAAGAACATGAAAACACCTTAGTTAGAATGCAATGCTTGGACTCGAGAAACCATTCCGGCATGAGAGTAAGTATCGTATGAGTCAAAAGAGAATTTAACAGATGTTTGAGGCTCAAGAAAGTGTATGTACCTTATTTAGGGTTTATGGGAAACCTTTGACCCGTCTTAGAGTGCAAGTTTAGATTCCCTACTCGATGCTTGCTTGAGCGAGCATGGCTCTGCCCGTCTATGTGATGCAAGTCTGATGATGATAAGTGTGATTCCTGGGCATGGCCCCCTGGTTAGGCAGGTAAGGCCGGTGCTTGACCAGACTTAGACGAGATATAACTTGTCCTCTGCTCGGGTACCCTATTAGCTCTGCCTGCTAGGCTGGTAGGTCCCACACTAATCGAGCTCGTGACTGACACGTGGTGGTCGTTCGTGCTTTGCTTGTGATCATCTTTGGGCCGAGCATATCAGTGGCCTCTAGATTTTTGTCTAGCGAGCATTTATGCTCGTAGTAGGGAGCGATCATGCTCCGTGCTGTTGCTTTTGCATCAGGCTTCAACACTTGTGTCTTGGCTGGAGAGCAAGATGATGGAACGTGATCAGTTGCCTGTTGGAGCATACGTGAGAAGCTTTGCAGTTGGAGTAGAAGGGCGAGTAGGGCTGTCAAATAGTGCAAAAGCCCGCGGGTCTGCCACCTATTAGGGGCGGGTTGGGTCGATGCATTATATAACCGTTTGGATGCGGGCTTTTGCGGGGTGAGGCGGGCAGCCCGCGCTTTCTGGACTCTGGGCCTATGGCTTATAATTCTTAAATGAGTGACCCTAAACGTAACACTAAAATCCCTAAATATAACACCATTTAATGCATAAAATGACCTAAATATCCCTTTTAACATTTAATAAATACTCATTTGCGGATGTTTTATAAAACAACGGATGTAACTAGAGTTAGGGTTTTTGTATCTTGTCGATCATCCGGGTATAATTTGACTTTTTTTCCTCGGTCTCTTTGTAGAAGTGTCTAACAACGAATGCTAGGACAACGAGAGGGAAGCCAATAGCTACGGCGAATAGAATGATTAGTTGAGTAGTGTGAAGACTCCTTCCTTAGATATCGAAGTGGAGGATGATGATGAGTCTGTGGCCGGCGAGGCCACCAGTAGGCGCGCTCCGATCCCCGTGGTAGAGATTGAAGATTCCTCTAGTGGGCATGGCCCCTCTGGAGAGAAGAGTGTATGAGACCGGGAGGCCGCTGGTGGGCATGACCTTGAACACTTAGCTGAAGGAGAGAAAACCGTAGCCGAATCATTTGGTGATGGAGCGATGCATTCTACTTCCGGGCAACGGGAGGCTGCTGAAGAGGCTTCCCAATTGTGAGAATCGAGCTCTTATATCCCGTTGGCCCGAAGAAGAAAAAACTCTGGTCGGTTAAGAGATACGACCATTTCCTTGGCCAACGAGCCCGATTGGTTGATGAATGCCGACGAGAGTCCGTATGCCCCCCACTTGGGCCTCCTTGAATATAGCGGTCAAGGTGACTAATTGGCTTACATCTCTGGGTGTGGACTCCAATGATTATAGAGCGGACAAAATGGAACTGCCCGTGGTTGCTGAGCTATCCTGCGGGCTCGGGGATGGGCTCTTATTTTTTGTAGACTTTTTCCACGTGGGGCTGTGTCTACCCTTGGAGCCGTTTTTTGTTGATTTTTTGATTGAGACCAAGACGATGCCTTGTGATTTCATGCTGAACACCGTCCAAGCAATAATGGCCTATATCGTGGCCTGTCGTCTGCTATACATCGAGCCGAACATGTACCTCTTCCGCAAACTCTTTATCTTTAGTCCGAGCATCGGTGGTCGGATTGGGGTCAGGTCGAACTCAAGCTTCTCGAGGCTTTTGAGCGATGTTCCGGGCAAAGTTGAGGCTCGAGACAAGAGAGTTCCAATAATAGATTCCAGGGTTGGGTGGTCGCTAATGCCCACATTGAGCACCGACGTGAAGGTCCCCGAGGTTTCCAAGTGGGACTTCAGCTCCGGGGAAGGTCCACGACTTTTGGCGCTAAAGACCGCTTTAGAGTTCGGGAGGAAAATGAAAAAACGGTGGGCCAAGAGTTTCTGCTCAACTGGAGAGAGCTGATGTGTAATCCGCAGAATATACACCTGGCTGCAGTGTTTCGAACAGATCTGCTTGGGGTTGAGCCTTTTCTGGTACACGGACCTGAACATGTCCATCCATAGTGGGGTGATTGCCATGGGCAGAGGTTTAAGAGAGAATATTCCGAGTGTAGTCGGCTCGGAGTTAGGGCGAGCTGTCACCCTATTTTTGAAGATAAATATGGTTGCTTGCTTGTTTTTACAATTCTTTCTTTGTCTCGATCATACATGCTTCCAATAATTTGTACTGATCTTCATCTGCATTTGTTTCAGGAATGAAGTCCCTTTCACTAATCAACAAGAGGAGGGCACATACTAACCAGCGGACACCTGATTTGAAAGCTTTTAAAAAGCGATTGCCGCCATGTAAATAACAAGTGAGATGACTACCGAGATTATACGAGCATCCCATACCCGAAAAGTGCCCTACATGGATCTTCCCCGAAGCACCCTAGTAACTAAGGTAATTAAGGTAGAAAAAGCACCAATTTCAGGCTCGGTTCCAGAAAAGCGAATTAAAAGGGGATGTTTTGTTAATAATTTTAATGTATTTGAAGAAAATACAAGCTAATAAAACTATAGTTTTAAAAAGTAAAAACTTGTGTATAATGGTCTTATGGATCATAAATTCGTAAGATGAAGTCTCAAAAATGATAAAAAAAAGATTGATGAAGTGGATAACTCATCAACGATCGCGGGTTACCCAATAAAAAATATGTCAAAATATGAGAGAAAATAGATAACAAATTGGACAAATGGTCTGAAACTTGCGGATCGAAGCAACATAAGTACGCGGGTCACACATCATCCTACCCTCTCTTGACTAATTTCTTTTCTCGATTTCACCCCCAAAAAACTCACAGGGCGGCGGAGCACCCGGACACCACCCTCCACTCCGAACAACTCTCTCCCTCTCGCCGGCAGCCGTCACCGGACAACCGACCTCCTACCAAATTCAACTCCGACACTCCTCTGCACATTTTCACTCAAATCATCCTGCGAATCCATCTATGCTCACAAGTGTTTCTGTCTTTCTCAGCCAATTTCCCAAACCTCTTACAAGCAATGTAAACCTCTCCCCCCCCCCAAGTCATTGGAATGACAATGGAATTTTCAAGGTTACAACTATTGCTCTTTGATTATTTATTAATTTATTCATGGTTTCTTGATTATTACTACTTATTATTTCCGGGTCGCGTATTGTTGTTCTACTTTCGAATTCGCACTAAAGATTAGACGTTCAATGTCTTCTTGCAGATTTGAGGACTCAATCACATAGGAAATGGCTGCGAGTAGATTATCAACAAGGTTACTGAATATATCTATTGCTTCTTTTTGTAAAGTCAAACAGTTGGAGAAAGCAGAAGCTGTCATTATTGATGGTATTAGGTTAGGGGTACTACCCGATGTTGTAACTTACAATACATTGGTTGCTGCCAATTGTCGATTAACTGGCCTTGATGATGCTTATTCTGTTCTTCATAGGATGAGAGAAGCTGGGATCAACCCAGATGTCATTACTTATAACTCTTTGATAGCTGGCGCTTCGAAGCATTGCTTACTTTCTCGATGCTTTGATTTGTTTGACGAAATGCTTCGGATGGGTATTCGCCCTGATCTTTGGAGTTACAACACTTTAATGCATTGCTTTTTTAAAGTAGGAAAACCTGATGAGGCCTATAGAGTTTTTCAGGACATTGTTTTGAACGAATCTCCTTGTCCGACCACATTTAATATCATGTTTAACGGCCTATGCAAGAATGGGTATGCTGATAATGCCTTTAGTTTGTTCAGGAATTTTGAGCGAAGTGGATTCATTCCTCCGCTGATTACTTACAACATTCTTATCGATGGGCTTTGCAAGTCGGGTCGGTGGAAGGCAGCAGGACTGATCCTCAAGGAGCTTAGGATGTCGGGGCATTTGCCAAATGCCATTACATACACTACAGTGATCAAATGTTGTTTTAGATCTAGGAAGTATAATGAAGGGCTTGAGATCTTCTCAGAGATGAAAAACAAGGGATATACATTTGATGCCTTTGCATACTGCACGGTCATTGGTGCTTATGTGAAAAGTGGTAAGATAAATGAGGCAAATGATTGCTTTGAGCAGATGGCTAAGAATGGTATTGAGCTTGACATAGTATCCTACAACAACTTGATTAATATGTATTGCATGGAAGGTAGGTTGGATAAGGTTTATGACTTGTTGGGTGAGATAGAAAAAAGAGGGTTGGAATGCGACAGGTTTACTCACACTATTCTGATTAAGGGGTATTGCATAGCAGGTGATCTAGATGGAGCCCTGAAACATCTGAAGTATTTGGACATAATGGGCGCTGATTCAAATTTGGTTGCTTACAATTGCTTGGTTGATCGGTTGTGTAAAGCTGGTTATATTAGTTATGCAATGAAGATGTTTGAGTCAATGGAGGTGAAAGATTCTATTACCTACTCATCCTTGGTGCACAACCTTTGCAAGGAAAGGCAATTCCGCATTGCATATAAGCTTCTGCTTGATTGTTTAAGTGGGGGCTTAAAGATATTTAGAAGTACCCAAAAGGCTGTTATCAAGGGTCTTCGTTCTTCAGGATTCAGAGCAGAAGCAAAGAAGCTTAAGTCAAGACTTTATTTAGCGAGGATTTTGCGTTACTGAATTTCTGACTGGAACACCATTCCTGCAGTTTGAGAATCATTGAAAAGGATACATGGTTCGCCTTCTTGAGATTTTTTGAATTCTTTTGGGGTAGTCAGCTTTCTCTTGTACAAAAACGGGAACTACGGAGCAAATGAGAAATGCATAATTGGTTGGTTCAGACATTCAATATATTTATGTTCGGTCAAATTCTTTATATATTCATTGGGTGGTAAAGATTGGATGTAATGGTTATGGAGACTCAGCTTATGCAGATGATTTAATACATCTGGAACACTTGAAGAGGCTATGTCCTATAGCTGCTAGGGTAATATGTCCCCGATTTTCCTCTGGCTTAGCTTCTTCACTATATCCTTCTGTAGACTATTCAATGAAGATTTGAGCTCTTTTCTCGATTATACTCCTCAAAATATTTATTTACTAGGTCACTACAGTAGCCATTGGCAAGTTTCATATCAGTTGATTGACATGTGGAAGTCTGTCGTTGTTATTTGTGATAGTGATGAATGTGACCTTTTGTAGTTTTGGGTATTTAGAGTTAGTATCATTGGCCTGACTTTTGTGTAATGGGGTTGTTGACTTGTTGCGAATTAGGAGGGAGAGAGGGGTATACTCCAAGAGCTGGAGGAAGCAACAAGGAGGTGAAGAAGGAAGCACCTGTGTGTGTGGGGAAAGTATGGAAGTAATTCAATCGTTACATAGAGGGGAGCAAGAACTCTGGATGCCTTCTGTTTTTGAAGCTCTATGGATTTTCCCCATAAAAAAAGGTTCACTTTGGTTAGCAAACTCATTCATTCTTCTTTTTTCTAATTTCCAAATGGCATAACATTGCCGCCCCCCTCCCTCCTCACTCCTTAAAGACACTCTCATGACTATCTAATTTGCACATTTCATATGGTTTAATTTTATAATTATTTTTTTGAAGAGTTTTTGCAATACCAAGTTCGAACGATAAACCTGTCTTCTTCTACTGGTATGTAGCCAACATCTATGCATTTAGCGAATATATCATCTCCTATTCTTTGGACTGCTGGAACAATAATCGTGGTAGTTTAACAGTTTGACAATGAGCTTGAAACTTTGGTCAAATTTCTTTGAAGATGGTTTCTATTAGCTTAGATCTACAATGCAAAGAACCCTAGGAATTTCTGATGTGAATTGTAACTAATACACATCCACAATCATGAACGAAAATGTAGTTATTGTTTTCCCCCATATATGCTGTTGCAGATGCAAAAAAACGCATATCTCAAGGGCACAGATTGCTTTACAATAGGTAGGACGGTTGAATGTGTATCAATTGTAGAAGTTTTTGAACTCCGCTCTGCAAATCTTGAAGAAGTCCCTAGTCTTTTTCCGAGGTTCTTGAGGACCGCACATGCTCAATGCGCCATAAGGTAATGTCTGTTATACTTCATTCTCAGCTCATTCCTCATAATGTTGCGTTTAGTTTGACATTGAATATTTTCATGGTCCATGTGAAAAGTGAAAATTCAAATCATATACTGTCCCTTCCATGGTAGATTCCATAATGACAAGGAAAGTGTGGATAGACTGAAGGAAAGTGTGGCCCGAACCCTATTTTTTCGGTGTTCGGGGTTGAACTCATGTTTAGATGTTTCTTTTGTAGAGTTTTTGGATAGTTTATCTGTTAGCTAATTGAGATAGTTAGTATATTTCTGATGTACAAAGGACGCGTCACCTGATTTGACGCTATATTTATTTCATTTTTACTTATAAAAAAAAAAGATTCCATAATGACAAGTATCCACAACACTAAACAGCACTTTGGAAGTCATTATGTTCATTGCAGTTGGATGCTCTGAGTTGAATTATACATTCGGTATTAATTACTGAGGAAAATATTTGTAATGGAAACTATAAGCAGGCCTCAAAAATATGGAACGGTTTAAGGTATTCCTCTCTAGTAGTACGTGTTAGACGTTGAGGATGTGTCTGTATTCTGTGTAAGGTGGCTATTCTAGGCCTATAACTCAAATGTCCTCGAGAATGTCAGAACTTTGATCCCTAAATAAATTATTTAACCTGCTTAGCTCGTCTCATCCAGATCTCCAGTCACTAGGTAGGGGCAGGAATCTTCTATGATAATGCAACCACATCTTATTTAGTAGTTTGATTCACATTCCAACTTAAACCAAGTTTCTCTATCACAGCATTTTCCAGTCTTCATTGTACTATGCCTTTTCATCCTATTGTTATGTTATGCCGCTTGGCCCACTTCTGAATCTGTGCTAGTTTAGTTGTTACTAAAATTGCAGATATGTCTTCACATCCTTGTTGATAATTCCACTCAGTTTATAACAAATACCGCTTCGCTCTGTCGTAGTTGCCTTATCAACACACCATCTGATAGATGAAAACACCACCCTCTACTTCTCTCTCTCTCGCTCTCTCTATATTCTCAGCCATTCGTTATTTGTGAATTACACAGATACCAAGAAGTGTCTCCACTATTTTCTTTTTTATTGAGGTTCTTATGTTTCCAGATGCTTTATAAATTAGCATAGTGGAGTTACTGTCTTTTCCTTTTAGTTTCTTCTGGATTCGCCTGTTTTCCATATTGATGCATGAAATCTGCCTTACCTAATAAAGACTCGCTTCCTCGTTTTATAGCTCATTAGGCGTAACGTAATTTGATGCTATATATATTTCTTTGGAAACGATTCTTAATTAAGAAAACAAGTTCATTTCACCATCTATAAATTTACAAAAAGAACAATGATTTTTCCACTTTTTTTTTATAAGTAAATATATATATATAAACGCCAAAAAGGACGTGCATCCATGTACACTCGATGTATACAGAAACGATCTACACAAGACTAAAACTATTCACAAAATCCACGAAAGAGTAAAATAGAGTGCTGCAAAAGATGGTCCTTTAATTGGTCCATCGTCTGTTGTGCATTGTTGAAGGCCCTGCTATTTCTCACACACCAAATAGTCCACCAGATACCAAGAGGGATTGACTCCCAAATGGAATTTCTCCTCATGTGTTTAAATAACGACCAACACAAAAGAAGATCCTTCACGGATCTAGGCATCACCCACTGAATGTTGAACATCCTAAGCACCATATTTCAAAGATCCGTCGCAACTTGACAATGTGGCAAAAGATGATTCGTGCTCTCGCTGCTACCTCTACACATATAGCACCAATTAACATAGACCTTACCCCTCCGCCTAAGATTATCTCCGGTAAGAATGGCCTCAAGGCAAGCCTCCCATGCAAAAAACGCCACACTAGAAGGAGCAAGATACTTCCAAATAATCTTCCATGGGAAAAGTGGGGCCCTATTCCCCGAGATCAACGAATAATAAGACTTGACAGAAAACCTTATGTTTTGAAATTCCCCACTTTGCCTTATCGACTGTGCTGATATCTATCTAGAGTGAATATAAACGCATTGAACTTACCAAAATATCTTTATCTACCGCCAAATTGAATAAATCCGGGAAAAGCCTCCAAAGCTCTGCCTCCCCACACCAAACATCTTTCCAAAATCTGATTTTCGTACCATTACCTATAGAAAACAAAATATTTCTATCAATCATCCCCCTCCCTTTACAAATCCCTTTTCAAACTCTAGAACCAAAAGAGCTATTTATAACAATCGGCAGCCACGCATGCTCATCCTCACCATATTTACCAACCAAAACTCTCCCTCCACAACGCATTTGACCATAGTTGTCAAAGGCGAGCGCTTGAGGCGAGGTGAGTGTAGCGCCTCATGTGTCCTAGGCGAGTCAATGTGCAAGAGGCGATGAAAAGGCGACGCCTTTGGTGCCTTTCTAAAAGTCGCTCACTTAATTTTTTTTTATTATTTTAATTTCTATAGGACCAAACGACCTAGTTTAGTCTGATATAAATACAAGAATAAAGCCCTAAATTTCCCAAATTAGACAACGCAAACAGACGAGCTTTATAATATCGATTTTGCGTGTGACTTCGACACTGCGACCTCAAGGTTGGGCTTCAAAATCGACTGCAAGTCTGCAAGGCTTCCTTCTTCGCAAGTAAGCTCTCATTCTGTGAAACTCTCAGACTTCGTCAACTGCGAGTAACCCTTAGAATTTTTCTTTCCTGCTTTCCCTCATTAGTTCAGAAAGAGGACATATGTTCACGTTAGGGCATCTCTTTCTCTCTTCCATTCATTCGATCAGGAAAGTTTTTTTTTTTAATTAAGTACTCTATAGTTGCAAGTCGAGCGGAGAGCGGTAGAACTTCATTCCCGTGGAGAGCGGTCTGGAATTCCAATGCCCCTAAGAGAGTGGCTTTTTTTATGTGGGAAGCGACTCTCGAAGCTATCCTAACCGGGGACAATTTGCGGAAACATAACATGGTTTTTGTCAATAGGTGTTATTTGTGTGAGGATAGTGAGGAGAGTGTTAATCATTTGCTTCTGCATTGTCAAGTGGCTTTAGAGCTTTGGAATTTTGTGTTGGGAATGTTCAGAATGTCTTGGGTAATGTCGAGATCGATGATTGATCACGTCAGAAGCTGGTATGCGGGGTATAGGAAGAGGAGAAGTCGTCCTTGGGGGACAACTCTTTTGGGAGTGTGTTGGATTCTTTGGAAGGAAAGAAATCATAGGGCTTTCGAGAATGTGGAAATGTCAGTCCCGGAATTGAAGAATTTGTTGATTCACACTCTTCATTTTTGGTGTTTCGAGACTGATCACTCTCTTTCTAGGTCCAACACTGATTTTGTAGATCTTGAAAATGGCATAGACATTGGTTAATGATTGGATTGGTATACTTCTAGTGTACAAAGGACGCATCACCTCATTTGATGCTTTTTATATATTATTTACTTATCAAAAAAAAAAAGTTGCAAGTCGACTTCTATTTTAAAATAGACAGTATTCAGTTTTCGACTTCTATTATTTTAAAAAAATATCAGACTTCAATTTTTTAAAATTAAATACTCTGTAGTTCTGTATTATTATTTTTAACTTTAAAAAATTGTTTCTATTTTTGAAACAAATTTACTCTGTATATTTACTTTCATTACTCTGTTTTATTTTTTTGAACTATATATTTATGAGTTTTCTTAGTTCTTCCTACCCAGTACATTACTTGAGCTACTTGTTCAGTTGCTTGTTTATGTTATTGATAATATGTTATACCTTAGTTTCATGCATTATGATCACTTATAACATGTTTTGTTGAGATTTGTTTAGTTATATATATATATATATTTTTTTTTAAATATATATTTTTCCTTAGTGTTGTTTCCGTGTACGCCTTTTGGGCGTGCCTTTTTAGCGTCTCACCTCTCGCCTCAAATATGAACCTCTCGCCTTTTTAGCGCCTCTTGACTTTGACAACTATGTATTTGACTCAACCAAAAAAGTGAACAACACCACAACCACTTACCAAGAAGCGCTAAATTAAACAAACTTAATTTTTTCAAACCTAGGCCTCCTTCCTTAAGTCTGGTACACACTGTCTCCCACTTAACCAGACCCTTGCCCTTCCCAAAAGAAATCCCTCTCCAGCTTTTCTATCCTCTTGCGGAATGAGGCGGGCATCACAAAAATAGGAAATAAGTTGGAATACTCGATAAAGAATTCTTCACCAAAGTTAACCAGCCAGCTTTAGACAACAATTGCTTCTTCCAACCCGCCAAGCGCCGATCAACTTTCTCTACCACAGGATTCCACATAGCCTTATCCTTATATGGGGCTCCGATCGGCAAACTTATATAAGACGAAGGGAGCTTCGAAGATGTGCACCCAAAAACTGAAGCTAAGATCTTAGTATCTGCCACCTATGTTGCACGGACACAGCAGGTTGGAGGCGAATTCCGAGTCAGACATGGCCGGGACACCGACACGTCATGGACACGGTGGATTCTGGCCAAAATACGTTTTGGGGCCGAATTTGGATTTTCGAAACTTTTGGACACGGACATAGGTGCGAGGCTTAGAGAGTCGGGATACGTACCTGGAACTCGGACACGGTTGGGGGTATATTTGTCGACTACTACTATCGTAATCGTTCATTCCTCACTTCGTCAGTCCTCATCCCTCAAATCCCCTATCAAAACGAACCCTAGCCCCCTCAAATTCCCTCGTCGCCGACCTCCACTGAACGAGTAACGACCTCTATCGCCTGTCCGGGCCCCTTGCCCCATCGAAGGCGACCTTCTCTCCCTGTGCGCGACCTGCGTCTGTCTTCTTCGAGACTTCGATTGATCGTCGATCTACTCTTCGACATCTTCGTCTCTTCTGAATCAGCCAGTCCACAACCAGGTATTCTTCAATCTTCATTTCTTCCTTCAAATTTTGACTCTTCTCTCTTTTATGAGTTTCTCTTCTCCGAGCCTCTCTCCACTCTCCTCTCTTCGATGTCAACGCTCAACAGAACACTGAACAATGAAGGAAGTGGGTTTCTTAATTTATGTTAATATTTATAATTTGGTCCCAATATTTTGAATATTTATATTTTGGTCCTTATATTTTGAATATTTACACTTTACCCCCGCACCTGTGTCCTATATTTTTTGAAAATCACGTATCCCCGTATCCCGTGTCCGCGTATCCGTGCCCGTGCAATATAGTCTGCCACTATCCCCACCGAGAGAATAATGCTCTATGCAATATTGACTCTTAAGCCCGACACCATCTGGAAGAAAGAAAGGACCAAGCAAAGATACCCCAGCTGTTCAATCTCAGCATTACAAAAAATCAGGGTGTCATCCGCAAAAAGGAGGTGAGAAACCATGACTTCCGTTTCCCTGGACGACCCAAGCTTGAAATCGCAAATGAAGCCCCCTGCCACCGCTTTATCTAAAAGTCTGCTCAACGCCTCCATGACCAAAATGAATAGGAATAGAGAGAGAGGGTCACCTTGTCACAGACCCCTGGAGCTCGGAAAAAAACCAGCAGGTTCCCCATTGATCAACACTGAAAAGCGAATCATGGATATACAAAACCAAATACACTCAATCCACTTATCACTAAAACCCATCCTCTCTAGTTAATACAGC
Organism: Codonopsis lanceolata; assembly: GCA_013146195.2. Taxonomy (NCBI): domain Eukaryota; kingdom Viridiplantae; phylum Streptophyta; class Magnoliopsida; order Asterales; family Campanulaceae; genus Codonopsis; species Codonopsis lanceolata. Next base: position 72,523,271 of record CM028377.1, read on the forward strand.
AGAAAGCCCCAATTAACGTTATCATACGCCTTCTCTATATCAAGTTTGCACAAAAGACCCGGAACACCACTTTTCACTCTAGCATCAACGACTTCATTGGCTATAAAGGATGCGTCAAGAACAACATTTTTAAAAAAAATCAATTTTGGCCCCCTTTGTTGTAGAAAAAAAATTGCACTATGTTACGATTTTGACCCACATTCAAACCAAATTTAGACAAAACTATTTAATTTTCTACCCTGGATGATATTGGGCCCCTTAAAAAAAGAAAAATAATTTTTTGGCTGTGTGCGTGTGTGTGTATAGGAATGTTTTTTATTTAGGTGATTTTGTATAATCTTGGGAGAGTTTCTTTGCCTCCTAATCAAAGGATTCTAGAATTCTTTGGAACATCGTAACCATAAAGGGTCTAGCAGTTGAGCTGTTGTTCATATAGCACCTCCTTCTATAGCCTGACGTTGTGGGTGCAAATGTGCAATTAACTATTTTGCAGGAATGAATTTCCTTATTGGCGAACCATGGCAGCAACCTGTATTCAAGTCGCATGGCGATATAGAAAAAAAACCGGCTAAGTTGCAGAGACACATTCAGTCCTCAAAAGCATGTACTTCATATACATAGGTATCTTAGAGATACTCATTGCCAAATCAATCAGCTATATTCCTGTTAATAATGGATATTGATGCTCAAGTGCACCATACAGTCCGTTTCCTCCAGAGAGTGTTGTTGTTATGACCTCAAGCAATGGCCTGATCTGTTGCCACAGTTGCTTACCTTGTCCATAGCCCAGAGTACACCTATGCACCTGATATAGAAAAGAGTGTGACCCTAGCTTTGATCCTCTCCAGAATCCAATGATGTCTCCACAGACTTTAAGGTGGTCAGAGATTGTCAAACTTAGACGGAAACCGTGACGGATGAAGAATGCATGTTCTCATTTGACATATAATTGTCTAGAAAGAGGGCTTCTAGGAAATCAACAGAAGTCTGAAAGTGCAATTATAATTTGTTAAAAAATAAAGACGTCATTGCAGAAGTTATTTTATATTGGCCGACTGATGTTGACCAAGTCGTCATGTTTGATCCTGGGAGCTCTCCTTGCTGCTTATGTGATCATTACCCAGTTTCACATTTCAATTGCATCCCTGATATGTATATCGGATGGTCTGAAGGTAAGCTTCACTATGTCTTGGTATCAGAGCACAGACTTCAGATGTGGGTTCTTAAGGATTTGTTTGCATCCAATGGATCTTAAGAACTCGATTGCTTTTGACAATTTGAAGGAAGAAAATTCTGAACTCCTTTGTAATGTGCTGGAGAGAGTGGCGAGTCAGATAGCATTTGATATGGTTCCATGGATAGATCCTTTGGCATTCAAAGATGGACTACTGCTTATGAGGGTGTCTACAGATATTGCTCATATCATTTTGAGACAAGGAAGTTGAGCTAACTTTCTATGTTTGGGGGGGGGGGGTGTCCATATGTCATGGAATTGGTTTGGCTAGGTCAAGACTACGTTACATCTGTTCGTCATATACTATATTTGGGAAATTAGTGGAGGCTTTTAGATATGGTTTCGTTAAAGGTAGGCAGTTTTTGGCACTTGTCTGACCTCGCATAGGGATTGCATAGTTGAAGGTGTAACTAGCTAGCTTGGAAATGATTTAGTTGATATTAGTCAGAAAGGCACACAGTTTTTGTCCACCCCGGTTTCCTTGATCTGGTTAATGATAAATATTATATGCACTGCTGTTGCTATCAAGTTAGGATCACGTGTTTTCTTCTTTGGTGGCTGGTTTCTTGAGACTTTCATGTCATGTAGCTATTTTGGTTTTCGTGAGTAAACCTTTGTACAAGAGTCTTCCTTCAATTCATGGAGTCTAATCTAACTTCTACTTGGGTAATAGCTTGATTAGTATGGATGTGCTTGCTTGATAATGTTATAACTGTGGTATAACGGTATAAGGAAGGAGTCATTTTTTGTTTCTGTTTGTTTACCATTAAAGTAGACTGCCTCTATAATTGAAAGATACCCGCTTAATGATTTTGTTAAGGTTCCTATTGAATATTCACACTAATCCGGAACCTTTGTTGATTTCTTTTTATAGATGTTACTACTACTAGCTTATGGGTTTGTTTTCCTTGCAGATTACAACATCTTTTTTTGAAAATTACATCTTGATTATGTGTTTTCCTTTGTGATATGCTTTTGTGCCTTTGGGATAGTGTTTATCTAATTTTATAGGGGTCATTGTGTAAATTACAAAGTCAAGAAAGAGAAGGAAAGAAAAAACGGGTTGACACTGGTTTGCCCTTCTTACTTCTTAGCTATAAATCCTACATAGTAGCAAGTAGATACTTAACTTGATTATTAGGGGTATGTTTGAGAAACCAATTTTTTTTTTTGAGACATTTAAGAAAGGAAAGTAGGTCAATAAAAATAAGACGGAAGGAGTATCATTTTCTATTTTAATATTTTATTTTTAGAATTCCTCGTAAGGATTTACGATTCACAAAGTGTCCTCATCAACATCTTAAAAAATCCCCATATAGAAAAACTAATCTTTGAATGGATGGAAGGTAAACTGCCCTGCATCAAATAGATTGATCCCAAGTTGAGGAATAGAGACACCATTCATTATTCTAGTCTAGTCTAGTCGAATTACATTATCTAAATACATTCTAACCTTTCAAAGAATTAGAATTAATAATAATAATATTGAGGGTTAGGTTATACAAGTCAATGTTCCCTCGGTATAGACGAAGCCTAAGTTGTGTTGGGCATTATTCTCTTTCTCTTATCCTAGTGCAAACAAGTATTTGATGGGTTTTCACCAAAATGTTCAATTACCTCTATCACATAACACGTGTTGACTTTTGTTAATGAAGTTAAAAAGAAATGAGAAATCACTTTGAGATCAACGTTACTTAGTACTCCATTCGTTTTAAAATTATTCTCGTGTTGTGTTTGATCTGACACATGAATTAAAAAAAAAATTGTCCTAAAAAGAAAGAGTCAACGAATACAACTATTCGATCTCTTCCCATACCCCCTTAGGGGAAAAGTCTAAAAGAAAAAAAAAATACATGACAACTATTCCATTTTGAGAATGACAAAAAAAGGAAAGTGGAGGGCGTAGTTTGTTGATTTTTCAAATGTGCGCTATATAGTCATTCAACTAAATTGGTTGGGTACATCCGTACATATCATAAGCCACGAGTTGGCAAACAGCGATGCATGTCACTTTAACCATGCGTTGGCTGGCTTATACACATGTGGAATCTCTGTAAATTTATCTCGTGTGAATCTTTTAGTGAATAAGTCACTTCATTCAAAAAAAAAAAAACAAAGTTAAATCGTCTAGTCTGTCTAGTAAATACTTTGTAAAATCTAACGAAGTAAAATTATGTTAGTTTATTTAACTTATTAGAATATACATTGTTTACATGACAAGTCCACATCTTTCGTATCATTCTCTATATCACAAAACAAATTTGAATATGGATCATGAGACATCCGTGCATCATATAACTTTGTGACGGGCACAGGTAGAAGTTCGTTTTGTAGTAGTGATAATATCACTTTTGGCACCCTAACTTTACCCGATTTTCACTTTTGATAACCATTGTACTAAGTCGATCAAAGTCCATACACAATGTTTCACAAATTAATCATTTTTGATACTTTTCGTTAAATGTCCGTCAAACACTAACGTCTAACTTGTTATCATAGGTTGGAAACCGGTTGGCCTCAGCTGTAGGTAAGAGAAGCTGGGTGTACATTAGCCCTTTTCATTTTTCACAATTTTTACCACTCCAGCTCTCTGTTTGCTTGGCGTTGTTAATGATTATACCAACCCATAATCAGAAAAAACTATGTTAGTAGAACAAAATGAAACCCTTCACTTTCCATCTCCATTCCATATAATCTAATCCAACAGAAAACCCCTCTCCTTACTTCGTTTGATCTCCAATGAAAGACTCCAAATCCACCACCAATTTCTTCTTCGACGCTCTCGAGGATTTCCCCTTCTACGATTCTCTCCCCAATTTTGAACATGATACATCATTAATTTCTCAATCTTCCTCTACCTCAGACGACTCATCTCCAATTGAATCAAAGACCTCAGATTTTTCTTCTCCACTGCCGCCACTCTTTCCCTCGACAAAATAATATTCCGATCGAACCAAACCCTAATTCCCTGGTAGTTCCGATATTACAACATCTACTTCAATTACTTGGGAGAGGGTATAGATTTTCCCCGGAATTTTAAGGGTGTGAGAAATCAATTGAAAAAGCAAGTTCATTTAAGGTTGGATTTATGGATGAGACTCATAGTATTATCTTTTGATGACTAGATTGGTTGTTAAAGCTATTGCATTCCAAATAAACTTACTAGTTAGTTTTGGTCACATTTCTCATTTGGTTTCTATATAGTTATTCATTTTGAGTTGTGAAGCGTGGAAAAACTTATTTGAATCAAATTTTATTTAGAATTCTAGGTGTATTTCTGGGCTAAAAAAATCAATCTACATGGAAGTTTGGCTTTATGAACTTGCTTTTTCAATAAGAAGGGGGAAGCAAAATGGGTAAGAAATTAGGGTTGGAATTAGAAGGGGAAATTGGGAAAAATGAAAAGGGCTCATGTGCCAAGGCCAAAATGGTTTGCAACTTAGGATAGTATGTTAGACGTTAACGTTTGACGGGTATTAAACGGAAAGTATCAAAAGTAATTAATTGTGAAATATTGAGTATGAACTTTGATTGATTGACTTGGTACAATGTGGTATCAAAAGCGAAAATCGGGTATAGTATCTCAACTCGGTTTGGTTGGGTTAAAAAACACATATGCACCATGTGGTGAAGGTTATTAATGGGGGGTGGGATCGATTAACATTAAATTGGCCATAATTAAGGAAGAAGACTGGATGATATCAATCCTTGTCGCGTGTGAGTTATGTGACGACTAACGGAACAAGAAAATGTCAAAACAAATAGTTTTTTAATATTAAAAATTTGAGGGGCAAGTAGGTTGGTATTCGATTTCAATTTCAATCAATCAATCAAAATGCATCTAAAAATTGAGAATGGGTGGAGCCCGCAATTGATTGTTAACTGATCAACCCATCCATCTTATGATCTTGGACCTTCGTATAGTCCTTTCCTGGCCCCCCCCCCCCACACTGTCAATGACTGTCATTCAAGTCGTGGGGATGCTCATGTTAATTCCCACACAATGGACCACAACTAAGACACACAGACTCTTTGTGTGTGTGTGTGAGAGAGAGAGAGAGAGGCTGCATTTCTCAAAGATATATATAGATATATAAGGAAGTCCACAAGAACTGAGAAGTCAATACCCGAACCATGCATCGTTCTTGCTGTCTGTGTACAAACAGAAAGACACGTATGGTGCGTTCTTGACTCCCTCTTTTAAGCTAACCTGAGTTTTTGAACAATAATAATAAACCCACCCAAAAAAAAACAAAACAAAACAAAACAAAGAAAAGAATCTCAAGAAGGAAAATTGTAGTGGTTGTAAATGGTAATGAGGCTTTGGCAGGACAATAACAGCAGTGTAGCAGTAGCAGTAGCAGTAGCAGGAGCGTGCTGTTAGCAATTGATGAGAGTTGAGAGAGAGAGAGAGAGAGAGAGAGAGCGCATTGAGAGTTGCCCAACTAACCTCCTTAATGCATCTTCTTCTTTATTGAATGAATTTACCTTCCCAGCTCTCGAAACTTAACTCTCTTGTCTGATCAAACTGCATTAAAGAGAGATGACGATGATGTTGATGATCATGATCATGATCAGGAAGTGGTAGAGCAATTCAAGGCAGCCTTAATTTGCTGCACAGTGTTTCCGATAAGGTTATTAACAGTGTTGACCGACTCGGGTGTCATCTTCGCTGATGGCAAACTGTTCACCAATATTTGAAACACCACCGTTATAAGTGAACCCGCTGACTCTGTCCTGCTACCATTACCACCACTTGTCGACGCTCCTTCTCCACCTCCTTGTATGTGGTCAGGGCGTCCGTCAGGGGAGATGGTGAATCCCGATGGCAGCAGCGGTATGTAGGAAGGATCTTCACCGCTCATGGCTATGTTAATGGCAGGTAGGTCCACTGGGCAGTATACTACTAGCGACCCTGATGAGTCTGTGCAGCTCTCCTGGAGTATTAACATATTGTTCTGGCTAGTATTGAATGCCTGCTCATCACCATCTCTATATTAATAAGATTTCATATATATATATATATATATATATATATATCACCACAGTAAATAATGCTAGACTTGAGACCAGAGACTTAATTGTCTTACCCTGAGAACAGAGATACAATTCCCCGGATGAGACCCATTTGCTATGTGTGCAACCTCTTGCACTGGATTTTGTGACAAAACATCCCACTGCAAACATATACATCAATGACAAGGCTGAGCTTTCCAACATTAAATATTAAATGAAATGAATTTTGCCTTGTTGAATACGTTTATGTTATAGATATGTATATACCTGAGGCCGAGTACGTTCGTCCCGGAAGAAATTGAAGACATTCTGTGCAGGGACTGGGAGCCAAATCGTGGTGGCTGCACTAAGAACTAAACCATTAGGTTGCCCCGGATCTGTACTCTTATACATAGTTGCCCTGACTTCAAACTCACTCAAACCAGAAAGAGACGTCCATTGTTGACCGCTGCATGGGTTGATGCTTGTGCAGAAGTTGTTGACCATCCTCTGAGCCAGCTTCATCATGCTTCTCTTGCCTTCAGGCGATGGAATCACTGTCCATCGACGAGTAAGACAATATAACAGCAATATTTCAATAAAGGTATGGAAGTGCATGCAGCTAGCTAGCAAGATATATCGAGATACCTCCACCGAGGTCACGAGTTGAATTATTGGTCACCATCAAACAAGCAAATCTTTCACATGACCTTTGAAGGCTAGACAGCCATCTTTCCGCTCCAAACGCCAATCCGCTGTATATAACATCTCTATAGAGCCTATGGATTGGGGTTTTATCTTCTATTTCAAAATGTTCCACCCATATTACCTATTATCAGACAAAAAAAAACCGATTTATAAGAATGATACGGCCACCAAAAGTATGGAATTTAATCTCACTGCAACATTTTAGTAAATGAACGTACCTTGGAGTAACCATTAGGCATGTCTTGGATCAGGCATCCAGAAGGCAGCCGGTGAGCTCGACATTGAGAATTTGCAAATTGGTTATCATTGGGAAGATCGTAAGAAACGTCAACCACTGCCCAAGAGCCTTGCTCAATTTGCTGACAAAAGCGAAGGAAAAAAAACTGCCGAGTTGGTACCAATGGTGAAAGCACCTGTAACTCTTCATACATCTGCCCAGAAAAAAATCAATATCATTCGTCTAAGAAAATATTCAAACGCATCTTCCCGACACTTTTTCAGACTCGATGATAATTACCAGATGCAAGGAACCATTTTGGCAACCCAACCTTCCAGATGATATTACTTCAATTGTTCTTGCTCTTGAGACAATTGTTGGAAACAAGTCCACCCATTTACTCTGCAAAGTTAAAAACAGCACTCACAAGTTTAGAATAAGGAAGGTTAAAGGTAATGTTTTCAAAGTGTAATTGATATGACCAAAAAATGGAAGTCAGTAAAGGTACTAACGGAGTCCATAAACATGTCCACCAAGGCCAAGCCATTCATAATGACAACGCCAGAATCCCGCGTCGCTTCAATGCGAACATTAGGATTTTTCAACGAACTACTGGTAGTATTTGCTCTCGGAAAGAACCTCTCGTAACTTTCAAGATTAAGAACATTCCTCCCATCGGTTGTGGACTTCATCCAAAAAGGCTCGTCATTTTGTAACAACCTGAGCAGCTCCTCCATTGCATTACCAGCAATGTCAGCCATGAGTGATTTGTCCATGTCGGATATGTTGAAAGAATTCTGGAAAGGCATGCTGGGGATGATGTTGGAGGTTGAGGTACCAGTGCCGGTGAGAAGATCAAGATCAAGAGAAGGCCCTATACTCATTCCGTGGTGTACACCACCACTACCAAAACTAGCCATGGATAAATCTAACGAAGATAAATGGATGGGCTGTACTGGTGGGAGTTGCGATATTGGTCTTCCTATGTACTTGGCCGCCATACCAGACACTCTATCCAACTGCAGATCAATCAACCAACATATAATAACATTGCCGAAAAAGAAGTAGAGAAATTATTGGCAAACATATATATATATATACACCTCTTGTTTGAGCTGGGCATTTTCCATACGGAGTTTGTGTTCATCAAAATAAGAATCATCACCAACAGGAGGACCACCACAAGATGGGCATATCACATTCTTCAACGCCTCTCTGATTGCTATATTCTCACATCGTATCTTATCATTTTCGGTCCTGAGTGCACAATTATCGGCTCGTTCGTGTTGGGCCTAATTCAATTTTTTATTCACAAAAAATTAATTCAATTTAGAAAAATTACTAAACCAAATAAGAACCAAATTAATAGTTGTAAGTAGTAGTATTAGAGAATTAGGGGTAATAAGTAGGTACCTTCATTTGGGTCCTCCGGTTCTGAAACCAAAACTTAATCTGACGAGGGGCTAAACCCAACTCTCTACTTAAATTTAATCTAGTTTTCTCATCCGGATGAGGGCATTTCTTGAACGTTCTGCAATAGTATAGTGCTCAAATAAATAACCAATAAGTAAATAGAAAGCACGAAATGGAAGTAGAGAGATGAGACATACGATTCAAGGGTTTGAATTTGGTTGGCAGTGTGACGATGGTAGCGTTTCTTTCTCCGATGAGGGTCGGAGGAATCATGGTGGTCACCACCACCACCGCCGGAGCCACCTCCACCCATACCGTACTCCATATATACTTGAATATATATATAGAGTTAGTTGAAAAGTGAAAAGAAGTGGTGGTGATGGAGATGGTAGTAGTAGTAGTAGTAGTAAAAATGAAGAAGAAGGTTTTGTATTACTAGCATGATAAAGTAGGTAGCAGAATATTGAGGGGATTTAGAATTTGAGCATGTGGAGGAATGTTGGTTTGTAGATACTAGAGAGAGAGGCGTGGTAACGGCCGGGAAATCGGAGATATGAGCATGATTCCAGATATCTTAAGATATACTATATGTATATATATTTTAGAGAGAGAAAGAGGGTCGTTAAAGGAGGCAAGGAAATGAAATTACGGGTGGGAGGGAGAGGGAGTAGGAGCGTGGGAAGGTGGTGCAATTAAAACCTTTAGAAGATCGGTAAGCGAGCCCCCCCCCCCCCTTCTCTCCCTTCTCTCACAATGTCAATACTCAATACTAATGAAGAGAGAGAGAGAGAGTCTAAAACCTACTCTCGTCTCGGCCACCCTCTCTCTGCTATTGCTAACCACCAAAACCATTTGCATTCATGTTACTACTACGTACGTACCCATCTCATTCGATCTCATTTCTCACCTCTCTAATACTATTCTCCCTCCCCTAACATTTAATTACATTCTCACTCTTTTTTATAATTATACATTATACATTATACATTAATTTATGTTATATTTTTAATAGGATATATATTATTGTATAACATAAATTTAGGCTCTATTTTATTTAGCTTAAATTTGTTGTTAATGAGGCTCATAAATTTTGTTATTTGATTTAGCTTGCAAATAAAGGTAAGTTTGGATTATAATTTTTTGCAAAAGAATTATAGTTTGCAACATTTTTTAAAAAGAAAAATAATAAATCTGCGAGGCCTAGTGCTTATGAATTAATACTTATGGCGTTAAATATGTTTCAAATATTTTTTACATCTTATACTTATCATTACATAAGTCAAATCAAATACTTTAAAAATAATTTATGGTTTAAATTATAAGTTATAAATACTCCATCGACAAAAATCAAATCAAGCCGAAACTAAAGTTACTATGGATTTGTTTTATTTCCCTCTCCTTAGCCCCATCCGCAAGTTTCTCTCTATGTGTCCCACTACCTCAACCTAATATATAGGTCAATAAAACTTATTATAAGTATATTCAAAAGTTCATGAATAATGTCAATTTATCATAGTTGTGGGTGACCATTTATAACACATATCCTCCGTGTGGATGAGGATATTACAATATTCTCTAAATCTTAAAACAAACACACTCTGTGAATCTCGTATTATATCCTCTATACCAAATTCAGTGTCTCATTCAAATATTATTTTGTTGAAAATAAGTGTTTATTTTGTGCAGCTGAGTCATTTTTTGTTATTTATCATGTATTAATGTTGCATATGCGATATTATAATGAACACTTAGTTTAGCTGCTATTTAAACATTGTTTGGTGCAACGTTTAAAAAACACAGCTTTTTCAAAATGAATTGTTTTTAGAACGCAGCGTTTTCAGAACGTAGTCTTTTTCTTGTAAACACGTTTAGAAATCTATTTCAAAACGCTATTTTCATAAACAAAGTAGTTGCAAATGCAATACATTTTTAAAACGCTTCAAATTAGAGTGTTTCTAAGCACAATACATTTTTAAAACACTGCATGTTAAAACACTAATTGAAACACTTTAAAAGAGAAAACGCTGTATTTTTTACCAGAGTTTTGATCAAAACACTCCACCAAACAAATATTTACAAAAAGGAAAAAAAAACAAGCATTACATTTAGGGACCAAAGGAGCGGTAGATAAATTAAATTTAAAAAGTTTTGGGGGTTTATTTATTAATGACAAATTGGGGTTTGTTGTAAGGTGTAACCGACGGATTTATGGCATTTTGATCATCTGATTACTCGATCCAACAGAAACCAGACCACTTTTTAAATTTTCCCACTCACTCTCTCTCTTGAGTTGCTACTTGCAGGCCCAGGTGTACAGTTTAACTGTTTGGGGAGATTAGCACTCAGCAGCTATTAAGGCGGTTCCACCGGCGACTGCATTCACTCTTTTCATTTCCTCCCGGCGTTACGTTACTCTTCCCGCCTGTCACCCCGCTCTTTTCCTTTTCTTTCTTCTGTTGACAAATATGCCCTTTGGTCTTTTTCACTTTTCCCTTTCAACGACTAGCAAATAAGTCCAACACAAATGTCAAACGTTAACGCCTCTTTGCCTTCCCCATCATCGACCGTACATACATATATACTTTTTATTTATTCCCACAATTCTCATTTGAAAGTAAATTTTTTTTTAAAAAAATGATATTTTTAATGGTCTAATAATAATTAAATAATACATTTATAACTTAATTTTTGAAAGTAAACTACTTAATTGAAACAAATCAAAATGAAATAACACTCTTTGACTGAAAAACGAATGAAGTATTTATTATTTTTAGCGTAAACTGACCGGAGTATTTGTTATAAAAAAAATATCATTACATTCGTTCCTAAACGAGTGTTAATGTCAACAGAAATTACATTCGCGTTTGAGATTAAATAAGGAATTGCACATCGGCTGTGACCGGGTAACCACGCCAAGTGACTAGCAAAGTCCTTTAGGCCATCTCCAACCATTTTCTTCTATTTTTTTCTTCACATAAATTGCACCATGGGACTAAAATGATGTAATAATTATTATCCAAATAATTGTCTTCTTACTTTTTAGAACATCACTTTTACCACTTTACCCTTACTTTTTCACTCTACTTTAATTATGGGTCACATATACATGGACATTAAAGGAAACTACACATTAAACCAATATAAATAATCAAGTCAAAAAAATTCGATTCAAGTAATAATTATACCAAATATCTTCTACCATCATGCTTTAAATATTACACCAAAAAAATATTTCAAAAATATTCCTTATTCTTACCATCCCCACCGTCACCTCCCAACACGCACACAAAGATAGCTCTTCTCATCGTGTCATATGCACAAGCACGCCGCGCATGTTTTAAAGTTGCTTCAAAATGAAATACCTTTATTTAAAACAATGGTCGGAACAAAATTTTGCTCTATTACGGTGGTATAGAGTGATTAAAGATGCCCTTAAGCATCCAGGTTTCTTAATTTTATACAATTTCAACATATATTGTGCTTACTCTGTCCTAAAATTATTATCTTGTTTGACCTGACGTATAAATTGAGAAAAAACAATTGAGTTGATTATTAACATTGATATAACGTCTACTTTAATTTAAAGCTCATGTGTATGTGATTTATAATTAAAATATGAAAAAAATAAGGATAAAATAATAAAAAATTGTCATAAAAAAAGCTTTTAAACAAAACAATTTTTTGTAATGGACGAAAAAGTGAAATGAAAGACAATAATTTTGGAAATGAGTGATTATATAATTTCTCTCAACCACTTCATGTTGGCGGGTCATAATATTTGTCTACTTTAAGTTGGTTAGCATTGTCAATCGAAGTTGGAACAAAATATGTAGTAGCCAAGTCCTTTTGGCTTTCGCAAATTTATTCAACATTTATTTGTTAGGCAATCCCACCACCCCACGCGAGTTGGATGAAATATTTTATGACCAATCATATATATTTATTTATTAATACAATTATACTCCTTTTTTTTTCTCCATGATGCATAGTCCTTCTTCTTTTTTTTTTTTTTTTTTAAAAGAAAGGGTTAATTTAATTTTGTTAAATGAACATTTATTGTGAATTGACTTCATTTTTACAAAATATGTTTTACTCCCTCCATTCTAGGTAAAGAGTCCTTGTTTGAAAATCAAATTTTTTTAAAAATAACACTTTTAGTAGTTTATTGATAATAAAATTACACTTTTAAGCCTTCATTTTTTATAGTGAACCCTTTAAGTGAGACATCCCAAAATAAAATAATAGACTCTTATCCGAAACAGAGGGAATATACGATAATTTTTAGTGTACTTTTCTAAAATTAATTTAAAAGTACGTCAATACATACTACTCCCTCCATCTTTTTAATTGAGTATATACTTCGTTTTATTTTTAGTAGAGGTATGATATTACGAATTAGAGCTTGTGATATTATTACAAGTTTTAGTGTTAGTGTCATTAAATCAAGTCTCCTAAGATCTCTATGTTATTAGATTAAATATGTTATTTTTTTAAGTAATGACATGAACATTCTAAATCATCACCAACTTAATCATCTAATGATTCTAACACTAAAACTCGTAATAATATCATAAGTTTAACTCGTAATATAATTTTCCTTTTTAGTATTGGTAAAATTAAGAAAGTGAACTTTGAGTTGTAAATGTAAGTAAGTGGCTTTTGGTATTTGGACCATAGTGTTGCAAAATGCAAATTCACATCGAGACATGATTGAAGCCAAGATTTAATCATTAGGGGAGCTGAATTAATTTCAAGAAAATATTATGATTTGATTAAAATTTTCTTAAAAGACCCCAACTAAATGCCATGTAAAAGGTACCTTTTGATCAAAATTAAGATAACCAAGCCCAAGCTACTCATTTCAAAGTGTTAAAAACTTAAAATGCCAATATTGAGAGGTCTTGATGGAACATGAAAAATAGTCAAATTAATACCCCATAACATATATTGAGTCAAAATATGCATGGGAAGGGAATACAAATTAAATACTTCCTCCTCCATCTCACTAAATATCTTTCTCTTTCTTATTATTGGAGAAATTACTTGAACCACAATTATTGGGTTGAAGTAAATGTGTAATAAGTTTTATATAAGTTATAAAAGCGAAAATCTATATAATCATTCTGGATCACACTTTTTATTTAATTAATGATTAATGATTAATGATTAATGATTATGATTCTCATATTTTACTAGCTTATTCTAAATGACATAAAACTACTGTAATTATAAATTATTCACTCCGAAATTCTCTCCCCATCATCACCACTCCTTTTCTTTAGTACAATGGTAAGGTCGATTAATTAAATAAAGGAGAAGGCTAATTAACATGTATTTTTAAGTATTTATTTATTTATTTATACTTCAGAGTACTCCCTCTATTCCTACGTTATTTTCTATGTTACATTTTGACTCAATTTGAATGTTTTTCAAATAAAAATTTGATTCAAGATAAACATATTATATTTATGTTTTTAAAATGTACCGCAATTGCACATGATAGCAAAACCCTAAAGTAAAATAAGTCTTTTTTCCTTATAAACATGTATAATGTTCCTCAACTATTCCGAGTACGATGGAGTAAATTTTGCTTCAATAACCACTTATTCACAAGTTTAAATTTATTAAAGTAGTTTTTGAAACAAATATATACTATAAAAGACTTGTTAATTAGAATAATACCATGCATTCTCCAACGTGATATTGGGGATACTCTCATTAACTATTATTGAGGCTAATCACACATCAACTTATACTTTCTACACCTCGATTCTATTTACACCTTACTCATTTAACCAATTTTTCTAACCAACTCTTTACACCCCACCCTAACTTTCTATTCTACATTTTAAAAAATTTCATCTAATCACCTTATTCATTATATTCTACACTCCAATTCTATCTACACCCCACCCATTAATTCACCAACCATCCTCCATCCACCCAATTAACACCCAGCCACCCTCACCAACTCAACAAATACGTTAGTGAAGGAAGAAAGAAAACACACAAAGTAAGAAGACGAGCCAACGCACAGAAGGAGGAAGACAGCCAATGCAAAAAAAAAAAAAAAAGGATCACACAAGGCTTACACTTATTTCTCATCAAACACTCACCTCATCAAACCAACACAAATACTCTCAATAACAATGTCTTCAAACCTAGGTATGAAATATTTTATCTCTAACTCTATTTTGAATGCATAATTGTGGAGGTCTCTCTTTGTTATTGTGTTAGGATAGTGTTTGGGGTTTGTAGTTAGTCAAAATTTGGTTTCTAATTGAGAATTTGCTTTAAAATTGTTCAAAAATGTTGAAATTATGAAAATACGTCGTGCGGCCCTGGTTTGGTGCACACAACAAGTGTTGTGCAACTAATGGTTACCGCACACATCAAGTGATGTGCAACACATGGTTGCCGCACACATCATGTGATGTGTAACTCATGGCTGTCGCACACATCACCTGTTGTACAACTAATGGCGGTCACACACTTCCATACTTGTGCAACTCATGACTGACGCACACATCAACTGTTGTGCAAAACATGGCTGCCGTACACCTTTCTTTGAGTACATGAAACATGAGTTGCACAACCCTAGCTGTGCACATAGTTTTTTTTTACCCTTGATTTGTTACACTATAAAATCTAATATTGCGTGTTTGATGTGTTGATTACATGAAATACAATTAATAGGTTCATATGGACATATTTTAGAATGAACCAGAGACTTGTTACCGCATCTGTTAGATGAGAAATGCAATGTGAGCGTGAACCAAAGACTTGTTACCGTAAAAAGAATTGTGTGATGGTGATCGGGTAATAGAAGTATTACTTATGAGGAGTTGGTGTTGGTGTCGTTGGTCTCGAGAATACATAGTGTAGTACAAGGTCCAGATGAGGTAGAATTATCTATAAGTGAGGCGGGACCGTCTTGTATTGTGCTTTGTCCTAGGAGTCAACATTGATATTATGATATTTTTTCAGCATGCTATGTTTTTTGAGACATGTTATGTATTATGCATATTTGGGCTTGTGCAGTAAGGGGTTGGTGAAATGAAAACAATGCAAACCGTACGAGATGAAATGTAATATAAACCATACGAAATGAAATGAAATATCATACAAACCATACGAAATGAAGTGAAATACAATACAAATCAAATATAATGTCCAAATCATTTCAATTTTAAATGAAAATACATATCACTAGCTCAAATTTATACTATACAAGTCGCTCATTTCTTACATTTTCACTATACAAAAAAGTTGTTGACTATAAATCGATTTTCCAGTTGCTCTACATTCCGCACGGTTCTGATCTCATACGATCGAGAGGGGTGGTAATGGGTAACCCTCGCGTAAATTAACCTACAGATGGAATGAAATACATGTCAAAAAGGTACAAGTTATTAATATATATATATATATATATATATATATATATATATATATATATATATATATATATATATATAATGATCATCGTTTACTCTTCCGATATAAATCAATTTTAGATGGTTATAACATATTGTGCGGTAATGGTATATTGCACACAACTAGAGTTGTACAGACAAGGTTTAGTGCACAACAGGAGGCATGTGCGGCCAGTGTTTGGTGCACAGCAGGAGGCTTGTGCGACCAGTGCTTGGTGAGCGACAGGAGGCCTGTGCGGCAAACATTTTGTGCACACCAGAGCAGCACAAGACGAACGAACAACTGTTTGAAAAGTACAAAAAAATTGGTAAAAATGTCATTTTAATCAGAAAAGTGGAAGAAATACTTATATTATTTGTCTCTATAACTTCTTTATGCTTCATGTATTGTATTTTTCAACAATGTGATGTATATGGTTTGAGTTTGAGAGAGTTTTTGTAGGAAATTTGGTAGAGAAGAGGAAGTAAAGAAAAGTGAGAATAAAGGGAAGATTCAATATTTATAAAATTTAATGTGGGGTGTAATTAGAATATTTGAGGTGTAAGTAGAATATATTTATATTTTATATAATGACATTATTCTAATTAGATAGTGGAGTGTAGAAAGAAATTATTGAGGTGCACTTAGTTGAAAGGTGTCTTTTGTCATTTTACGCAATGATATTTTTACAATTTTTTAACTTAGGGTGTAGAGAGCACATTTTGGTGCACTCTTAATATTTAATAAAAAATGCATGCGGGAGTTTGGAACTCTTAAGTTAGAGCTATCAAGGCTCGGCCAACTTACCCGATATTATGTTGGGTTGGGCTTTAGGTCCCATAGGGCCGGTGAAATGTTGGGAGTAAAATTATATATATGTATGAATATATATACATATATATTATTGTAATGATCAAAAGAATTGAGAGAAAAGAGAAAAAACAAGTAGGATTAAGGAAAAAGAAAGTTTGTCAAGTTTTTAAATAGCGTATTTTTACTTCTTTAATTATTAGACTCTTTTCTTTCTGTAATTTTTTTGACAATAATTTTCTTAGGATTGTATTTTTATTTTACATATTTCCTTAAATTGTCTGAAAAATCAGATACTCTCAATTAATTTATCCACATTCCCTTTTTCATCCATTCTTAAATAATTGTCTTCTTTCAAAACTTTCTCTTTTAAAAAAATACTTTTACCACTTTACCTTAATTTTTTTCTACGTATTTTAATTATGACCATACACTTAAGGACATTAAAGGAAATCACACATTTCACCAAAATTTATAATATAGCCAAAAAAAAATCTTAAACGGTGTGACAAATCAAAATAGATAATATTTTAAAAACGTAAGAAGTATTTGATTTTTTTTAAAATTTTTTTTCTCCTAAGGGGGCATGGGAAGGGATCGAACCTGAGACTTCACACATTGTGAAGCCCCATATCTACCACTGAGCCACCCCCTTAGGGGCTAAATTTACAATGCTTGTTGTAAACCAAATCTACATATACATTTTATATAATGACATTATTTACAATGCTTGTTGTAAACCAAATCTATATATACATTTTGTTGCTCTATCATTCTCAAAAATAATCTTTTGTTTTTGGAAGTTATTTTTATCATTTTACACTCAATTCCTTCGATACTATAATTAACGTGTCTCACTATAGAGTCGATTAAAAAAAATTAATCTGTATATTGACATATCGTGTCAAATAAACTCCTTTGTTAGGCTTAGGAATAAAGAGAGTAGTCCATATTTCTAATAAATTATTCGTTCCCAAAATGAATTTCTTTTGTTAAATTAAAGTTCACCCCAAATATTCTTGAAAGCCAAGAATGTAGATACGAAGAGGGGACATGCAAAGTGCACCATGTTATTGTTAAGGAAATACACTAGAAAACAACAGGCTGATGCAAATGCTCCTTCCTCTGTTCCATGATTGGGAAGAGAAACGCCATGGCTCATCCTCATCTTACCAATATTCCCAAGATAAGATGGAATTGAAGATGAATATGCTTGTTTTTTAAAGCCAAATGCTGCCCTCATCTCAGCCAACTTAGTTTTTGTCCCAGCCATCGATAGTTTTGACTACACTACTTGGGAACCGTTGGAACAAACTTTCCACTGTTCAAACTCGGCACAGCTAAGAAGGAAAGAACTAGCATTCCGGTGCCCACCACCTCCGAATTTCTGAAATAAACAGCAAAATATACCATATATTCCTTCTATTATGACGGTTACCCCTAGCTGGCAATGTGAAGAAGGAAAGAAAGTTTGCAAGCAGAAAGAGAATCAATACCTGTGATATTGATGTTGTATCTTCTATATCTATACTTCTGAGGCTTATCTTCAACATTTGGTCATTTTCAAGCTCGGGTACTTTATATACTACGGCACCTATGCCCCTATAAGCATCAAAATATGCCACCTTAGTAGTTAATTATTACTAGTGAAAGCAAAATAAAAACAATGTGAAAGAAAATCATTGCAGATAATAATGCAAGTTACAAAAATATTGCCTATTTTAACTGACACAAGTTCTAGCAAGTTCATGTAAACTTTTTGATTATCAAAGTTGATTCCAGTAAGATGCAATAAGACTATCTAAGAAGAGTTGCTGAGAATAAAAGGTAGTTTAAGCCCTATATAATGTTTATATCCACTTGAGACTTGTTAGTTGTTACCGGAGTCGGAATTTCAAGTTGTACTCCCTCCATTCCTAAAAATGATTTGTTGTTGTTGTTAATATAATTATTTATTATGTATTTATTTATTTATTAATAAATAATCGAATAACCAATAGGAGAACTTAGCTTGTGTCAATTGAGCCCATGACCATGTGGGTTGTATTTACCACAGGCCTCAAACTCGACCACTAGGCTACCGGCTGTGGGGTTCTAATAAATTCTTATTAAGCCGTTGTATCAAGAAAAACAGGTTGTAGGTTGCGAAGAGACAAACATACATGTAAGATAAATGTCAGAAGAGAACAGTTTTACATGGTTACGAAGATGACTAATGAAAATCGTCCAAAATATCTAAACTGATACATTACATACTGAGAAGCTATTGAAGAGAATTATGTTCCTTGTCTCGCAAGCTGTTATAGTAAGAAATTTGCAGCTTCATAGTGAATTATTCATTTTGATAAATTGAACCATCAGTATATGCTGCACTCATGTATTTTCATAATTGTTTTCTACATGTTAACTGCTGGCGTAGATAAAACTAAATGGACAACACATGAAATAAAGTTCAAACCTCCTAGCTAATGTACCATGTGCAAGAAATGAACAATGAATATACAACTGGCATATATTTCAACACGCGGAAAAAGAAAGTAGTAGAAGCCTTCAACACTTGTCTCAAAATATATTGGAGAGCACAAAAACGATTTTAAAGAAAACTCTTATCCACTAGAACTATCAAAAGCTGCTCTATTTCTTCACCACCAACACACATCTGGGGTAACTTATTGGTTCCTAATGTATCAAGCAGAAAAAGATGTAAGGCATAACAAGCAACCCCAAACTGTCATATTTTCCAAATTGATACCTAAAAGTGCAGTGCATAGGAACATCATGTGGTTCTTCTTTTCTCCTTTTTACATCTGTTTTCTTTTGGTGGTTGCAATTTGAGGGGGGGGGGGAGTGTTGTTGAAGGAGGGATGTCACGCAAGCAAAAATGCAAACTAAAAAAAAAAACAGAAGTTTCAGCAAGCCCAAGATGCCTTCGAATGCATAAGAGTAGATGAAGTACAACAAACCTCAAGGTCTGATTACGGCTTTTATTAGCTAACTGGTGGCCAAGCTCACTCCTCAGCTCAGAAACAGAATCTGCATTAACAGCCTGTTGGAATGGAAAGGAATTAGAAAATCCTTTTCTTTCCATTTATAGAAGCAATAAAGAAGATTACATTGAAAGGCAAACTGACGGAGTACTAGGAAAATCAGCCAACTTATTCCAAGCAAGTAGCTAAAAACTTGACGAGCAAATTTACCAGGCAATGTCCAAATGCTCCACCACCGAGTGCTAGTTCATATGACTTGTCAAGAACTTCGTTTATCAAAGCCTGCTTGTGCAATAAGCTCATTATACCTTGATTGATGACATTATCAAGATCCAAAGAGAGTAACTGCAAAAATTTCTGATATTAATTTAAGTTGAACTCATAAAGCAATTAAAAGCATTAGCAAACAATTTTAAAACAAATAATGGAGTATCTTAGGTTTCATGGCTAATATTATGCTCTATTTTATGTAACACGCATAAATAAATGTTATTCATTATGTGAATGCAAAAGTTTCTAGTTATGTCCTGATTCACCTAGAAAGAACATGCTAAAATAAAGTGAAACGGAGAAGAAAATGGATAACACATTAACACACACTAATGGAAAATGCACAAGGCCATGAAGATGGTAATATCGAACGTAATTACAATTAGCTCATGCACAATATTCAATATTTTAGGGGGAGTAGAGTTTGAGTTTCATAAAATTAATGAGTGAATTGACCATTAGAAGGGGACATGAAACTTTTTAAGGGGAAAATGGTAGCAAATAAAGAATGATTGGAAACATGAAACAAGTTCTCATTAGTGTCAAGTAAACAACTATCTAAAATCATGAGTTGCTAGAAAGAGGGTTCAACAATGTATATCAATCGTGCATTAACACTCCCCCTCACCTACAACCCCACTAGCACGTGGAGAGATAAATTAAGGCACATCACCAATTAAATGATGTTTAACTTGTGCACTAGCAATAATGTTAAATGACTAGAGCAGGAAACTCAAGACCTTGTATAACTAGAGTGCCACCTAGAGCACTGACGGCGTGTCAACCTTTAGTGTCTCAGCCTCAGGAACGTGTTTATGGCCATGTAGAAACTTAAAACAAATGAACATGGCGAGATAAGAGTCTGTAGAGATGTTAATGGACAGTACTTATATTAGTACAGATAAGCAACAAACTATAATAAAGGTCACATTTTACCGGATTAGGTATATGAATAAATCTTGATGTAATATATACTTTCAGTAAGTTAATTCATACAAAGAGTAAGTATAATCTCAACCAATTAAAGAGGATACTGATAGAATAACACAAACCTCTAATCCAGCTCTAGATACTCAAAAAAATTTACACGTCTCATACTACAAATATGTTATAGGATCACAATTCCCCCTCAGTCCCCTGAAATAAGTATCACTAACAAAGATAAATGAAGAAGAATGTGTTGCATTGAATTTCCCCAACATATTTTGAATTTTTTGAGTCAAAAAGAGTCTTCTCCACGAAATCCTATGTTAGGAAAAAGGTATACAAACGAAGAAAGATGCTTGAGTACTACTGGATCCTTAAACAACAAACACGTACTTGATGCAATTTTGATGCAGGGTTCCTTGATCTTTATAGGTGCCTAAGTTAGGTCCTTGTCAAAGATAACAAAATCCTCGTCAAGAAGAATGAGCATCAATTTGATGGACTTCTCATCTCGGCAATGCTTGAACTGTCCCTACCTGTGTGAACTCACATAACATGACTATGGGGAAGAGTAAGTATCAAATCTGGCAACTCAAAATGGTGTCAGGCTATGTCAAGACCAAACAAGAAGGTTTCTGCATTTCACATGTTCACATTGCAGTCGGATGTAAAAGGTTTGACATGTTCGTGAATTAAAATCTGGCCATTGAAATATATCAAAGCCATGTCATCCCAATTACCCAGTAATCTCAACTCTTTTGAAACCCACCATCACTCAAATATATCCTTAGCTACCCAGCACAATGGAGTCTCTGAAAGTCTAACCCCACAAAAGCCCCCCTTTCTCTACCATGCACAATAGAGCAAGATATTTAACTCCATAGGAAATTTAAAGGTATAAATGAAGAAGGAGACACAGCTGATACATCAAGTACAGAACAGCAGGAAGACACAAATTCAGGTTCAAAGAACTCAGGGGTGTCGAGTGTACAACTACAGAAGCCTAAGGGTGTCGAGTGAAACATGAGGAAGGCAGTTATATTCAGTTACATTCAAGTTGTTATACAGCTGTAATAGTTTGTTAGATTGAGAAGATATTTTTCTCAATCATACTTTCATATATATACGTGATCATTCTGTGTAATCACAATTAGATCATAATATACAAGAGAGACAAAATTTTCCTTCTCTCTTAAGATTTTCTCTCTTCAGTTCATGTTTCCATGTTTCCAGTTTTCTTCCTTGATTGAGCTATTCTCAATCCTTTATGGTATCAGAGCAATTTCGTGCTTCCGCATTCCAAATTCAATTTCAATTACAGGTTTGAAATCACACACAACTGCACAATCCATTGAAGATGTCCGGAGATAATCAAAGTTCCGAAGAACCACAGCAGAAAACTGGTACCTCACAGCAACAGACAACCGAAGAAACTGATGAATATGAATCAGTTGAGGTACATCTAGCTATTCCTGCTTCACATCCATTATATCTGCATCCAAACGATCATCCAGGGATGAGTTTGGTCACTCATGTTCTTACCAATACAAACTATAATCAGTGGAAAAGAGCTATGATAATAGCTCTCTCCTCCAAATTAAAACTTGGCATTGTCACTGGTATACATAAGAAGCCTAATCTGAATTCAAAATATCTGTCACATTGGCAAAGGTGCAATCATATGCTTATTTCGTGGCTTTTAAATGCAATTTCTTCTGAGATTAGTACAAGTCTTGTTTACTTCAAAACAGCCGAGGAAATCTGGGATGATTTAGAGTGTAGGTTTACTCAAGGAAATGGCACTCAAATATTTCAGATTAAGAAAGAAATGATGAATTTACAACAAGGAACCATGTCTATTACTGCCTATTTCACTAAATTCAGATCTATTTGGGATGGATTTGAAGAAGCAAGCAACATGCCTAAATGTATGTGTTCCTGTTCTTGTGGCTTGATTAAAAAGATGGAGGAGTATAATCAGATTCAAAAGGTTACTCAGTTTCTGATTGGTTTAAATGAGGCTTATTCTGGTATTAGAAGTACAATCCTAGCCATGACTCCACTTCTAAACATAAGTACCTCCCTATCTTTGTTGATGCAAGATGAGAGAATCAAGGAACGTTCTGTGTTGCAAACACCTAGTTCTGTGATTATAGATTCAAGTGTCTCAAATTCTTTATTTGCCAAGAACTCATCTGGAAATAGTAAAGGTTACAACACTAATGGTAGTGGTAATGGTAAAGGATATAATTATACTGGAAATGGAAAAGGAGGAACTCTCAAAGTCAATCTAACTTGTGATCACTGTGGAGGTACAGGACATACAAAAGCAAATTGTTTCTTTTTGATAGGTTTTCCTGAGTGGCACAAATTGCATGCCATCAAGCCAGATCCAGCTAAGATGCCAAAGAACTTGAAGATCAAACCAACTGTAAGTTCCTCTTCTCAAGTTGCTCATGTGAATGCTGCTACTATGCCCCAGTCTGATATTACAGATACTGGAACTGGAAATGTTTCCATGTCTCAAGACCACTACAAAAAACCCCTTCATCTGATCAACCAAAACTGCTCTACCACATGTACTCCTACTGTTGATCAAGTGGCTGGTAAGCCTTCTACAATTCCAAGTATTATCAATTGTACTCAATTCAGTATTGCATATAATGAGCTGGAATGGATTATAGATTCTGGAGCTACTGACCATATTGTTTCTTCTTTTCATTTACTTGTTGATCCTAAGCCTTTTTCTCCTACAATTTTTCTTCCCAATGGTCTTACAGCTCTGGTCACACATGTTGGTCAGGTTCATCTTCCTTTTGGTATTACACCGTTTAATGTTCTGTGTGTACCTGCCTTCTCCTTTAACCTGTTATCTGTGAGTAAACTGACCTCTCACAATAATTGTTCTTTAACCTTTCTGCCTTCTTACTGTCTCTTCAAGGACTTAGCCGAAAGGAGCTTGAATGGGATTGGTAAATTGGATTAAGGCCTGTACAAGTTGGATCTACATGGCATATCTTCTACTATGCAGCCTAGTGTTTCTGCTTCTGTCCTCCATCCTACTTCTACTAAACTTTGGCACATTAGATTAGGTCACATTTCCTTTCAATCTTTGAAACATTTTCCTATTGTCTGTAATAATAAGAACTTGAACATTATTTGTGATGTATGTCATTTGGCTAAGCAATGTCGTATTCCTTTTCCAATAAGCTTCAGTCATGCCACTACTCCATTCTCTCTTATTCATTGTGATGTATGGGGTCCATATCATCATAAAACTTATAATGGCTTCAAATCTTTTCTTACTATTGTTGATAATTTCTCAAGAACTACATGGACTTACTTACTATCCTCCAAGGCTCATGTTCTCTTTTATATTCAAGCTTTCTTTAAAATGGTTCAAACTCAATTTATTACTTCTGTCAAAGCCATTAGGTCTGACAATGGTACATAATTTTTTAACACTACCTTTTCCTCCTTTCTCACATCTCTTGGCATTGAACATCAAAGTTCATGTGTAGAAACACCACAACAAAATGGTAGGGTTGAGAGAAAACATAGACATTTACTTAATGTTGCAAGGGCTCTTAGATTTCAAGCACATTTACCTATAAAATTTTGGGGGGATTGTGTCTTTGCTTCCACATACCTTATCAATAGAACCCCTACTCCCATTCTATCTCATAAAACTCCGTATGAAATGCTTCTCAACCAAGTCCCAACTTATTCTCACATTAAAGCTTTTGGCTGTCTTTGCTTTGCCTTTACCTTGATGTCTCATAGAGACAAATTCTCCCCAAGAGCAACTAAATGCATTTTCTTGGGATATCCTTATGGCAAGAAGGCCTATAAACTGTATGATCTACATTCACACAAAATTATCTTTTCTAGGGATGTTCATTTTTATGAAGACACTTTTCCCTATAAAACTGCTCCTTATCTTACCTCAGATTCTGTCATACCTATGTTCACCTCAATGTCTCCTTCTCCCTTAGATTCCTCATCACATCTGTTGTTCCCCTTGATCCTATTAATCCTTCACCTATTGAGTCACAGTCATCTTCTGGATCTCAGTCATCTACTAACTCTTCTTTATCTACTGCCTCTCAATCACCTACTGAATCTCATCTATCTCCAACTCAGTCTCCTTCCACACCTCAGTCTTCTTCCACACCTTGGTCACCTCCTTCATTACCATCCTCTGAGGTCCATCCATCTAGGCATGTTAGAGAAAAGCATATTCCATGTAAGTACAAAGATTATACAATTCTCCCATCCACTTTTATCAACTCTGCTTGCTCCACAGGTTTGTCCTCTCCTATTTCTTATTCCTCTATTTCTCCTTCTTACTTTTCTTATATATGTAATTTTTCTTGTTTGACTGAGCCTACATCTTACTCCCAAGCCTTAAAAGATCCAAACTGGTGTCAAGGCATGATTGCTGAACTGAATGCCTTAGAACTCAACAACACTTGGAAACTGCAGGAATTACCTTCTAACAAGAAAGCAGTGGGTTGTAAGTGGGTTTTTAGGTTGAAATATAAGGCTGATGGCAGCCTTGACAAATATAAGGCCAGACTTGTAGCAAAGGGTTTCACACAAACTGAGGGTGAAGACTACTTTGAGACATTTGCCCCTATGGCCAAAATGACTACTGTTAGGGTGTTTTTGGCTCTCACAGCTATCAAGGGCTGGCATCTGCCATAGATGGATGTGTCCAATGCATTTCTTCATGGTGATCTGGATGATGAAGTGTATCCTCTTGTCTGCAAGCTTCTCAAGTCTCTTTATGGTCTTAAACAGGCCCCAAGACAATGGTACAACAAATTTTCCACTGCCTTGCTTGCCTTTGGCTTTCAAGCTTCCAAAAATGATCATACTCTCTTCACTTTGTCCAAGCCTGACTCATTCACTGCTATCTTGGTCTATGTAGATGACATACTTATTGCTGGTTCTGATCACTCTACTATTGCTTCAGTCAAAACTCATCTTCATTCTCACTTTAGCATTAAAGACCTGGGGCCATTAAAAAATTTCTTGGGCATAGAGATTGCCAGATCTGCACAGTTGGGCTTTGTATTCATCAAAGAAAATACACTCTAGATATTGTTTCTGGTGTGGGCTTTATGTCTGCTAAGGCTTCCAAGATCCCTATGAAACAAAGCCATGGTTTGGCTGCTGATAAGGGTCCTATGCTATCTGATTACTCTAGGTACAGGAGACTCATTGGGAGGCTTATCTACTTATCCATAACAAGACCAGATATTACTTATGATGTTCACATCTTAAGCCAGTTTCTCTCCAGTCCTCGGATCCCTCATTGGGAGGCTGCTTTAAAACTGGTGAGGTATCTCAAAGGGACTCTAGGCCAGGGTCTACTCTATTCCTCTTCCAGTCCTATCTCTTTGCAGGTTTATTGTGATGCTGATTGGGCATCATGTCCAATGACTAGGAGGTCATTATCTGTGGAAGGCCAAGAAGCAAGGCATTGTCTCTAGATCATCTTGTGAAGCAGAATACAGAAGTCTAGCAAATGCAGCTTGTGAGGTTACTTGGTTGCTTTCTTTACTTAAAAGACTTTGGTCTACCGACTCTTACACCTGTTCCTGTGCATTGTGACAATCAAGGGGCTCTGAGTTTGGCATCTAATCCAGTTTTCCATGAACGGACAAAGCACATCGAAATTGATTGTCATTTGGTCAGGGACAAGATTATTGTTGGTATTATTTCCCCTAGGTACATTTCTACTAGGCTGCAACTTGCTGATGTGTTCACCAAGGCCCTAGCTTCTCCTGCTCTGCATTCCTTTCTAATCAAGCTCAATGTATTCAACCTGTTTCATACTTTGGGCTTGAGGGGGGCTATAAATGAAGAAGGAGACACAGTTGATACATCAAGTACAGAACATCCAGAAGACACAAATTCAGGTTCAAAGAACTCAGGGGTGTCGAGTGTACAACTACAAAAGCCTAAGGGTGTCGAGTGAAACATGAGGAAGGCAATTATATTCAGATACATTCAAGTTGTTATACAGCTGTAATAGTTTGTTAGATTGAGAAGATATTTTTCTCAATCATACTTTCATATATATACGTGATCCTTCTGTGTAATAAAAATTAGATCATAATATACAAGAGAGACAAAATTTTCCTTCTCTCTTAAGCTTTTCTCTCTTCAGTTCATGTTTCCAGTTGTCTTCCTTGATTGAGCTATTCTCAATCCTTTAAAAGGGGTGTGTTAACTCTACAGGAAATTTAACTATCGACTGGTTGCATCATGACTATGGCTTTTCACACTGTACCATTAAAAACTTTGCTTCCATCCCTTCATTAAAAAAATTTAAAAAGGAAACAAACTCATTCCACCAATAATTAAGCATCAAAAGAGATTACCTGCTGAAACAAAGAGGGGTTCAGTCTGACATCGAATTCCAAGTTCAAATCTTTCAAACCACTGCTGAAAGCTTTACTATTATGAAGACGCCACCTCCATAGATCAGCATCCTCAATGTACTCAAACAACCTCCGAGCATGCTCCAATTGACGAACAGCCGATTCGCAGCCACCACCAATCTCATTAACATTTGCAGAGGCTAGGAGTTTTTCCTTGAAAAAGTCATATGCAATTGTAGCCCCACTCCTCCCCATATCTATCACCCTAACCACATTCTCACCACAACAGCTTCCATCACCCAACATCTCGAGTGCAGTCTTGTGATGATCTAATACAGTCAAGCTGCAATAACACAAAGAAGAAAGAACAGCCATCAATTAAAATTCATAGATGAGCTCTAAATGTCTTTATTTATACTCCACTAGTTTCGAAATGAGTGTCATTTCTAAACCAAATTGATTCATGCATCTTTGATTAACGAAATATATCATCTTTGATTAACATTGCAAATGCAGGTTATAAAATGATAATTGGCAAAATAAATTGAAAAAACAAAAATAAAGGAAGAATTAAAGGGGAAAAGAGAATAAGACCAGTCAACTTTGGAGGAGAGCTGCTGAACAAAACCTGGGGGACCGACAAAATCAAGGAGGTAAACATCCTCAATTTCGTTGAGGGGAAGCTCTTCAACCCTGTCAATGAACCTTATCAATATAGAGAGAGTAAGATAAATGAGCATTTGACGAGAGAGAGAGGGGGGTGGTGAGTGAGTGACCTGAGAGGGGAATAAACGGTGTTGGGAAAGAAGAGAGAGGGAATGGAGGAAGAAGACAAGTAAAGATGCGCAGCCAAAGCGGCGAAGGCTCCGTCGGGGCATGGGAAGTGGTACAGTACCGCCGTTTTCTTCTTCGCCTCCGTCATCAACTTTGCCGACAATGACGCGGACTTTGTTGTACTAGAACATATCATCCTCCAAATAATCATCTCCAATTAACTCTTCATTCCTGTCTTATACTCCATCCAATGTAATTGAACATCATGCCTTTACTTTGCCTACTAAGCTAAGATAATTATAAATATGATTTATTTATTACGTAAAAATTTTAAGATTGATGATAATATGAGTGTTTTTTTAATTCATTGTATGTTTGTTGAGTTGAATTGAGTAGTAAGAGAATGAAACTTTATCTCATAAATTAAAATTTGTAAACTAATTTTATATGATATTTATTTTTTTTAAAAAAATTATGATGGTTTTTGAGGCGTGTTTGGTTTAGTTTATCTTAGATTGTTTTGATCTGAAGCTGATAGACCCAAGACAAGAAAGTCCTTGATTCTTTACTGACCATTTTTTGGATATTAACTTTTGTTTATGATGATTGAAGAAACAAAAGAGAGATAGTGAGAAAATGGTGGAACTAAAGAGAAATAAAGTGAAAAATAAAAAATTTAACATTTTAAAACATGGAACACACCAAACCCTAATAATATATTGATCATTGTGACTTGAGTACTAATGTTTTGATCATCCGTGGGCCATAGGCTTGTCAGACAGGTTAGTAGTTTGGGTTTGGTTGAGTTAAAATTGGTTACAATGTTGTGAAACGATCAAAAGTCAAATACCAATTGTTTCGTTAAGGGTTTCTTCATATTGGGCCATAAAAAAAAATAGATTATAAAAATAATTATATTTATAAAAAATAATTATATATAACTATATTTGAATAGAAATATCTATTATACTCCTTCCTTTTAAATGATGATAAATGAGTTACCAATGCCTTATGTTGAATATCTTAAATACCCTCTTCGTTTTCCTCTGGTTTTCGCAGATAGTTCAACCTAAACAATAGGTTTGCAATGGCTTTGCAACCGTCAGTGATTTTTCAATTTGGTCTTCCCAGTATTGCGTCTTTCCGAATTCCCTCTACTTTGTTATTCTGCCGTTAGGGACGGTATTTGGATTTAGGTTCGTATTTAGGTTTCGTTTTTTTGAATATTATTGAATGATTGGTCGATTACAAGACCAGTGAGAGTCTATGGTAGTGGATTGTGTTGGTTTCTTAATAGACATCAAGTAATTGTATTGCATTGTCTTCGGTTGATTAATTGAAATTAGTGAATGAAATTAAGGGGTATCGATCTGTTTTTCATTTTGGTAGATTAATCGACTGTATTGCATTGTGTTTGGTCGATTAATTGACCTCAAGTAAATAAACTGTTTTTGCATTATCTTAACTTAATTTAACTCGATATTAAGGGGTCAATTAATCTACTTGAGTGTATACGTGTTTGGTCAACTAATCCACTATAAACGTTGCATTTCAAATTTGCAATTTTGGTGGCTTAATTGAATACATACTTAATGTTTTTTTTTACCATTTTTATTTATGAAACTACAATCTTATTTTACAATTTTATAGACTAATTTTTTATTCAATTGCATTGCAGTTATGACTTCACCAAAATTTTGAACCACTGTGTTTTATTTTGGACATTTTGTAGATGAAAACAACGGATGGTCATGGAAATTTAGTGGCAACCAAAATGCAAGAGGGCTTGCAATCAATGATGAAACTTCATGTGAAGAGTTAAATGCTAAAGTACGAAACATTTGCAAAGTTGATGATATAGAGATAACATTTCTTACTCCAGCAACGGTGCATAGTTTTCAAATTCCAGTCCGGATTACTTTAAACAACGAAGTTGAATGGTACTTGAATATTAATAGACAAGACTATTTGGCTCCTCTGTGTGTAACTCATGTGAGCCAAGAAAATTGCGACGGGCACTAAGAAGAAAATAATGGAGTTGGTGGTGACATAAATGAAGAAGAAAATAATGGAGTTGGTAGTGATGAAATGGAGCCCGAAGGAGGCGATCATAATACGAATGATTCTTCGGATAAGTTGGAGGTAATTTGAGAATCTTTATCCTATAATGAGAATGATTTCTCAACACCACCGAGATTTGAGTTTAGCCTAGGTGACCGAGATCAAGGCAGCCAAGAAGGAAATGACTTCACAAGTGACCATTTGGTTTCTTCGCTTGGAAGTACATCACGAGTGTTACCTGTAGATATTAATTTGAAGGTTGGCCAAGTCTTCAATAACAAGAAAGAGCTTCACGAAGATGTGCACTTGCTTGCATTGAACAACAACTTTTAGCTCAAAACAAAAAAAATAAGAAAGTGTACACACTAGTTTGTGGTGATGATAATTGCAAATGGCGTTTGTTTGCAACAAAGTACTTAAAATGTGATTATTTTCAGATTCGAAAATATACAGGTGAGCATACTTGCCCCCTAAATATGTCCATGGCTAATCATAGACAAGCAACGTCACGTATTATTGGAGTACAAATATCGCCAAGGCTTGAGGATTGTAACACTACGTATAGACCTGCTGATGTCATTACCGACGTTTACCGATCATTGGGTGTAGATCTAAATTATCAAAAGCGAAGAGGTGTAGAGAACTAGAGTCAAAATCGTCGACATCAAGATTCTAAATTGGCCATAAACTTAAACACTTAAGCTTAATTACAAAATTAAAAACTAAAACATAAATCTTAAAAGAAAAAAACTATCAGACATTCATTTAGATCACTTTTTTTTCTTTTGGTTAGATAAATTTATGACACAATATGATCTATTTCCAAATCATTGTTCTTTTTTTGGTTGAAACTCATATTCTAAATTGATGGAAGTGACACTTACAAAGAAGAAATGAAGTTGATCTTTCAAGTTCTAATCTAGTTTAGTATGGTTGTAGTTAGTAATTTTATCCCGATCTATTTAATTGAGTATCTATATGATATTAGCTAATAAAAAGCCTCAATAGTATAAACTTGATTAAAAAAAATTAAAATTAAAATGCTAGATTGTGTCGGGCGAATAAAAAAAATGAACATTTGCTAGTTAGTATGGTTTTGCAAACTAGAACCCGAAAAACTTTGTCTATCCTTAGAAAACACATATTAAAAAATTTGGGGCAATATGATGAACTTCAATTTGGTTATGAATTTTTTGAAAAAATATCCTTCAAGTAGCACATTGGTGCGTAACATTATTGTTTTTCTAGTTAATTGTTGAAATTACTACCTTTGTTTATATTTGATTTGGTTGTACTTTTGCTTTGTAATTGTGTAAGTTAGACTAGTAAGTATGTGTGTGTTTGAACTTTTGATGTGTTATATAACATTTATTAGCTAATTTGTGAGTTTTATTTAATAAAAAAATATTTATTTTTTTGACGGCCTTGCATGGGTGGGCTTGAGTTCCATGAGGCTTGATAGTGAAAACCCGGCTTTGACATCTCTACTTAGAACATCTAAGGGGTTCTAGTTACTAAGTTGGCCGCATTTGCCCATAACTTGAAATGGTTAATCCATCAATCTTCTCTTTAGAGCTTGATAGTGAAAGCTTTTAAGTACTTTTTTTGCGTATGGGGCTTGCATTCTTGGATTCCACTCTGCAATGCGTCCAATAGTTGTTGTGGATGAAACATTTTTAACTGCAAGATATAAAGGTACACTGATTATTGCTACTTGCCAGGATGGAAATATGCAGATATATCCTCTTGCATGGGTTGTTGTTGATTCTGAGAATGATGCATCATGGCTATGGTTTTTTACAAAGTTGAAAGAAATAACAGGTGACCATGAAGGACTTGTTGTGATATCCGACCGACATAAGAGTCGTATTAGTGTTGTCCGTTTTGTTTTTCAAAATGCACGTCATGCTCATTGTATCTATTATATAAAAGGCAAGTTAAGGACTGTTACTCGAAATACTGACACGGTCTCACTGTTCAAGAGAGCTACAGAGGCATATACCAGAGAAGAGTTTCGCAAGCATATGTCTGAAATTGAGAAAACTGACGAGAAGGGTTGGAAATATCTTAGTGAAACAAATTTGGAAACGTGGGCAAGGTCACATTTCAAAGGAGACTGTTATAATATCATGACTTCAAACAATGCAGAGTCTCTCAACTCAGTTTTTAGGAAAGCCCGACAGAGTCCTATACTTTCGCTGCTTGAGTTTATTGGAAAAAAGTTACAGGCGTGGTTTTGTGAAAGGCGCGAAGCAGCACAATGTTGTACAACCATTTTAACCCCAACAATGGAAGATAAATTAGGCAAAGCAATTTAGAAAGCTAATAAGTTTACAGTGGTTGAACCCATTGATCAGTCCAAGTATGTGGTGAGGAGCGGGACCAAGAATTACACAGTTAACTTTGATGGGAATACTTGCACCTGCCAAAAATTTCAGTTGGACCACCTACCATGCGAGCATGCAATAGCAGTTGCAAAAAGGAGAGGTTTTTATGTGCACCAGTTGTGCTCATCATTCTATACAACTGAGTGTTGGAGAGTGGCGTATTCCCAAAACATCTTCCCATTGCCCATTGAAGAAGAATGAGACATTCCAGATAATATTAAGGAAATGACTATCTTGCCACCTTTAGTCCGACGTCGAGTTGGACGTCGTAGAACAACAAGAATTCCGTCAACTGGAGAGTTTTCTGGAAGACAAAGATGTAGTAGGTGTCGTCAAGTTGGCCACAACCGCCTTTCGTGTCGTGATCAAACCCCTATGAGTGATAGGCATTCACAAATTTAGTAACTGTCGGATTTGAAATTTATATGTTTTGTAATGATCAGTTCAGATTTCAATGTATTGTAACTTTTATTTTGAATTTCAATGTTGGATACTATTTCTTATTTGAGTTTGTAAAGTTTGTATATCAGTTTCATATTTGCACAGTGTACATTAAACTTGTATAGGCCTACCTGCTGATAAAACAAGGTTATAGGCCTACATGTTGATATTTAGCATGAAGAAGTTTTAGACTTGCAAAAGTCTAATAAACCAATATTATAACAAATGAGTTAGTGACTTGATTCTTGACTTGAAGTCATGCTTAAAGTGATGAAACAGGAAGTAGGCCTACCTGCTGATATTCAGTAGGTAGAACTTTTAGACTTGTTAAAGTCTAATCAACTTGATTAATAACCAAAATATGTTTTGAATAGTGTACGGTGGATTACTCAACCCAATATTAAAACAAATGAGTCAAGTAACTGACTTGAGTCATGCTTAAAGTGATGAAACAGGAAGTAGGCCTACCTGCTGATATTCAGCAGGTAGAACTTTTAGACTTGTTAAAGTCTAATCAACTTGATTAATAACCAAAATATGTTTTGAATAGTGTAGGGTGGATTACTCAACCCAATATTAAAACAAATGAGTCAAGTAACTGACTTGAGTCATGCTTAAAGTGATGAAACAAGAAGTAGTCCTACCTGCTGATATTCAGCAGGTAGAACTTTTAGACTTGTTAAAGTCTAATCAACTTGATTAATAACCAAACTATGTTTTGAATAGTGTAGGGTGGATTACTCAACCCAATATTAAAACAAATGAGTCAAGTAACTGACTTGAGTCATGCTTAAAGTGATGAAACAGGAAGTAGGCCTACCTGTTGATATTCAGCAGGTAGAACTTTTAGACTTGTTAAAGTCTAATCAACTTGATTAATAACCAAACTATGTTTTGAATAGTGTTGGGTGGATTACTCAACCCAATATTATAACAAATGAGTCAAGTAACTGACTTCAGTTACTTGAAACATTTAGTAGGTGAGAAACTGTAATTATTTCTAATTTTAGTTATTTGTTGTTTTCGAAACTAAAATTTTATATAATGTATTTAAGTAAATCTAAATCATTAATGTTTCAGCAGGTTGGTTCATAGCAGCTGTAAATCAGCTGTAAATAATGTAACACTAGTCTTTGCCAGTAGGTAGGTTCATACCAGGCATGTCAGCTGACTACTGATATTAGTAGGTCGATTACTTAATCAATTGTATAACAAATGATTGAGGTAAATGAATCACTAAATAACAAAAAGTTCAATTAATTAAGCATAGTAATAAAAAGTTCATATGGAATATCTACATTCAAGCAATAATACACTACAATTAAACACTAAGGAAGCGACAAATTGTTGAAATTTGTGTTTCCTTTGAACATTCCAATAATCAGGCCAACAACAATTGTCCAAATTAGGAGAATTGCACAAAAATAGGATTGAGCTCTTTCTTTTGACTTCACGAATTGTTCTTCCAATTTTCTTGCTTCTACTTTGAGTTTTTCGTTCTTTATCTTCAATTTTTCAGCTTGTTGAACCTTTTGTCTGAGTTGACTTTCAAGTTTGTCAACCTCATGCTTCAAATCCACTAGTTGTGATCTAAGCCGTCCACAAATAACTATTTTTTTTTATCTCTCAGGCAGTGGTAGGTCAATCCAAGCAAAAAACTTACAGTGGTTAGCTTGATCCTGAGATTGAAAATGAAAATAAATAAATAAACATCCGCATATAATTAATAATGAAAAAAGAAATAAATATATCCTTATAGTTTCCACATCCAATGAGCCTTCTACTTTGGGTTTTCATCACTCCAAGATGTCCACATAGGTGCGAAAACACCACAATTGCAAACTCTTGTCAAATTGCAGTCATATGATTCGAGTTCCTTCTCTTGGAAAATTGGGGTTTCCATTTTTTGGGAATCAATTTTGTTTGAGTGTTGAGTTGTTCGTTGTTCGAGGAGAGGGAGTATGGCGTTGGAATTGAGTGAGTATGTGCGTTGGATTATCCGTAGAAGCCCTAGGTCAAGAAGACGGAGACAAGAATTGTTGGAGGGAGAGTTAATGTAACGTAACATAACTTAACATAATATAACTTAACGTAACGTAACGTAACTTAACGTAACGTAACGTAATTTAACGTAACTTAACGTAATGTAACTTAACGTAACGTAACTTAACGTTACGTAACTCAAATAACTAAAAGTAGATTGTTCAAACATGAATTATTTTACTTTACTTCAAACATTAATGAGGTCTCGTTTGATACTTTTGCCCAAAGAATCGAAGACTAATGTTACGTTACTTACTTTACTTCAAAAATTATTGAGGTATCGTTTTACTTTTGCCCAAAGAATCAATAAATTATTTTTTAGGTATCATTTGACACTATTTTTTTGATGTATCGTTTGACACTATTTTTTTGGCCCAAATAATCAAATAATCAAAAAATATGGCAAAAAAAAAGTCTAATTGAAACTTTATTTTTTAGGTCAACACACTTTAAGCGTTCTCATTCAATCCAATCTTAATTATGCCACATAGACATGTGTTTTATATCAGCTGATGCTAACACATCATGTCTCTACAACTGCTCACCTTCCCAAACTGACGGCAGACTAGACACATTCCACTAAAACTGACAAACTTTAAATGTTGGTGCGAGACCCAAAAACTCCTTACAGTTTCAAGGCAGTTCCGCAGTTTTTTTTTATTTTTATCATTGAAGCCCCCATATTCATTTATCACTCACCACTTTTCAAAAACTAAAAAACAGAAAAATCTTCAAAAAGTTTTTGCTCCTCTCTCTTTGCAACTGCCTTCTGTATTTCATCTTCTTCCCCAAAACTCTTAAACCCTACTTTCTTCTTGAACTCATGTGCAATGGCTGTCCGACCTAGGATGCATTTTTGGATGTCCCCGCACTGAAGAAACTTGAAATTGGCCAAGAATTGGTTACGTTACTCATAAATTCTGGACTTCTTCCCCTTCTGACCTTCAACATAGGCACCTACAACCAAACTTTAATAGAGTTATTCTTCCACCAGATGCAACCCACACCAAATATACCAAACTCCCTTTCTGGAAATATCAATGGGATAGATGTAGTGTTTGATACCCAAACCATTCTGAATGCCTTTCCCAATATCAACACTGCAGGTTCGTGTCTATCTGAAATTAGCAACGAAATTGTGTTTGGTGGATGGATTGTTATGATGGGAAATGTCCATGTACCTATAGCTGCAGAGAAAAAGAAAAATATCTTCCAGCCCCTTTATTATGCACTAGCTTTTGTTTTAGACAAATGCCTAATTGTCAAATCTGGAGCAAAAGACAAGGTTACCAAACACCAATTGGCACTGATGGCGCCATTGAGAAACAAATAACTGGTCATTGTTTTAGTTCAACTCATTTATGAGAATATAAAGAGATACAGGAAGAACCCAGTCAAATCCAAAATCACCCACTACCTCATCATTACCCACTTTCTGAGACAGATACATGCTCTTGTTAGGAGTGTGGCACCTGCTGATGTGATTTATCAAATGACTGGAAGGAAGTATGGTTCAGCAGATATCACCTGGGCCACTAACTCAAGCAAGTTTATGGTACCTGATGCTCCAAAAAGAAAAAAGTAGAAGGATAAATCTGGTAATTAATGAGGAGGAGATAGATGAAGAAGTAGCTGCACCACCAACTTCATAAGCTACAGTTGCAAGACCCACTGGTGATGCACCTGCCAAACCCATTGGGAAAAAGTATGCTAGGAAGAAGCAGAGGACAACTGCTGAATCAAACCCTGAAACCTTCATTCCCTTCCCTGGTAATTCTGAACCTCAAAACCAATCGCCTTCATCACCTACTGCTTTACCTACCTCCAACCCAAAACAACCTCGCAAACCATACTTCCCACCTATTTTCAACCCAACCTTTCATCCCAAAAATGATCCCTTCTCTGGCAATCCTGCTGATATTCCTAACTGATTGGGCCTTCCCCATTGATCATCTACCCTACTTCATTCAAGCCCTTCTATCCTTTCATGAGGAGAAGAAGGAGGACAAACCAAGGGTAGATCCCATCAAATATGTGGACTCAAATTTGAACAAGAAATTATGGGTTCCTTACAAATACCCCATACAAGGATTGTCCACTGCAGAAGAGATTGCCATCAATTACAGCAAATGATTTGACCTAGTGCCCGTGGAATAGAATGTCTTCTATCTTGCTTAAGGCATGTTTGTGCAAGATGAGCTAATAGTTGATGTGTGGGAAATTTACAACGCTGAGTATGGTTTACCAATGATTAGGGTTGATGATCCTTATGTTGTTGGCAGACCTGCTACTGATGAAGACTAGATAGATAGAGAAGCAGGTAGACTACCTCCAATGAACAAGGCAAGACTAAAAAAGATTCAAGATAAAGCCATGGAAAATATCAGGCTTAAGGTTGAAATGGCTACTGCCAAATACATGTCAATTTTGGCAGGAAATCATCAAAGGCATGAGGAGCATCAACATCTGCCCAGCCATCTGCTGAGCCCCACCAAACCCCATCTTCATCTGTTGTACCTGAATCAGAACCTACCATTCCTTCTTCATCTACTTCACCTCAACCAATCAATGTTCAACCTATATCCTTCATCCTACCCCCATCTTCCGAACCTGAAGTTGACCTACACCAAACCCCCTTCACTCCATCTACATCTATTTCAGATACCCAAGAGCCCTCTGCAGCAGCTGGTATAGATGAAGAGGTCAATAGACCTGCTGAAGAAATACCAATAGATGCCACTCCTACTGAAGATATACCAACAGATGCCACTCATGCTATTCCTCTCGTGAGTTACAGCTCCAGCTCTTCTGAGCAGGAAGCTGAAGAGGAAGAAGATTCTGAAGATATGGATGATGACGACAAATTAGATGATGAAAATTCTGATGAAGAATCTGAAGATGATGATGATAGTGATAATGTTGTTCGAATATTGTCTCCTGCCAGGCTAGCATATTAAATGAGACAGAAACAGCAGGACATCATTAAGGATGCACTGAACAAGCCAACTAAACAGAAGATCATATTTCCAGATATTACTCCTATATCTTCTCCAGTTGATGAAGTGCCTGCTGCACCCTCCCCTCTAACTACTCCAACAACAAAACCTACTGCATCAAATCCAATTGCTCCTACACCAACTGATGTTCCTAATGTTGCTACTGATGTCCCTTCCACATCAACTCCTGCTGCCACTGCACATGTCTTTCCTGAAGGTTCAAGCTATTATGAAGCCCTGGACATGTTAAAGATCACTCAAGTTCATATCAAAGAAGACCTCAAGGAGATGAACCTACAACTGAATCAACAAATTGAAGGAGTGCAATAGCAGATGAACCAACAGGTTGCATGATTACAACAGCAGATTGAAGCTGTTCTACCCTCTATTCATGACTCCATCTCTGTTGCAATTCAAGCTGCATATACTGCCGGTGAGTCTACTGCATTGTGGGTTGTAGGGGAAGTAGGTAGGTGGAGTAATATTTTTTTTAAATCTAAACTTAAGGTGAGTCTACTGCAGGTGAGTCTACTGCAATTAAAGCATACAGGGAGCATGAAGAGGCACATAGAGCAGAACGAGCAGAGCTAAGAGCTAAAGCCTTAGCTCACAAGGAAGAGGAAGAAAAACAGAAGGCAAGAGCTGAAAAGGCTGAAGCAAAAGCTGCAACTTACAAAGAGAAGATTGCATGCCTTAAATTTAGATTAGG
Organism: Codonopsis lanceolata; assembly: GCA_013146195.2. Classification (NCBI taxonomy): domain Eukaryota; kingdom Viridiplantae; phylum Streptophyta; class Magnoliopsida; order Asterales; family Campanulaceae; genus Codonopsis; species Codonopsis lanceolata. Next base: position 72,562,051 of record CM028377.1, read on the forward strand.
CAGAGCAGCTCAACAACTACGTGCAAACAAGCCGCCAGAGAAAAATCTTCTGATGACGATGCCGATGAAGCTGCACATGATTGAATTTTTTTAGAGAAACACCAAAAACTCTTTTGTATCTCTTAAACTCAATTACATTGAAGTACTTAAGTTTAATATTTTATCCAAAGTGATTAGTTTAATAGAATTGCTGCAACATGAATGATTTATAACAAATGATTTATCACTTTAAGCATGAGTCAAGCAATTGATGTCAGTTACTTGACTCATTTGTTATAATATTGGGTTGAGTAATCCACCCTACATTATTCAAAACATAGTTTCGTTATTAATCGAATTGATTAGACTTTAGCAAGTGTAAAAGTTCTTCCTGCTGAATATCAGGAGGTAGGCATACAACCTTGTTTTATCACTTTAAGCATGAGTCAAGTAACTGATGTCAGTTACTTGACTCATTTGTTATAATATTGGGTTGAGTAATCCACCCTACACTATTCAAAACATAGTTTCGTTATTAATCGAATTGATTAGACTTTAGCAAGTGTAAAAGTTCTTCCAACTGAATATCAGCAAGTAGGCATACAACCTTGTTTTATCACTTTAAGCATGAGTCAAGTAACTGATGTCAGTTACTTGACTCATTTGTTATAATATTGGGTTGAGTAATCCACCCTACACTATTCAAAACATAGTTTCGTTATTAATCGAATTGATTAGACTTTAGCAAGTGTAAAAGTTCTTCCTGCTGAATATCAGCAGGTAGGCATACAACCTTGTTTTATCACTTTAAGCATGAGTCAAGTAACTGATGTCAGTTACTTGACTCAAGTCAACCATAGGTGTAAACTGATTCATTTACCCTACCCTCTGCAAGTTTAATCTACACTATGCAAATATGAAAGTGATATACAAACTGTCTAAGTAATATACAAACATTTTCAATTGACATATATTTGCAATTAAAAACTCATATAAGTAGTACCCAAAATAAAGCAAAAATAGAGCAATTTCATTGCATTAATCAAGGTAAGCAAGGATTGTCATTGTCATAAACAAGTGTATTTTACATGACCTCTGTGAAATAAAGAAAATACATGACCAATGTCATCTCCGAATTCCTCATTCAAACAAATACAAGCAGCAGCAGCAAGTAGATGCACATTTCAAGTATCAAGTTCCTAAAAAATGGCAAACATAAACAACCTTGCCAAAACTAAAATACCAATCCCCCTGCCATCATCCACCAAACATATACAACCTTCCCAAAAAATAACTCCATGTTTTACATGTGATCATTGTCAACTAACAAAAACTGGCAAACATATACAACCTTGCCATCATTCACCAAACATCAACAAAACTACCATACCATGCCATCATCCACCAAACATCAACAAAAACAAGAAAAACAACCATACTATTATATGCATTAATCTATCTCTATAGTCATTCCATTTGTTTCCTTACACTTCTTCTTCCAAATGTTCATCTTATTTCTTTCTGGTTTTCTGATTTTCTGATTTGCTGCCCTTTCTCAATTTTGATTCTTTTTATTAATTGTGTTTTAGCAGTCTTCACTTGATGAGTTGTAGCAGGCCTCTCATGCACTGCATTTCCAGCAGCCTTCACTTGAGGCCTCTCTTGCACTGGATTTCCAGCAGCCTTCTGACTTGCAGCAGGAGTCTCTTGTCGATTTCCAACGCCTTTCTCGCTTGCAGCCTCTCTTGCACTGCATTTCCAACAGCTTTCTCAGCTGCAACATGCCTCTCTTGCACTGCATTTCCAGCAGCCTTCATCGTCTCGTGGTCAGGTGGTGTCATCATCGTATCATGGAGAGGTGGTATTATCGCCGTATCCTGGTTAGGTGGTGTCTGCCAGTGGTGGGATGGTGTTTGCTGCCTCCTTGCCTCAACTAATTCATTGATCTTCTGGTTCATTTCAATCATATGATCATCAATCTTTCGTATTTGAATACTATGATCATCAATCTTCCGGTTGATTTCAAGGAAGTTATCATTGATCTTTTGTTGCATAGAAGTCACAACATCCAAGATTACCCTCATCAAATCATTAGCAGGGGCAACTTCTTCTTCAGTTGGTTGTTCCTCTAAACTATATGTGTATATTGTACACCAAGTCCCCGAAAACCCATGAACATAACGCAAACAAGATTCCGCATCATTCGGAACCAAAGGAAGAAGAGCAACATCCTGTCAATTCAAAAACAATAAAAACTTCATTAATGAAATGCACAATAAAATAAATCTTTCATTATCGTGGTAGAAATAATGGAAAGATTTTACATGTTGTATATCCAAGATTTGAATAATCTCTTCATAGCTTGGATTTCCCGTCGACTTCCGCTTACATTCTAGGAACTTTTGTTTCTATCTTTTCCAGATGATAAAGATCTTCAAATCCAGAAAGTTGCAAAATAATTCAAATACCCAAACCTAAACAAAGTTATATGTAAGAAACATGTGATGAAAATAATTTATTGTCATTTGATGTATAGTTGAATTCAACTGTTTACCTGTATTGGTAATGGGAAGCCATAGAACGTATTAGTTTTAACACCATCCTTGTTCGAAAGTGTTTTCAGTGTAGTTAGAAGATTGGGATAAGACCTTCTTCCCCATGGATAATTATTAAACAACTCTAAGTTATCCACGATATTCAAAAAATCAATGTCAATCGAAGTAGTCATTTCCTTAGCTCTCAGCACAGATTCGTAGATAACAGCAAGTCCCAATTTGTATCTGTCCAACTCATTTTTTGCACTTGAAAAAGCTTCCTTTAATTCTTCAGGTCTCACAGCCTTTTTCTGTCTCTCAAAGTATTCATTAAATAATCTTTTTTGTTGTAGGGATGTCCTTAGTAAAATCACTCTCATCACCCGAATATAAACCAAGAATTAGCATATAATCGAAGCCCAAATCTCACTTTCGACCCCCTATAATTCCCACCCAAATCTCACTATTCATTTGGGACGTTCCTAATCCAAATTAAAATCTCTAAATCTTGACTCAATATGCGACACAATAATAACTAAATCATGTAGCAACATATTGGAGGGGTTCATATTCTCCTCAATCCCATACAACTTTCCAAATGCAGAATCCAAGAACAATTTTTTGTGTTCTTCATCTAATTTTTGATAAACATAATCTACAACTGACAATTTACTTCTGCATGACACTTTTGCAGAGTATCTTTCTGATAGCGGAGTAATGAATGACATATTCTCTGTAATAGAATTTCAAATCGTAAATATTAATCACAACAATTATGTTTTAAACAGATAGAACTAAAAAACATGCAGTTCATGTTTGAAAACAAAAAAAATTCAGTTCATGTTTGAAAGAGTTCACCCATGTTTGCAAAACCAAACAGATTAACATAAACTATTAAAATAAATTAAAATGCAAATCGTAAACATGAAACACATAAAGAGCAATAAGCATAAACACCAATTATGTTTCTACACATACAGTTGATTGGAATTGTAGTTCAAAATATGTTGATTAATTGAAGCATGAATCACTCAAACTACAACAGAGGACCAATATATCTAGATTAATTAGACTGTGTGGGAAAAATGTGAGGGTAGAGTATCTGACTATGAATTAAGTCGAGCATTTCAAAGAATTACCTTGATAATGTTGATGAAATTGAAAGCAAATCAAGAAGAGCTGTTGAATCGACCCAAATAAGGTCTCCTGGTAGCTGTTAAAGGTAAGGTATTGATTTGATTTTTCTCTTCGAACAAATGAATTGTGAAAGAGGAGATGATTATCTCAGTCGATTATAGGTCAATTATTCGAAGTCGAGGAGTCGAGTCAATTACTCGACCTATGTTGTTGTGAGTCTGGCTGAATACTTGACCATTTACCGATTTAAAAAAGGGTAGAATAGGAAGTTTTATCTACCACTTTTTTGACCCAGTCAAAGGCCATAAAAGATAAATGTTTGGGTTTTATGGCTGTACTTGATAATATCCTCGTTTCGTTAATGGGCTATTAGATGGTTGGGTTGGTTTGAATTTGGGTCCGTCTATTTTTAAAAATGGAAAAATTATAGGTCGGTCCATTTTTTGAAATTTTTAATCGTTATAGTATCTTTTTTTTAATCGAAAAAGTCACCTTTTATGGCAAAATAACTACGATATCCTTAATGAATCGTATGTGCGCTACATAAATCATCATTTTTGCACCGCATTACAATTAAACTATTAAACTATTGAATCGCGGTGTAAAAATTAATGCAATAAAATTTATGAATTGCAATTTAAAAATAGATTAGGAAATTAAACTTTGAACCGCAGTGCAAATATTAATACAATGAAATTTATGAATCATGGTGCAAAAATAGACTAGAAAATTAAACTTTGAACCGTGGTGTAAAAATAATGCAATGAAATTTATGAATCACGGTGCAAAAATAGACTAGGAAATTAAACTTAAAATAATGCAATAAAATTTATGAATCGCGGTGCAAAAATAGACTAGAAAATTAAACTTCGAACCACAGTGCACAAATATTATCTAATTCATTTTTGGACCGCGATACAATAGCATAAAAAAGTGTGTTCGGTTGAAGAAGACGATGACATTTTCGGAATAATATTTCGAAAAGTGATCTTTTGCGGTTGAAAAAAAAACTGTGGAATTTTAGAGTTAAAAACTTAGAAAAAGGAACTGGCCAGAATTTTCCCCTTAAAAAATTCTCAAATTTTGATTTAAAGTTTAATTATTTAAAGGGTTTGTTCCCTTGCATGACTTAAGGTATGTTCGATGTTGAAAGTTGACTTTTATAATTTTCATTTTGTGATGTTTGAAAAAAACGAGAAAATTGGTGTCATTAAAGATAGAAAAACTCAAAAACTCAAATAAAGTTTTTGAATCTTACATGAAGAACAAATCTTACATGAAGAAAATTGATGTTTGAAAAAAAAATCGAGAAAATTGGTGTCATTAGAGAGAAAAACTCAAAAACTCAAATAAAGTTTTTGAATCTTGCATGAAGAACAAATCTGAATGACTTTGGTTTATGATTTTTTACTTTGTATTTCTTTGAATCTACCAACATCTATTTTTATTTTTTTTATTTTTTTCAATTATTACAAAACAAAACACCAAAATTTCATATAAACCTACTAAATCACCATGTCAAACACACAAATAAATAAAATATGGAGTTTAAAAATAATTAATCTCAGGTTTATTGTGTTCACAATTTAACTTTATCATGTTGTACCAAAAAAATGAAACTTAATGGTGTCCAAAGGACAAATTAAGGCGGTGATGATTGATGGTAGTGGTGGTGGTGGTCGCGGTGGTGGAAGAGTCGGCGGTGATTTCATGGTTTAAAAAATCAATAATGCTATTAATGGGTGATTTGGTCAAACCTGTTTTAATATGCAAATGAGACTGATTAACACGGATAACCCATTATTTTAATGAGTTGTGTCATGTGTGAGTGTATTACATTCTTTGTTTCATTAAATCTTAGTCAACCCAGTCTTCTGGTATAAGAACATGTGTAAGTGCTAAGATTAAATGAGAGATGAAATGTGACCGAGAGTATGTATGATAGAAGATTTGGAGTCCCTCCTCATTTTTTATCACATCTCATAACATGGGCGTACACATATATGTTCCCCTCAGGCCTACTAAATACATAGACTCCACTATGATCGACATTTCATCGCTGCTAACCACATGGCCGCTTTTAGATTTACTTATTTTGTATTGATATTGATGATGATGTTTCCTAAGCAGGGGGTGGTCCTGCAAATGCCCTCCGACGTGAGAGTCAGTTTGAGATCGATGATATGAGATAATAGAATTTGACAACGTAAGGAGATAAAAAAAAAGTGCGTACATTTCTGTGAAGGGTCAGTGCCTTTATATAGGTGTTGTACGGATTAAAGCTCGTTAGCTAGGGGGACCTTCTAAAAGGCGTATCTGTCCTGCTGAGGTAGGCAATAGCATGTGATATAGATTAGTTGGTAGTGGACACTTGGACTTGACTATGTTGCAGCTCGCTTGGGGGGTAGGCTATGGCTGGATGACGGTCTGTTCAATGGAGGACAAACAAATGAATTTTCTAGGGCTGCCAGCAGTGGCCTAATAGGTAAGGCAAGTTCTGCCCATAGTGCCCTCGATCATCAAGCCATAAGTCCCCTTGTTATAAGTTACTAGTTGTAAAGACGTTCTTACGCCTGCCGGGAATTATAGGTGGCTTAGTTGTCCCCTACTCTTTGCTGTGCGAGCAGGCTCGGACCAAAAAGTAAAACATAATATCCGGCCCATAACCGATTATCAAGCACCTCAGCCAATTTCCTTGGCTAATTTTTCAATTATTTAAGCAAAAATAGAAGAGTAAGTAAAAATGAAATAAATGACTTTCATGTGGGCAATAATGGACGGATGGTCGACTTTCATGGTGATCCATCTAAAAAGTTGTAGTGGGACGTGCATTCGATAAGTACAAAAAAAAGAATTGTGTGTGCCCGTCACCCCTCTGTCTGTTTGTTTCCTAAGTTCTCGGTCGCCGTCCGCGAAATCCTGCCCGCTATTATTTTGAAACGATTTCTGTTACCCTTCATTGTCAGGCATACTAGCCCATTGCCTTTCTTATACTTGTATCTTTCCTTATGGCTAAGACCAAAACTACTTTTTCGGGAGGGTGAGATTCAAAGGTTCATGATGACAAAGGGGTTGGACCCTAAGTTTATAGATGTAGAAGACATTCCTACCATGTCTTTCCCTTTGGGTACCCGCATATCTCATTTTCCTACTCTCAACGAGCTCCTTCTTTATTTCAAGTTTCATTACTATTATCACCCCCGTATCCTCAGTGTTGGCCGCAATTCATCTTCCGTAGATTCCATGTCTTCACTAAGGCGAAGTGTCAGAGCGGGCAATAGTGAGGCCTCTGCTAGTTCTGCAGAGGCTACTAGACCTTTTCATCCAACCAACCGAGTGAATTTGTATCCGCGTATAGATGAGGAAGTACCCAGTTAGGTAGTAAAGAAAGACATTAATCTCTAAAAATATAAAATTACGATAGAACCTGACCGGATTGACATCGCGGTGGCTAGATTAAAGAACGATGAAGTGGCCATTTACATGGCACACTTCGATGCAGGTCTTAGGTTGCCCATAGATCCCTTCAATTATGAGTTTTTAGCAAAAGTTTGAGGGGCACCCATTAATCTTACTATACACACTGCTCCTTGTCAGCTTCGCCATAGTATTGTTACTATTCGCTTTGAACCCAGTCTTAGTGTCTTTCTTCACTTTTACACTACTCAGCGGGCCGGGAATGGTGACTTGGTAGCGACCCGTGCTAAGGGGCGAATTTTTTTCCATGTTTGACCCTACGCCAATAAAGCCTCAAAGTCGGACAAAACTATTATTTGGGTTGAGTCGCGAGAGGCATGGAATTTTCCCCTTCCTCAGGCGAGCAGTTCTCTCCGCCTACTAAAGTCTAAGAACGTGACTTCTGAGGATCAAGCCTTATGCAACATAATCTACTCCGTTGTTAGGGCCTATTCTTGGCGAAGGTGGCAATGTCATAGATCAACATTGATATTTCGATTTCGAGAAGTTAACGAGCAGCGAGAGGTAGTTATGGAGGGCGGGGTTCTCGTTTAAGCCATCCAAAGACTCCCTGACTTGCGTAGCTATGGGAGATATTGTAAGCTTTCCTAAATGGATGGTCCACCTTAATAATGTCTTTGAAAGTGACTGTCGAATATGTGGGTAAGGTTTTTACCGACGTAAGCTAGTATGCTTATTTATACTATCCATAGTGTTCGTCTTAACAATATGCCCCTTCTTCTTTTTTTACTCAATTGGGCTGATTATGTATCTCTCTCACTTTTGTTTTGCAAACATGGACGTGATTGATATCGATGAACTACGGGCAACAACAAAATAGTCGCGTTGACCATGAGGAAAGGTTGAATGAAGACAACACCAAGCGTAGCAAACCTTTGTCTCTCATGCAGCTTATTGGAACCCGTTTGAAATGTAAGGCCCCAAAGAGGAATCAAACTACTACGGGCATCGGGCAAGGGGATGATGAAGTGGAGATGGATAATGTTGAAGTATTAAGCGAGCAGCCCTTGGAAAGACCACCAGTTGACCAGACAGTTACGTTTGTTACTTCTAATTTTGCGGCCTTTGCATCTAGGTCAACTCATGCACAGTTGAGTCTCTGGCTCAAAGGAGAAAACAAAGCAATGCTCTTTGTCGGACCGTGCAGCCCTTACGGAGGTAGAGTTAAATATTTCATTGTTTGTATGTCTACTTTTTCCACTCCCCAATTATTATTTAATTTATCTTATTCCTCTCATGTGATGAACTGCCGTTGCCATGGATGAAGAATTTGAGGAGGGCAAGAAAAAACTATTGTCAGTGAAGAGAGAGCAACGAAGTGCCAGTTAGACTATGATGTTTTTTTGAAGCAATTTGAGAGTTTAGAGTTGGCCCACGATGGGTATTCGGGAATGTTGGTTGATAGGGAAGAAAGATTGAATATTCTGGGTCGAGAAAAAGGAAAACTGAAGAAGGCGATGGCTAACGCGGGCAGACGAGCCCTTGATGAGTACAAGTCTGGTCCCCAATACCAATTAGATCTAAGTAACCAAGCTTTGGCCTATTATGATGATGGCATTGATCATGCTCTTCGAGTGCAGGCATTCAATACTACTTGGAAATCCTTCATGGCTAGAAGACCGTGGAAAATTACAGAGAGTTGGCACGTCGTGGCCATCTATGTGTGCCTTATGATAAGATTGATCTGGCCCAAATTCGGAAGAAAGAATTGAAAGCTAAGCAACCTGAGTGGATCCCGTCGTTGGTCAACCTTAACAATTTCACTGCTTGCTTAGAAGTCTCTGAGGATGAAGAGTACGTTGGGGATGAATACATGAATGACGCCGAAGAACAAGGTGTTGAAGGAAATGGTTCCACTTGTTAAGTAGTTGCCCGTTGCGTCGGGTTAGGGATAAGCATTTGTGCCCGCTTTTCAAAATATTTATATTTAACTTTTTTTCCCACGGGATAAGGACGGGTGGTTCTTGTGCCCTTGTTTCCAAACATTTTCATTTAAATTTTTTTCTCATTGCATTGGGATAAGAATAAGCGCTTGTGCCCGTGTTTCTAGACATTTCCTGCTTAACTTTTTCCCACTTCGTTGGTCTAAAAATAGGTGCATATGCCCATAGTTTTTAGAGCAGTTTTGACTCACTTTTGCAGGCCAGCAATAGATGTGGTTGGTATGACCTTTAATAATACATCTTTTGTGAAAATATATTTTATTTTATCAAGTATCCATTCCTGCTTCTTCAACGAATGGTACCCCATTGCACAGTAAAAACTCAAATATGGTCGGAGGTGGTCTGGCACCCAAACATGCGGGACTTACCCCATTATGTGAGCAAAAAGCTCGGTTGTGACCGAGAGATGGCCTGGTGCCCAAGCATGCGGGGCTTACCCTGAATGTGGGAGCAAAGGCTCGGATGTCGCCAAAGATGGCCTAGTGCCCGGACATTCAAGGCTTACCCTAATTGTGCCGCAAAAGCTCAAATGTGGCCGGAGATGGCATGGTGCCCGGACATGCGGGGCATACCTGCGAGAACCCGGTTTCGACACCTCCCGTCTCTATTGAAAAGTGAGCGGTTTCAAAACACTTAAAGTGCGTGGAATTCGATTGGCCTCGTTGTGGACTCTAAATTGTGTGTATAGAGTCGACACCTCTATTTTAAGGTTAAACTGAGAAAAACCAATTATACCAAAAATGTGTAGGTTCGGAGACCATGTTACGAGTTGGGAAGGGTTAGGCACCCAACTCGCCCTTTCGGTCTCGTTTTGGGGTTTTGTTGAATAACATGTTTTTTAAATATATTTAGTCTAGAAAAGTATTTTATATATACATTGAAAATAGCGGCGCTTTGTTTATATGTTATTTTGGCATAATAACAGCTATGTTTGTATTTACAATTATAATCTAACAACAATATAAAGCAATTATTTTATATACATTTATTTACATGCATGTATAATATAATCATTCTACATTTCATAATAACGGGAAAAGACTAGTAGGTGGGTACCTACCTCTTGAAGCATGAGGATCTGAACCTGGTATATACACCTAGGCTTTAGCCATCTAGGCGCTCGAAGTATTTAGGTGTGTTTCTTATGTCCTTCCGAGAAAGGAAGTCTTTCTTCTTGTATGGTATGTGTGTGTGTGTGTATGTGTATATGTATGTGTATGTGTATGTGTAAAAGTATGTGTGTATGTGTATGTGTGTGTGTGTATATGTATGTCTTTTGATCGGCTTTCTGGGGCAATGACTAGATCTTCGGATGACTCGCTGTAGGACAAAGAGGCTTTTGCGGGCAAAGGAGAGTTGTGTGTATAAGTGTGTGTTGAGGAGTTGTGTGACGTGTGGAATGAAGAGGCTGGAGGCCTCTATTTATAGGCGTAAATTGGACTGCATGGCGACAAGTGGAAGCAAGAGAGCGAGACAGTGCAAACACACGAGGTTGCTTGGAGAAATGGTAGCGTTTCAGCTGGATGGGAGAAGAAGGAAGGGGGCGCGGCTCCCTTAAGCCTTTTCTCCTTCTTTCTCATTTACAGTTTAGTCCTTTCTGCTTTGTTTTCTCCGTTAAGCTCTGTTAAGTTCATTAAGTCATGTTTTCTTAAACATAACGAAAAGTAATATTATTTAGTCCATTTGATTTATAATTTATATTTTTATCATAGTTTAGGACATTGTAGTCTAAGGGTACGAAATTTGAGTGTCTACAATACCCTGATTCCAATAAGTGGTGTTTAGTAGTCAATGGTCGGCCGTTGATCCCGCTGGTTGCCCGTTACTTGAACTTAATATAATCTAAGTTTACAAATATACTCAAAGAAATGTCTACATGTTGAATTATATAATTTGGAAACAAAGCAATCTTCATTCATTGGTGTTTGCACGGAAAAATGAAATTCAAACAAAAGTTTTTAGCAAGACAATTACATGTAAATTTTCTTCAAGTGATCAGCATGCCAAGGATTTTTCAGTTCTTTGCCTTGTTCATCTTGAAGCCTATAGGTCCCTTCTCTAATAATCCTGGTCACCCTATATGGCTCTTCCCAGTTTGGTGATAGCTTCCCTTGAGCATGTTGTTTGCCTGTTGCTTCTATTTTTCTCAATACCCAATCACCAACTTTGAATGTTCGTGGTCTCACCCTTTTGTCGTGGTGGACCTTGGCCTTCTTCTTATAATTTTCCATTCGTAGGCTTGCTTATAGTCGCCTTTCTAAAATATAATCCAACTCGTTAATGCGGGCCTCCTCATTGACACTCTTGCAAAAAAGATACTCGTAGAGAGGGCAAAACGATCTCTACGGGAGCCAATGCTTCTGAGCGATATGTGAGGCATGATGGAGTTTTGTTTGTCGGGCTTTTGATTGTTGTTCGAACATACCAAAGAGCAATTTGCAACTCGTCTACCCATCTACCTACTAGACCTTCCAAATTCTTCTTCAAAGCTGTAAGTATTTGTTTGTTCCCAGCTTTTGCTTGCCCGTTCCCTGGGGGGGGTGAGATAGAGGATCAGACCTGGTCAATTTTCATGGTCCGACAAGTTTAAGTAAATTTATTTGAAAATTGTGTTCCGCTATCTGACACAATAACTCTAGGAAATCCAATTATCCAAATCGACACCAAGTCTGCTCGCGGACAAACTTGATCGTATTCCCCTATGTGATGCTTGCCAACACCTTGTCTTCCACCCATTTTGTAAAGTAATCGACCACTACAATAGCATATTGGCATCCCCCTCGAGCCTTGGGGAAGGGCCTGATTAGGTCAATTACCTATTTATCGAAGGGTCAGGCCGCAACGACAAGTATTTATTCAATTGCATGTAACTTGGGTATGTCTGCGAATTTCTGGCACTTCACACATTTCTTGACATATTTTTTTGCGTCCCTCTTTAAACTCGACCAATAATACCCAAGGAATTTTACTTTGTGTAATAAGGATCTGTTTCTGGGGTGTCCACCACACACGCCTTTATGTACCTCTTCGGGCATACGTTGTGACATATCTTGTCCTACACACCTCATTAGTGGCTTGCCAAAAGTTCTCTTGTACAAAATTCCATTTAACACAATTTATCTAGCTGCTCAACATTGAATTATCTCTTGCCTATTTTCTGGCAACCTTGCATCCTTGATGTATTCTTTCAGCTCCATAACCCAACTTTTCTCGTCTTCTACTATCTCCATCACTTGGGGTCGGTAAATAGCGGGCACCTCAGTGAACTCAATTCGAACTTGTGTCAAAAAGGCCTCTACATCTGACACAACCAATTTGGATAGGTAATTTGCCCGTGTGTTATAACCTCTCTCGATCTTTGCCAATTCCCAATAAACAAATTTATCTGCTAACCTCTTCAACAGTTCGTAGTATTGTAACAAGGTTGGGTTGTTAACTTCGTATTTCCCCTACACTTGGTTGACTACTAGTTTAGAATCACTGTGGGCGACCAAGTGTTTAATGCACATGTCAATGCATAATTCCATTCTGGTTATGAGGGCCTCATACTCTTCCTGGTTGTTTGAAGCTTTAAATTTGAACCTCAAGGCCTTTTCAAATTGATGTTCCTCCTTATGTGCAATCAAAAATATCCATGTGCTACTAATTTCTTGTGATGAAGACCCATCTACATAAAATGACAAACATTTCTCGTGTTGAATTTTCGCTTGTTCATTGGATGTGCCCATTGTGGGCTCTTTGTTCTTGGTCTTATTATTTGTGATGTCCCTGTTTTGATGGAAAGAACACTCCACCAAAAAATCAGCTAGTGTTTGCGCTTTAATTGCTTTGTGCGGGGTGTAAGTGACATCGAACTCTGTGAGCTAAATTGACCAATTTAACAACCTGCCTGAACATTCTGGATTGTGCAATATTTTTCTAAGTAGTGTGTCAGTGTATACAGTGATTTCATGTGATAAAAAATATGTCGTTAGTTTGTTGGCAGAAATAACAACGAAGTAGGCCAACTCTTCTACGTTAAAATATGTGGTTTCTACATCGCTAAGTGCTTAAGATACATAATAAATGGGCTTCTGAACATTGCCCTCTTCTTTGATTAAAATGGCGGCCATTGCAAAGTCAGTGGCGCCCAAATACAAATATAACATTTCTCCTATTTTGGGGCTTACAAGCAGTGACGGGCCGCCCAGATATTCTTTGAACTGCTCAAAGGCTCACTGACATTCCTCATTCATTCAAAGGTTTTGTTCCCCTTCAGCACTTTGAAAAATTGCAGACATTTCTCAGCAGACCTTGACATGTATCTGCCAAATGCCACCACCCAACCATTAAATTGTTGGACCTGCTTAATGCATGTTGGAGCTTTCATATCCTTTAAAGCTTGAATTTTTTTAGGGTTGACCTCAATCCCCCTTTGACTCACCATCAGCTTCATTTGATTCTTTCTCAGGTTGTCAAAAGTTTCAGTCAAGTCTTCGGTATGTTTTCTCTGTATTGTCTTGATTACCATGTCATCTATTTAGGCCTCAATATTCCGGCCGATTTGGTCCCCGGGTACCTTGTTCATCATCCTCTGATATGTGGCGCCCGCGTTCTTTAACCCAAAAGACATCATGGTGTAGCAATAAGTTCCGCTAGCTGCCTGAAACGCGATCAACAGCTGATCTACTTGGGCCATCCTTATCTGGTGGTACATGGAATAGACATCAATAAAACTCATCACTTCATGCTCAACAATGGAATCCACCAATCTGTCAATTCGGGTTAAGGGTAGCAATCTTTTGGATACGCCTTGTTCGGATCCGTAAAATCAACACATATTCGTCATTTCTTGTTTGCCTTCAATACCATTACCACATTGGCTAGCGATGATGGATAGTAAACCTCCTTAATTATCTTTGCTTTGAGAAATTTTTTCACTTCGTCTTTGATGGTCGCCTCTCTCTGCCCCGAATGACCTTGCGCTCTGTTGTACTGCACAAATTCTGGGTTCACATTCAAGTGATGCTCAACCATTTCTGTACTTATAACCTTCATGTCCTCGACCGCCTAGGCAAATATGTCTAGGCTTGCTTGCAAAAATTCTATCAACTCCATGTCACTTCCTTGCAACTGCCTCCTAATCTTGACTGTTTGCTCAGGGAATAAAGGATTGATCACCACCTCATCCAAATCCTCACAAGGCTTTAGGTCGGGCTTGTCCCTTATATGCATTGTGTCAATTTCTACAGTTTCTCTGGCCTCTCTGCGAGCCTCCTCCATTTTCCTTTTTAACTCCGCCCGCTTCTCTTTCTCGCTTCCTATTGTGTCAGCGGGATTCCCAATAGGCTGTTCCATGTCAGTATTTATCCCATGCGGCTCAATTATTACTATCATCGGGGCTGCACCTTGTGTTGCTTTAAATTATGCTACTTTTTGGGATTTTTGTTGTCTAATATACGTTTTAGTCTTGTTTTATAGTTTCAAAGGCTAGGGGAACAATTATGCAAAATATAGGCACTTTATGCGGAATTTGAAGACTCAAGGGGCCAAAGTGAAAATTTCAAAAACTTGAAGACAAAAAGGCTGAAAATCAGATTTCTCCTTGAAGAATCAGCCGCCTCTTTTCTTGCCTAAGAAGACGTGCGGCCCACTTGAGATTCCTTTTAGGGTTTTAATTGTTTTGTTCCCCTTTACCCTAGTTGTTGTTCAATTAATAGGTATAAATATATCACTTTTTGTTAGAAAAAAGGGAGAGACTTTCTGTATTATTTTTCTTTGTCTGTGAAGAAGGATTCTCCAAGAATGGTTCAAGGTTTTGTACTTTCAATTATGAGAAACTAACCTCATAATCTAAGAATTGGAGCTAACTTGTATTGAATTCTTTTCTTCCAGTATTTAATTGTATTCAATCAATTTTTTTATTACTTAGATTATCTTCGATCTTTCATTGAAACTCTCGCATAATGGATGTGTTTGTAGATGACTAGGTGTAGGCTCTTGGGTATGACTAGCTGCACGACCGAATGCATAAATCATACATTGGCCAACCTAAGTAAAAATAGATCTTTCTGATTTCCTGATCGGTCTAAGGTGATGTAGACACTCCAATTTCATACCCTTAGTATATGACATGTCATAAAATATCAAAACCTGTTAAAAGGACTAACGAATGTCAAGTTACAGGGTTGAAAATGCAAAAGAAAAAGAAGACAAGCCGTTAAGTTACAGGGTTGAAAATTTCGTAGGAGCCGCGCCCACAAGATATGTAGGCAGCGCCCATAGCCTCAAAGGTTACTGGTGCAGTTAGCCTATGGTGTAACCTTTTCAGCGCGCGCTATAAGCCGTTGAAGCTCAGTTGATAAAACTTAACCGCGAAGGAAAGCCTAGCTTCGGCCTATAAATAGAGGCGTCCGACTTCATAATTTCACACAGTTAAGAAAATTCACTGCGTGAGAAACTTTCACTGCGGTATGTTCTCCCGAGAGAACGCCGAGGATATTTTCCTCTCTAGCCCCGAAGCTCTGCCAAACTGTCAAATCTCTTCCTTAAACACTCAAACTCTCCGGCCAAAGTGAACCCTAGCTACCCTGCTAGGTTTTCGCCCTATTTCACCGGTTCAAAAGAACCACGAAGAGCAATTGCACTGCCTGATTACAAGTGTCAAATCCAGCCGAAGCAAGCAGTTGCTTTGCTCGATTTCAAACGCAAGCAAGCAAGCAAAATTCAGTCAAAGTAAGCAGTTGTGCCGCCCGAATGCAGAGACGAAAACAACCAAACGGAGCAGTCACGCTGCCCAAAATTAATCAAAAGAAAAAGACTCCATCTCCTTAAAGGTCAGAGCGAACACACCCTAAAGCCTACCAGAAGGAGGTTTGGTACGAGATAAAACCACCACGCTTCAAGAGGTAGGTACTTTTAAAGTTTATTTACTTTTTATCTAAAAAAGGGTGCTATTTAAAATAGTCATATATCACGAAATAAGCAATTATGCTCCCCAAAATTCTATAACAAATAGCACTAAAATAAGTTGTCATCATGGCGAAATTTTTATAAATATATTTGCAACTCTAAAATGAGGCTACTTTAAGTTTCTTTATTTCTTTCATTTTATACGCATATATATATTTTAAATGTTTTATTTAAACTTTTAATTTTAGAAAAGAGCATATTTAGCCAAAAACCTATTTTAAGTTTCTTTAGTTTTTGTTTTTCTTTGTTTATCCTTAAAATAAAGATGACAACTTTGTTATTCACATTTTGAGTCCACAATTGAGACCGGGCGTATTCCACACGCTTGAATGGTTTTAAAACCACCCGCTTTCTTAGTAGCGGGGGAAGAGGTCGAAAAATGAGGTACTCACAGTGGCGACTCTGCTGGGGCGTTGTTTTATTTTTTAATAAAATAAAAACGGAAGACTACACTCATTTTTTTATGTATATAAAAAAAGTTTTTCTTTTGGTTTTTGGCTAAATATGCTCAGTATATTTCTTTAACTGTTTAAATACTGCATTTTTATATATCTGTGTATATATTTGTGCGCATAATTATGAAATCTTGCAGCAGCTTCATTTTGGGTACCAGTGCAACCCGGAAAAAAAATATTTAAAAAAAGGCAAAAATAAAAAGGGGAGGCATATTATTGTTTTATTTTATTTTATTCTGCTTTATCGTTATTTTTGGCAAATTATGTAAATATTCTTTTATTCTGTCATTTTATTGTGGGGATTAGGACCAAATGTAATTAATAGGAACCGATAGTTTCCCCACTTTTCTTTCTATTTATTGATCTGAATGGCCATCACGCTCGCTCGCGCCATCCTTTCGGGGATTCAAACTAATGAGCCGAGAATATCCATAAATGAATAGAAAGACAGGTGATCGATGTATTTTATACGTCGATTTCGGATACTTTTATGACTTAAAATTAGCGATTCCACGAGGCTTTTGGCTACTGATATGTGTTTTTTAGTGATTTTATGAGTTTCAGGGTTTTAGGTGAAATTATATGAATTATGAGGCTTTTTGGTGAAAATTCCAAGAAGGGGTCAAAGTGTAAATTGAAGATTATTCGGCAGAGAGGAAGGCTGGACACCTTACGGCCACAAGGTGTTTCATACCTTACCTCCGCAAGGTAGGCAAAGAGTTCAGAATTCAAGCCGAAATAATGAAGGCCCTTGCGAACGCAAGGGTGTAATGACCTTGCGGCGACCTTGCGGCCGCAAGGTGGTCAGAATCCGTTTTTGTGGATTTTCACGCTAGACTGAAAGACCTAAACCCCCTACAACTCCATGGTATAAATAGAGGACGGTAGCCAAAGTTCAAGGACGGCCAAGAAGTAGTTTTTCATAACTCTAGCTTAGGATTTAGAGTGTATAACATAATTAGTTGTTTTAATTACAAGTTTTGAAGATCGATTCATGTATTCAATCATCTCCATGTGTTGTTTATCTTCGAGGATAAACTAAACATCCATTAATCTAGGAGTTGGGATGTAACTTGTATCGAATCTATGCTTTAATTATATTTTTATTCATTCAATTCTTGTTGATTGTGGTGATTATCAATCCCTCTATTATTTCACTTTGAACAAATGAATGTAATCGTGAATAATAAAGGCCTAGAGATGCAGATAACTGCATGATCAATGTGCATATGTCGTACACAGGCTCACCACCATGATAAATTGAACCTATCGATGCACGAGAGTGATAAGTTAGGGTCGTGTTCCATATATGACCTAAGTGATAGTTAGATCATGTGTTCTTGTGCCTAGGATATAGAATGGATGAATTATTTGGAGATGGAGACTGAACGGTAATTCGACAGGCTATATCTATATTTTGTGAACAAACCTAAGAAATTGAATGATACTTTATTAAAATAAGCTATATAGGAGATACAAGTGAAACTCTAATCCTAAATTTCCCTCCACCATAAGATATTCATAATCTGTAATTGGTGCTAAATTAGTTAACTCTAGAATAATAATTAGTTAGAATAAAATTAATATAAAAACCCCATTTAGTTTAATAATTTGCTACCGATAATCATGTTATTTTGTGATCTTCTTGTTTCTGTGGTTCGACCCTTGCTTCCCAAAACTATTCTACAATAATCTTGTCCACTTGCAAGGAAAATAATTAAAATAAGACATCAATCAACAGGCCATTTACTGCTTTATATATGAAAAAAGAAAAAACAAGACATTACTACTTTTTAGATAACTCACACATGTGCACACATGTAGAAATATTCTGACTGCTACCCTTTAACCCGATAAACACGCTCGGGTAACCATGATCTCGAAAGAGAGGGTACGGAGAACTTAGGCCAAAATTATCACATCCTGCGCCCCTTACTGAGGGCCAACGGGGTGAAGCCAACCTAGCCCTGTATCAGCCAACGTTAAAAGCATATAGATTTTTAAAGCACTTCATGGACCGATCAATTTTTATGCCTCGAAATTAGTGGCCAATCCCTGTTAGAAAAATATACATAAATGAATAAAGATATATGCACATGGACCGATCAATAATTTTTATGGTATTTGTCCTAGACCATTCGAATGGTGGATCCCGGAAAGAGTATAGACCATTCGCCTGAGATCTGTCCAATCTTGGGAAGTCGAAAGTCAAGTGAAATACGAAGGTTCTATACTCTGGAGAAATAATCCATTATTCCAGGAAAAGTCCCGAGACTGTCAAAACAAAGCGGGTGCCTGTCCGATCAATTTTAGGGAAAATGAATAATAAAATAATAAAGGGACACTGTACTCATAACCAAAAAGCCTGGAACCTTCCCTTCTGATACCTTTAACCCTTTTCCTTAGAAACCTAGCCCGAGTTGGGAAAGGAAAAGATATCACCGGTCGCTTGATACGGGATACAAGCACGGAGATCAGGTCAGAGAATATAAGATCAGTTCAAAGGGTACTGATTTGGGCAGAATGGCCGCCAAGAACAAACAGACTGTTGCGGGTACCAATAATGAACATATTGCTATAGGAAGAGATAGAAGCTCCTGCATATGCTCCACATCTTGAGTTCCAGAACTGGTTGAAAAGAGAGTTGGATGCTCATGTAGGAAGAGTCGCAAGCCAAGTAATTGGAGATCTGCTAGAAAGTTTAGCATAAATCTTCACTACTTTCTCTCATCGAATCAAAAGTCGGATACCTCCTCCTGATTACTCCCTCCTTCCAGGAATCAACTTCTCCAACCCAACAGAAAATAATCTCCCTCAAAATTCTGAAACTCAACCAAACACCAACCCTCAAACAAATACCAATCATGTTTTCCAAAGCAATCTCGCTCCCTATATCCATAACCCCAACCCACCAAACATCTCATTCCCAAACACCAGCCCTGAACTCGCTCACTTAAATGCATGTTATCATAACCAAAAGAATTACCTCCCTCTTGATCCTTCAAACACCTATACCCAGCAAATGACCCATGGGACACTAACTGGAATGATCTATGCACATGAAAGGGAACGACTCCCCTCAAATAGAAACACATACAATGAGTTCCTGGCACAGTATTACCCAAACCAAGAAGAAGATATTCGGCCATGCTACTCAAACAAATCCTAGCCAAACACCTCACCCCAGCCAAAAGGAATGAGGGATCAAAATCAAAGGCATTATGATGATTTGCCTGCTTCGAGGTCGATGATCTTTCAAACACTATGGGCCCATGGGAAGCTTAAGCCAATCAAGAATTATACACCTCCAAATCCACTACCTAGCACGTGGAACCATGCTAAGTATTGTGAGTATCATTGCTGCAGTGGTCACTCCACCGATAAGTGTTATCTACTCAAGAATACCATCTAGGACCTCATTGACAATAAGATCATCTTAGTAGCAGATACCAGAGAACAACCCCTTGTCCCAGGTCAAGCAAAGAAAGTTTGATAAGACCAAAAATGTACACTTCTACTAGAATAAAGAAGTTGTATCTGTGACGACCCGGCCCGGGCCCGAGGTGGGACCGAGGGTCGGATCGCCCAAATAAGGAGGGAAGCAAGTAGACAATTAAACAAGCAAGGACTTAATTTATAAAAAACGACGTGACGCAACATTGGAGTCGTAGCACGCCTCGGCACCAAACGGCCGGATATTTTTAAAACTTTTAAACCTGATAAACAGTTAAACAAAATAACCAAGTCTTCGGCGACACTACATGCCGGAACCCATGCTAACAGTTCAAAGACAAGAATTAATAAGGAGCTAAGCATGCTCAGCGGAAGACTAATACGTGGAGGAATACTAACAAGTTAATCAAAGCTCGGCTTACACAATGCCTAAGACAACAGGTTACAAGTACTACAAGTATTAAACTACTAGCGATTAAGATTTACAAGCAAGTTCTACACAAATACCCAAGCATAGTCTAGTTGACTTGCTTAACCCGTCCGTCCTTACAAAAATATAAAACAAGGGAAAGAGGGCATCTAAACCACCTCTTCAAATAACATCGGCGCACCAAAAGGGCACAAAGCACGAACACCGCGAGTCATCGAAGCAGACTGTCTTGCTAAGATCTAAAAGCGATAAAAGGGGAAAGGGTAAGTCATAAAGACTTGTAAGCTATCAATCATGCATGTCATAGCAATATGCATCATTCAAGGCAAGATATCATTTTCAGGCAAGATTTCATATTCAGGACAAGATATCATAGAGGTCATGTATTCAAGATGCACATTGATTCACATAGGTGCTCGTAATTAAATCACATAGGATCAGGATATATCGAGAGCCGGCCGCTACGTAGTTCTGCATCAAGCGTTATCGGAAAGTGCGGGTATCGAATGTGTGTAGTACATCGATCTTCCGAGGAGATGCAGGGATAGTCCAATGGTGCTCTTAATGATTACAACAAGGGAGCTACTTCCCACTGTGGCCACGGTGGAGGCGTGTGAACAAAGGCAGTATGCCACCGACTCATGCAAATGCCAAGTAATGTTTACTTAACAAAATTCTCAAGTATAGAACGAGGTCGACAAGAGCGATCTCGTTCAAGACAAGTAAATTATTCTCATCAATAACCAAACAGGATTGAGTTCGTCAAGAGTAACTCACATGTCAATTAGTCATGCTATAATATGACATTCAAGATCAAGCAAGGTAATCAGGTCAAGTTCAAGAGTCTAGAATTATTATTCTTAGGAAACGCGTTTAGAACGTCGTAGGGATGGGTCGGTGAGCCGGTATTGTTCAATGGCTCTTCTAAGCTTGACTCGTTGAGTCATCTATAACAATTCATCCAAGATGGATAAGACGCGCTAAATGCATCATGAACCTTTTCTAAGTTCTCGTACATGATCGGCTAGGTCATTAATCTATTAAACAACCGTAGTTAAGATTTTTCATCAATAATCAAGCAGGAAGGAGTTCGACAAGGGCGAACTCAATATGTCAAATAGACATTCTATTTTATGACATCAAGAATCAAGCCAGGTAACCAATTCAAGTTTCAACAGTCCTAGAATCATCATTCTTAGAGGAACGTGTTTAAGGCGTCGTAGGGATTGATCATTGAGCGGTATTGTTCAATAGCTCGCTTAAGTTTGACTCCGCTGAGTCGTCTCTACCAATTCATTCAAAGGGGTTAAGATGCTAGATGCATCCAAAATCCTTTTCTAAGTTCTCGTAGATGATCGGCTAGGTCATTAATCCATTTAACAGCCGTAATTAAGAATTATCGATAATTCGAATTCAAGGGCCTTAGAATCATTCTTTCAAGGTTATTAAAGTGCAAGGGTCCAAGAACATTATTTTCTCAAGGGAACATAGATCACAATTTATACTAGGCCTAGGACCCAATCCAATAGGATGATCAATACAAGGCATAGGAAACCCTAGAATCATAATTCCCAAGAGTTATCAAGAGTCGCAAGTCCGAGAACATTTGTTATTCTTAAGTAGGCATAGAACGTATTCAATTTGAGGCGTAGGACTCGCTCAATAGGATGGACAGTTTGTAGCATGTGAAACCCTAGAAGTCATCATCTCCAAGAGTTATCAAAAGTTATTGGTCCAAGAACAATAGTTGTTCCTAAGGGGACATAGAACTCTTTTAATTCTAGGCATAGGTCTCAATCAACAAGATAGACAATTCATGGTATATGGAACCCTAGAAATCATAGTTTCCAAGAGTTATCGAAATATGTTAATCCAAGGACATTAGTTGCTCCTAAAGAAGCATAGAACATAAGTAATTCTAGGCATAGACCTCAAGCAACAAGATAGACATATTAATCAAAATCTCAAGAGATCGAATCAACCTAGATCATGGCATGGGCATGGAGAAGCATGGGGATCAATAGACAAGGGGATCATGGCAAGTCTAAGCATACAACCTAAGGGGGGATCAATAGCTTACCTTCACCATGGAAAAGGAAAGTTGAAGCACAAAGTAATCGGATAGAAACGATCTCCTCGTCGGTAGCTTCACACCGGTGGTCTCGGCTCGGCAAGCGGAAGTCGGGAGCTCAATCTAGGAAATCACACACACCAATCTCACCTATTCTCTACACACACTAACCATGGCAAGAGAGGGAGGAGAGAAATCTGATAATGGAAGATTAATGGCAAAGTCAACAAGAGAGAGGCTTTATACCTTGCATGGATTTGGTGGAATTCCAAGTGTCAAGAGGAGAAAGATTGAGGTTAGGCTTAATCCTACTCAATTAGGGTCTAATAGGATGGTTTAGGGTCAATTAGGAAGGGGTTAAAAGTGCCAAAGGTCGGACATAACAGAACAGGGGAAAAAATCCGTAGATGGCCTCTGTTGTTGAGGCGGGCGCCTCACCAAAGCCCAGGCAGGGCGCCTCAGATGCTGGGGCTAAGTTCATGACCATTCTTCGAAAAGTTACTGGACAGTCAATTTTGTAAAATCGACCATAAATCGCTCACAACTCCAAATGAGGTGATTTTTGATTTTTCTGAAACTAGACTCATTAAACTATATTTTAGAATTTTAAAGTACTCCATTTGGACTTATATTGCTCAAGATATGGTTACTACAAGTTCAAGTACAGAAGTTGTTTTCCTGAAAACTGAATTCTGGCACAGCCGTAAGTCAAGACCTAATTGAGGTACTTAGACACCTTGGAAAATTACCAAATTTTACAGAGAGTATCCTAACATATGTAGGTAAAACATACTAAATTTTTATAAAATTCTATTCAGTGGATCAGTACCAGAATGTTCCCGAACAACACCCGACAAGGTAAAACAAGGCTCGAATCAAGCGACGATTTATGGCTAACGAATCAAACGTCAATCAAGCACCAATCAAACTAGGATAACATGGACATGATCAAGACTTGTTTAAACATGGTTATGACTTGAATACAAGGCCGGGAACTCAATGAACACATCGCATCGACCTAAATACAAGCAATACGGGAGACGAGGGAATCGCTAAGGCCAAAACAAAGCGAGAAAGTTTCTAAACCTTCAACCAAGCTTACTATGATCAAGGTGAACGTTCTAAGTCGTCTATGAAGGAAAATAGAACTCTAACAAGTCTTGGTTGAGTGCTAAACATGCTAAGGCAAACACTCAAAGTACAACGGTAAGGCAAGCAAGGCATAGAAGGTATTCAAGCAACTAGGCACGTAACACTCTCATGTGAGCAAGACATGAACAATTAGGAATATCTAACATGTTAAGGCATGAAACAAGCATGTTATTAAGGCATAAGACAAGTAATGGGTTTGGGTTCTCACATCCTCCCCACCGAAAGGAATTTAGTCCCTAAATTCTTACCGAGTCGTCCGAATAGAAAGGGGTATTTCTCTCGCATATCAAGCTCGGTCTCCCACGTGGCTTCCTCAATATTTGCTCCTTAGTAACAAGAATCCTCACCGGTCTTTCATCATAAGAAAGATCGGGTTCGAATGAAATCTCATCGTAAACAAGGACATGCGATTCCTCTATCAAATACTGCGTAGCATCGAGACATGGAATACATCGTGAACATTCAATAACGAAGGCGGCAATGCTAACCGATACGACAAAGCTCCAATCCTTTCTAGGATCTCGAATGGGCCAATGAATCTAGGTGGAAATTTACATTTCTTCCCAAATCGCTTAAAATGCTGCGGGCGATACCTTCGAGAATACCGAGTCACCAACTCCGAAATTGACCCCGAAGTCGCCTCCTAAGGTTGTCCGCGTAGCTCTTACGTCTACTACAAGCAAGCAATCTATCTCTAATAAGCCTCATATGGCGCATTTCAATACTAGACTGTAATCGTTATAAAAGCAAATTCGGCTAATGGCAAATGAGAATCCATGGCACAAGCACGTAACGAAGCCTTCTAACGAGGCATCGATAAAATCACAAGGTTCTTCAAACACTAGGCAATGCTAGGATAGGGCGTAAGTCAACCTCCTCTCGTGACTTGGAGTACCCGAGAATATCAATAATAAACACAACCACCAAAGAATCGAGATATTCATGAAAAACCCTATTCATCAGTCCATCAAAAAACAGTGCGTTGGACAACCCAAACGGCATCACAACAACTCATAGTGGCCGTAGCAGCGTGCGGAAATGTCTTAGGGACATCCTCGCTCCTAACCCTCAACCGGTGATAGGCTCCTCATGTCAATCTTGGAATAAACAAGCTGAACCCGAAGTGGATCAAAGAGTCATCAATGCGTGGCAAGGGATACATATTCTTGATAGTATTACGGTTGTCGTCCAACTCGATAGTCTATGCAAAGTCGTGAAATAAACTACCACATTCCTTTCACAAACAATACTGGTGCACCCTGGGACACCTCGGTTAAATGAACTCTCTATCTTGAAGGTTCTTGCAACTACTCTTTCAATTCTCACAACTCATTTGGAGTTATTACGTAAGGTGTTCTAGATATAGCGAGGTCCCGGCAATAGTTCAACGCAAAACTCTAATTCTCGGTCGGCCAGAAGCAATGTGTAGTCCCAAAGTCGTGCTACAAGGACAAAGGCAAGAAGAGGACAAGCACTTGCACTTCAAAGCAGTAGTCTGAGTCGGACGAACAGTTGAGTTACGAGTTCAAAAAAAGGTAAGAAGTTGTATACAAAAATACGGGTCATGGAGAAAGCGAATCTGACCGACAGCAAGAAAGAAATGCTTAAATATCATCTCCCATCGATTCCAAAGTCGAGTCATCTTGACTCTTGACGGAGGTTCAAGGACACTATCGAGGTTTACAAAGTTCCAACAAGCGTGGACAATGAGGTGAAAATTCTTCTTTATCAACTAAACGGTGACTCGAATGCACGTGCAATAGTTGCACCAAGCTAACAACTCCAACAAAAGTTTTTCAGGACTAACTAAATTATTCCTCTCAACACGCATCTATAGGATCTAACGTCCTAACAATAAAATCAAGTAGTCAATCATCATGGACCACATATTCGCCTTTCAAAGAAGGCATTCAATACCGGGACACAATTCATTCGATCATGACACAGGTTCAATTTATTCGTAGCATGATTTCAATATACACGTTGCACATATTTGCACAAGTAAAACAAGATGACACTTTCAATTTCATTCCAGTTGGTCATGGGTTCAGTCAATTCCTATATCATATTATACCATTCTAGTTCTGACGACCTATACCTCTTGATAATCAAGTCGGGGTGGGCCCTCTAGAAGTGACTAAAAGCTTCAGTCGTTTAGGATGCGGGAGGAGTTACAAATCACATAAGAGCATCCTTTATGAAGGTCTCATGCACATATAATATAATTACACTTAGGCATGGAAATCAATATCATGTACATAGTATTTTAGTCTACCATGCAAGTATACCATGTATGGAACATTCATACCCTTAACGATTCACTAATGATGGATAAATCCTTTTACAAAATGCTAATACTCTACTAATGCATTAGTCGAATAACGGTAAGACAAGACAATAACTTAATAGTCCTTGGCTGGCAAATAGTTATTGGCTAGAAAACCTCAAATCACTTTGGGTCAAGAAGGCGTTAGCGAGCTAACGATTAACCAATCATCGGTCGTGCGATCACCTATCGGGTACTCACCGTCTCAACTTGAAACCACAGCGATACCTTGAGCATAAGGGTATCCCTTCAATCTCAATAATGCGAAGCAGGAAAGAGTCCTCTAATTCGACACTATCTGATCCAAGTACTCACGATTAGGCACTCTGGAAGATATATATATACTTATTATGTAGGAATCAAAGGAATACACTAGGTACTACGGGAGGCTTAGCCACGCCGCTCAAGAAGATGTAACATAATCAAAGGCTCTCTTGGACACCACGATGATTACGCTCGGAATCAACAACCTGAGCTTATAAGATCACTCACAACGGACAAGAGACAATAGCTCTACAAAGCAGCAACACACACCCTTGGTATAACTGCGCCTTGAAAGTAAAACGGGTGAAAGGTAATATTCCTCGGCACGAACAACGTACTCACGAGAATCTAGATTACAATGAACTTAGGATTCTAAGTCCTATTCATTAACAAGAATTTGCCAATAAGGCACGAAAGAAGACTCTCAGC
Organism: Codonopsis lanceolata; assembly: GCA_013146195.2. NCBI lineage: Eukaryota > Viridiplantae > Streptophyta > Magnoliopsida > Asterales > Campanulaceae > Codonopsis > Codonopsis lanceolata. Next base: position 72,588,652 of record CM028377.1, read on the forward strand.
GTCATGATTCACACAAATTAACCCAACTAGGCCATGGAACCTATCTGGCTTATAGCTAGAGCTCATACCAAGCGTGACGACCCGGCCGGGCAGAGGTGGGACCGAGGTCGGATCGCCAAATAAGGAGGAAACAAGTAGACAATTAAACAAGCAAGGACTTAATTTATAAAAAAACGACGTGGCCTTAACATTGGAGTCATGTGCGCCTCGGCACCAAGCGTGGGATATTTTAAAACTTTTAAACGATAAGCAGTTAAACAAAATAACCAAGTCTTCGGCGACACTACATGCGGAACCCATGCTAGGTTCAAAGACAAGAATTAATAAGGAGCTAAGCATGCTCGGCGGAGACTAATACGTGGAGGAATACTAACAAGTTAATCAAGCTCGGCTTACACAATCTTAGCACAACGAGGGTTACAAGTACTACAAGTATTAAACTACTAGCGAGTTAAGATTTACAAGCAAGTTCTACACAAATACCCAAGCATAGTCTAGTTGACTTGCTTAACCGTCGTCCTTACAAAAATATAAAACAAAGGGAAAGAGGGCATCTAAACCACCTCTTCAAATAACATCGAAAAAGGGCACAAAAGCACGAACTGCTTGTCATCGGCGAGACTGTCTTAACTAAGATCTAAAAGCATTAAAAGGGAAAGGGTAAGTCATAAAGACTTGTAAGCTATCAATCATGCATGTCATGGCAATATGCATCATTGAGCAAGATATCATTTTGGGCAAGATTTCATATTCGAGGACAAGATATGCATAGAGGTCATGTATTCAAGATGCACATTGATTCACATAGGTGCTCGTAATTAAATCACATAGGATCGGGGATATATCGAGCCGGACGCTACGTAGTTCTGCATCTGGCGTTATACGGAAAGTGCGGGTATCGAATGTGTGTAGTACATCGATCTTCAGAGGAGATGCAGGGGATAGTCGATGGTGCTCTTAATGATTACAACAAGGGGCTACTTCCCACTT
>CM028377.1:72589741-72694178 GCA_013146195.2 Codonopsis lanceolata
TGTTTAAACATGGTTATGACTTGAATACAAGGCCGGGAACTCAATGAACACATCGCACGACGAGAAATACAAGCAATACGGAGGCGAGGGGAATCGCTAAGGCCAAAACAAAGCGAGAAAGTTTCTAAACCTTCAACCAAGCTTACTATGATCAAGGTGAACGTTCTAAGAGTCGTCTATGAAGGAAAATAGAACTCTAACAAGTCTTGGTTGAGTGCTAAACATGCTAAGAGCAAACACTCAAAGTACAACGGTAAGGCAAGCAAGGCATAGAAGGTATTCAAGCAACTAGGCACGTAACACTCTCATGTGAGCAAGACATGAACAATTAGGAATATCTAACATGTTAAGGCATGAAACAAGCATGTTATTAAGGCATAAGACAAGTAATGGGTTTGGGTTCTCACATCCTCCCAGAAAGGAATTTAGTCCCTAAATTCTTAGAGATCGTCGAATAGGAAAGGGGTATTTCTCTCGCATATCAAGCTCGGTCTCCCACGTGGCTTCCTCAATATTTGCTCATAGTAACAAGAATCCTCACTGGTCTTTCATCATAAGAAAGATCGGGTTCGAATGAAATCTCATAAATAAACAAGGACATGCGATTCCTCTATCAAATACTTGCGTAGCATCGAGACATGGAATACATCGTGAACATTCAATAACGAGGCGGCAATAACTAACCGATACGACAAAGTTCCATCCTTTCTAGGATCTCGAATGGGCCAATGAATCTAGGTGGAAATTTACATTTCTTCCCAAATCGCTTAGTACTGCGGCTAGCGTGCCTTCGAGAATCCGGGAGTCACCAACACGAATTCGAGTCGCGTCTCAGGTTGTCAGCGTAGCTCTTGTCTACTACTGATGCAAGCAATCTATCTCTAATAAGCCTCATATGGGCGTCATTTCAATACTAGGCAGTAAGCTGTTATAAAAGCAAATTGACTAATGGCAAATGAGAATCCATGGCACAAGCACGTAACCCGAAGCTTCTAACGAGGCATCGATAAAATCACAAGGTTCTTGAAACACTAGGCAATGCTAGGATAGGAGCCGTGGTCAACCTCCTCTCGTGACTTGGGTACCCGAGAATATCAATAATAAACACAACCACCAGCAATCGAGATATTCATGAAAAACCCTATTCATCAGGTCCATCAAAACTGCAGGTGCGTTGGACAACCCAAACGGCATCACAACAACTCATAGTGGCCGTAACGCGTACGAAAGGCTGTCTTAGGGACATCCTCCGCTCTAACCCTCAACATGATGCATTCCTCATGTCAATCTTGGAATAAACAAGCGAACCCGAAGTGGATCAAAGAGTCATCAATGCGTGGCAAGGGATACATATTCTTGATAGTAATACGGTCCATGTCGATAGTCTATGCAAAATTAAGTAAACTACCACATTCCTTTCTGAAACAATACCGGTTACCCATTGGGACACCCTCGGTTAAATGAACTCTCTAAGGTGTTCTGCAACTACTCTTTCAATTCCACAACTGGCAATAGTTCAGCAAAACTCTAATTCTCGGAATTGGGAGACGATGTAGCCCAGTCTGATGGTGCTACCCAAGGACAAAGGCAAAGAAGAGGACAAGCACTTGCAAAACAGTAGTGCGAGTCGGACAGTTGAGTTAACGAGTTCAAAAAAAGGTAGAGAAGTTGTATACAAAAATACGGGTCATGGAGAAACGAATCTGCGAAGGCGACAGGGAAAGAAATGCTTAAATATCATCTCCCATCGATTCCAAAGTCGAGTCATCTTGACTCTTGGCAGGAGTTCAGGACAACTTTCGAGGTTTACAAAGTTCCAACAAAGACAATGAGGTGAAAATTCTTCTTTATCAACTAAACAGGTGACTCGAATGCACGTGCAATAGTTGCACCAAGCTAACAACTTTCCAACAAAAAGTTTTTCCAGACTAACTAAATTATTCCGGTCTCAACACGCATCTATAGGATCTAACGTCCTAACAATAAAATCAAGTAGTCAATCATCATGGACCATATTATTCGCTTTTCAAAGAAGGCATTCAATACCGAGCAATTCATTCGATCATGACAGTTCAATTTATTCGTAGCATGATTTCAATATACAGTTGCATATTTGCACAAGTAAAACAAGATGACACTTTCAATTTCATTTTGGTCATGGGTTGATCAATTCCTATATCATATATTCTAGTTCTCTACCTTGATAATCAAGTCGGGGCCCTCAGAGTGACTTAGCTTCCGTCGTTTAGGATGCGGGAGGAGTTACAAATCACATAAGAGCATCCTTTATGAAGGTCTCATGCACATATAATATAATTACACTTAGGCATGGAAATCAATATCATGTACATAGTAGTCTACCATGCAAGTATACCATGTATGGAACATTCATACCCTTAACGATTCACTAATGATGGATAAATCCTTTTACAATATGCTAATACTCTGGCATTAGAATAACGGTACAAGACAATAACTTAATAGTCCTTGGCTAGCAAATAGTTATTGGCTAGAAAACCTCAAATCACTTTGGGTCAGGCGTAGCGAGCTAGCGATTAACCAATCATCGGTCAGATGCGATCACTATCGGTACTCACGATCTCACTTGAAACCACAACGATACCTTGAGCATAAGGGTATCCCTTCAATCTCAATAATGCGAAAGCAGGAAAAGAGTCCTCTAATTCGACACTACTCTGATCAGTACTCACGATTAGGCACTGAGAGAAGATATATATACTTATGTAGGAATCAAGGAATACACTAGGTACTACGAGGGAGGCTTGCGCCGCTCGAAGATGCAACATAATCAAAGGCTCTTGGACACCACGATGATTACGCTCGGAATCAACAACTTGAGCTTATAAGATCACTCTAGCGGACAAGAGACAATAGCTCTACAAACAACACACTTGCTCTTGGTATACTGGCCTTGAAAGTAAAAGCGGGTGAAAGGTAATATTCCTCGACACGAACAACGTACTCACGAGAATCTAGATTACAATGAACTTAGGATTCTAAGTCCTATTCATTAACAAGAATTTGCCAATAAGGCACGAAAGAAACACTCAACGTCATGATTCACACAGAATTAACCCAACTAGATGGAACCTATCACGCTTATAGCTAACGAGCTACGATACCAAGCGTGACGACCCGGCCGGGCCGAGGTGGGACCGAGGTCGGATAAAAGGAGGAAACAAGTAGACAATTAAACAAGCAAGGACTTAATTTATAAAAAAACGGCGTGGCCAACATTGGGTCGTAGCACGCCTCGGCACCAAGCGGTAGGATATTTTTAAAACTTTTAAACGATAAGCAGTTAAACAAAATAACCAAGTCTTCGGCGACACTATGCGGAACCCATGCTAAGGTTCAGACAAGAATTAATAAGGAGCTAAGCATGCTCGGCGGAAGACTAATACGTGGAGGAATACTAACAAGTTAATCAGCTCGGCACACAATCTTAGAGCACAAGAGGTTACAAGTACTACAAGTATTAAACTACTAGCGATTAAGATTTACAAGCAAGTTCTACACAAATACCCAAGCATAGTCTAGTTGACTTGCTTAACCGTCGTCCTTACAAAAATATAAAACAAGGGAAAGAGGGCATCTAAACCACCTCTTCAAATAACATCGGCGCACCAAAAAGGGCACAAAACCACGAACACGCGAGTCATCGGCAGGACACGATCTTGCTAAGATCTAAAAGCGATAAAAGGGGAAAGGGTAAGTCATAAAGACTTGTAGCTATCAATCATGCATGTCATAGCAATATGCATCATTGAGGCAAGATATCATTTTAGGCAAGATTTCATATTCGGGACAAGATATCATAGAGGTCATGTATTCAAGATGCACATTGATTCACATAGGTGCTCGTAATTAAATCACATAGGATCGGGATATATCGAGGCAGGGCCGCTACGTAGTTCCTAGCATCTGGCGTTATCACGGAAAGTGCGGGTATCGAATGTGTGTATACATCGATCTTCGAGGAGATGCAGGGATAGTCTGATGGTGCTCTTAATGATTACAACGAGAATTTCTTCCCAGCTGGGCCACAGGTGGGCGTGTAACAAAGGCAGTATGCCAATTTGGACTCATGAAATGCCAAGTAATGTTTACTTAACAAAATTCTCAAGTATAGAGCGAGGTCGATAAAGGCGATCTCGTTGAGACAAATAAATTATTCTCATCAATAACCAAACGAGTTGAGTTAGGTCAAAGGTAACTCACATGTCAATTAGTCATGCTATAATATGACATTCAAGATCAAGCAAGGTAATCGAGGTCAAGTTCAAGAGTCTAGAATTATTATTCTTAGGAAGCAGCGTTTAAACGTCGTAGGGATGGGTCGGTGTGGGGGTATTCAATGGCTCTCTAAGCTTGACTCAGGATTGAGTCATCTATAACAATTCATCCAAGATGGATAAGGCGCTAAATGCATCATGAACCTTTTCTAAGTTCTCGTACATGATCGGCTAGGTCATTAATCTATTAAACACCAGTAGTTAAGATTTTCATCAATAATCAAGCGAAGGAGTTCGACAGAGGGCGAACTCAATATGTCAAATAGACATTCTATTTTATGACATCAAGAATCAAGCCGAGGTAACCAATTCAAGTTTCAACGGTCTAGAATCATCATTCTTAGAGGAGCGTGTTTAAGGCGTCGTAGGGATTGATCATTGAGGCGGTATTGTTCAATAGCTCGCTTAAGTTTGACTCATTTAGTCGTCTCTACCAATTCATTCAAAGGGGTTAAGATGCTAGATGCATCCAAAATCCTTTTCTAAGTTCTCGTAGATGATCGGCTAGGTCATTAATCCATTTAACAGCCGTAATTAAGAATTATCGATAATTCGAATTCAAGGGCCTTAGAATCATTCTTTCAAGGTTATTAAAGTGCAAGGGTCCAAGAACATTATTTTCTCATGCAAAGGAACATAGATCACAATTTATACTAGGCCTAGGACCCAATCCAATAGGATGATCAATACAAGGCATAGGAAACCCTAGAATCATAATTCCCAAGAGTTATCAAGAGTCGCAAGTCCGAGAACATTTGTTATTCTTAAGTAGGCATAGAACGTATTCAATTTGAGGCGTAGGACTCGCTCAATAGGATGGACAGTTTGTAGCATGTGAAACCCTAGAAGTCATCATCTCCAAGAGTTATCAAAGTTATTGGTCCAAGAACAATAGTTGTTCCTAAGGGGACATAGAACTCTTTTAATTCTAGGCATAGGTCTCAATCAACAAGATAGACAATTCATGGTATATGGAACCCTAGAAATCATAGTTCCCAAGAGTTATCGAAATATGTTAATCCAAGGACATTAGTTGCTCCTAAAGAAGCATAGAACATAAGTAATTCTAGGCATAGACCTCAAGCAACAAGATAGACATATTAATCAAAATCTCAAGAGATCGAATCAACCTAGATCATGGCATGGGCATGGAGAAGCATGGGGATCAATAGACAAGGGGGATCATGGCAAGTCTAAGCATACAACCTAAGGGGGGGATCAATAGCTTACCTTCACCATGGAAAAGGAAAGTTGAAGCACAAAGTAATCGGATAGAAACGATCTCCTCGTCGGTAGCTTCACACCGGTGGTCTCGGCTCGGCAAGCGGAGTCGGGAGCTCATCTAGGAAATCACACACACCAATCTCACCTATTCTCTACACACACTAACCATGGCAAGAGAGGAGGAGAGAAATCTGATAATGGAAGATTAATGGAAAAGTCAACAAGAGAGAGGCTTTATACCTTGCATGGATTTGGTGGAATTCCAAGTGTCAAGAGGAGAAAGATTGAGGTTAGGCTTAATCCTACTCAATTAGGGTCTAATAGGATGGTTTAGGGTCAATTAGGAAGGGGTTAAAAGTGCCAAAGGTCGGACATAACAGAACAGGGGGAAAAAATCCGTAGATGGCCTCTGTTGTTGAGGCGGGCGCCTCACCAAAGCCAGAGCGGGCGCCTCAGATGCTGGGGCTAAGTTCATGACCATTCTTCTGAAAAGTTACTGGACAGTCAATTTTGTAAAATCGACCATAAATCGCTCACAACTCCAAATGAGGTGATTTTTGATTTTTCTGAAACTAGACTCATTAAACTATATTTTAGAATTTTAAAGTACTCCATTTGGACTTATATTGCTCAAGATATGGTTACTACAAGTTCAAGTACAGAAGTTGTTTTCCTGAAAACTGAATTCTGGCACAGCCGTAAGTCAAGACCTAATTGAGGTACTTAGACACCTTGGAAAATTACCAAATTTTACAGAGAGTATCCTAACATATGTAGGTAAAACATACTAAATTTTTATAAAATTCTATTCAGTGGATCAGTACCAGAATGTTCCCGAACAACACCCGGGACAAGGTAAAACAAGGCTCGAATCAAGCGACGAATGGCTAACGAATCAAACGTCAATCAAGCACCAATCAAACTAGGATAACATGGACATGATCAAGACTTGTTTAAACATGGTTATGACTTGAATACAAGGCCGGGAACTCAATGAACACATCGCACGACGAAATACAAGCAATACGGGAGACGAGGGGAATCGCTAAGGCCAAAACAAAGCGAGAAAGTTTCTAAACCTTCAACCAAGCTTACTATGATCAAGGTGAACGTTCTAAGTCGTCTATGAAGGAAAATAGAACTCTAACAAGTCTTGGTTGAGTGCTAAACATGCTAAGGCAAACACTCAAAGTACAACGGTAAGGCAAGCAAGGCATAGAAGGTATTCAAGCAACTAGGCACGTAACACTCTCATGTGAGCAAGACATGAACAATTAGGAATATCTAACATGTTAAGGTATGAAACAAGCATGTTATTAAGGCATAAGACAAATAATGGGTTTGGGTTCTCACAGTATCGCTCCCTTTCAAATAAAAGAGCTTAGCTGGAACATACTCTCTATGGACACTATCTTGGGTAGTCAAACTATCAGTAGCACTGAGAAAACCAGTTGGATCGGTGGGGATGTCAGTCACCTAACTAGATCTAGTCGGGCATATCAACCAAATCAGGAAAATGGTGACCACTCCGAAAAAGACAAAGAAATTGACACTAGGGCTAAAAGCATGGAAGATACCATGCTAGCTCAAATGAAGAAAACCCAAGATAACATATCCATCTGGGCTTGCTATGGAAAAAAGGGTTCCTCAGGTCCTGATAGACAATGGCCCGTCTCTGAATGTATGTCCCACAAGCACATTAGCAAAACTGGGGACAAATATCTCAGAATTAACTCCTTCGTCGCAGACAATAAGGGCATATGACAACACAAGTCGATGTGTCCTAGGGATGATAACTCTGATAATGACAAATGGGCCGCTGACTATGCCAGTTGAATTCCAAGTCCTAGACATTCCTGCTACTTTCAGTTTGTTGTTGGGACGTCCTTGGATCCATGGGGTAAAAGGGGTAGCTTCCTCGCTGCATCAACGTGTCAAATTCATCCACATGTACAATGACCATATAGTGATCATATTTGTCGATAAAATCGTGGAAAATAAAGAAAGTGGGGATATTTCAATCCTCGAAAATCAAAATAGAGCATGATGACACGGGTATCTTCCTCAGTGGTTTTGAAGTCATCCCTCAAGTCAGAGTCAATGCCATTGAATATGGGCGAGAGACTGACATCAATGGAAAGAAAACCACAATTCTTGGAGATATGGTCCCATTAAACATGCTCCGAAAAATGAATTACATGCCTGGTCTGGATCTTCGCAGAAATCAGCAGGGGGTTATCAATCTGGTCCAGGATGAACTTCAGGAATGTACACCTCCATTTGGATTAGGATACAAACCTACGCCAGCTGAGTTAGTTGCGGTCATGAGACAGAAACGTGAAAAGAGTAAGGCAGAACGTCAAAAGCGACCTTTACAAAGATCCTCCTTTACAACCATATAGAAAAGCTCTAAATGGGTACTTTGTAAGGAAAGGAGAAACAGATGCCTATCTCATGTTCCCAGAGCCCTGGATAGACCGAAATGGGAAAAGACGCCATGGTTGGGAGATTTTCGAAGACGTCAGTCTCGCCACCAACGAAATAGAAAAGATTACCCTGGAGCCCCGCAGCACCGCATATAAAACTATAACGGTAGAAAACACTTGGACCATAGACCAAGATGACTATGCCCTGACCCTATTTGGTGATGACTTTATGGGAGATAGTTTCTTGGGTATGATTAACAGAGGGATTAGCTATGAAGATCTCCCAACAGAATTTGAGTCCATTACTGGTAACCCCCTGCAGAATTGGTACACAACGGCTTGATCGCTCCTGACAACGGCAGACTTGGTGGACCGTTTTGGATATACCCTTCCCCATGTTTCCTTTTTCCCTACGGACTGGTCATCTACCGGCCCGCTTCCTGAAATTGACGACCTCAAACCCCAGGACCTCAATAATGTAATCAACCATGTAAATCCTGAAATTAATAATGAAAGTTTCGATATCTTCGCATATTCCTTGGTTGCACCTACGTTAAAAGACAAATTAATTAACATAAATAATGAGTCGTTTAACGAAATGGACTCGAAAGATAAAGAATACCTAATCGAGCTAGCTAAGTCAGTTAAGCACCGAGAAAAGCACCGATCAGCAACATCAGAAGAAGACTTGTCTGTTATCAATATGGGGCTGAACATTGAGATCAGAGAGGTCAGAATTGGCAGTTATCTGCAAGGGTCAGAAAGGGCAGCATTGATTAGTCTACTCAGAGAGTTTGTAGATGTCTTCGCATGGTCTTACGAAGACATGCCTGGGTTGGATCCAGTGATTGTAGAACACCGAATTCGATATACTCGGATGTTAAACCAGTTAAGCAGAAACTTCGTAGAATCAAGCCAGAATGGTCACTGAAAGTAAAAGAAGAGATCATTAAACAACTGCACGTCAAGTTTATCCGGGTAGTGGAGTACCCAATTTGGCTGTCAAACATAGTGACCGTACCGAAACTGGAAAGGTTCGGATCTGCATACACTTCCGCGACCTCAACAAGGCATCACCCAAAGATGACTTCCCTCTACCCAACATTGATATTATGGTAGATGCTGTGGCCTCTCACAAAATAAGATCCTTTGTAGACGGCATGTTGGGCTATAACCAAATCAAAATGGCAGCAGAAGACCAAGAAAAAACTTCATTCATCACCCCTTAGGGAACCTATTGCTACACTGTCATGCCATTTGGATTGAAAAATGCTGGGGCTATATACCAAAGAGCTGCCACTACCCTCTACCACAACATGATACATAAAAGAGTCGAAGTATACGTGGACGATATGATTGTGCATTCGGAAGATACAAATGGTGCCCATGTCAAAGACCTTCGAAAGGTTAAGAAAACATCATATGAAGCTCAACCCAACCAAATGCACATTTGGAGTTACCAAGGGCAAAGTCCTAGGGTTCATGGTAACCAAACAGGGCATTGAAATAGAACCTGCTAAAGTGAAAGCCATCATAGACATGCCACAGCCAAAAACCCCAACGGAAGTTAAAGGTTTCCTGGGTCGATTGCAGTATATCAGTCGCTTCATCAGGCAGTTGACATCCATGTGTGAGCCGCTATTCAAGCTCCTGAAAAAGGACATTGACCGAGTCTGGGACGAAGAGTGCCAGCTTGCCTTTGAAAAGGTCAAAGACTACCTTGTTAGCCCACAAGTGCTAACTCCTCCTCATGCTCATAAACCTCTCCTCCCATACCTGACTGTTACAGACACTATAGTAGGGGTTATGCTCGCACAAGAAAAAGAAAATTCCTACGTTGAAAATGTCATTTACTTCATAAGTAGGAAGTTACAAGGAAACGAGCTAAACTACTCAGCCTTAGAAAAAAGCTGTATTGGTCTAGTTTGGGCAACACAGAGGCTCAAGACCTACTTGCAAGCCCGATCCATCAAAGTCATCTCCAGAATGGACCCAATGAAATACATTTTCGGAAAGCCATCACTCTCCAACTGATTGGCTAAATGGTCATTTATACTCAACGAATTTGACATCACGTACGTCACACTCAAATCTATCAAAGGAAGTGTGATCGCAGACCATTTAGATTATTTACCTTTAGAATCAAAAGATGCATCAAAGCCAAGTTTCCCATACGAGGGTGTCTTAGAAATAACAGATCATGACACAAAATGGCAGATGTTCTTTGATGGGGCTGCTAACAAAAGAGGCTTCGGTATAGGAATCCTGCTAATTGATCTAGCAGATTCTCATACTCCTTTAGCTATAAGATTGGAGTTTGAATGTTCAAATAATACTGCCGAGTACGAAGCTTGTATTGCTGGTCTAAAACAGGCTCTCCAAAGAGGAGCAAAAGATTTAAAAGTCTTTGGTGACTCCGCTTTGATCATAAATTAGATCGAAGGGAAATGGAAAACCCAAGATCCCCGTCTACAATTATATCACGCTCGATTGACAGCTTTAGCAAAAGAGTTTGATGATATCTCGTTGTGGGTTCCCGGGACTTGCGCTCGCGCCCCGCGTGCCCTTGGATAGGGGTGCACGTACGTGCGGATACGGGACACTACTGCTCTCATTCCACCCTTCCTTGTTTAAGGGAAAACGAAATTAAAAGTGCGAGAGGAGTGTTGTCTAAGATAGCGCGTTTGAATACGCCTCAGTAACTTTCAGTGAATTTTTGGTCCAATATGGGAGCTTTGGGTTTTCTTTGTCAAGTTATCCCTTTTTAGGGGAAACCAGGATATAGGAATACATCACTCTTTCATTCACATTCTCTCTTTTTTAGGGGAAAACGGAAAAGTGCAAGAAAGGATGTTGCGAGGCCCCACTATGGATTTTATGAAAATTGCCTTATGGCCTATTTCGGATCACTAAGAGTGCTTTGAGTTCTCTACATCAGGTTATCCCTTGTTTAGGGGATACCATGATATAGGAATACAACACCCTTTCATTCACATTCTCCATTTTTTTAGGGGAAAATAGAAAAGTGCAAGAAAGGAGTGTTGCGACGCCCCACTGGATCGAAAATGTTTTATAGAGTCGCTATCTTTATTTCAAGGAATAAATAAAGAAAAACCAAAAAAAGAAAAACCAGAGATTATAAAAACGGGTTCAGATGCTAAGTTACGAGTTGGGAAGGTGCTAGGCACCCAACTCGCCCTTTCGGTCTCAAAAGCGGTTTTTAGCTAAAGTATGCTTTTTGTTATATTTATTTAGCAAATAAATAAAGCATTAACTACCTACAAATACATCCATATTTACATTATTTACAGACTTGCAGTCGTCTCCTTTCAATAATTTACAAATACATTTAAAAATATTTGGCCATAATAACAGCTCTTTTAGATAGTATTTTCTAATTAAATTCGGGCAGCACAACGGCTTATATTTTTACATTGGGCCGGATTTGAAAATAACTTTTTAGTAAATAAACTCTTAAAGGTTTACCTTTAAGAGCGTGTGCTCGCCTGTCCCTTCGGAGAGGGAGTCTTTTGCCGCACGGCCGCCGCGGTGCGGGTAACGGCTTGCAAGAGTTGCTTTTGGGACCTGTAAAACGGGCGGGGCAACTGCTTGCTTTTTGACACTTGCTTGCTTGCTGCTGGTGGTGGAATTTGGGCAGAACAAGGGCTTATTTCTGGCTAATTTGACCTTTTTACTCGGGCAGAGCAACGGTTCTTTCCGAGGTTTTTGGACCGGGGAAATAGGGTGGATACCTAACTGGAGGGCTAGGGATCACTTTGACCGGTTGGTTTTGTGTTTGGAGGAGGTTTAGCAAAGTTTCGAAGCTTTATAGGAGGGGGAACTCACTCTCACTCATTGATCACTCGCTGCGTAAAAATAACGCAGAGTTTCTTCGGGCTTCAAACCTTTGTGAATTGTGTCCCTGAAAGTGAGGCCGAGCACCTGTATTTATAGTTGAGAGCGTGCTTCATTTCCTTGTACATCGCACTTCAGAAATTGCACAATGCGTTAACTGGGGAGTGCACTGTACCACCTTGGGCGCGGCCATAAGGGTATATGGGAGCCGCGCCAAGAGACCATGTTGGCGGCGCCAAGGCACTATTCATCTTTCAATTTTTGCACTTTTAGCCCTCGCATTTCACTGTTTCGCGCATCCTGCTTTCCCTTTTGCATTTTTAATTCCTGTAACTTGACATTTGTTAAGTTTTAACAGGTCTTGATATCACATGCCAGAGTTACATACCAGGGGTACGAAATTGGGGTGTCTACACTCGTTTCATTATTTTCCACGAGATAGAAATCAATTTGTCGATACTTTAGCAACTTTAGCTTCGTTGGTCAAAGTTCCTACAGAGATCAACGTTCAGCCATTTGTAGTTGGGAAGAAAATAACTCATGCCTACTGCTTCGCAATTGATGTAATTCCTGAAAAGGACAATGAGGCCTGGTACTTAGACATTTTGAATTTACTTTCAGAAAGGAGTCTATCCGCCCAATCTAGACAAAAGAGGGAAGGCCTCCATACGAATGTGGGCATCGCAATTTGTGATCAGCGGAGGTAGTCTATATAAAAGACACTACCAAGGGTTGAATCTGTTATACATAGACCGGGTCAAAGCAGAACGAGTCATGAACCAACTGCATGGTGGTACTTGTGGGCCGCACATGAATGAGATATGTTATCAAAGAAAGTAATCCCGACAGGGGTACTATTGGAGTACACTAGAAAGTAGAAACTGACTGTATTCGGTGGGTGCGTCACTGTGACAAATGTCATCGCTTCGCCAATCTGCAGCACGTTCCCCCGCATATACTATACAACTCCACAGCTCCCTAGCCCTTCTCAACATGGGGAATTGACGCCATAGGTCAAATTCACCCAAAAGGATCAAATGGCCACGAGTATGTTCTAATAGCCGTTGACTACTTCACGAAATGGGTAGAAATTGCTTCCTACAAAGTGTTGAATGCCAAAAAGGTGCTCGAATTTATCAGAACAAATATCATATATCGATACGGAGTACCCTTTGAAATAATTTCCGATAATGGCACATACTTCGAGGAAGAAGTAAACCGATTGCTTGATGAATTCAAAGTTCAGAGACATAGGTCCCCCCCCCATACCGACCACATGCAAATGGTGCCACTGAAGCAACCAACAAAACATTAGAAAACATTATCAGAAAAATGGCTGAAACTGGAAGAGACTGGCCAGAAAAATTGCCGTTAGCATTATGGGGCTATCGCACGTCAGTTCGCACACCTACTAGGCTACGCCTTATTTTTAGCCTATCGCACGGAAGCAATGCTACCTATTGAGATTGAGGTCTCATCATTAAGAGTTATGATGGAATCAAACATAGCTGAGGTTGACTAGGTCAAACAACGCTACGATAAATTAGCTTTGTTAGATGAACGACAACTACTAGCCTTAGAACAGACTCGAGCATACCAAAAACGAATAGCTCGAGCATTCAACAAGAAAGTCAAAAGTTCGTAGCATCCAAGTAGGAGATTTGGTGCTTCGCGAAAAACCCCCTAGTTATGTCGACAGTAGGGGAAAATGGAAGTCTCCTTGGATGGGACCTTACGTCGTCAAGCAGATACAGTCATGAGGTGCAGTTTTCCTCACTAATCACGATGAGGAAAGATCTTGTTCAGCCCTTCAACATGGACAAACTCAAATGGTATTACACATAAGTCAAAGATGTGCTTTAGTGACCAATCAATTGTCTCTCTCTTCAGCTCGCTAGATTGAAAACCCGAAAGGGTGGTCTAGGAAAAAATTAGAGCATTCCGAGAAAAAAAATACACAAGGAGAAATAAGAGCTCGCTAGATTGAAAACCCAAAAGGGCGGTATAGGCAAAAAGTAGAGCACAACAAAAGAAAATTCAGAAGAAGAAGAGAGAACCGTCTCCAACTATGATCTCCAGCAGATAAGTCTACAGCATTTCAACATAAAACAGGTCGCAAGCAACAGAAAAGAATCTTCCCTTAGGGGAAGAACTACGTCGACCTGAGCCTCAGAAATGAGGAATGTAGGCAGCCTTCTGGTCCGATCGAACAAAAGTCAAACATGTGTCAGACATGTATGACCACGTTAGGAAGACTTGTCATATCAGAGAAAGGCGACACGTCTCGTGCTTGACTGGCTAAGAGAAAAACCACTATAGAGCTCAAAAATAAAAAAAAATAAAAAATCATCATCATCAAAACATCAAAATATAAAGTTCCATTGGGTGCAACCAAAGAATATGTGTCTAAGACATTTAGATAATCATTTTTATTTACAGGTCCCTATATATTATTCTCCTACATCCCCAAAAGTCGCCAAAACCTCATCATTTCCAGCAGCTCGAAATGGTCCCTCAACATCTGTGACGTCCCATCCTAGACCAAATGCTTCTGCGAGGTGCAGAGAATGCCCCAACCTCACTTGGATGAGAACCATCAGAAGTGTCCTTGTCCTCGTCGTCAGCTTCTCTGTTATCTTGGATAGCAGGGTTGTTTGGGCCAGCACCATCACCGCATTGGGCATTGCTCTGTCTGCCAACATGACTTGGGCCCGCTTCATCAGTCAGTCGGGCATTACTCCGCCGACCTGCATTACTCCATCTGGGAGGCGCATTGATTTGTCCCGCCTCATCAGGAACACATGTCATCTGGGCTCTAAGACCGTGCACTCGTCGGAATTCCTCCTGTAAAGCCTGGGGAACTACCAGACTAGAACTCTCCAAGTCCTCGCCAATCTCCATCAGTCGGGCATCTATACCACTGGTCACCCACCTGGACAGGATCCTCCTCAGCACATGCCTGATTATGCAAGAATGCTCCTCAGCAGCCAAGAGTACCCATGACAGATATTCATGAGACAGAAGCATGTTCTTAGAAAAATTGTTAGCTAAGGCCCGCAGGGGGTAGTCAATTCCCCACATATCCCGGATGAGAAGACCCACATCTCCCTCAATCCACAGCATGTCCATCAGGGAATGGTTCTTCATCCGGAATGACCTGTTCTCTACCAAATTGACGGAGAATTCGAAAGGAAGATAGAAAGTGGTCTGACGGAGACCAGCCAAGATAACTTAAGCGTAGGCCCCAGTAAACAAAAAAAGTTATGGATCCGCCAATGGCTTATGACCCAGACTATGTCAAGAGAGCCAATGTGAAGAAAATGTTCTATCCAGTGGCGCTCAGTTATCAAGTTATTCCGATAATGGCCGCGGACCCATAACCCATAGGCGCATACATCCCTCCTACAAGCTCAAGTGTCATGACCTAATTAAAATGCTCTTCCAACCACACGTGAATCATGATGGGGCTGCCAGAAGGAAAGGTCTCATCGCCGGACGCAAAAGCATTTAGGCCAAGCAAAGTCTCAGCCAAGATAATGGAAACAATATTTACCCGGCGCTCCGAGCTTGCAGCACTAAGTCAACAACCCAAACATCAATAAATCCGGGTTGACCCACCAAAAAATATCTCCCCAGTAGGCATAGAAAAAGGGCAGTCAGCCTGCGTCGAGAATATACAGGCTCGTCCCTATAGTCAGAATAAATGGGGGGAGAACAGTCAAATCAAAGTTAACTCCGTTATAAAAATCAAGAGTTCCATCACGGCTTGAGCCGAATAGTTCCTTTATCGCCATAAAAGGACGTCTCCGCACAGGCGGCACAACAATCGGTCCAAGGGTCGGCATACCCACCATGGCACAGAATTCTTCAAAGGTGGGACACATCTCATTTAAAGAAAAATTAAACATATGGCATGGAACCGACCAGAATCTGGATGCTGCCCTTAGCATCTCCTAGTTTATGTGGAGCCCCTGCCATGAAAGGACACAGCGGAAGCCGTATACATGGTCAAACCATTCCCTATCTTCCTCTCTTAATGAAAGAACTCAATAATTAAGGGAAGCCTCATATATTTCAATATCCAGGGATGTATGAATTCGCTCAGCCATTTCGGACATGGTAGAATTTATATCTGACTTGTTAAAGAAAAGCAGAAAGAAAAGGCAACTCAGACGAGACTGGATCTGTGAAAAGATGAAAGAAGAAAAGGTGGTGTGAGAAATAATATTGCCCCGACCTCCTTTTTATACTGAAAAATCGAAGAAACGATCAAAATAGAAACAGTGCATGAACAGGACCAAACAGGAATGCACAGGAAAAAGGCCTGGGCGCCCCCTACCACCCATCTGGGCGTCGCGCCCAGAACCTTGCCCACATCTACTGTGGGTTGTGCAATTTTTCATCCCCAAACTGCCTGGTATCCTGGTTTCGCCCCGGCTGCTCCTCTATTCGCGTAGTGTAGCCACTGTCTGCCCACGAGAAACGTAGAGTGAGGCTATGCAATAGCCTTCACCAGCCGAAGAAAGATCAAGCACAGAAGGAGGCGACTGTCTCTCCTTCCCCGCAGAGCATCGGTAACCCCGATTAAACCCAAAAGTGTATCCATCAAAGCCACTATCCCGGAGTGCAGTGTGTCTCCACATTAGGTAATGGTTCATTTTCTTTTATTTTAGGCCTCGCTAGAATAATTGAGTCAAAAAATTATGCATCGTAGAATAGAATACATTGCATTACATTAAAATATAAATTATAATACAAGAGAAAAAAAAAAAAAAAAATACAGATACGAAAGGCTAATGGGCTCGTGATGATCTGCTCCTCTCCAAGCCTCCGCCCATAACCCGAGGGCCAGTTCCGATGACCCTATACTCCCATCCTCTTACCCAAGTACGGCCTGATCTGCCGGCTTCATTGTCATCATCATCTTGGCGCCTAGCTCGGCTCACGGCATCATTCTCGTCTATCATCCGCTGGTACAGTTTGACAAGGTCGAAGAAGCCTTTCACCACCTTGCGATATGATGAGACGTCCACCTGGAAAAAAAAATATCAGACCAAAAAATAAAAAATAAAAAAAGATACAGCAAGTCAAAAAAGGGCAGAAAGAAAAACAACAAAAATGAAAAGTGTGTACTGCGCGGGCCAACTCAGGAATCTGATACCACTTCGGAACCTCAGCATCAGGCAAAGCTTCCTATACAAGTCTTCCCTCGCGAGAGTACTGGAAAGTGGAGAAATCTTCAGCAGGCACAAAATAATCAGTCTGGACATTAGGAACCAGACGTGAAGGCCTTGGCCTATCTGAAACATCCGAAGCACGTCTAGTTACTATCGGAACAGGGTGGAGTACCGTCCTCAGAAACTCCTCATATGGCATGACAGGATAGACGTCACGAGAGACAGCGTATCTCACCAAGCACCGGTATCTGTTCGGCAAGAAATCGGAACAATCACCCAAGCTGGGGTGTAGGTGGTGTCACTGGGCCCACAGGATAAAGAAAATATTGACAGTTGACCCGCTTGCCCATGTATAAAGAGTCGACAATCATCTCCACCATCAGAATACATCGACGACTCATCTCTAGAGAAGTTAGATAAAACCCAGCCAAACCCCTCCAGTGAATGAGGTGCACCGTATCAGAACGAGAGCTCGCAATCCTCTCTCGTACCATAGCTACGGAGTCTGGAGCCATCCCGATCCTCCTCCACCTGTTCGCATTCCCGAACTCAGCAAAAAAAGGCAACTCGTGAATATGTCTCTTCGGTGGGCCAGGAGTAAAACTGAAGATTGAGTAAGCCCAGACCTGCACAAAAAAAAAAAATCAGCCATTAAATGATGCATGAATTCAAACAGGCAATAGAATAAAAAAATAGAGATACCTCCCAGGATGGAGCAAAGCCATTAAGGACTGGAGAGTCGTTGCGGCTCACACGATCCATAGAAGAATAAAGCTCAGCTAAGCCTGCCTGTCTGCCCCCAGTCAAACTCATAAATCTAGTACAAATCCCGGAGGCATCCCAAGATGGATACCCGCAGAGTGGTGGACAAATTAGCGAAAATCGTCGTCCCCAGAAAAAAAAAATAGGAATGCCCTGGTGGCCACGTGAGCGACAGCCTCGTAATTGTCATCGTCGACCTGCCTAGCATTCTGTTCCAGCCACCTCTTCACACTAAGGATACGCACCTCATTTGCACTTTTATAGTCAGGTGCAAAGCCTAATAGATCCTCGACCACATCATGCTGATGGCGGAGGGTAAAGTCCTGCTCTAGATTCCTACCTATGCCGGTAAGGATGCCCGTGATCGCAACAAAATCGCAAAGAGTCATGGTGGCCTCTCCCCATCTATAGTGAAAGGTATGGGTGGTGTCCCACCAATAATTTCTCAGAACCTCAAAAATGGGCAAGTAGCTGCGAAAGTGACTAAATGCTCGCAAGAATATTCCCAACCATGTCTGGCTCGACCAAGATCACTGCCTGCGGAGGCAAAGACTTATAAATGAAAGCCATCTTCTCCGAACTGACCCGCACACGATTAAAGGTATTACGTGCTTGCAAAAACAAAAACAAAAACAACATCATTTTCTCATCAAAAAAAAAAAGATAAGAGAAAAGAAAAAATGAATGGTGAAGAAAAAAGAAAAAAAAAAAGAAAAAAAAAGAGGTAAGCTCTCATTTTATTTCATCTCATCATGCATGTCATACTTCGTGTCATTGCATTTATAATGTCATATGCATTTTAGAAAAAATATATATATATGCATGTATAATTCTTTCTTATCATCTAAAATGTGCATTTATCAAAAAAAAGAAAAAATTATCTTTTCTTTTTTATCTCTGTACATCTACCCGCATGGCATGTTTATCTTGTCTAAAGCAGCATGTATATTGAAAAACACTTGTAACATGTGTTATATCAATATATATATATATATATATATATATATATATATATATATATATATATATATATATATATATATATATATATATATATATGTTGCATGAGTATGTTGCATTAGAAAAATATATCAGTTGCATTTGTATGCATCGCAAAATCAAAATATATCCGTTGCATAAAATATGCATCACATAATCAAATAGTGTCAATTGCATGAGTATGCATCACAAAATTAAATAGCATTAATTTCATATATTTTTCATATACTTTCATGGCAAAATGCATCATCCTAGCATAAATCATGCATGCATAGGCATCAAAATTGCAACATGTATACTCCAAGAGTGCCAAAATATCAAGAAATTCAATCAAATGGGTTTGATAAAATGAAGACTTACAGCCGGATCTGGAAGATGAGAAACGTGGGTATGCCGATCTCGGTGTATATACAATCATCTCTAGAATGCCAGTACCGAACCACTTTCTGGTTCAGTGGAGGTAACTCCCGGCTTCCTTCGCCAGATTCCAGGTTCATCGGAGCTTTTCCCTTCCTAGATCGCGAAAAGGAAGCCATCTGGTGAGTAATTAAAACAATTAATTTGGCGGAAGAAAATTGATAAAAGATGAAGAAATGGAAGAAATTTCTCCCTTCGTCAAAAATGGTGGAAGAACTGAAGAGAGAAGAAGGAAATGGGTATGCTTGTTGCTGCTTCCTCCCGTAAGTGATAAAGGGGAGGGAATTTTCCCTTTCCTCCCTCCAAAATCCATTTCAGCACTTAAAACCTCAGGTTTGCTCAAACTGCAAAATGGCCCTGAAGTCCTAACGGAAAGTTAACGAAGATAACTGTCATTAACAAAGTTAATGGTCATCCATCAAAAATCAAAAGAAAAATCATATCCCGAGCAGGATGCCAAAAAAAAAGGGTAAAAGTATTTACATTTTACTTTACATGTTGCATGCATTTTATATTATGCCATGCTATTATATCTGTTGGATCCTTTCCACAACAGGTGCAAACCCTGGGTCTTGGAAATGATCGGTTTTATGCCATGCCATTATCTATGTTGGAACCTTTCCACAACGGGTGCAAACCCCGGGTCTTGGAAACGATCAATTTCATGCTATCTCATCTAAAAAAATTGTTGGATCCTTTCCACAACTGGTGCAAACCTTGGGTCTTGGAAATGATTAGCCCCATCTGGAAAAAAAACTGTTGGATCTCTTCCACAACTGGTGCAAACCCTGGGTCTTGGAAATGATCAGTCCCATAAAAAACTGTTGGATCATTTCCACAACGGGTGCAAACCCCGGATCTTGGAAATGATCAGTCCTACCTGAATATGTGTTTCCTCTCCACAATGGGTCCAAACTCTAGGTTATGGAAAGGATCAAAATCCATCTATCCCACCCAGTGTTGGTTATTGCTTGTCGACTTGAGCCGAACTACGCTTGGTCTGATTCCTGAAAAGGATACGTAGGCAGCCTACTCAATAAGCACGACCATCAGAGCTTTTCATTTGCATAATATATGCTCTATCCCATAAGTCCATTAGAGTATTTAGGGCATGAGATAAAATGTTGCATCATAAACTGTTGCATATTGCATTCCTCCCTATTATAATTTCCACGAAATTTGGGAGTTTATTTCTTATCAACGATGTTCGTTTACTCGGTAAGTTTCGGTTTATTTGTAAACTCCCTCGTTGAGGGGCTCTATAGACACCCTAATTTTGTACTCCTGGTATATGACATGTCATAAAATATCAAAACCTATTAAAAGGACTAACGAATGTCAAGTTACAGGGTTGAAAATACAAAAGAAAAAGAAGAATGCATAAACAGTGAACGGCAGGGGCCAAAGTGCCAAAAATCAGACAGGAAAAGGCTGTGGGCACTGCCCACACCCATCCTGGGCGCCGCACCCACAAGCCTCAAGGGTTACTGGTTTAATTAGCCTATGGTGTAACCTTTTCAGCGCACGGTACAAGCCGTTGAAGCTCAGTTGATAAAACTTAACCGCGAAGGAAAGCCCAGGTTCGACCTATAAATAAAGGCAGACATTTGGCTTCAGAATTTCACACAGTTAAGAAAATTCACTGCGTGAGAAACTTTCACCGCGGTCTGTTCTCCCGAGAGAACGCCGAGGATATTTTCCTCTCTAGCCCCGAAGCTCTACCAAACTGCAAAATCTCTTCCTTAAACACTTAAACTCTCCGGCCAAAGTGAACTCTAGTTACCCTGCTAGGTTTCCGCCCTATTTCACCGGTTCAAAAGAACCAAAAAGAGCAGTTGCTCTGCCCGATTACAGATGTCAAATCCAGCCGAAGCAAGCAGTTGCTATGCCCGATTTCAGACGCAAGCAAGCAAGCAAAATCCAGCCAAAGCAAGCAGTTGTGCCACCCGGATACAGAGGTGTGGGTTCCCGCCGCGCCCTTGATGGGTGCGCATACGTGCGGATGCGGACACCATCGCTTCTCATTCCATCCTCCCTTGTTTAGGGAAGACGAAATTAAAAGTGCGAGAGGAGTCCTTGTCTAAGATAGCGCGTTTGAATACGCCTCGGTAACTTCGTGAATTTTTGGTCCAATATGGGAGCTTTGGGTTTTCTATATCAAGTTATCCCTTTTTTAGGGGATACCAGGATATAGGAATACATCACCCTTTCATTCTCATTTTTCCTTTTTTAGGGAAAAACGTAAAAGTGCAAGAAAGGATTGTTGCGAGGCCCCACTATATATTTTATGAAAATAGCCTTATGGCCTATTTCGGATCACTATGGGTCCTTTGGGTTTTCTATATCAAGTTATCCCTTTTTTAGGGGATACCAGGATATATGAATACATACCCTTTCATTCTCATTCTCTCTTTTTTAGGGGAAAATGGAAAAGTGCAAGAAAGGATGTTTCGAGGCCCCACTGGATCCAAAATGTTTTATAGAGTCGTCATCTTTATTTTGAGGAAGAAATAAAGAAAAACCAAAAAGAAAACCAGAGATTGTAAAAACGGGTTCGGAGGCTAAGTTACGAGTTGGGAAGGTGCTAGGCACCCAACTCGCCCTTTCGGTCTCAAAAATAGTTTTTGGCTAAAGTATGCTTTTTGGTATATTTATTTAGCAACTAAATAAAGCATTAAAAGACATGAAATAAAACAAATACATCCGTGGCCACATTATTTACAGACTTGCAGCCGTCTCTTTACAAATAATTACAAATATACTTTAAAATATTTGGTCATAGTAATGGCTCTTTTTAGTGCTATTTTCTAAATAAATCC
Organism: Codonopsis lanceolata; assembly: GCA_013146195.2. Lineage (NCBI taxonomy): Eukaryota > Viridiplantae > Streptophyta > Magnoliopsida > Asterales > Campanulaceae > Codonopsis > Codonopsis lanceolata. The sequence goes on from CM028377.1 coordinate 72,611,737, forward strand.
GGGCAGCACAACTGCTTATATTTTTATATCGGGCCAGATGAAAAGTAGTACTTTTTACAAATAAAAATCTTAAAACTTACCTACTAGCGGACTAGGGTATGCTTGCTCTGTCCTTCAGGGAGAGGGAGTCTTTTTTGATAAAGTGGTGCGCGGATTCAGGCAGAATGAATGCTTCTGAAAATTTCTTTTGGCCTCGGGATCCGGGCAGAGCAACTGTTTAGGAGTGGTTGATTGATTTGGTTGAGGGAGGCGGAAATCAGGCAGAACAACGGCTTGTTTTTGGCTGATTTGACCTTTTAACTCGGGCAGAGCAACTGCTCTTTTCGAGATTTTTGGATCGGGGAAATAGGGTGGAAACCTAGCTGGAAGGCTAAGGCTCACTTTGACCGGTTGGTTTTAGGTTTGGAGGAGATTTGGCAGGGTTTTGAGGCTTTATAGGAGGATCACTCACTATCTCACTTCGCTCTCTATTTCTTCAGCGTAACAACCACGCGGAGAGTTTTGGGGAAGAAAAGGTGTGTCCTGAAAGCGAACCCCAAAGGCTCTATTTATAGGCTGAGAAGAGGACACGGGAGGAATTTCTTTTTCACTCTTCAGGCTTCAAATGATTGTACAGGACGCCGGATAATTTGCACTTTACGAACTGTAGCTGTCCTGTAGCAGTTTGGGGAATCCTGTAGCTCAATCTGGGCGCCACCCATATACAAACTGGGTGCTGCCCCCATTTCCTTCATGGGTGGCGCCTAGTTTCAATCTTTGGTCCTTTTCTGGGACTTTGGCCCCCTGCATTTCACTGTTTTACACATCCTGCTTTGTCTTTTGCATCTTTGAACCCTGTAACTTGACATTTGTTAAGATTTAACAGGTCTTGATATTTCATGACATGTTACATACCAGGGGTACGAAATTGGGGTGTCTACAAGAGGCGAAAACAACCAAGCGGAGCAGTCATACTGCCCAAAATCAATCAAAAGAAAAAAGACTCTCTCTCCCTGAAGGACAGCGCAAGCATACCCTAAGGCCTACCAAAAGGAGGTTTGGTACGGGATAAAACCCCCACACTTCAAGAGGTAGGTACCTTTAAAAGTTTATTTACTTTTTATATAAAAAAAGGTGCTATTTAAATAGTCACATATCACAAAATAAGCAGTTATGCTGCCCAAAATTCTATAACAAATAGCACTAAAATAAGCCGTTATTATGACGAAATTTTTATAAATATATTTGCAATTCTAAAATGAGGCTGCTTTAAGTTTCTTTATTTCTTTCATTTTATACGCATATATATGTTTTAATTGTTTTATTTAAACTGTTAATTTTATAAAAGAGCATATTTAGCCAAAAACCTATTTTGAGACCGAAAGGGCGAGTTTGGTACCTAACCCCTTCCTAACTCGTAACTTAGCCTCCGAACCCTTTTTATAAATCTGGTTATTTTTTGTTTTTCTTTGTTTATCCTTAAAATAAAGATGGCGACTCTGTTATTCACATTTTGAATCCACAATTGATTCCACGTGCTCCAATGGTTTTAAATGGTTTAAAACCACCCTTTCAAGAGGGGGAAGAAAGACGGGCACTCACAGGTGTAGATATAGGTTCGCGTGTGTTCTTAGTGTGCTTAATGGACCCTTTAATTACCATGTGGACGGACCGAAAAGCATGGCAAGGCGCTAAGTATTGCAAACATGGTCTCAATCTTTACATCTAGTGAGCAAACCCTTACCGAGATGTTGATTTACATAAGATAGACGAACATAAGATGGATATACAAGTGAGACTTCCTAGATGGCGACTATGTTACAAACTTTGAATTTATCTCATATTTCACATGAGACGTTGTTCTTAAATGGACCCTTTAGTGGACGGACCGAAAAGAATTACTAAGTATTCATGATCATTACGCTTCTTTACATTAGTTTAATTGATACATAAGATTAAGATGGATATACAAGTGAATCCTACTTCCTAGACGTTTTACAAACTTTGATTTATCTCATATTTACATGATTTGTTAATTAGTTTATTTCATTGCTTTTTAGTTAATTTAATAAACCAAAACCCCCTAGTTATTAATTGTTTTATTTTGATAGATTAGTTAAATCAGTTTTAATCAAAACTCAAATTTTTGTGGTTCGACCCTTGTGTTTGCACAACTATACTCTGGTTGACTTGTGCACTTACGAGGTAAATAAACAATACATCAGTTACCATTTGAAAAATAGTCATTGCCGGTTGTTCCAAAATTACATTGTAATGAGAGTGCAAATCATAACCATAAAAGTGATCTCCTCTGTCTACATCTTATTGTCCTCCCCCAACGTGACCATTATCTTAATTGTTCCCTTCACGTTAACCTTATGATTGGAAAATCCCTCTAGTTGCCTGCCATACGGGGTCAGGTGAGCATTAGACAATCCCATAGCCTTAAAGGATGAATAATATAAGATGTCTCTACTGGCTCCTGTATCTGCAAAAATTCTTCGCACTTTATGTTTTTTGTTGTCACCATTACGGTTGCAATAACTAGTAGTTGTTCAACATGTAAGGGAGTTGGTGCTAACTCCAATCGGGCAAAACCGATAAATTTGTTCTCATCTCCCGGCTTAGGGGGTACAAAAGGAACTTGAGTCAGGCTGAATATATGGTTTCTTAGTTGATTAGTACTTGGAAATTCCTCCTTAATTACTCTTATGACAGGGATGTCCTCTTGTCAAGGATTGTTGTCGTTTCTTGCGGGTCGTGGCTGCCCTGCTCTGTATTTGTTGAAGACTCCTTGATCTACCAACCTTTGTATCGCCTTTTTTCAACTGGATACACTTGTCAGTCCTTTGTCCAGCTTCTTTATGATACTCACAATATTTCTTTGGGTTCCTTATGTGTGATGTGTCCGGGTTCATTGGCTGTGTTGCAGGCATGTTTTCAATTCTCATAATGGTCGCAATTGTGTGTTAAGAGGGGTAAACTCCTCTTGATCTCGTTTTTGGCCAAACCTGGCCAAGGTTCGATAGCCTCCATTTCCCCTGTTATAATGTCGCTCATAGCCTCGACCTTCGTATCCCATGTCACCTCTATTGCCCTGATAGTTTCAGCGGTCATTGTTTCTCACTTCCTTTATTGCCATCTTCGTTCCCATTTCTTCTATCTGCCTTTTTTCTTCTGGTTGTGGCTCAGCATTGCCTATGTCTTGAGCTCTTTGAACAAATCATCCTGATTCATGGGAGCCCTAGCCCCAAACTCAATTTTTAAGTTCCCAGGTGTCAGCCCACCTTCGAAGCATGTGATCACCTCCTTATCAGAAATGTTCAAAATTTGTACCAGCACTGCCCAGAATCTTTCCAGGTAACTAATTGTAGACTCACCTAGTTTCTATTTCACATTGCTTAACTCACCCCTTGATTTTGGTTGTTTGCCCGCATTTCCAAAGTCCCCGATAAATGCCTCGTGCAATTTCGACCATCCCGCAATCGATCCCTCTGAAAAATTTATGAATCAGGACGTTGCTTTCCCCTATAGCGACCCCACAAATTTTTTGCATAATATTGTTTCGTCTTCTATTAATAATGTCATGGTCATCTTCACATCTAAGCCATGGTCACAAGCATTAGTAAGGCCCACGTACTTCTGAAAAGTCGGGTAGATAAGTTTTGGATTGGGCGGGGCAACCTTCATCCAATCTGCAAATGGGCAAAAACAAGTGTGGATGAACCGATTTATATGTTTTCTCCTTCTCAATTGCATCTATTCTCTTTCTTAAGTATTACAGCTCACCCCCCTCCCATGTTTGTCTGTTATAGTTTGCGGCTGTGGAACTTCGACCTGGTTTGGTGGGGCGTGAGTGGTGGGTGATTTAGATGCCCAAGGTCACTTCAAATATTCCACATGAGCCTCCAGCATGGTGGGGATGGGGGCCTAAATCGCCCTCCTTACTCCTTACACGGGCTCGCCTCTGGGAACCCAACCTCTTCATGGCACTCACCCTGTTATGTGTAGGTGCTGCATGGTAAGGTTTCTAGTTATTTGCTCATCGGCTTGTATTTGCCTTGATCTTTCCACATCCAATCCCCTTCTCGCAGAGTGTTCTTCGACTGAATACAACAGTTTGCCTTTGAGAAGCACTTATTGTAATCATCTGTGGCGGGGTGATATGTGCAAGCTGCGGAAGAACGCACAACATGGAGGGTGGGATGGTTATTTCAGTCATGCCCATTTCCCGCAGCTGCTAGTTGTTCATCATGATTTTCATTAGCACCAGTTTGAGTTTGAATCTGTTGCACATGGATTTGGCGAGCAATATCCTCAGGATCCTCACCACCAGCAATTATGGACCCCGCCTTCTTCTTTCCCAACACCGTCCGCAAATCCTTTCCAGTTCCTGCCTCGGCGGCCCTCTTCTTGCTCGTGGCTGCCCTCTTGCCTTTGGTTACTTTTTTAGTGGTCAATATTTTTTCCTTTTTGTTTCTCAGCATCCTGGTCGTAAGTGCCCAGTCCTTCATCCCTTGGCACCCTTGGCTGCCCGTTACTGCTGACGTGTGTCAAATCGTCAAAATTAATTCTCCTACTTCCCAAATAACGAGTATAAGGTAAGTCGTGATCGTATCCACAGAGAACGTCGTATTTATTTCCTTAAGAATTGTGATAAAACAAATGAAACTTACGATTGATGATTTTTTTTAATCTAAATTACTAATTAATGAAAGAGAAAATTGAAACTAAATTTAAAATACTAACTGTAAACAAAACATAAAAAAAAAAAAAAAAAAAGGTCCAGCCAATGAATCAATTTCCATCTTGAATTTTACTACTGATCATTGATGCAAAAAAATGTCTCGTTCAATTACAAATAAACCGGTTATAGCTGTCGACAAACGCTTAACACTCAATCTTTAGATCATTCTAAATAATTCGATCTCACGGTAGTCAAATAACGAAACTTCAATTGCTCATTGACTGGAGAAGTAAACTAATTACAACCCTACTTCAATGAAAACAAACTTCTAGTGACTCTTGTTCCCAGTGAATATTTTTCTCTCATTTTCCTCCCTAGCTATATAGTTCTCTCCCCCCCTTTCCTTTGAAGACTTCCTTTCTATTTATATGGGAAAATATGGAGGAAGTTTCTACCCACTACTACCATTACTCCATGATCTAGGTCACTACCCCATGTTCCTTCATACTAGGGCCTCAAGCAACTATTCAAAGAATGGTCAAAAAGAAAGAATGAAAATAATAAAATCCTAACATAATAAAACCAAAATATTAAATAAGTCTTGAACTCACAAAAAACTTCAAATTCTAAAGATATTAATGTTTGAGCTTGAAAATATTGTCAGTCATTTCCGCCTGGCCAAGCGTTATTAGCATTGTAAACTAGTTGCTTCCAGCACAACTTTTAGTCTTTCGCATGCCCACGTGCTACCTCATGAAGTTATTTTCTCTTCAAAACAACTCTTTTGCTCCATTTTTTTCCAAGTCACTCAAGCATCTATAATCATCAAAAAAACACAAAACAACCACAAGTGTAATATTTATTCACAAATTAAGCACAAAATCAACTAAAAATATCACACATATGTGTATTTATCACCTGCTCTAGAATAGCAGTTGTTCTACCTCCTACCTAGAGCTGTCAAAATGGATTGGGCCCGTCTGGTCAGTCCACCTCGCCACCTAAAAAATGTGGGTTGGGTTGGGAAAATATGAACCCATTTAGAGGCAGGCCAAACAGTCGAGCCCACGCGGGTTACGTACTGGGACGGGGCAGGTTGGGCGCGGGCTGACCCGTCACTTGGAAGATGTAAATACAAATTACAATACAAGTTGTATTGTTAGATCTGACACATGATATACACGAGTTTGGCATTGGGCAATGGCAGACTGGAAATCACACACTAAAAGGTTCACCAAAATCACTACTCTTCTTCCAGACTTCCACCATCGATTTGCTAATAGCTCTACCAGTCTACCTCTCTCCGGCCACCGCCTCTTTCTCTCTCAAGTCTCATCTCACCGGATTACCGGAGTCACGACTCACGAGCATCTTTTCTCTCATCTAGTCATCTACTTATCTTCACTGGCTATTAGCTGCCTATACGACTCGAGCTATCAATGGATTATTAAGATTTTATCTTTTAATTTATTTTTGTGGCTTTTCTATGCAGATGACGGTAAAACAATTAACAAAACAACTCTACCAGATGAAGAGGCCAATGTTTTTTGAGATTCTTGACGAGGAAGAAAATGAAGATTCTACAAAAGAATGAATGTGTGTGCTTGTTTTTTGAATTATTTATAAACTTAGTATTTGTTTTTTATGAATGGTGAAAAGCTATTTGTTTTTGAGATTATTAAAAAAAATTGTAGTTATTTTTAATGAATGGTGAAAAAGTTAGTGTTATTTTCTTTTATCAATTGTGAGAATTTGTGTTAAATTATTTTTTTAAGAATCGTGGAAAATTTGGTGGGTTGACCCGCTCAACCCGCAACCCATGATGGGTTGGGTTGGGTTGGTTGGTATTTCTTAGGCCCGTCACCATTGGTGGGTTGGGCTCGCCCCGCCCCGCCAACCCACCTTGATAGATCTACTTTTACCCCAGTTTGAAGCACCACGGGCTCAGGGCCGGTACCAGCTGTCACTCTTTCTCCAATCATTTGCACCAATCAAGTTTCAGATCTGATCACGTTGATTGTTGCGTATCTGGCTTTCAGGTCGTTTCCCGGCAACGGAACCACTTTATGATGTTGTTTCGGTGTCACGGATACAATCGAGAATCTGTTGAACAAGCCTGGATCGGTACCTAAAATAGACAAGCAAACGTTACCTGATCAGTGGCTGGCCCTGTAAATCCCCTATGGTGTGAGAGTCAGTATGAGACCGATGATATTGAGAGAATGGAATTTGACAGCGTAAAGAGACAAAAAAAAGAGTGCATACCTTTCTGTGAAGGGTCAGTGCCTTTATATAGGTGTTGTGCGGATTAAAGCTCGTTAGCAAGGGGGCCTTCTGAAAGGCGTATCTGTTGAGGTGGACAATATCATGTGATATAGATTAGTGGCAGTGGACACTTGGACTGGACTATGTTATAGCCCGATTGAGGGTGGGATATGACTAGATGGAGATTTGTTCAATAGAGGACGGAAAAATGCATTTTCTAGGGCCGCTAGCAATGGCTTGATAAGTAAGGCAAGGTCCGCACATAGTGCCCTCAATCATCAAGCCATAAGTCCCCTTGTTATAAGTTACCGGTTGTAAAGACGTTCTTACCCCTTTCCGGGAATTATGGGCGGCTCAGATAGCTTGTACATTACATATTGTTGAGAATGGGATGACTCGATTCACTAGGCTAGGCAAGGCGACGCATCAGGAAGCGGTCGCGCGTCTTAGTCAGAGGCATTCCCTAGAAAAGAAGCGGTCATGTCCAGTCGAAAGAAGCGACCGCGTCTGAAGAACTCACATACCTTAGATTTACTTAAAACCATTAAGTTAAAACCAACTAGCTTAAAAACTTGTCCAAAATCCATAAATCGGTTTTAAATTTAGACCTTATAACAAGTCTAAATTTATCTGCTGAAACACTCATTAGATAAGATATCATATGTTGTTTATACAGCAGATACCCTTTTGACTTTGCTTAGTAGCCTACATTCTAGTGTCATTCTATCTGCCTAAAGCATAAGTCATCAGCAGCTAACAGCTGCCTGATACACAATGTCAGCACATGTTTATACTCTAAATTTCTACTTGTTGAAAACATTGTAGTCATTTGAAAAAGATCTAACCTTCACACGCTTAGTATAAAATATTATTTTGGTAAAACTTTTTTTGAAACAAAAGAACTATTTACATGTCCTATCAATAAAGACTTTCGTGCATGTCATAAATGGTTTTTTATACTCATACCTAGCTAACAACTCTCTTTAATATTTCATGCTAGGTAATACTTTTTGTTTCTTACAGTCTTCCAGAATTTGTGGGCATTCAATGGAACATCATTTCATTAAGAATTTCAAGATTCAACCTCGCTCTCTCAAACAGCTACAATTTTGGATATCTCTATAAAATGTTTGAAGCAATGATTGAAAAATACATTTTTTGCAATATTACGTGCTCAAGCTTTTATAAATCAATATTTCTCTACAGCACTCATAAAAAGACAAACACGTCGAAGCTCTCATTCAAACCAATAACTTAAATCCTTCCTTCCTTGAAGAGTTTCTTCTCCAAAACATCACTAACGAGTTTCTTTCATAGATATTCTTTTCTAGTTTCTATTTTGAGCAATCTCTCGATTCTCTATTCCATTATTTCTTTTACATCCTTAAAAAAAGGTGACAGATTGTTGAACGAGTTTGATTCTTACTAGATCAAACTCCTCAAACACTGATTTTTGTTGTAAACTGATCCGTTAGTGATCACTTAGCATATATATAATCTTAGTACACTTCAAAACCTAAGTTTGACCAACTTGGTAGTGGACGTAGCAGTTTAAACACTGTGAACCAATACAAATAATGTGTTCTATCTACATGTTGTTTTTACTATTTACAACACTTAAACAGCTACTATCTACTTAAGTGTTCAACAGTTACAGTCCTGATGTCTTTACATAATTGATTTTATATATTGTTCTCCAATTCATTCTTTATACTTAAGTGATCAAAAGAAAACCAAACCAAGTTGTTTTAAGTTCACCAGCTGTTACCTGCTGATTTTACATCGGCTGAAAACTTATTTTTTCTGCTGCATCTTTTGAAGGTTTTCAAAATAACTCTTAAAGTTTTTAAAAGGCTATTCACCCTTCTTTAGCCTTATTTCATTGCCAACTGAACTTACAACGCCGATACAAAAGCGGTCGCATCTTGAGAAGTGACGCGACCACGTCGCTACAAGTCGCGTTAGTATTTCATTGTTTAAATCAGTTTAGGGTTTGGTATTATATACATATGTATATAATTATAACCCTAAAATATGTATATGCTTAACAATAATAAAATTTTGAAAGTCCGTTAACTATAATCTCTCTCTCTTCTTTATCAATTGAACTTGCATTACTTTGTGATTATTTGCTATTTATTTTCCGATGTGCACAGCCCATACTAGTTACAACATCCAATAACCGAGAAAAAAAATCCCCAAAAAAATTCCCATTTTGGCTTTAGGACGAAATTTGGTCAAGTATTCTTTTGCATTGGTCAAGTCGGACATGCTGGCATTTCATTCGTTTTGTAGCTCGTATGAAGCCTTATTGTTGCTTTTCCAATGAGTGATCAGTTCAGAATGTAAACCCTGTGTCTTTCTTCTAACATCAATATCTTCAAATTTATAGAATTAGATTAAGGACAATGATAGGGTTACTCTTATTTTGTATTAAAATATCTATACTTTATGATGTGACATACTTTCATTGTTTGACATACTTAGATTAAATAGATAAATAAAAAGCTAGTCAAATTAATTAGGACTCTTTGCTCGGAACTAAGGGATTGGGGGGTGAGAATGAGAAGCATGAATAAATGAGAAGGAAGGGAAAAGAAAGAAGAAAGATATATGTGTGTGTATGAAACACGAGAATCATATGTGATACAATTAATAGATGGGCAATGCTAGGGTTACTCTTATTTTGAATCAAAATATGGGTACTCTGTAATGTGGCACACTCTTATTGGCTAGAGTGCTGAGACCACAAAATGTCCAACAAATGAAAGTATGTCACATCACAAAGTACCCATATTTTGATACAAAATGAGAATGGCCCAAACATTACCCCTTAATTGTAGAGAGAAGGGCGGGCTTGCAAGAAACGTTTGTCTGAGAATCTGTTAAAGAAAAAGCGATAAATCACTCAAAGACAAGCGACTTTGAATCCTTTTACATTACACCATCATCATCATCATCATGTCTATCTATATATATAAATATATAAACGACAAGTATTGAATACCTCACAGTTTTGATGAAAAGGAAAGTAAATTGAAGGGCTGATCACGAGTAGAGAGAGAGGGGGGGGTAAATAGCAGTGGTGGTGGCGGTGGCGGTGGCGGCGTGGACGAGGAGGAACCGAAGCTATAATTAAAAAAAAAATGGCACCGGTGGGACTGCCTCCAGGTTTTAGGTTCCATCCCACTGACGAAGAGCTTGTGAATTACTATCTAAAGAGGAAAATCCATGGACAAGAGATTGAACTTGATATTATTCCTGAAGTTGATCTCTATAAATGTGAGCCTTGGGACTTAGCAGGTCTCGTTCTTCTTCTTTTCTTCTTCTTCTTCTTCTTCTTCTTCTTCATGATCTTCTTCTTCTCCTTTCTGACTTTTTCATTCATGTTGCAATTAATATATCTCTCTTTCTCTCACATTAATTATAACAAGATTAATAAGATTGCTTCAACAATTAATTTGGGTGATTATTTTTATTTATTTCAATGTGTTGCAGAGAAATCATTTTTGCAAAGTAGGGATCCGGAGTGGTATTTTTTTGGACCAAGGGATAGGAAATATCCGAATGGGTTCAGAACAAATAGAGCAACCAGGGCTGGATACTGGAAATCAACAGGGAAAGATCGGAGGGTAACGTCCCAAAACCGAGCCATTGGAATGAAGAAGACATTGGTTTACTATAGAGGCCGAGCTCCCCAGGGAATTAGGACCGACTGGGTTATGCATGAATATCGTCTCGACGACAAAGACTGTGAAGACATCTCTGGAATCCAGGTACCTGACTTGATCTCACCACCCCTACCTAGCTACCCAAAATTTACAAATATAATTCTCTAGTCTATATATATATATATAAAGATAATGCAACAACGACTGCATTGATCATCTCTTCCCATTTCACACTACTTGAATGCTCTTTATAACTCCACGACGACTGCATTGATCATTTCTTCCCTTGCCCGTTATACAACAATGTGGTATTAGCACAGTACATTTTATTAGTTGTAGGCTTGTTGTAGCTTGTATAGTACTGCTAACACATCGATCATGGCAGAAAGAACTCTCAGTTGATGTTTGGTTAATCTCTTTAACGAACTAAGAGTATGACTTAAGGCAAAAACTTAGGAAATACCATCTAACTGGTAATGTCTATAAAACGGATCTCCCGGCTCTACCCACCGTGTATTGGTGGACATAAGTTGTGAGAGAGTGGGCTAGCTAGTTATCCAAGCTTTAACTTGCAAGCCTCCTCATTTTGGACCTGCAATGCTACCTCTCTATATGTTGCTATGTCCATTTGGCCTGGTTGCATGTGGCTGGCAACCAGTGGCGGATCCACCTTAGTCCTAGGGGTGTCCATGGACACCGCCCAATAAAAAGTTGATATTTAACATGGACCCTCCAAAAAATTTATTGGACCCTCCCAAATTCTCTCGTAAAAATATTGCCAAGACGGATTTACAAATCGAATATCCGATCAAATTTTAAATGATTCTCTTGTATATTATATCGAAAAAGGTATGTTAATGAATGTTGGTGATGATGATATAATTACGTGTTTTCAACGTATGAAAACGCGTAAATGACAAATTGTAATTTCTAATTTTTTTTTATGTAATACTCTCTCCGTCCCAAAATATATGACGTTTGGGATAATTTTTGTTCAAAATAAATGACACTTTGTAATTTTCAAAGAACTTTTTCCTTTTTTTTCCAATTCTACTCATATTTATTGATTTCGTAACATTTAATATTTGGCTAAAAATATCAAGACACCTCATTAATATTTGGATAAGGGCCAAACGTCATATATAAAGCCCTACGTCATATATATTTTGAAAGATGGAGTAGTTAAAATTTTCCCGCTAACCGATGAGGCAAATCTAATGGTTATGATATAACACGAGTTATTCAAAATGTACTTTCAGTATCTCAATCAATGTGTACATTGTAATACATAACCAGTATGAACCACGGAACTATCAAAGGTGCATAGGTGACTAACGTTTTATCAACAATGTTAAAAATCAGTCTCGTTAACAATCGACTCATGACCGTTCTCTGATCAACGTACCTCAACGGAAAGGTCTCGAGCCATAACTCATAACAATGTGGTTTCGAACTTTATCCAATTAATTAAAAATGAAAGAACATTAATAGAACACCCTGTAGGCTATAGCTATAAGTATTCTTCACCATTCACCAACTGTGGCTTTTATTTTTTACTTTCCTAGATCCATCCCTTTCTTTTTAACCTGATCATCTCTCTCTCTCTCTCTCTCTCTCTCTCTCTCTCTCTCACCACGTCTATGTGACTTGGAAAGCATAACAGTCATTGCCGACGATTACTCTCAGTCTCAGGATCAAGATTTGCCTTCAAAACTTTCAAACCCCTCACTTTAATCCCTTTTTTTCCCTTTATTACTCCATCAATGGATAGAAAGCAAAAATTACTCGCCAAAACTAGAGATGAAGGAGGTTTTCACTGGTAATATTGATCAAGGGAGGGAACGTGCATGGAAAGGTTTGCCTTTATTTTTCTTTTTCTGTGTTTCTTTTTTAAATTTATTATATTAAGTAATTACTTATAAGATATAAACACATTATTCGTTACTTGCAAACTAGTAAAGAATAGAGATTTAGAGATGTGACAACTGACAACGTAGTGACAAAGCTTGGCTTCACTTTGCCTTTCTCCCGAGTGAGACAAAAGTAGGATACGGCCTGAATCTCTCCCCAACCATACATATATCTTGATTTAGATCGATCCATGGGAGAGTATTAATTATTTAGCACACCATTTAAAAAATATATATTTGATTAGATTATTAATATTAATTTGATATATAATTTATTTTAAAATTCATATATATGTAGCTTAAAATTAAAATATAATAAAATATAAAGATAAAATAATAAAAATATTATCTTAATTGTTTTTAAATAAAACAATTATTTAAAACAAACGAAAAAATAATAATAAGAAGAAGAAAGTGGGATAATAATTTTTGAGCGGAGTGAGTGATTATTTTTGTATGAAAATCTAAAAGCACGGCTGCTATGCACTTTGATGGTGTAAGAAGGTGTCGGTTGCTTACTTGCTTTTCACTTTATTCCATAACCCAATGACCATCTAAAGGATTTGTTTCTGAAAAATTGTTTTTTTATTAATTAGAATTAGAATCTTCACTAAATATTAGTAATTGAATCTTAAACATATGTATGTTGGTCCAAAATATAGAAGGAGTGGCTATTTCATTACAATTTTTGTTAATCTATTATATTCTTAATTATTATATTAAATAAATATATGTTTGGATAAAATTATCTTTTTTAAGTTGATTAATCAAGTTATTTTCTTAAATACCTTCTAATATTATTTTTTTATCAAACATTAATGGACAACATAATTATTCTATTTATATTCTTAACATTTTACTTCATCTGTTCCAAGCAAAGAGTCCATCATACTATTTTTGGATGTTTCACGTAAACAGTCCACTTTAAAATATTATACTTATAATTTTCATAATATTTCATTTTTATTCTCCACTTGTGTGGTAATCATATTGGTTGTGCTTAAGTATTTTTGTAATTTTGAGCAACTATAATGACATTAAAATATCACTTAATTATTTGACTTTTCAAACGTGAACTCTTTTGGTGAAACGATTTGAGTAATTCTCAACAGACAAAATACTTTTTTTTGTAATATATATGTTTAATCAATTTTTCTAATTACTCACGTTTCATATTCCATTATCATAAAAATAATATGATTAAAACTATTTCTACCATTTTAGATTATATTGGATATTTTATTTTCAAAAATTAATATTCTAATTTAGTTTAAAATATTATTTTAAAATATCAATTCAATTATTATGGTAGATATGAAACTGAATATTAATTTCAATCAACTCAAGAAGTAAATTTTCTCAATTATAAAGATAGACAAAATATTTAAATATTATGCTACGATTTCATATTATGATTTTACTATTTGATTATTTTACTATTAGATCCTTTATTTTTTTTTCATAATCAATGGACATATATTTACTCAAAGTTTGGTAGATAAAATGTCCTTGCGATATTTTTTTATTATACAATACAGCTTTAGTCATAAGATTAATTAATAAATCCATTACAAAAAGTAAAAATAATAATAGAATAATTATGTTGTTCATAAATATTTAAACTAAAAAATAATGTTAAAAGGTAATTAGAAAAGTAACTTGATTAGTCAACTTAAAATTAGTAAGTACTTGATGGATAATTTTGTCTAAATATGTATTTATTTGATATAATTATTAAAGATATAGTAGATAAGTAAAATAATTGTAGTAAAAATAGCATCTCCCAATATAAAATGTTAGAATTATGTTTATTCCCTTACATGAGAGATCTATATGTACACTTGGACCATTACCTCATGTAATATCCACTCACATTATAGTAAATTAATATAGGACCCAATCCGATATCAAATATAGCTATATCTGAAATTTTGTATTCTCAATCCGATAAATTACATTTGAATGAACCTACATGCTTCATTGTCCATCATTAATTGAAAAAAATTGAGATTGATTAGATTGAGAACAATGGGAATATGAAAAGATACTAAAAGACGTAAAGCGGAAGACAATGTCTATATATTAGCGTACAGACTATGTATGTGTATAATAATAAAAAAATCAGATTAGATCGGATGGATTGATATAGATAAATCAATATTTGATCCACTAACTAAAAAGATGAATGAATTCAAGTTATTGGATCCATTATACAACTCCAATATGCATGTTCTTTTATCAACTGAACCCTCAGTCCCACAACAATCACTCAAATATGCATGTTCTCTTACTTGGGAATTTTTGGCAATGAGTGGATTCCATTATGTCCGTGCATGTTAAATTTTAATGAAGACTAACGAATTAGGTTCAATTCATATATAACGTGTTTGTTAGTACAGTGGTCATCTTGGTAAGTTGAAGTGCGTACGATGATTAAAAAAAAAAAGTTTTTCCTAACATTTTATACCTTTAATTTTGTATTTGCGTCACACAACACCTTTAGAAAAGAATAACACGAACTAGCTTAACATGTCGTATTAAGAGCAAAACCACGTGTTTGAGATTGCAGGACTCGTACGCATTGTGCCGAGTGTTCAAGAAAAATGGAGTGTGTGCTGAAATTGAAGATCAGGGGCAATCAAGCTTAACAATATCAAATAATAATAATAATCATGTTAATGAATATTATTCACAAGGTGTTGCAGCCATGAACAGCAGCGTTGACTACGAAACAATGTCACCACAGGACATGGTTCCCTTGGCATCATCGACCTCGTGCTTGGAGGAAGATATGGATAAAGATGATTCTTGGATGCAGTTCATTACAGAGGATGCTTGGTGTTCATCTTCAAATACTGCTCCTGATCAAGATGTTTCGCATGTGGCTTTTCACTAATTAAGTAAATTGGAGGTGTATGTAGCAATTTAATAATTTAATAGAGGTGATTTTTGACAATTCTTGTTCTCTCTCAAGTTTGGAAGGGGGTACCCTTTCATATTTATTTATTTATTATTTTCATTTCCCTCTTCCAATTGATGATCTCTACTCTCTAGCTAATTGTATTTAGTTCGTGTACTATTGTTAAGGCAGTAACAGTAAGGCTGATCATATCTGTAAAATGACGGTTTATATTCCTCTTCTCTTCCACTGGTTTTAGATAATATTGACCTCTTTCATTAATAAGGCTACTTGAGCGTTGTGGAATAAAAATTAAACATTTGTTCTCTTTAATCTTTGACTTTGACTTTCACTGCTCTTTTTTTTAACTATCAAAAATAGGTTGGGGAAGAGATCGAACTCAATGCCTCACATTTTGTGAAACCCTAGCTCTATTGTACGACTCTTTAAGATTATTTTGTCCCTATTACAAGCTTCGTTAACGTATTTAATTATTAATGTGTGTAATACTCTCTCCCAAAACTAAAAATCTATGACAATAACTAGATTAACTAGTTTAACACTTGTGCGTTGAACGCACGGATATATATATATTTTTAATTAAATTACAGTCAAGTAAAATGAAGACAAAAAGTTAATTAAGGAAAAATTGTGTTGGAGGCAACAATTTAATTAAGATACATCATCGTATAGTACTACCACATTGTAAAAAAAATTTCTTTCACGCTAACTGATATAAAAAGGCCCAAATAATGTCACATTCAATTAATTACGGGTGATATAAAACCTGAACATTCAACAAATTTAAAAATAGTCCCCCGAATATGAACCATGTCCCTTCTATATTATTTTCAACCATTTTACTACATTTTTTCATAATCCGAAAAAAGACGTATCATGCATCGCGATGCTCAATCGGATGAATTGTGCATCACAATGTATGAAGTACTTTTTTTCTAGTTACGAAAAAAATATAAGTGTAAAACAATTGAAAACTTTGAAAATATAACCTGCCCGCATTTTTTTCTAAATAAACTCAATCCAATTTGGCCCAAATTAAAAATCTAGTATCTACCTTTTACATACATAAATTCTTCCGCCCCTAGCATCATTCATCTTGCCCTCCACATACTTCAAATCCTAACCGATTCTCACCCCAATCTCTTCAACATCTATGCATTTCCTCTAACCCTTTATGACAAATGTTCATACGCTTGCTTTCCACAAGGAACCCTGTGTTGAAAATTTTGTACTTGTGTTAGTAATCTTGTTTTAATTGGATTCAAACAAAATTTCAATTGTTTATGGTTTTAAGAAAATTATATTTCTTTAAAGTTGATTTTCGTAGATGGGAAAGCAAACGAATTTTAAAAGTTGGATTTATTTACACCACGACTAATTTTAAATTATAAAGAAGTTATCTTGTTCCGATTTGTTTACGATTTGAAAGATATATATTGTATGTTCAAGATCTGATAAATCTATGAAAATAAAGTCAATAAATTATTTCTTGCAAGTATTTTTTAAAATTTCAAAAGCATATCTCAACATATCTGATATAATCAACTCCAAAGTTTACACCTATGTGCTTGGATATATTTTGTAGATTATATCATGAGTTTGATGTTGTTGGACATGCAATTAGGTGTGAAATAATGTTGGTCAACCATTTTTGAGGTGATAATTGACAATTGTTTCATCTACCAAAAAATCCTTCAGCTCCCATTTCAAATTCCTAGGCATCAAACTTTTAATATTCAATTAATCTGATTTCAAATGAGTGAAATGGTATTATGAGTTTTTAAATTAGAACAAATAGATTAGTAAGTGTTTTCAATGCATGTATTTAATTTTTGTGAATACATTAATTATATAGAATAAATAAAAGTTTTTATTTTTGACAAGCTGATTTAATTACCTAATCTAATTTTACATCGCATTGCATCAATTTTTATACCACGATGTATCGATTAAAATTACATAATACAATTTTGTATCGTGTTGTAAAAACATAATGAATCAGACCTTCGTGTACCTATTCTAGTACACAAGCAATAAATGATTTCAAATTAATGCATCCTTCTTGCATCTCAAATTCAAATCGATGCATCACGATTCACAAATGAAGCATTGTGATTCAAAATTAATGCATCTAGATTGAAAAACAGTGTTCAACAACGAACAAAAGTTTATTCAGGCATTTCAACTGAAAGTTTACATGCATAGCAACACAACACACTAAATGAATCTATTTTGAATCAAACACGCAAACATAATGAAGAAAAAGAAGAAAAGAGTGGGAAGTTAGGGTGGTGGATCAATTCCAAGGTGACACGCATAAGTGTTCTTCACCAAACGATCTCACCACTCTCTTCTTATCCATCCCTGTGATTTCTGGTTGTAATTTATTTTCTGCGGGCATTTTATGAACGATTTCAGGAAAATAAATTTTAGTGATTGAAAAAAAAAAGTAGAGGGATTAAATGTTAGGAAAAAAATACCACCAATAATTTCTCCTAATTTTATTAAGTTCCTTCACTTCATACTATTTTCTCATCCACCAAAACCTAGAGGGACAAAGTGTCATTACATTTAAGGGTGAGCTTGGTCCAGTTCAGTCCAGTTTTTTGGAAGAAAAAAAAAAAGAGAAAATCGAAATCAAACCAATAGTCTGGTTCTCAAAAAATTTAGAACCGGAACCAACCCAATATCTATGAGAACCAAAACATTGGTCGGGTCCAGAACCAATCAAAGATGTATAAGAACCAGGACCGGACCAATACTATGATTTTTTTTACTTTTTAAAATACATAATAAAAATTTTAAGCCTAAAACTTCATTAAAAAAAATTAAAAACCTTCGATAAAAGTACATTCAACAATTAAAAATGTCGAACTCATAAACTCATAGCATAACAAACCGGTGGAAACAAAATAATAAAAGAGTATCAACTAAAAAGTAGAACAAAAAAAGTATTAGAAATATATATATATACACACACAACATATTGGGTCGGTTCGGTCCTGGTTCCGTGTTTTTTTATTTCTAGAACCGAGATCAGCCCAAATGTCTGGTTTTATAAAAACTTAGATTCATGATCAAACAAAAGTATTGATCCGGTCCAGTTTTGATTGGTTCGGTCCGGTTTCAAAAAAATCCTGCACACCTCTAATTATATTCATGGGAGAAATTCAGACCGGTCCCATGTGATTAAATTTTAATCGGAAAAGTCTCCATATATTTATTTTAAATCGTTAAAGTACACTTTTTTAGAGAAAATAACGAAAATATCCTTAATGAAGAAAAGGCGCGCAAACAAAGTCACTGCCCAAATTTGGGCATCGCATGGAAAAAATTGGGCATCACTCAATATTTTGAGCATCGTTCAAAATTTTGGGTGTCGCAATGCAAAAGCCACTGCCCAAATTTAGGGCATTGTTCAAAATTTTAGGCGTTGCTCAAAATATTGGTCATCGCAATGCAAAAGTCACTACCCAAATTTGGGCATCGCAAGGAAAAATATTGGGCATCGCTCAAAATTTTGGACATCTAACGAGCATCGAAGAAGGGGAGAAGGCGAGGAACATACCTGGAATTGTCAAGTGTGATTTCATTCACTCCACAGCTCCACTATAGAATACTCAATTGCTTTCCAATTGGCAATATATTGATATGAGCCCTACTTAAAGGCTTCTATTCCCCTATATTATGATTTCATTCACATCTGCGAATCCATTTCTTTTTACTCTCGTCTTCTAGTGGAATGGGTCCTAAGGTGATGGATTGAGACAAAAGTCTTTTTCTTGATATCTTAGGCTTTTCTGCCACAACAAGCATAGGATTTCTTTCACCTGCCCCGAGCCCAAAATGGGATATTTTATCTCATTTCATCTTCTGCAATTTGATAAGAACGAAATTCATAGAAAGTGGAAATAAATTAACTCACTAAGGGAGGAGAGGGAAAGTTGTTGTTATTTTCTTATTCCCCAAACCGGTCACTCCTCTTTCAAGAGTAATGGTTCGGTTTTCGAAAAATATTGCTTTATTTTTTAGCTTTTTTTCATTGGAGAATGAGAACGATGACATTTAAGGAAGAAAAAAACGAAAATGTACTTTTGCGGTTTAAAAAAAATAAAGCACTTTAGCGGTTAATATTTTAAAAAATGATACCGGACCGTAATTATCTCTATATTCATTCTGCATTGCCCGACCCAATAAACAATCATTTCAAAATTGAATCGGTCAGAGGTCTTTGAGCCCATTTAGTGATGATTACCAAATGGGCTGAATGAGCTTTGTGCTGACCAAATCAGCTACAAAAGCCCATTCAGAGGCCTTCTCAGAGGTAACAAACATGGCCTAAGGAAAAGTCTAATGGTGATACTTGTTTATAGGTATCAAAACTAAATTTTGATACCTACTGCTCCCTCCACCCCCAAATTATTGTCCTACTTTCTTTTTTCGTCTGTCTCAAAATAATTGTCTTATTTGAAACTTTCTTTTTTAAGACAACATTTGTAGTCTTTTACAACTTTACCCTTACTTTTTCATCATACTTTAATTATGAGCCACATACACATTGACTTTTAAGTAAACTACACATCAAACTAATATTAATAATTCAGTCAAATGTGTTTTCTTAAATCGTACGTCAAATCCACCAAGACGATAATTTAGAGATGAAGGGAGTACTATTTATGGATATCAAATAATCATCTCCAACCATAGGTATCAAAATTTGATATAATAATAATTTTGAAAAAAATTATATCCAACTCATATCATAATATAAAAAATTAAAATACAATAATTTACTAACACATTCTATGGCATAAATATATAATCAAAATGAAGGATATTAAAATTAGGTGTGGTATTAGAGGATATATCAAATTTAGTGTCTTCCCTAATACCACACATAATTATGATATATTTTACTTTAACCATTGAAGAGCTTAATACACTTATATATCAAAATTTGATTTTGATTCCTACCATTGAACTTATCTTAAGATGACAATAAAGATTTTTTTTTAATAAGTAAATAGAAATTGAACCATTTTCATCCACAAAAGTGTTTCAACCTTGTGTGTCAATCACGGATTCTATCAATATCTAATTCGCATTTCATATGTATCTTGTTTAACGACATTTGATGAGTTAACTTGAAATTTAGATCTATTTTCGAGGTACTTTAGTTATAACACTAGTGTTATTCTAAGATAATTGACTGCTTCATTTTTAAGAAGTGGACCAACATTATGTACAAATCTCTCTCTCTCTCTCTCTCTCTCTCTCTCTCTCTCTCTCTCTCTCTCTCTCTCTCTATATATATATATATATTTATTTATTTATTTATTTATATATATATTTATATATATATATTTATTTATTTATTTAAAGTTGGTGAGGACCATATGGTTATAACACCTTACCACCTTTTGAGAAATTTTCATTGTAAAGTATCTATGTGGAAGTTTAAAAAATTCTTAGTTTTCTAGTCATTAACTAATATTCTCTCCGTTCGGATGAATAGTCTCCATTTGAAAATTAAATTTTTTTTTGTAAATGACATTTTTTATACCTTAATTTTTGAAAGTATACTCTTTAAGTGAAACATCTCAAAATAGAATAGTTGACTTTCTACCCGGAACTGATAATAAATTAATAATACATAATATTCCAATAATAAATATGATATAAGGGTATTAATATTAGTATATATATATATAACTTCTTTTATTGTCAATAGTAAAAATCTTATATTTGAAAACTTTTACAACTAACATTACTTATAATCAATGTAAGATAAAATTATTATATTAATAATAAAAGGTGAAAGTGAGTTACAACTCTTCTATTAGTAATAAAATGCGAGGTTTTTAATTTAATTACTTTTAAAATTAACATCAATTTATAACCAATGTAAGAAATATTTTTTCTAATTGTAATATTAATAGAGATGTATTTCATATTAATTATAAATTGATGTTGGTTTAAAATTCTTTTGATAAAAGATTTTTATTTATTACCATAGAAGAGATGTATCTTACATTGTTTAGAAAAAGTTGTTAGTTTTAAAAGTCTTATATAAAAAGTTTCTACTTTTATTACCAATAAAAGAGATGTATCTCACATTGTTTAAAAAGAAAAATTGGATTTTAAAGTTTTTAGACTAAAGACTTTCACTCTTACAAGATATGTATTTCACATTGGTTACAGATAATCTACTATTATTACCAATAGAAAAGATATATCTCACATTGGATAGAAATTGATGTTGGTTTTAAAAATACTATTATTAATTATTAATAGAAGAAATATATCATACATTGGTTAAAAAGTAATGTCGATTTTCAAAGTCTTTTGACAAAAGACTTTTACCATTGTTACCAATAGAATATATATAGAAAATGGCTAAGTTTGTCAATATATATTGACGAATCTTTACATTTTGTTACTATATTATTTTTTAGTGAAATTGTCATTGTACTTTTACAGATATATGCAATTTCATCACTACCCTTAACTGACATCTAATTTTAACGAAATTAATTTCAGTTGTCTCCCCTAAAACTATTTAAAATGTTGGAAGATCATTAATAATTGTTGATGTTAAAAGGTACTTTTTTTTTTTGTTCTTAAATTATAAGGGGGGACTTTTCTTTTTTCTTTTTTTCTTTTTTTTCTTTTCAGCGTTAAAAAAGATAATATTTTGTAAACAAAAAATGAAAAAATAAATGAAATATAAAAATACAAATAAGAAGAAAAGATATATTGTTTGAATAAAAAATAAGATAAAAATACTAAAATTAATTAAAATATACATTTTGTCTTAATGAATCATATAATAAAAATATAATAATAATAATGAAATATAATAAGTTTAAAATAAATCTAATCCAATAAAAAATTGAAAAAAAATTAATTCATTAAATCTAGCTGTTAACACTCATTCATTGAATTTAATTTAATTTTTAAAGAAAATTGACTAAAATTATAACTTATATAAGTATTAATGTTTTTCAACATCCCTTATAAATGGGAATTATAAAGATAATATTATTAAAAAAAACTTTTAATTCAACCTATAATAGTCACCATGAAAATTGTGATGTGTTAATTGTTTTTTTATATTAATATTACTCTTTTTATAAGAATAATTTTTACACAATTTTGTAATGTTATTTGATGATTTATGTCTTATATGTTTTATTTAATAATTATTTATTAAGTTATTAAATATTTTTTAATGATTTATTCAAAAATTAATTATTTTGAATAATTCAATAATTTATTAAAAATTAATAAAAATATTTTTTTAATAATTATTAAGTAATCTTTTAATAATTTAGTAAATAGCTATTAATAAAAAGGATAACCACCTCCATACATGTGATGATCCCAAACCATTAAATATTTTAAAATAATTTGATCTCAGTCAGTAAAGTTTTTATCAATTGTAAGTGAGCTACTGAGGCGCTATTATATTATTGATACTCTTCTCTTAATTTTTTATTTAGGCAAAATATATCATCCCTTCTTATTTGCATTTTTATATTTCATTCATTCTTTCCTTTTTTTGTTCATAAAATATTTTTTTAACCTATAAAAGAAAAAAAAACTGATAATTTAAGAACTATAAATCATTTAATTTTTAACTTCAACTATTATTAAGCATCTTCTTACATTTTAAAAACCTTAGAGGAGGCAAATGAAATTAATCGTTAAAAATTGGATGACAATTAGTGATAATGGCGAAATTGAATCTCCCTTTTCAAGTACAATAATAATTTTGCTCGAAAAAAAGTACAATGGCAAAATGTAATGATTGGTCAAAGTACAATGACGAAATTAACCATTTTTCCAATATGTATATCTCACATTTGTTAGAAAATTATGTTGCTTTTAAATTATTCTAGATTAGATAAAAGACTTTTACTATTATTAGAAATATAAGAGATATATCACATATTTGTTATAAATTGATGTTAGTTTTAAATTATTATTATTATTACCAATAAAAGAGATACATCCACATTGGTTAAAAAGTAATGTTGATTTTAAAAGTATTTAGATAAAAAGACTTCTACTTTTATTATCTATAGAAGAGAAGAGAAAAAATGTATCTCATTATATAGAAAGAGATGTTGGTTTTTGAATTTTTTTTTAGATAAAAACTTCTACTGTTATTACCAAATAATGAATTACACATTGGTTAGAGAGTGATATAGGTTTTAAAAGTATTTTTATGAAAAACTTATTACCAATAGAAAAAAATGTATTTTACATTGGTTAGGAAAATGATATTGGTTTAAAATATTTTTAGATAATGTATCTCGCATTAGTTGCAAAGAGTTGTATCTCACATTATTTAGAAATGAGTATTGGTTATAAAAGTCATTAGATAAAAGAATTTCTATGTTATTATCAATAAAAGAGATGTATCACACATTGTTCAGAAAGAAATGTTAGTTTCAAAACTCTTTAGATAAAAAACTACTATTATTATTATTTTTATTTTATAACCAATATAAGAGATGTATCTTACATTGTGAAGTGTCTAGCCCAAAAGGCCCAAACATTAGTCACGTGCCTAGAACGCCGCCGTCAAGGCCACGAACAAATCACATGCATTCAACATGGTCCGAGCTCAACTTGTAAGCGAGTAGGGACAGATCTTTGGGTGCCCATCGCTGGACTTGGATAGCTCATCCCTAGCTTTCTCTCGTGCTCAGCTACCTCAACTTTGGCTTGTTCTAACTGGCTTACTAGCTGTCAGGAGTTCTTTCCTCACCTCACCAATGTTCTTCATGGCATTCTCTTCCGATTTTTTGGAGAACTCGAGGTGTGACTCCAAGGTCTTCTTTTCCTGCTCGATCTTGGAGAGCTCGGTCACTTTGTCAATGACAATCTCATCGCTCAGCTTTAGCTCATCTCGGAGAGCGTTGACCTACTCCTCCAACTTGTTCTTCTCAATGGTTAACGAGCCTGTGGAGACGATGTTATCCATGAGCCGATCGTAGATCAACTCAGTCTTTGTGGCCATCTAAAAATGAAAAGTACAAATCAAGGACAAATTATGCAAGATCCGTTTGCGGTTATGTACTAAGGGGAAGTAATTACCTCGGCCATACAAATCCTAATCTTTCTGACCAGGACCGAGCTCGAGTGCTCGCACTCCTTTTTCAGAGGGCTGCTATGGCGGAGCCTTTTCATTATCCCGAGCTCGACGGTGGCGGGATGACCACCGCGCTTGTTCAGGTTGATCTTGTCCAAGTCAGGCACATCAGCCACCTCAACGATTAGCTTACCAGCCCTCTCGCGAGTCTCATGCATTTGAAAGTCATTTTTATGCCACGAAGACACACGAGAGCTGGAAGCTACCCCTTGGTCGTCTTACTCTGACCGTGACCTGGTTTTCCTTTTAGCAGGAGGGTCGGCAGTAGGCCTCTTGTTCGAGATTGACTCATTGGTGGACACGAGCCTAGCTAAGACAGTAATGACGGGAGCGGACAGAGTAGTAGTGGGAGAAGGGGAGGAATAACGGTGGCAGGAGTGACGGCCTTGCTTGGCTCAGCACGCCCCCGACTCTCTCCTCGCCTCGTAGTTGTATCCAGAACAGTGGGAAGGGAAGCAGGATCTTGATTAGCGAGCTGAGTATTCCTTTTTGTTGCCCCCCTCTTCGTAGCCTACGAGAATCTAGTGGCATCTTCAAGTTGCTTCATGTCTGCAATGTCAAAAGAAAGAATTATCAGACAAAATTCAGGAAGAAACAATGTGCAAAGAAAAAGATGAGCAAGCAAACCGCTCAGCGAGAAGGCAGGAGTACAACTGGTCCCGGCCATCTCACAATCAGGGCACTCGTTGGGGAATCTTCCCCCATGACAGTTACCCCAGTACGGGTGGGGCTCTTTTGTGTCGATGGTGATCCTGGGTTCTACCCCCTCCACGAGCCAACTAAGTACACCGACCAGACGAAGGAGTGTGGGGTCAGAAGTAAGCGTCACCCAGTCAAGCACCCAATCATGCCCGTCTTTTCCCTCTTTCACGCCAAGCACAGTCCTAAACACCTTGGCTATTTGGGGCTCACTAGCTCGGAAAGCATCCCTATCGTGCTTGGGGATTTCCATGTCCAGTAGATAGGAAGCAAAAGGCCATCCCACTCGGGATTCAACAAGAAGAATTTTCCCGTCCCACGCATCAACTTTGTTGGGGCCATCGCTCAGCAGCTTGAAATAGTTGGGTTAGAATGGCTAGTGATGCGTCCGTTCTTCTTATAAGCGAAAACAGGAAGAATTTTTGAAACAAGGTCATATCGGCTCAAACCCGAGCAGCCTACAAGATACAGTGTATACGACTAGAAACCTTACTGTGGTAAGGGCCAGGTCGCATGGGAGGGCGTTATTAAGGTGGAGGAATTCGACGATGAATGGGTCCAGGGGAAGTTTTAGGCCGACTAGGAAAAGTCAAAATAAAAGACCATTCGGTCTCCTTGATAGTTGTGGCATTTCTTCTCAATGTCCAGATCGAAGGCTTTCACTTGATATTTTTTGGGGTCATTGCCCAAGGAGTAGAACCAGGCAGACACGTCCTCGTCACAATTCAAATCATCCCATTTCAAGAGAGTAGATTCATCGATCACATGTTTTTTTGCCTTTTCGGCGTGCAACCCTTTTTTCTTCTTTCCCGATGAGCACTTGTGCTTGGGGACTCATAACCAGAACGCCTGTCCTTCTCGACAGACTCTTACTCGTTCTCAACGTCGGCATTATGATCTTCATCCTGCTCGTCTTCAACACTTGCATCATGCTCTTCACCAGAAATAACCAGAGACCCTTGCTCGGGAATTTTACGAACGACATCAGTAACCAAGGTCTCATCCTGCTCAGTTCCTTCAGAGCTTCTGGATTCAGTTTCAAATTTTTCCTCGCTATCAGATGAAACACCGTGGTTGTAGCTACGTCCTTCAATCTCTGAGTCGCTCTCTTCGCAACAAGACATCTTACAAAAATCGAGGAACATACATTAATTCATGCCCGTAAAAAACAGGCGTGAATGAACAGGTAGAACCCTCGGTTAGGGTTTTACATCTCAAACCAGTGAGCAGGGCACAAGTGAGAAATTTCCTCAATTCCTACTTATGTGTGTGATTGAGTTGATACAAAAGTCAGAAGGTGCAGACAAGATGAATGTAGAAAGTTTGGATAGGGGAACTTTCTGGAAAATGGCGTCAAACAGAAATCAAAGGAAAAGTAGAGATCAAGAGTTTAGTGATTGGACATTGAAACGTCCAACGTGCAACGTCAAACCCCTAACCTAGGGTTCTAGCAATGCGGCCTTGATTCTTCAAAGTACATGCTGGCAATTCAGAAGCAATGAGGAATGAAAGAATTTCGTGAATTCTTAAGTTTAGTAAAAAGGCAGATGGTAGAGGGGCAATCTTTTTAATAGGCCGACCGAGGGGCAAAATGGGAAGAGAATATAGGCAGACGTGACTTCCTGGACACGTGGTACTGGAACCGAGGCATCGCATTTAATGCTGCCTCAGGAAAGATACATGCATGCAGCCTTAGCCCTCAGACGATGGTTGTACTCTAGCTTCCCATCAATACACACCTGCCCCCAAACAGCTAGAAATGGTCAAGTCTTACAACGATCAGACGATACCTCCTTCCTAAACCCAATATTATGCTCATCGGTCCGAGCATGCATGTTCTCCAGACAAGAAGCAGGGGGCCACTGAACTGCCTGGCCCAAAAGGCCCAAACATTGGTCACATGCCTAGCACCCCGTCGTCAGGGCCACGAACAAATCAAGTGCATTCAACATGGTCCGAGCTCAACTTTGTAAACGAGCAAGGACAGATCTCTGGCTGCCCATGCGTTCCAAGCAAGCAGCCTACTACCTATCGTCTGGGGACCAAAAGTGTAGCGAGCAGGTAGATGATTCAGCGAGCACAACCAGTCCGTTCAGTTATACAATAATGGTCGTCTTGAACGTGGGGAGTTAATACCGGGAGATCCGCCCCCACGTTTCGGACGTGGCCATGAACGTGCCCGCCATTCACGCTCGTGCACTTAATGTTCAGTTTCCAGCCTTTAAGGTTGGCTATATAAACTCTTTTGACGGAAGATGAAAGGTAGGCACGCTTTTATAGGCTGAAACTCACTCAAATTGATATTACATTTGAGTGTTGGCTAATTTTCACACTGGAATGCATTTGCAAGGAAAACTTCAACCTAGTTTACGTTTGCTTTGGTCGTTTGTTGACAGATTTGAGCCTCATATACGGATAAATTGAAAGCCAGAAATCCATTTGCTTCAAGCCCAATGTATTCATTGAATTTGGATACATCACATTGTTTAGAAAAAAAAATGTTAATTTCAAAAGTTTTTTTATATAAAAGACTATTATTATTACTATAGAACGATGTATCTCACATTTCTTTATAAATTAGTGTTTGTTTTAAAAATACTAGTATTATTATTAATAGAAAATTTATATATCACATGGTTATAAATAAATGTTTGTTTTAAAATTCTTTAGATAAAAGTGTTAAATTTTTATTACCAATAGAACTAAAAAGAAGTATCTCACATTGTTAGATGAATAATGATTTTAAAAGTCTCAAAATAAAATTTTTAATACCAAAAAGTCCAAAACTTAAGATGTCTATTAACGCAGTTATGTTAAAATCTTTTATTTGGATGAAAATTTATTTTTCTTTTCATTTATGACAATGATAGTAAGAATTGTACAATATTATTTTTATTATTACTATTACTATTGCTATTATTATTATTATAACAATAATACTATTATTATTCTCAAGCATTCATGTTTAACTCTTTGTTTCTCAACCATTACCTATTAATAATATGTATTAATAATTAATATAATAATGGGATATTAAAAGTTTTTAGATAAAAGATTTAAACTTTCATTACCAATAGAAATAGAAAATAAGCATCACACATTTTTTTTAAATGAATAATGATTTTAGAAGTTTTTAACAAAAAAACTTCTACTATTATTATCAAATTAAATGTTAGTTTTAAAAGTCTTTTTATCAAAGATTTTTACTATTATTATCAATACAGAATATGTATCTCACATTAGTTAGAAACTTATGTTAATTTTAAAATTATTTAGGTAAAAAACGTTTAATATTAGTAACAATAGAAGAAAAAAATTATTATAACCATGTAAGAGTTTAACAATTCAATTATAATGTTCAAAAGTTATATTATTATTACAAAAGAAGATGTATCATGCATTGTACTCGTGTAAAATACGGGCTAAATAATTAGTAAATCAAAATATTGTGCGTAATATTTTAGTTGAAAATTGAAGCCAAACTAATGTTGTCCACCGAAGAGTTACAAATGAGTTTGTACAACCATGGCACATGCTAGTTTCTCCATCACATTCTATTTGTAAGAAGTGGAGGTTAATCACACCTCAAAACACACTTTTTACATTTCATTTCTTACATTGAGGTATTGTGAATTGCAGAAAATTGAGTGTAGAGAGTGGATTTTTGGGTGTAGTTAGTCCCACACTTTGTAAAATAAAAATATTTATTTACTCTTGAAAAATATATAAGGGAGAGATTATTTCTACTACATTTTTTTACTTATCCACTATATCATTAACTATTGTATCAAATAATTATAGTTTGGACATAATTGCCCTTTTTATACTAGCCATTTGAAGTAAAGTAGTCATACATGTTTTATTTCCAAATTAATTTTTAATTCTCAACAAACAAAGAGTTATTTTTTCTATTTTTATTTTTCCAAAATACTTTTTAATTATCAACAAATAAGGTAATTATTCTTTTTTTTAGTATTAAATATGTTTATTCAATTTCATTTATGACTCGTGTCTCATGCTCCATTATCGTAAAAATAATATTATTAAGGAATTTGTCTACCAAAAAATTAGAAAATATTGGAGATTTTATCATCAAAATAAAAAAAAAATCTAATTTAACTTAAAAATATTTTTCTAAAAAATCAATTCAATAATAGTAGTATGACAGACATTATTTTGAATATTGATTTCACTCAACTCAATCATTAAAATGTTAAATCGTTTATTGGTAGACAAAAGGTTTTAAATTTGACTGTTTCAGACTATATATGATTTTATTATTGGACATAAAATTTTACTACTTGATATATCCAAAAAGCATCATACCGGGGGTGCCGAAGGTAGCGGTTGACGTGGGTCGTCGGAGTTTCCGTTCGGCGGCCAATGTTGTCATCGGTGGTGGATATTTGGCTATATTATCTGTAAAATAAACACGTGAGTCGGCGGGGAGGGCCCCGCCAAAAACCCTCCGGCGTGTTTATCATTACATATGAAAGAGATGGCGCATAGGCCCAAAGTGCGTGTGTGATTCTAAATCAGAAAAAGAGAGAAATCCCCTACTCTATGAACTAGAAGGGGTTATTTATACCTGAGGAATGGATTTAGCTCATTATGCATGGACCCAGCCCAATCTTTTGGACATCATGCAAAATACAATGGGTCATTAAGCGAGGCCCAAACACTATTGAAACGGATCCAAAATATGCACATCAGTAGCCCCCTACTCATTATTCTTCGAAATTCATCTCGAGAGTAAGGAGTACTATTCACTCGTAATCTTCCTTAATTACTCTAGATGGCCAAGGCTTAATCACTTTCATCTTGGCAGACAAGATAACAGAAGTGCTGGGATGAGTCACAGATTTAGTCGCTTTTGACCGCCATTGTATATTTTAATTAACCATTACGCCTTAGAACTTGATTGCATAAGTTTTTCTATTACAAGCAGAGCGCTACTTTGGCCAAGGTCAAGTCCTACTACTTGACTTTATGAGCGGGACTACCCTTAAAAGCTAGCGAACATAACGTCATTTGGGCCAAGGTCAAGTCCCAGTACTTGACTTTACGAGCAGGACTACCTTTGATAAGCTAGCGAGCAGAACGCCACTTGGGCCAAGGTCAAGTCCCAGTACTCGACTATGCGAGCAAGACTACTTTTGATAAGCTAGCGAGCAGAACGCCACTTGGGCCAAGGTCAAGTCCCAGTACTCGACTATGCGAGCAGAACTACCTTGGATAAGCTAGCGAGCAAAACGCCATTTGGGCCAAGGTCAAGTCCCAGTACTCAACTTTGCGAGCAGGACTACCTTTGAAAAGCTAGCGAGCAGAACGCCACTCAACCACGAGTAAACTCGAGCGGGAGCCTCTCGGCAAGTAGAGATATATCATGCTCGTAAGAAAGGTGAACGTTTGGTCTTAGGTATATTCTAAGAATCACTCGAACACCAACCCTTTTTCACGAGCAGAGATACCTCTTACTCGTGAAAAAGAGAATAATCGAGATAACAGGCTCGAACACCAACCCTTTTTCACGAGCAGAGATACCTATTACTTGTGAAAAAGAGAATAATCGAGATAACAGGCTCGAACACCAACCTTTTTTCACGAGCAGAGTTACCTCTTACTCGTGAACAAGAGAATAATCGAGATAACATACTCGAACACCAACTCTTTTTCACGAGCAGAGATGCCTCTTACTCATGAAAAAAAGAATATCCGAGATAACAGGCTCGAACACCAACCCTTTTTCACGAGCAGAGATACTTCTTACTCGTGAAAAAGAGAATAATCGAGATAACATACTCGAACACCAACCCTTTTTCCCGAGCAGAGATACATCTTACTCATGAAAAAAAGAATAATCGAGATAACATACTCGAACACCAACCCTTTTTCACGAGCAGAGATACATCTTACTCGTGAAAAAAAGAATAATCGAGATAACATACTCGAACACCAACCCTTTTTCACAAGCAGAGATACCTCTTACTCGCGAAAAAGAGAATAATCGAGATAACATACTCGAACACCAACCTTTTTTTCACGAGCAGAGATACATCTTACTCGTGAAAAAGAGAATAATCGAGATAACAGCTGACTTTACAAGATAAACTATCAATGGAGATTGAACAAGGTCATTTATTTCACAAGTCATAAAAATCTAGCGGGAGGATAATAATCGATGTATTTTATACGTTGATTTTATATGCTTCTATGACTTAAATTATGCTATTTCACGAGGCTTTTGGCTACTGATATGTGTTTTCAGTGAGTTTTGTGAGTTTCAGGGTTTTTAGTGAAAATATGAAAAACACAAGGCTTTTATATGCAAATCCAAGAAGGGTCCAAGATGAAAATTTAAGAAGAAAAGAAGAAATTACATGCTGGAGACCTTGCGGTCACAAGGTGTTCCAGACCTTGCCCCCGCAAGGTGGACAGTAGCTCAAGAAATCAAAGCCCGGAATTCAGAGGACCTTGCGGACGCAATACCCCAGACCTTGCGACTGCAAGGTGGTCAGAATGCGAAAAAGTCATGTTTTCACTGGAGATTTGATTGCAATACAACTCTACGGTATAAATAGGAGTCGGGAGCCAAAGCCTAAGCAATCTAGAAACGGCTGGAAACAGTTTTGTATAGCTTTAGAATAGATTTTAGGTTGTATAACATATTTAGATTGTGTAATTACAAGTATTGAAGATCAAATCATGTCTCCATTCATCTCCATGTGCTGTTCATTGTCTATGATGAACTAAATCATCACTAATCTAGGAGGTGGGAGGTAACTTGTATCGAATTTATGTTTTAATTTATATTTATGTTCATTCAATTCTTGTTGATTGTGGTGTTTATCAATCCCTCTATTATTTCGCTTTGAACAAATGAATGTAATCGCAAATAATAAAGACCTAGAGGTGCGGATAACTGCATGACCAATGTGCATATCGGCTCACCATCACAATAAATTGGACCTAGCGATGCACGAGAGTGATAAGTTAGGACCAGGTTCATACATGACCTAGGTGACAGATAGATCATATGTTCTTGTGCTTAGGATATAGAATGGATGAATGTTGTGGGGATGGAGGCTGAACCAATAATTCAACAGACTATATCTATCTTTCGTGAACGAACCCAAGAAATTGAATGATAATTATTTTGAATTAAATATAAAGGAGATACAAGTGAAACCCGAATCCTAGATTGTCATCCACCATAAGATCTTCATAACCTATAATTGCTGCTAATTAGTTAAACACCTAATTAATAATAGTAAATTAGAATATAATAAATATAAAAACCCCCTTAGATTAATAATTTGCTATCAATAAATTGTCTTATCTGTGATCTCTTTTCTCTGTAGGTTCGACCCTTGCTTCCAATACTATTCTATAATAGTCTTGTCCACTTGCAAAGAAATAATTAAAATAAGACATCGATCAGATAACATGAAGCTCAGCCGCGAGTAAACTCGAGCGGGGAGCATAAGTGCAGGCAGGCGCTATATATAACTCTACCACGAGTAAACTCGAGCGAGAGGACAATATGAAGCTCAGCCGTGAGTAAACTCGAACGGGGAGTATAAGCGCAGGCAGGCGTTGTGTACAACTCTACCGCGAGTAAACTCGAGCGGGAGGACAATATGAAGCTCAGCCGAACATAAGCGCAGGCAGGTGCTGTGTACAACTCTACCGCGAGTAAACTAGAGCGGGAGGACAATATGAAGCTCAGTCGCGAGTAAACTCGAGCGAGGAACATAAGCGCAGGCAGGCGCTGTGTACAACTCTACCGCGAGTAAACTCTAGCGGGAGGACAATATGAAGCTCAGTCGCGAGTAAACTCGAGCGGGGAGCATAAGCGCAGGCAAGCGCTATGTACAACTCTACCGCGAGTAAACTCGAGCGGGAGGACAATATGAAGCTCAGTCGTGAGTAAACTCGAGCGGGGAGCACAAGCGCAGGCAGACGCTGATCATCTGGTCGTGAGTTTGTGAGCAAAGAGTGCATGTATGCGTAGAACAAAATCTGAGAAAAGTGTGGCTCTCGGGAAGGAGCATATCATTCTTTTCCTTCCTTGGTGTAGCCCCCTACTTCTCGAATGCAAAGGTTCATCTTGAAGTCGAGAAGTATCGCTAGTAAATACTATTTGGTCTCGTAGTGTGTTCAAGAACAGTGGAGTTGTTGGGGAAAGTCTAGGCTCTGTTGACATGTACTTTATTCTTGACACCTTAGGAGCATCATTAATGAAACAAATATATTCTCCCACGAAATAAAATTGTAACACGTTTTATGCATTTAATTTATTCGAACAAGAAAGTAATCACATTTCCACGCTTCACGGCCAAAAAATAAGTAATATAATTATTTTGATTCATAAGAAAATAAATCATGTTGTCTATGCCCAATATCAATTGAGTAAATAATTTAAGGTATAATGAACATATTTAATGCAATTTTATATGACATGAATGTTTGTCATAATATCATTTATTGCTCGTCATAATGGGTAATTTAAGCACATTCAATTTACTTTATACTTTATGAGTAATTATCTCAAAATTAAATAATCTATTATGTACCTCTCACCCCATAATGATAATCATCAATTGTGTATATATATATATATATATATATATATATATATATATATATTATTATTGATTACTTTACACTGCAGGCGTAAGCATAATAATCATTAATATCCCCCATAGGGCTTGTTTGGTAGTCGGACAAGGATAAGCAGTATTATTAATCTCAGTACTATTAGTGTCCTCGCTATTAATCATCACTTGTGTATCGAGGGTAGTTTTGAGATTACAAATGTTAATCCCAATTTTTTTAGTGAGGGAGCTAATAATACCACCCTCCCCCTTGGTATTAATAATGAGGGGATAATGACTTTATCCGGATAACTCGTGCTATTAGTCCCGACTACTTATTGCGTACCAAACATCAGACAACTCGTCTTATTAATCCTATCTGGCCTTAATCCTGACTACCAAACGGCACCATAGAGTTTAGCGATCAAAAGGCATACGAAAGTAGACAAAAGAATTTAACTAAAGCATAAGTTAGTTTCAAGTAAACGAGTTATTGCTCAGTCGAAATAACGAAAAAGAATCATTCACAGCAATAAGTGTGAGTACGATGAGTAAATATAAAACTCACATGGCTATAATCAAATATTAACAAATTGTGCATATGAATGCATCATGTTTTATCACATTTTCATAAATAGACGAACATTTTTCTTTTTTCATGCCGACCAGGGATCATTAAAAACATAAGACACATATGGTCGCAAACGCAAAACATATTTAATTACATACATCGGTGTAGTACATCGTAGCATGCATCATTATAGCGGGTACTTCAACGTAATTATAACATTTTAATTTTACAATTAAATATAATACAACAATCTAAATATTGTATTTACTTTGCATTTAATTCATATTTAGCATGCTTTTGCATTAAAAAAATTAATTAGCGTATTGATGACGATATGATAGGCATCATTTTAAACATTAATGTTCGTACCTTTCAATGCTGGCGGTTTTAAAGCCAAACAAATAACATGCATCCAAGAGTTTAGATATAAAATATTGCAAAGCAAAACTTATTATCATGCATGTAAATCAACACAAAACTGAGAGTATAACTGGAAAAGAACACCTGATTGTGGGCATCATAGGTGATATCAGCAGAGAGGATGAATGCAAATATGCACATCACGTTATTTTGGGTCACCGGCGTATAACCGGCTTGTGAGGAGACAATGAAGTCATCAACAACCAAGGTGTGATTGGAAGGTACCGCCTACAACATATTTGGTGGCTGTTGTGGGGGCATTAGAGCTCCAATGGCATTGTTTCTTGTGCGAGCTTGCTCATCGGGCCAAGGCGAATCCACATATGTCGTTTTCTTTCAGTTTGGTGTTGTTTCGCATTAAACGTATCAATAACACGATTCTCGGCACCCATCAAATGTATCAATAATTCGAGATTCCCGGCAATGGAACCAATTGATGTATCCAAAAAACATCATACTAGGGGTGCCGAAGGTAGCGGTTGACGTGGGTCGTCGGAGTTTCCGTCCATGTTGTCATCGGTGGTGGATATCTGGCTATATTATCTGTAAAATAAACACCGTGAGTCGGCGGGGAGGGCCCCCGCCAAAAACCCTCCGACGTGTTTATCAGTACATATGAAAGAGAGGCGCATAGCCCCAAAGTGCGTGTGTGATTCTAAATCAGAAAAAGAGAGAGATTCCCCACTCTATGAACTAGAAGGGGTTATTTATACTTAAGGAATGGATTTAGCTCATTGCGCATGGACCCATCCCAATCTTTTGGACATCATGCAAAATACAATGGGCCATTAAGCGAGGCCCAAACACTATTATCCAAAATATGCACATCACTACTATATCCTTTAAATCTCACTTTTGATTTTTTATTTAATAACCAAATACTACACATTATCTCGAAGTTTGGTAAACAAAAGATGTCATTGAGATATTATTTTTTTGTTTATGCAAAAGATAACCTCGGTCATAAGCTTAATTGATTAAGAATATAGTAAAAAGTGAAAATAAAATTATTCCAATTATGTTATTCATTGATGTTTTGGATTAAAAATGATGTTAGAAGGTACTGAAAGAAACTGTGACATTTTTTGAACAATATTTCGAAAAATTAATTTTTACGGTTAAAAAAATAACGGTGGACTAGAGAGGTTACAAACTTTAGAAAAGAGACCGGCGAAAATCTTACCCAATATTATTATTTTGGGAATAATTTCCAATCGGTCCACTTTCCAAAGTTTATAACTCTTTAGTCCCTTTTTTTAACTGGAAAAAGACACATTTGGTGGCAAAAAGATAACAATACCCTTAATGAACCTAAGGCGCGCTACGGAAATGCATCGCGATACATCAATTTAAATGGGAAAAAAATAATTACCTAATCTAATTTTGCATCACGATACATCAAATTTAATTATATAATTCAATTTTGCATCGCGATTCATCAATTTTAATTACTTCATCCAACTTTGCATCGCGATGCAAAAAACATTATGAAAACAGACATTCATCTACCTTTTTTCCACTACACAGTTAACAAATGTTTCAAATTTATATGCATCTTTCATGTATCTC
Source organism: Codonopsis lanceolata (assembly GCA_013146195.2). Lineage (NCBI taxonomy): Eukaryota > Viridiplantae > Streptophyta > Magnoliopsida > Asterales > Campanulaceae > Codonopsis > Codonopsis lanceolata. The sequence continues at coordinate 72,648,185 of CM028377.1, forward strand.
AAATCCAAATCGATGCATCATGATTCACAAATAATAAATTGTGATTCAAATTGATGCATCTAAATTAAAAAAAATGTCAAACAACAACAAAAAAATCAGGTATTTCATCTTGAACAATTTACATTCATAACAACACACAAAACACATAAGTAACCATCGTTCTTCTTCGACACCCAACTCCCCACTCTCATTCCTTTTCATAATTTTTTTGTGTGTTCGAGTTAACGAATTCAACGACGATGAAGAAGAAATAGAAGAAGGGAGAAAAATAATAAATTTACAAAGTTTTTTGAATTTGAGTATTATAGGAACATTTATTTCAAAAATAGTCTTTTGCGGTTAAAAAATAGAACGGGGGAGTGGATGGTTACAAACTTTTCAAAAAGGACTGACCTGAATTTCACCATTTTTCTTTACCAAGTAAATAAAGATCGAACCATTTTCATTCACAAAAGTGTTTCAACCTGGTGTGTTAATCACAAATTATATCAATATCTAATTTGTATTTCATATGTATTTTGTTTGATAACATTTTATGGGTTGACTTGAAATTTAGATCTATTTTTGGTATTCTATAGTTGTAAGAGTAGTGTTATTCTAAGACCACTTTCAACAAGGATTCTCCAAGGTGCTTATCAAATTTTGGGAGATTCTTCCAAACACCAAAAGTTCCTTATGGGTTGCTTATTAAGCAAAAAGCCGGTTGAGGAGCTCAACAAGCTCCCCCGCTTAAAAAAAATCTTCACAAAACGATGATGTTTTGGGGAATTAGAAATCAAAACACGGCCGTTTAGGCCCCCAAACTCATCCGACAAGCCTACAACCTCCTCGCCCACTTCCTGCCAACCCTTTTCCACATGGCAGCATTCTTGGCTAATTTTCCACCATCGTTTTTCTTGGCTAATTTTCAGCCAAAAAATATATTCTTTTAATCCTTTTTTTATGAATTAAAGTGCACATTTTTGTCTATAAATAGAGATTTTATTTGTTTCATTTGGATATCAGAAAAACTTTCTATGATTTTTTCAAGTTTCTAGCCATTATTCTGTAAAAATATTAAATTAATGGAGATAAAGATGGTGATGTATGTAAAAGTGTTGAAGTTTGTACATTGTTTAAAGTGGTATTTTTTTTGTTAGAAATCTTAAGTGGGGAACTTAATGACATTTTTGTAATAAAATATAAATTCCCCAAATTGGGGAGCTTTATTGTACACGCTCTAAGATAATTGATTGTATTAGTCCCAAATGGCACAATAATAAGCTAGAAGGGGGGGTTGAATATCTTATTAGACACTTAAAAACTTTTCGTATAAGTTATTGAAACAAGCACTTACAATCTATTAACGAGATTGAAGTAGCGAAGTCTTGTAAGGAAGACAGTTCAAGTCTGCCGGTGAAGTACTACTGATAGACTTGGCTGAATACTAAAGTCTGCTGTTGAAGAGATAAGTTTACAGAGATATGAAACATTTCAAATCAGTAATCAACAGAAATGAAAGAATACAAGTATTTTGAGATGGTTCGCACTATAAAGAGTACTACGTCCACCACCAAGGCAATCAACCTTGGATTTAAATGTGCACTATGTTTTCTACTAGTTCTATTACAATGAATATATCCAATGGATCGTGTACAAAATATTTGACTTGTGTTTGGGGGTTTGGGAATTGAATATCTGGAAAAACAAGATATTCAAATGTGCAGAAGAATAGTTTAAAGAACAACAATCAGAAGCTTAAGATAAATGTTGATGTAGATCTTCTTGATTATTGTCGAGGACTTCTTGATCAGTTTATGATCTCTTGAATGCACTGAATATAAGGACTTTATGTTGTTGGAAAATTTCAGAGCAATTCAGGACTTCTGCTTTTATCTTTAGTCTTTAATGGCAGTATTTATAGCAGGGGCATTATTGAGATCCATTGGAGAAGACAAAGTGTAACAGCTCTATTAGGTTGAATGGATTAAATGCATGGAGCTGACTTGAGGGTTTCGTCTTCGTCTTGAGAGGGGTGGTGCGTGGGCGGGGTGAGCAATCGAATTTCGGACACTGCAATAGTTGAGTACAGGTGTAAGTGTCGGTCTGTTCACTGTTTGTCCTTTGTTCAGAAGGCGAAAGTCTTCTTGCTTTTCGGAAAGTTGGTCAGGCATGTCTGAGAAATCAGGGGATGTTCTATTTCAAATTCAAATTGATAAAGTCTGAATTTAATTAATCCATAAAGACTTAGTGAATGGACACGTCTTGCTTGAACACGTGCAGACAAGGTTTGCCGCTGGATGCTGAATGATGTCTTCCGGTGAAGCTTTGTTGAAATCTTCCGCTGAAGCTTTGTTGAAGTATTCCGCTGAACCTGTGAAGCCTATAAAACTATTTTATGGCAAAGTTCTATACACAGTTGCCACGCTAATTGATACGCAACCCAATTAGCGACTAATGTATAAAACTAATGTAATGAATGAACAGATGTAAATCAAGATACAAATGAGAAACAACAGATTGCTTCATTTTTAAGAAGTGGGCCAACATCACGTACAAACTAGTTTTACATAATGCGTTAAACGCATGCCATATATCTTTTTCAATCAAATTATACATAAGCAACATGAAGTGAAAAAATAAAATTAAAAGAATAAATTATTGTAAAACTAATATCATGATTAAAAACTTTAATGATAATAAATAAAATAAACAAATAATTGTACCGTAAAGATTGTGAGTTCGATATGTACATAAACTGAACAAATTATTATAATGCATGAATTAAGAAAAAATAAAATTATTAATACAGAATACACTAAATAAATAAATAATTTTTTATAAATTTTAGAATATTTTTTAAAATACAACATTTGTCATTAAATATGTGTGATTACTACTACTATCACTATGATTAAACATATACAATTACTACTACTATATATCACTATCACATAACAAAACTCACGTAATCTATATTAATCAATATTAATATAATGTGTTTTATCTTTTAGTTAGTGTATTATGAAAATTAAACACATAATTAAAATATAAGGATACAAATATAAGTGAATTTAATTATTGCTTATTACATGAATGAAAAATTCATATATATTTTAGAATACGTTTTTAAACGAGAATATATTTGTTAGATAATAAAAATTATATAACAAATTCAAATGACGATAAACCAAAGAAAAGTAACTCAAAGTACATACTTCATATAGTTATCCCTCCCCCGAAATGACCAAAATGTCATCGACTCAAAAATCTTTTCATTAATAGTGTCATCCAAATGATGTGACATTGATAATATGCGTACTTAATTATTACAACTATATCTACAAATATTTAAGCTCAATTCAATAGACAATAAAATAAACATTTAGACTATGATTGCTATCAATTCATTATACATCTCCTAGAGTATGATATAATCGGCTACTCGCCCATATACATAATCACACCCCTTTACAGTCATCGTGCATATTCTCATAGCAATTAGACTATGATTTACTTGCGCATATTCATATTCCAATGTCAATGAGCGAAAATGGAATCCAGTAATGATGATGTTGTCACCTCTCTCCAGGACTTTGTTGATCTTTAAAAGTCCACTCATCCAATATGTCATAACTATTAACTGATGCTACTACTTTTATTGGTGAAATTACGTGGTTATAGATAATAAAAACGGTCACAGAGCATTTATATTCAAGGAGAAAACTCATGTATGGCTGAGCAAACAATATTTGTTGAATATCAAATTAGATATGACAAACTTTAAGGATCAATAGTTGTTCATCAAATTATATTTCACTATGTACTTATTCTTTAGCTCTTATGAATATAATTTATCTTGACAAAACTCACATGTAAATTAATATTCAAAAAGGAATCACATTTATGGCTGAGTAAGTAATGTTTGTTAAGTTTTTAGATTGTTAGCCTCGTTTTTCTTGCATATGGGTAAGAAGAGAAAAGACAATTTCTCTTAGATTAATGGTATTTAATTTCTTAACAACTTCTTATGTTTTTTTTATTTACTTATTAATACTTGTATATATGTTCATATGTAAATAGTATCCTTATTTGGTAAGTAGCTATAGTGGTTATCTAGCAATCTTGAAATAAGTAAATTACATTTGTCATTATATATATATATATATATATATATATATATATTCCTATTTTTGGCAAGTGCATTTTGAAGGGATCTTGCTATATTTGGATATGCTAATCACATTTTTCATTATATATCTAAAGAAAATGTAACAAAACAAAGTGTTCCAATTTTCAATATCTTGTTAATTAAATGTTTAGTATAAAAACTAAGAAAAATGTAATAAAACATTATGTTTCAACTTCCGATGCATATTTATGTTTTCATTTATGGAAAACATTTAGGCGGGAAAATCACGCTTATTATATATATATATATATATATATATATATATGGATAAATCAAAATATCATGCGTAATATTTTAGTTGAAAACTGAAGCCGAAATAATATTGTCCACGAAAAGAGTTACAAATGAGTTTGTGCAACCACGACACATGCTACTTTCTCCATCACACTATTTGTAAAATAGAAATATTTGTTTACTCTTGAAATAAATAAGGGATGCACTATTTTTATTATATTTTTTACTTATTCATTACATCATTAGTTATTTTAAATAATTATAGTTTGAACATAATTTCCCTTTTTATACTAGTCATTTGAAGTAAAGTACCCATACAATTTTTTTTCCAAATTAATTTTAATTCTCAACAAACAAAGATAGTTATTCTTTTTCTATTTTTATTTTTCCAAAATACTTTTTAATTCTCAACAAACAATGTATAATTATTTTTTATTTTTATTTATTGTATTAAGTATGTTTATTCAATTTCGTTTATGACTCATGTTTCAAACTCTATTATCGTAAAAAAAAATATTATTAAGGCATTTGCCTACCAAAATTTTAGAAAATATTGGAGATTATATCATCAAAATAAAATAATCTAATTTAATTTTAAAAAATATTATTCTAAAAAATCAATTCAATAATAGTAGTATGGTAGGCATTATATTTAATATTGTGTTCACTCAACTCAATCATTAAAATATTAAATCATTTATCGGTAGACAAAAGGTTTTAAAATTAACCTTTTCGGACTATGATTTTACTATTGGACAAACAAAGTTACTATTATATCATTTAAATCTCACTTTTAATTTTTTATTTAATAACCAAATACCACACATTTTCTCAAAGTTGGTAAACAAAAGATGTCCTTGAGATATATATTTGTTATTTATGCAAGATAACCTCAGTCATAAGCTTAATTGATTAAGAATATAATAAAAAATTAAAAAAATTCTAATTATGTTTTTCATTGATGGTTTGAATTAAAAATGATATTAGATGGTAATTACAAAAGTAATTTTATCAGTCAAATTAATATGAACAAGTAATTAAGGATAGATTTGTCCAAGCATATTATTAATTAATGCAATAACTAATTATATAGTAAATAAATAAAAAATATAGTGAAAATAGTCTTTCCCCATAAATAAATAAATATAACGATACTCGGAGATTCTTTAATTGGATGGAGAAATAATGCCCAAACAACTCCACACTTCTACGAGTGCATGTATAATTTTATTCCTTGAAAAGTCGAGTTTTCTTTTTGGAAACCAATCTCATTGATTGTTAAGAGCTCATAAATATCTTTAATAATCTATTTTATTAAATTATTTCTAAACATTATTTTGACAAGTATTGAGATCACTTGTTTGCATTAACCTTCCTCAATAGGTTAATTTTGCACAGCTCAATTCTGGCAGATTAAGTATTTTAAGCAAATATGAAACTAATTGAACTGATTGATAATAGTATACTATAGAATTTATTCAAATTTCATATGGGTATTGTTATTACATGATCTTTCTATTTCTGAAATGTAAAATATTCCATAAACGGAATAATGTTTAATTAATAAGTATTAAGAATGATGTTTATGGCGAGAATGTCAATGGTATTTACGAAATACTCCCTATGTTCCATCCAAAGAATTTTTATTTGAAAAGTCTAATTATTACGCTGATATATTAATGACATTAGAGATAATTATAATTACAAAAATAGTTAAGCACAATCAATGTGCTTATAACACAAGTGAAGAGTAAATATGAAATGTTATAAAAATTATAAACATAATTTTTTTTAAACAGACTCTTAAAGTGAAACATTTCAAAATAGTAAAATAGATTCTATGTTTGAAACGAGGTAGTAAGAAATGAATGTTAATACAAGGGTATAATATACTCCTTCAGTTCTGGGCAGAGCCAATTTTTTCATTTTTGAATGTTTCACTTAAATAGTCAAATTTTAAAAATCAAGACATAAAAGTGTCATTTTATTACTAATGAGATACTAAAAGAGTTATTTTTTAAAAAAAGTTTGATTTTTAAATGTGGACTCTTTGCCCAGAATAGATGAAATATATATATACAAAGCTATGAATTTTGATCACGTAAAAAATGTGGTGATCTTGTCGCGTCGTGTCGGGTCGCTGGAGTCGTGGTCTGACAGTGATCATCGTGGTTGAATATCTGACTTGTAATATCTATAAAATGAAGCATTGTGAGTGAGTAGGGGTGTCCCCCCAAACCCTCCTGTGCAATAATCGGTATATGTATTGTATGATAGAGAGAAAGAGAAAATAGAGTGTGTGTCTACCTTTGTCACCGTGAGGGAGAAAAATATTAGGAAGCTGCTCTTTGTTCTTTTTTTGGCAAGTTGAGACTCAATCCATTTTGAGGAAGTTGCCCCATATTTATTTTAATGAACTTCCTTCACATAATTGGACTTTGACCCTTCTTCAGGGTATGGGCTTGGCCCAATCTTTTAAATACTCACTCTGTTTTCAAAAAATTATCTGCATTGACCCGATACACTGTTTAAGAAAAAATAATTGATCGTATTATAAATATTGGTAAAATGTGTGACTTTTTTTAATGTTCTTGAGTATATAGTTATAATTAAAATAGGTAGAAAAAATAAGAATAAAATGATAAAAATATTTTCTTAAAAAGGAAAGTTTTTTAAAAAGACAATTATTTAAAAACGGATGAAAAAGAAAAAAAGTGAACGATAATTTGAAAATAGAAAAAATATATTTTTAAAATTCTCTTTTGGGCTATCTCTTTGGATCTAATATTTTGGTGGACTTCAAATTGATTCCCCAAACAGGATAATAAAAAATTTAGAATCTTTAAGCGAAGAAATCTAAAAAAGAATTAATGCACAAAGTTGGAGCCAAAAGAAATTAGAAAATTGGAGCAATATTGGACATAGAACTGAATATTCATACAGATTACAGGGTAGGGGCAGTTTGTTAAGTGAGTGAGTAGGGGCAGTTTGCATGAAAGAAACCGCCTCAAAAACTGACAGGTGGCGCTTCGGCAATTTACCTAAGAGACAAACCCAGTAAAAGTAAGAACAGTAATTGTACGAAACACTGGTGTGTTTTCCCCACTGCACCACTCGAGACGGGTCGTGAACTCGTGGCCAATCATGTGACCTTAGGAGTTACTAGTTAGGAGGGCCCATTGGTTCAAGCCCACAGCCATTCACCTCTCTCCTCTCCTTAAAAAAAAAAAATTACTGGTAAATACATTTTTCTCAAATATTTAACCTCTCAATTCCACAATTCTTTTTTTTAACCACTAAAATAGATTTTTGAAATATTATTCCTATTCACATCGTTTCCTTCAGCATTTGTTGTACCAACAAAATGAGGATCGACCTAAGGTAAACGATTTTTTCGATTTATTAAAGATGATACTAGAATGGATCTGGGCTAGGTTTGACGATTTTTCAGAAGAGACGAAGGTGGATGAGGAAGAAGAATGCTTACGACGAAGGAGAAGAAAGAACAAGGCGAAGGAGATGCATTCGGAATGGGTGATTGATTTGTTGCATCGCGGTGCATGAGTTAGATTAAGTAATTAAAATTGATGCATTGCGGTGCATGAATTCATCATGATGCATAAATTATAATATGTAATTAAAATTAGTGCATCACAATGCATAAATTTGATACAACACGATATAAAATTAGATTAGCTAATTTAAATTAATACATCGCGATGTAAAAAATGGTGCAATGCGATGCACTAAGTGAGTGATCCATAGTGCGTCTAAGGTTCAATAAGGGTATCATAATTTTCCCCCCACAATTATCATTTTCTAGTTTAAACAAAAAAGGGTACTGTAGCGGTTACAAAATTTCAAAAAAGGATCAACCCGAATTTAGCACAAAAAATACTGTGGTGAAATTCGGATCAGCCCACTATGAACAATTTTCAATCGTTACAATATCTTGTTTTTTTAAACCAAAAAAAGACACTTTTGGGGAGAAAAAATTATGATACCCTTAATGAACCTAAGGCACGCTACGGATCACTTACACAGTGCATTGTTGTGCACCTGTTTATGCAACATGATGGATCAATTTAAATTACTCAACCAAATTTATGTTTTGCGTTGTATCAATTTATTTACCACGTTACACTAATTTAAATTATTAATCTAATTTATGCATCACGCTACAACAAGTCAAACACCTAATTGACGCATGGCAAATATTGATGCATCGTGTTACAAATATTGATGCATCGTGCTACAAATTTTAATGAACCAGACATTCACGTCCTTTCTTTCATGAACACAATCAACAAATGATTTCAAATTGAAGTATTTTTCCTACGTCTCAAATCGATGCATCACGATTCACAAATGATGCTACGTAATTCAAAATTGGCATCTAGATTGAAAAATGGTGTCCGAAGACAAACAAATTTTTAATTGGGCATTTCATTGAACAATTTACATGCATATCAACACACACACAAACTGAATATATTTTGAATCAAACATACAAACACAATGAAGAATAAGATACAAGTGAAAATGAAGATCGATAGATGCAGAGGAAAGAGAGTGAAATGTTAGGGTGATGAAACACACAAGTGTTCTTCTTCACCACCCTAACTCTCACCCTTTATACTCTTCATCTCTATGATTTAGTGTCATTCTTTATCTTCTATAGACATTTTAGGAACGATTTCAATAAAATAAATTTTACTGGTTAAAAAAGAAAACAAACTACTTATGTCGTTGATAATTTGAGAAAAGTGACCAACCTCTTATTTCCTCAAAATAATAGTTAAACATAGAGATGTTAAAACGGGCAAACGGGGCGGGTTTGCCCGAGGGGCTAGAAAGCCCGCAAACTTGTCGGTCCTTGAATCTCTTGGCCCAATCCGTCCTGCGTAGGGCCGCGGGCAAAACGGGCAAACCCGCAAATTTTGAATTTATTTTAATTCTTATTATTATAACATTATCATAGAGTATTATAATTAATAGTTTAATACAAATATCATAAACAAATTCTATCCTAAAGTACCTAAACCATAAAAAGCAGTAAGCATGGAACTCTTAGAAGTTAGAACAGAGAACAACAAAAGATGTACAGAACTAAGCCGAAGACTAAGCACTGTAAGCAAACTCCTTCCATGTAGTGAGATCAAAACCTCGAGGAAAACTCAGTCTATCTACCTAACACAATTTAAATGTAGAGAACTAAGGCTCAAAAATTCAAAACGAACCCAGATCCTCAAAGCTGAAGATGCGCGTTGGTGAAGATGGTTGACTGAGCAAAAGATATGCATTTATGAGGATGGTTGAGTGAGACTCGAAGATGGGTGTTGTCCGTTATGGAGGGGCGAAGGTGGGTGAGCGAGACGCCTAGATCTGTGACTTTGTGAGAGAGCATTGGTGCCGCCGACGGAATCTGGATGTTTGAGAGAGAGAGTGATTGCGAAAGAAATTTGTTGAAAAAAGAGGGAAGGATGCAGAGCGGCAGACGGGCAAAGAGCCAAAGGGACAAGGTGACTATTGACAAATGAGAATTGACAATGTTTTACTTTTTAGTCTTTTAAGTCTTATGACTTCAATCCCAATTATCAATAATCCAAAGGACCAAAATTAACATCAATTTGGATCCCAAAAAATAGCAGGTTGCGTGTAACCGACCCGCCCCGCCCAATAAAAGCCCGTAGCCAGTCCAAGCTAAACGCGTGAGGCCCGCTCCCAAACGGTCCTATATTTAATCGACCCAACCCGCCCCTAAGAGGTGGCGGGGCGGGGAATCCCAACGGGCAAAGCCTGTTTTGATTAAACCCTACCACCCCTTACACCCAAGCACGTGTCTTGACATCTGTCACCTCAATTTTCTACACCCGCCAATTTCCCCATTCATTCCACATCATCATCCTAGTCAACACCCAGCATCATGATACCTATATTTATGATTAAAGCAAAAATTACAATGTTTATGTAGCACATTTTCATTATAAAAACTCCTACATAACTCCTATTTCTATTTTAATCACGTGTTGGACAAAACATTTTAACTACGTTTTTTTTTTTTTGAAAAATTATTATGACAATTAGAGGTGGTAAATGGATGGGTATGGATATTTTTCATGTGGATAATGAGCTTAAATGGGCAGGTAAGTAAGTGTCTATTTGATATCATGGGCATATATATACGAGTAATAAAAAAGCATAAGTGCTTATCTAATCATTAACACAAAATTATCAAACAAATAAAATAAATATAAAAATTCATTTTCTTTTACAAAAATTACTCAAATACTACAAAGCAAATCATATACACAAAGATCCATGAATCCATTGCAGATTTCCTCCCCTCATGCCCACCACAATAACACATTATCTAAAATTGATAGCTACAAAGTTGAGGTGGAAAATGGATTGGTGTGTTTGGGAGTGTTTAGAAATATAAGAGTAGTTTATGAGTGGAAAAGATTGAAATTGGAATGTGTGGCAGCAGAAGGTTAGGTGGCACTGCGATAGATTGTGGAGATGCGGGTAAGGAGGAAGAGGAGGGGAAGATATTTTGATAAGTTGAAGGAGATACCAGAGGAAATGGAAGTGGAATTGGTGGTGGAGGAGGAGGGGTGTCATTGTTGTTGTAGCGATTGCCGCAACGATGAAAAAGTGGAGACAGATGACTGAGAGGTGGAGGCGGAGATGGAAGGAGTGAGGTGGGCGGTGGATGTTGGGCTTTGGGTGGCGTGTTTGGGTGTTGGATGTTTGGTTTCAATAGCTTCTTCTAAAAAACTCAGAAGAATAATTTTAGAGCAAGTCTCTTGTAAGACCGTCTTACGGATTTTAATTTGTAAGACGGGGTCCCACTCTCTCATAGCCCAACCCACCAATACACAGTGTGTAGGGTAAAAATGATCCGTCTTACAAAAAATATCCGTAAGACCGTCTTACACAAGTTTTTGCCATAATTTTATGATATAAATTTCCCAAATACATACTTGACAAGAACATGAAAGGCTTGGAATAAGTTTTCTGCCGAAAAAGATATAAATCAGAGCCCGTTCACTTAGCAGTCCGAATTAATAAATTCATAAAATTATTTTAGGATTTAGTAGCGGGTGCCCATTTAGCCCATCATAATTAATGATTTCAAATTGGCATACTCATTTGAGCCCACTTAAAATTTCAAGTGTGTCCATACTCATTATTTAATGGGCGGTCTGGGCGGGCAAATGGGCATGGGCAAGAATTGCCACCTCTAATGACAACGTTATGCTCAATAATTTTTTTTTGACTAACATAACTCTCTCCATGACTCGGCTACCCTTCTATAGTTTCAATGTCACTTTCGCTCTTCAATTATCACTTCATTCTCTCCACATCTCTATTACTATAGATTCAGTTGTTTTCGTTCTACTATCTCATATTTCTTCTCAGACTCCTATCCCTTCTCTATTTCTCATCGCAAAACCTCCATTTGTCGGTATTCGGCGCTTCCTCTCAACTAAAACATTATTTGGTGATTATTATCTTTCTTCTCCAATTTTCTCCATCCTTATTTTTTGTTGGTGTAGACACCTCAATTTCTTACCTCTGTTTTATGACATGCCATAAAATATCAATATTTGTTAAAAGGACTAACGGATGTCAAGTTACAGGGTGAAAAATGCAAAAGGACGGAAGAATTAACAAACTGTGAATTGCAGGGGGCGAAAGTGCAAAAAACAAAAGAAAAAGCAAAGCGGGAGCGGCCGTAGGCCAATCTGGGCGCTGCGCCCATAAGTCCTACAGGCAGCGCCCACAAAGTCACTATTCACTATTGTAGTTAGCTTTTGGTGCAATTCCTTCAGCGCACGATACAAGTCGTTAAAGCACTGAAGAAAATATCTGCGTTTACTTTCGCTGTTAAGGAAACCCAGCCTTCAGCATATAAATACAAGGCTTCGGTAGTGAAAAAGAGGAGAGACCTCACAAAGAATTTTACGGAGAGAACGCTGTGAAGTTACGCAGTTGTTTTCCATCCAACCCCAAAGCTCCATTAAGTTGCCGAAACCTCCCCTAAACACATAAACTCTCCGGCCAAAGTGAACCCTAACTACCCAACTATGTTTCCGCCATATTTCATCGGTTCCAAAAACCCAAAAAGAGCAATTGCCCTACCCGAATCCAGACATCTAATCTAGCCGAAGCAAGCAATTGTTATGCCCGATTTCAGACTCGACGACTGCAAAAAGCAAGCAAGTAAGTAGTTGTGCCGCCCGGATCTCGAGGCGAAAACAACAAAAAGGAGCGGTCACACTGTCCGAAATCCAGCAATAGCAAAAAGACTCTCTCTCTGAAGGACAAAGCGAGCACACCCTAAAACCTACCAAAAAAGAAGTTTGGTCCAGGATAAAGCCCACACGCTTCAAGAGGTAGGTGCCTTAAAGTATTTAATATTTTGTCTTTTTTAAAATAGTGCTATTTAAATAGTAATATATCATAAAATAAGTTGTTATGCTGCTCAAATTTCTATAATAAATAGCACTAAAATAAGCCGTTATTATGGCCAAATTTTTAAAGTTTATATGCAACTCTAAAATGAGGTTGCTATAAGTTTCTTTATTTCTTTCATTATATATATATATATATATATATATATATATATATATATATATATATATATATATATATATAAATGTTTTATTTAAATTGTTAACTTTATAAAAAGAGCCTATTTAGCGAAAAACCTATTTTGAGTTCGAAATGGTGAGTTAGGTGCCTAACCCCTTCTCAACTCGTAATTTAGCCTCCGAACCCTTTACAAATCTGATATTTTTTGATTTTTTCTTTGTTTCTCCTTAAAATAAAGATAGCGACTCTGCTATACATATTTGGGTCCACAATTGAGGTCGAACGTATTCCACGCGCTTTAAAGTTTCGAAATCACCCGCTTTTCAGTAGTGGGGAAAATGTTTTAAACGGGACACTCAAAGTGGCGACTCTGCTGGGGACGTTGTTTTTATTTTAATAATAAAATAAAAATGGAGGGCTAGACTCAGTTTGTTTTTTATATATGAATATATAAAAAGTTTTTTTTTTGCAAATATGTTCGTTTTATTTATTTAACAGTTTAAATATCACATTTATATATATAAGTATATATATGTGCGTATAACCGTGAAATCTTACAGCAGCTTCATTTTGGGTACCAGTGCAACCCAACAAGATTAAAAAAAAAAAAGCGGGAGCCATTTTTGCTTTATTTTGTTCTATTCTGTTACTATACTATTTCTGGTGGATATGTAAATATTTTTTTTATTCTATCATTTTTATTTTGGGGATCAGGACCAAATGTAATTAATAGGAACAGATAGTTTCTCCGTTTTTGTTTCTATTTATTGATCTGAATGGCCATCACGCTCGCTCGCGCCGTCCTTTCGGGGATTCGAACTAATGAGCCGAGAAAATCAATAAATGAACAAAAAGACGGGTGCTTTATTACTGCTTTATATCTGAAAAAGAAAAAAAAATATTTACTGTTTTTTAGATAACTCACACACGTGCACTCATGTAGAGATATTTCAAGCTGTTACCCTTTAACCCAATAAACACACCGTGTATCCATGTTCTTGAAAAAGAACTAGGAAACTTAGGCTGAAATTATCACATCTTGTGCCCCTTACTGAGGGGCCAACTAGGTGAAGCCATCCTAGCCCTGCATCAGCCAACATTAAAAGCATATATATTTTTTAAAACACTTTATCAGCCAACGTTTCGTCTGAGATCTGTCCAATCTTGGGAAGACGAAAGTCAGGTGGAATACAAAGGTTCTATACTCTGGATAAAGAATCCATTGTTCCAAGAAAAGTCCCAGAATGTCAAAACAAAGCATATGCTTGTCCGATCAATTTTAGGAAAAACATATAAGTTAATTATAAAAGCACGATGTACTTAAATCAAAAATCCTGGAACCTTCCCTTCTGATACCTTCAACCATGTTTCTTAGAAACCTCACCTGAATTTGGAAAGGAAGAGATAGCACTGGTTGTTTAATACGGGATACAAGCATAGAGGTTAGGTCAGAAAGTATAAGAATCAGTTCAGATGAAACATATTTGGGTAGAATGGCTGCCAAGAATGAACAGAATATTGTAGGTACTGAGATAGGGGCTCCAGGGTAGGCTCTTACTCCAGCCATGCAACAATGGTTAGACCAAAATTTGGGTGCACATGCCGATCGCGTAATGGGCCATATGACGAATCTCATGCAAAACCTGAGACCCAATGTAGAAGGAGTCACTTTTCCTGCAACACCTCATGAAACATCAACTTCTTATGCTCCCCTAAACGCTAACCCTCAACCAAACACTAATCCTCCACCAAATACCATCATCCCAACCACCGGTTTCCCACCAAATACTTATTACCAGAACTTCAACCCTTTCTTACCAAACCCATCATACCCTTTCCCAAATACTAGTATACCTCAAAATCCAAGTGGTCTTCTATTTCCCATCACCAACCCACTCCAAAATAGCCCATATATGGACCCCTGAAACTATGCCCAGCCAGTACAAGTGACAACTTATCAACCATTTAATGATTTGGATCATCAGGCAGAAGTTAAAATCATTGACATTACAACCCTCAACCATCTTGCCACAAAAATTCAAAATGCCCGACATAGAAAAATTTGATGGGACTGGTTGCCCCGTCTCTCACCTGAAGTCTTACTCCATCGCAATGCAATCAAGAGGAGTTAGTTTTGAGGCAATGGCCTCTAACTTCCATTTGACTTAGTCAGAGCTACTAAGCAATGGCTCATGCTAGCAGATAATAGTACGGTCGCTACTTGGGATCAAATGGCCGAAGAATTTCAAAAAAGATACAAAGATAATAGCAACTCTGAAAATAAGGGGGAACTCGAGTCTTTCACTCAAAAGGAAAAAGAAACTTGCACAGATTTTGCAGTTAGGTGGAAGAAGAAAGTTGCCTAGGCTTTATACAGACCTGATCCAGCTGAATCAGCTATAATGTTTATAAAGAACCTCCAACCAATCTACCTTGAACATATGAGATACCTCCCATATGGTGACCAACGCCATCGTGGAAGTAGGAATCCGCATTGATAAAGACATATGTATAGGGCACTTAAAGGATGATACATATACGGAAGGGGGTAAGCAGCATCATCAGGGGCTGTAGTTAATGTTGTCGGAAATATTCCAGCAACCGCATTACCAGCCAGTGGTTCTAGTCGAAACTATAGTAATGTGCCATGGTCATATGGGACAGATAAGTCTACCAATTCTATTGGGGGAAGCAATAGTACTAACAGAAACTTCATAGGACCTTACAGAGGAAACAACATGCATTACGATGAATTACATGTTCCAAGGTTTAATGACACAAGGGGTCCTGAAACCAATAGAAAATTATAAACCTCCAAACCCACTACCAAACACATGGAATCACTCCCAGTATTGCGAGTACCACCGTTGCAATGGCACTCCACTGACAAGTGTTATATGCTCAAAAGTGTCATCCAGGATCTTATTGATGGCCAGGTCATTGAGAAGCCGCATCCATTACCACAAATCAACATGATCAAATTTGATGAAGAGGTCAGCCCACCGGACTAGTTTGAGAGAAATGATGCTCCTTTGCCCTATATGGTCATCCCTCCATCTTCAGAGAAGAAAGATTTTACAACATAAAGTAACATATTGATCAGTCGTCGAGCATCGCCTGAGAAAGAACTTGGATAGGGCAGAATGTCAAGTACAAAAAATTGTTGGTCACTCAAGGAAGGACAAGGGAAAACCTTTGAGACTCATAGAACCTAAGAATACCCTTTTGTATATACCTCCAGAAACCCCTATTATCTTTTAACCTCCTTTTGCCAAATAAAATCTTCGGGAAGCAACTTTTTGCTTTTTCTGAAATCAACTCAACATCAGTTTTTGTAGATTTTCCATATATTTTTTTCTTTTTTTCAGGTCACCTATTTCTAAGTATCCCTGGACATGTTTTTATTCTCAAAAGATGATAAATTGACTCACTTAAAAAACACCTAAATCTACATGAGTTTATAATGAGTCATTTAGAAGATATGGACCCGCAAACTATTAAGAACACATGAAATCCAAAGCAGGTAAGTCGTCTTGACCGGAATCACTTTCAACCCATTGCGGTCAAGTTGTTAGTAGCATACCGGGGCTTCCTACCATACACCAAAACCCCTCCAAAAACCTGAAACCCTTTTAAGTCCACCATATGCAAAAAAAAAACCTACTAAAATTAAGACCTTCTGATATCACCAGCTAAACAACTATCCCCATGATCTAGCTTCCCAAAACTAGGGCTGTTTCGCCTTTTTTATATCCACCGAGAATGACTATCCCTTTGTCCCAAAATGAGAAAGGACATTCCTCGACTGCATTTTAATTCTAAAAAAACAAAAAAAAACATACAAAAAGAAGAGATAAAGAAGAAGGAAAAAAGAAAAAAAAATCTCTCTAGAGCAAGTCCATCATTTGTCTATCTCCCTCTTACATAACTAATTTAGGCTTCTCTGGGAAAATCAACACATGTACACTTCTTCAGGTGTGGATCAAAAACCTCAAAACCGATCCATCCCCAAACAATTAAACAGTACACCCTGAACCAGTTGCGATCAACAACTCTGCTTCAATCTGTTATAACGTGATTTGAGTCAAAGATGAAACTCCTTGCTAAAGCACACGAAAAAAAACACATTAAAAGATAATTACCAAGTAGGGTCCATAACCCACCAATCTAGTAATACTCAGTAATAAAGTGAACTCTGGATCCCGACTCTCTTTCTTGTTCATTAGAGTCATCCTCATATCCTTTGCCTTTGATTTTATCCTTAAATAAAGTCTACCTGGGGTTGTCCCTCCATTCACGTCCTTCTGGGGTTTGTTGTCTTGAAGAACTTGTTGATTAAGTCTCCCTAGGGCTTTTCCCATTGAACTCATGAGTCTTGTCCATGTATTCTTCTGTCCCATGTTCCCTGAGCCATAATTTGTTGGTCATAATGAAAGATTTTATGTTTGGGAAATATTTGAAAATATGTGTCTCGCTACAAGCAAGATAGAAAAAGTTATTCTTGGATTTATATAAGGAGGAGACATTTTGGAAACACATACCGACCGAGAAGGTTTTGCCTCAGCCTTATTGAGAAAGGACTTCTTAGGATTGGATAACAGGATCACTTATTATGTCTAAATCTGAATCCAAGGTTATCACACATAACATGTTGTATAGTTGGTACACTACTAAAGGGTCCCTCATGATTTTTGCGAGCCGGGTGGATTGTTTCGGATACACTTTGCCCCTACCTTCCTTTTGATGCTAGACTAGTGTCTACCAATTTCTGTCCAGGATACCAAAGGATGGGAACATCACTTACAAGGTTGGACTATTTGTTTCTCTTTGACGTCGCGCTAGTTTCTTTAAGTTCCATCGGATCTTTGTTGCTTGACGTACCATTGTGTTGTCTCGTCCTATGGGCCCGGTTTTTGAAAACCCTCCTTACTTTCTTTGCCAAAAACCATGATATTTTGTTATCAAGTCAAGAAAGAGAAACGAGAGACCCCTATTAAAAAATTTTCACTAAGAAACCCCAACAGATATCATAAACCAAAACAACACATATACATCACACCTCCTATAATTATGACCAGAGCTTCGAGTGAACCCCAACAAAGCGACAACCTCAGCCTTTTCACCCACCAGCCAAAAAAGTACAATGTGTTTATAAAAGATAATTTAGTTTTGCTTAAAAAGTCAATCATGTACAATTATTATTAACTAATGCAAGCATATAAACTAACTATAATTGCATGATAAAATAAACAACTCAGCGTCGTCATTCCACACTACTCTGGCGGGTCCCGAAACATTTCCCACACATAGTGTTGGTCTCATCATCATCCCTATATTAAGAAACATCGACACCACCATCTGGCGTAAGAGCTACTCACGTTTTTCCTTAATTTCGATAGAGGTAGGAAATGCTAAAAAAAAAAAAAAAGCTTTTCAAACAATTAGCAATATGCTGCAGCGTTCACATGTTTACAGCTATGAAGGCCCTCTAAACAAACTTCAATTTGATGGAAGTTGACAATCTTCAGCAAGGTTAATTACCCGCGGACCCCGCCCAACAAAAACGACATCCTGCCTCGCATGAATATCAACAAAAGAAATAACAGAGTATCTGCATTGTGTTTTAATAAATGCATGCATCAAATATTCCACATATGATTTTCAAGCACCACATCATAAGATATACACACAAGATACATGTTTTTTTATATATACATGTCTTTCTCAAGGTGATACAATGTATATTGCATCTGGTGTTGCGGTAGTCTAAAAGTGATGCAATTAATATTGCACTGGATATTTGTTGTAATTGCTCTGTTAGTAATGCAATGAATATTGCATCAGATACATGCATTTACCCTTTGTACTGCAATGAATATCGCATCACGTCTTTCTTACTCACATAACCTTTATGTGCTGCAATGAATATTGCATCACGTCTTGTTAACCCATGTTTATTTTCTGTTTGCAACGAATATTGCATCCAGCCCCGTGTTTACCCTTCATGCTGCAATGAATATCGCATCACGTCCTTCTTACCCACATAACCTTTCTATGCTGCAATGGATATTGCATCACGTCCTGTTAACCTACGTTTACTTTCTGTTTGCAACGAATATTGCATCCAGCCTTGTGTTTACCTTTCGTGTTGCAATGGATATTACATCACCTCCTTTTTACCTGATTAAACTTTTGTGTTACAATGGATGTTGTATCATGATATTTATGCCTGCATTTACTCTTATTATTGCATGAAATATTGTATCTAGTCTTTGTGATAAGTCTCATGGGGATGCAATGGATATTGCATCTGATCTTTTGTCAGCCTGATAATGATGCAATGGATATTGCACCAGATATTTGCATACACTTTCTCTGTTAGTGATGCAATGGATATTGCATCGGACATTAGCTTGAGTTTCTTTTATAGTGATGCAATGCATATTGCATCGGGTCTCACATCGAGTTTTGTGAAGATGCAATGGATATTACATCGGAATTCATGTTAAGTTTTATGACAACGCAATAGATATTGCATCAGATATTTGTGTGTAGCTTCCTTGATCATGATACAATGAATATTGCATCAGTTATTTGCATTTAAGTTTCTCTGTTAGTGATGCAATTGATGTTGCATCAAATTGGGTGATAATTTTGTGATGATACAATGGATATTGCATCCGATTTTGCGTTAAGTATTGTGGAGATGCAATGAATATTACATCGGATTTTATGATAAATTTTGTGATAATGCAATGGATATTGCATAAGATATTTGTATTAGGTTTTGTGGTGATGCAATGGATATTGCATCGGATTTGGTGATAGTCTTGTGGTGATGCAATGAATATTGCATCTGGTCTTGATGTGATGCAATGGATATTGCATCCGATTTTGTGTTGATGCAATGGAAATTGCACCTGATTTTTGTGATAATGCAATGGATATTGCACCTGATTTTTGTGATAAAGCGATGGATACTGCATTTGATTTTATGTAACGCAGTGAATATTAATTGTTCCTAATGGATGTAA
Source organism: Codonopsis lanceolata (assembly GCA_013146195.2). Classification (NCBI taxonomy): domain Eukaryota; kingdom Viridiplantae; phylum Streptophyta; class Magnoliopsida; order Asterales; family Campanulaceae; genus Codonopsis; species Codonopsis lanceolata. The sequence goes on from CM028377.1 coordinate 72,668,225, forward strand.
TGAATATTACATCTGGTTCTGCATCTGATTTTAATGTGGTTGATGTTAATGAATATTACATCTAAATTTGCTTTGGTCTCGCTCAATAATGCAATGAATATTGCATCTAGGTTTGTGGTAATGCAATGAATATTGCATTTGTTCTTTGTGATGCAATGAATATTGCATCTAGATTGGCGTTAGTCTCGTGATAATACAATGGATATTGCATCTAGGTTTGTTTGGTGACGCAATGAATATTGCATCTTGATGTGCGTTATTTTCACTAGGTTGTAATGAATATTTCAACTATCTTTCTGTATCGCAACATGTTGTCGGCGAGGGCCGAACTACGTTTGGTCTGATTCCTGAAAAGGATACGTAGGCAGCCTACTCAGTAGGCACGACCATAAGAGCATTTTCATTTGCATCATATCAGCTCTATTCCCATCAGTCCATTAAAAGTGTTAGGGCATGAGTTTAACTATTGTATTATAAACTGTTGCATGCTGCATTCTTCCATGTTATAATTTCTTCGAAATTAGGGAGTATATTTCTTATCAACGATGTTCACTTATCGGTAAATTTTGGTTTACCTATAAACTACATCGTTGAAGGGCTCTGTAGACACTCCAATTTCATACCTCTGTTTTATGACATGCCATAAAATATCAAGACCTATTAAAAGGACTAACGGATGTCAACTTACATGGTGAAAATGCAAAAGGACGAAAGAATTTACAAACAGTGAATTGCAGGGGGCGAAAGTGCAAAAACAAAAGAAAAAGCAAAGCAAGAGCGGCCGTAGGCCAATCTGGGCGCTGTGCCCAGAAGTCCTACAGGCGACGCCCAGATTGCCCCTAGGCAGCGCCTACAAAGTCACCATTCACTGTTGCAGTTAGCTATTGGTGCAATTCCTTCAGCGCACGGTACAAGCCGTTAAAGCACAGAAGAAAATATATGCATTTACCTTCGCTATTAAGGAAACCCAGCCTTCAGCCTATAAATACAAGTCTTCGGCAGTGAAAAAAAGGAGAGACCTCACAAAGAGTTTTACGGAGAGAACGTTGTAAAGTTACGCAGTTGTTTTCCATCCAATCCTGAAGCTCCATTAAGCTGCCGAAACCTACCCTAAACACATAAACTCTCCGACCAAAGTGAACCCTAGCTACCTAACTAGGTTTCCACCCTATTTCACCGGTTCCAAAAACCCAAAAAGAGCAGCTATCCTGCCCGAATCCAGACGTCAAATCCAGCCGAAGCAAGCAATTGTTCTGCCCGATTTCAGACTCGACGACAGCAAAAAGCAAGCAAGCAAGCAAGTAGTTGTGCCGCATGGATCCCGAGGCGAAAACAACAAAAAGGAACGGTCACGCTGTCCAAAATCCATATTAACATTTTTTGCTTGCCTTTTGCATTTTTCTTCTACTCGAATTTTTCCTGATTATTTCCCCTTTGTGAATTGACTTGCAGATATGAGGCAACTCGAGGACACCAATGGATTTATGCAGGCCATGAAAAGAGGCTCCGCAAGAAGAAATACCTAACTGGTCACCCAAGAGCCTTTTAACCTTCATGTCATTCCTGCTACAAATACAAGATGAGGAGCGAGCCATGGACGCACTGAGCCAAGTCGAGCTGCCACTCCTGCCATCACTACTGCTCGTACCCCAACTGCTCCCGCCAATCCTGTGACCACCATAGAAGTACCCTCGATCAAGCGACCTGCCGCCAAACTTCCTACTGACAGGAGAACTAGGTCGCAATCAGAGAAGAGCGATCAGGGGGAAGCGTATAGATCCCGGGTGCCTTTATAGCACAAAGAAGACTTTCAAATGCCCGAGACTCGGGAGCGAGCTGCCAGACTGATTGCTAAGGTGGCCGATATCCCTTACTTGCATAACATTATTACCAACAAACACGGGGGTCATGCTGCCACGGTTGAGCTTAGCATAATGAAAAGGCTCTACCATAGTAGCCTCCAAAAAAAGAGTGTCGAGCATTCGAGCTTGGTCCTGGCCAGAGAGATCGGGATGTGCTTGGCCGAGGTAACTATTTCCCATTTGCTTACAAGAGTGAATAAACCTTACATGTCTTGTTTTTAACTTGTAACTTTTTTTTTCAGTTGGCCACCAAAATTGAGCTGATATATGATCGGCTCATTGAAAACATGAAGTCCTCAGGCTTGTTGACCGCTAAGAAGAACAAACTAGAATAGCATGTCAACGTTATTTGAGCTGAACTAAAGTAGAGCGAAGAAGCTGTAACCGTCAAGGTGACCGAGTTCTCCAAGCTTGAAGAGGAAAAGAAGACCTTGGAAGCTCACCTCAATTTCTCCAAAAAAATTCGAGGAAACGGCTATCAACAATATTGGGGTGGTGAGGAAAGAGCTCTGGGCAACGGTGAGCCAGCTAGAACAGGTTAAGGTCGAAGCAGCCGAGAAAGAGAAAAAGCTGAGGGAGGAGCTATCCCAGCCCAGCGAGGAGCAGAGGCAAGCTATCATTGCCGATTACAAAAACTCTGTAGATTTCAACACTTGTGTCGAGGATAAAGCGTACCCTTTTTATCTCCAAGGGATACACCACGTCCTTAGGCAGATAGCGTACAACGGGATGGACATCCGACCTGAGTTTCTCACCAAATGGGGTACCAACACTCTCTTCTGCTCCTCTTTTCGTCTAGGTCACGCCATGGTTCCCTACACCAAAGATGACCTGGTTTCCCTGCCACAGTCTGACTTACAAAAGGGGCTGGCTGTCTAGACTTCTCCTGAAGCCGCCGAGATTATAGTGACAGACTTAATGACACAAATTTGGATGGTCTGATCCCAATAAGCCATGACCTTGGCGACTCAAGCTGCTGGGGTAACGATGGTGACATGGTCGTTATCAAGCAAATTGCCAACGAGGGAGAAAACAATGGAACTGAGACTGTGCCCTTAGAAATTCCCTTTAACAATTAAGCTCTCCTTCTCGACCTGCGTGCCACTATCCCCTATACTCCTGAACAATTTACCTTTGCTATAATAATTTACATTTTTTTGTAAATATCGCTATGTTACTGTCTGAATCATGTCTCAAACTTTAATCACCAGCTCGATTTACTTAGCTAGAATATTACTACAACTTATACACAATTTAGATTTTAGGTACATGCTAAAATCTCAACTCGCTAATCGCTCAGATCTTAGGTATAAGCTAAGACCCAAGGTTGCGTTCCCACTTGTTCTCTAATCGAACATTTCATAACTCCTGCTCATTTTTACGAGCAAGGATGCCAGTTCAATTGGTCTACTCGAACACCAACCCTTTTCCACGAACAGAAAAATATCGTGCGTGTGAAGAAAAAAGTATAATCGAGATAAAATTGAATACAAACAAAGATCAAAACTTGAACACCAACCCCTTTTCATGAGCAAAGACATATCATGCTCGCGAAGAAAAGTATAACTAAGATAGCTGAACTCAACACATGAACTTTCCAACATGATCAAAAAACAACTCATTTATTTCTCAAAACATCATACAAGCGAGTAACACAAACTGCAAACTCTGCTCGGGCTTCCCACTTATTGGTAGTACTTTTTCAAATGGTCAGTGTGCCATGGATGTTTCAGCTTGCTGCCTTCCTCTGTTCGTAACATATAGGTCCCCTCTCTAACCTCTTCGACAACTTGAAATGGACCCTCTCAGTTAGGAGAAAGTTTTCCCCACTCTACTCGATGACTCGTTATCTCAATTTTCCGAAGGACCCAATCGCCCACAAGAAAAGATCTGCCCCAAACTCGCTTATCGTGGTGAGCTTTTCCTCGCTGTTTGTAGTTGGTCATTCTCATTCTGGACTCTACTCGTTTCTCCTCGAGAAGATCTAGATCTGCTGCTTGAACCACCACATTATTTTGTGCATCGTAATGAGAAACTCTGTGATTCGGCAAGTACATCTCCACTGGTGTGCCATAGCTTCTGAACCATAAGCGAGGGAGAAATGTGTCTCTCCCGTAGGTCCCCTGACCGATGTTATGACCACCTATAAGGCTGATGGTAACTCATCGACCCACCTGCTAGCCTTATCTTCCAAACTTGTTTTGAGGGCATGCAAAACCTGTTTATTTGCTGCCTTTGTTTGACCGTTTCCTCGAGGGTATGCCGTAAAGGACTGTTAATGCTTCACACGTATCTGCTCGCATGCCCTTGTGAATTTCTCTGAAAACTGGGTTCCATGGTCAGACACTATAGCTCGCGGGACACCAAAGCGACACCAAATGTACTCATGAACTAAATCTATCACATTCACCTCGCTGATGGTTGCAAATGGCTTGGCCTCTACCTATGTCGTGAAGTAATCAACTACCACTACAACATACTTAAATTTGGACCGAGCTAATAGAAAAGGGTCAATCAAGTCTATTCCCCACATATCAAATGGCCATGATGCACTAGAGTCTGCTCGGTAGAGGGCAGACGAGGGATGTCAGCGTAACGTGACACTTGTCACACCGTTTAATATACATTTCAGCATCACGTCGCAAGGTAATCCAATAAAAACCTGCGGTTAGGACCTTCTTTGCCAGTAACCGTTGCCTCAGATGTTTGCCACACTTGCCCTCTTGTATCTCCCATAGTATGCCTTCAGTCGTCTCTGGTCTCACACATCTGAGTAAGGGCTTTGTATATGACCGTCTGTACAAGACCCTATCTAAGATTGCATATCTACATGCCCGCTTCTGTATTATCCTTGCTTCTGATTTATTCTCGGGCAGAATTCCCTGCTCGATGTAATCCTTTAAATCATCGATCCAACATTTCTTTGCAGGCTGTCCCAAGTACTTCTTCAACAGCTCAAAAGCCTGCTCGCATTCTGTTGTCCACTCAAAACCCTTGTTCCCCCAGAGAACTTTGAAAAAGGGCAAGCACCCACTACAACAAATTATATCTTTCGAGGCTCTTAAAAGTGCCTCGATATGTACCCTATTGAGGCTTTTTGAACCTGGGGGCACTTGGTCCAAGTGTCGCGTGTTTTGAAGCCCCGATAGACTATTGAGGCTTTTTCATGTGCTTTAACAGACTACAACATAATGAGGCTCATGTAAAAGCCTCAATATATTTTCTGTAGTGTCACTTTAATGTGCCCTATAAAGTAATTTGAAATGTGTAAAATTAACTATTGTGACCCTTTCAAGTGTCCCTTTAAAACAATTGAAACTGTTTTAACTACCATCAAATGCCTCAATAAAACCATTGAAGCAACACTTACAAGTGTCTCAATAGCTAGTATGTAGAGGCAGTTCAATGGTTAGTTATTAGGGCACTTTAAAACACCTCAATAGTTAATCTTTAAAGGTTGTTATATCACATGCTATTAGGGCACTTCTTTAAAAAGTCATAATTAGTAATATAAAGGCAATACAAATAAAGCCCCCCGAAGGACAAGATCTAAAAATAAAATATGAAAAATAGTACAAGATACAAGAACAAAAGACAAGTAACCATCAAAATATTATCATAAAATTAATCATCAACACTTCAATTACATTGTTCCAAACCAAATCTTTCAATAATTTAAGCATATCAAAATAAAACTAACCATGTGTGGTAATTGTATCACACGAGTAAAAATAATATACCACACTACCAAAACATGGGTATTTCATCCTAACGAATCTATGAAACATTTTGAGGTTGCAACTAACTTGAATCAAAATCCAGCGGTGTTACTTACAAATATATAAATTTAAATTAGTAGAAGTAAAAAAAGACATACACGTCGAATTTGAATATGATAAATGGACTTAAGTAATACAAACATACCAATGATAAAGGCCAAGCTATAGGTACTTCAATCGCATCTACAATTGTTGTAAAAAAATCCATATGGCCTAATTAACACTTCGTTCCATTCCACATGAACTTGAATGGATACTTCACACCAGCTACGGCCTAATTCTGCACCTCCCACTTGTGTTTTTTAAATCAATACTAGAGACGATTCCCTTGGCAACAACATGACCTGAATTTACTATACTCTTGAGAGATACTATTGCACCGGCCTAAAACATAAATAAAATGAATCCCAATGAAATGAATATAAACAAACAACGCATATGAGGCCAAAACTCCTCTTTTGAAAAGCGTATTTGGTCTAAGATAAGCAAAGGTGGGAATGTTAATTAAGGTAAGCTAAAAGTAGGCATGAAAAAATAGAGCATTTATTTGCACAACATGTAGCTTTCAGTCAACCTCATTCTAGAATTACCATATAAGGAATATCATATAGAAATCTCAAGCAATAGTGAAGTACACTAAACATATATAAACACAAAATATATTTGCAAATCAAGCTATAGGTTCTGCAAGATGTAATAAAGAATACATGGACCTTATTGGAACTCCTATCCAAAAAAAATAAGGTATAAGGTTGGTCACTTCAAACTCCTAAGTGTATTCTTCACTTCGTCTAAGGTGATTTAATTCCATTGATTAATATCAGTCCCATCCATTTCATGTAAGGTCTCAAATGAAGGAAAATTTCAAAATTGAGGAAACGGAAAATGTTTGCTCTCATAGAAACAATTATCAGCTCAAGAATAAGTCAAAGTATGATAACAAAAAGTAAATAGTTTTCTTTAATTCTGTTGCTGGCTTTATGGTCCTTGTGTAAACGAACTCACAAAGGTTAAGGATGACGACAAAGATATTGATAAGGAATTAGCAAAACTAGTTAGCAGAGGATGAGAACAGAACGTCAACGAGTTACTTAATGACCGAGTCCTAAAGCTTGATTTATGTTTCTAGATAATTTTTTATCCGTCTAGTCATATTTCAGGTTTTAATAAAATAGAAATAATGGATCACCCATAGAAGCTGTAAGAACAATAGTAGCTATGATTCATCAAACTGTCAATGCAGTTCCCAATGTAGCTTGTGCAGAAGCTACACTGGAAGGTGCATTGTCAGAAAATTAATAAACAGCAGAAGTCTTTTAATTCAAAAGCATGAATTAAACACAAACGTTTACCAAACAATCTATAAGCTTATACTTGTAGATCTAGCCCCATGGCCAAAAAGATTTCACTAAAAAAAGATGAATTGTTTTACAAAATTTATGTGAAATCACCAAAACAAACACTCTCACAAGATAACAAGTCTTGGAGAGCAAAAACCCACAGAAAAACAGGTAAAGAAAACGTGGGAAGAAAAAATCAGCTTCCTAGAAACCCTAGAAAGACAAACTATTCCAGCAGCCTCAATGTGGTTCCGAATGTTATAACATTCGGAGCTACATTCAAATTCTGCCAAAGCTGGAATTCTAAACTCTGAATATGCTGCCTTCTTTTATGTTATGCTCTTTCTAATTCTGCACCTCCAAGTCTCCAGCTGTGTCCTTTATTTATACCATGGAGGAGACCTACACATCAATTAGGAAAAAAACTCCAACATGGAAAATGATTAGAATTGGTAAATAAATAAACTTCCTTAATTCCTAGATTCTATTACCAAATCCACAAGGACTCTAAGACACGTTTTTAAAGAAGGAATATTACCAAGATTTTGTTTCCATAATTACTCCTAAACTTTAGGACCAAGAAAACAAAAAATCTTATGAATATTTTATTTCCAAAAAATGCATCTAAAAATTTTGTTTCCAAATATCCACCAAAACTTTAGGACCAAGAAAGGTTAGAACAAGACCAAAATAGGTCATGCATATTTTCCCCTTAAAATCTCCCCCTTTATTGAACCTTTCTGGTTAAAGCAAATGACAAGTGTTTATTCAACACCAATCAAACCATCTAACCTGCATTGGTTAGAAAATCTCATCTCCCCCTGAATTTGTGCAAGGTATAAAATCAGAAATCATTTACTAAGCACAAATCAGAATATACCAATGATGCAATCACATGCATACAAAACAACATGATGAATCTACAAGGAATCAGATTCATCATCATTACCAGCAGGGCCGGCCCTGGAAGGGTTCAGGCTGCCCAACCGAACAGGGCCTCCAATTGGTAAAGGGCCCCAATTTTTTTTTAAACTAGCTTATGTATATGTCTTGAGACTTGAGCCCATACCAGAAGCTGAAGAAATCAAGAAAGGCCCAGCCGGCAGCCGCCCAGTCCACTGTCCACAGTCCACAGTACAATCCACTAGTCTAAGTCTACCACTTTACCAAACAGGTCCAAACTAACCGGCTATTCGGCTAAATGAGTAACCAAACTAACCAAGTCTAAGTAGACTAAGTGCAGCACAGCAGCAGTAATAACTCTGTATTCTGTAACTGTTGACTTAGTCTATTTCGGTGTTTCCAATTTGGCGATTTCCGTAACTCTCTCTCCCTCTCTCTCTCTCTCGTTTCTCTCAATCCCCACCGAAAAACGGAATCGCCGCCTTGTCTGCCTACTACTCCGACTCGCCATCTTCCATTCTTCCCTAAATAATGAAACATCAACGGCTTAATTTTCTAATTTTTCTTCAAATCATTTTATTTCCGAGCCCGAGCCCAATGACAACGAAGCTTTTCCCAAATTTTTTCTTCACTAAGGCGCGACTGAGGCAATTTCGATGGAGAAGAAAATTATTGTTCAAATACTTCTCACTTTGACGAAGAATATTTGAACAAAATTGTCAATTTCGAACTTCAATTGACAATTGTTCATTTGTTGATTTTGTTCGACAGACAGTTCGAGGCTTCGAGACTTCGAGTAACCGGGTAATTTGTTCACTTCAATTTATACATCTAAATCTAATTTCAATATTTCATAGTTCATTACTCTTACTCATTAGTTAATGTTTGGTATTTTTTTGGTAGTGTTGTCTCACAGTCTCAGTTAGTATTCTCACTAGTCACTATCATTTTGTTCGACAGTTCGACAGTTCGAGGCTTCGAGACTTCAAGTAACCGGGTAATTTGTTCACTTCAATTTCTACATCTAAATCTAATTTCATAGTTCATTACTCTTACTCATTAGTTAATAATTTGGTATTTTTTTGGTTGTGTTGTCTCACAGTCTCAGTTAGTATTCTCACTATTCTGTATTCATAATTCATTTTATGTTGTATTGTTGTGTTCGAGTCTTCGGACCGTTCGGTGAAGTGATTTGATAAATGATAATATCAATTGAATAATTGATATTATTTCAACCCTTTTAGTTTAATAGTTTTTAGTGTGAAACTGTGAATTGATTGTATTAGTTTTTAGAGTAACTATATGTCTATATGGCTATATCCTGTTTGACAGTTTGAGACTTTGAGTGTTTTAGACAGTTAGACTTTTAGTTTTATAATTTTCAATTCGACAATTTTGGGGGTCAATTTGATTTGATTCACAATTCACTGATTCAACATTTTAACTCTTTATATAGTTATATTTTTATATTTAATTCACAGATTCAAGCTTATATTTGGTATTTCATTATTTCAGTGTAGGTGGATAATTTTTTTTAATTGTGATTTGGCCATTTGGGAGGAATTTGGAACTCGATAGAATTGATAAACCAGGTTCTTTCGCTCCTTTCATAGCTACTTTAAATTTGATTGCGGCATTCAGTCTTCTCTACATTTGAGGCATTTGTGTTTGTGATTTTTTGTTAGTACAATTTTTTTTAGTTATGCCTTCGAAAAGGAAATATGAATCTGGACATGAAAAACGTCAAAAACAAAAAAGAATTGAGCAGTTGAAACAGTCTCAAAGAGGAGCTCTTGAAAAGTTTATTATAAAAGACCCACATGTTTCGTCTGAAAATGAAAATCGTGCTAATGTGGATGTTAATGTTGATTATGCTAATACAATCAATTCACCTAATATTCAGGATAATGATGTTGAAAATTTTGATAATTTGGATGCTAATTTTAATGATGGTGTTGCAAAATTTTGATAATTTGGATGCTAATTTTAATGATGACGTTAATGTCAATGTTGATGATGCTAATGTTGATACTAATATAATCAATTCACCTGATATTCGAAGTAATAATATTGAGAATTTTGATAATGTGGATGCTAATGTTGGTGATGCCTTCTATACGATTGATATATTTGACCCAAGAAATTGGGATGCTCTCGATTCTAAAATGATTGATATTTTAGTGGCAAAGGGTCCTAAAAGAGATTTGTCTATTCGAAAAGGGCCTAAAGATAAACTTTCTAGACGATTTTCTTCAACGTGCTATACTAAAGTTTTGTCAAATGGAGAGATTTTCGATAGAGATTGGCTTGTGTATTCGAAAGAGCTTCATAAAATATTTTGTTTTTGTTGTAAAATATTTAAAAAAGGATGTGGAAGAGGTCAATTAGCAAATGAGGGTTTCGGAGATTGGTCACATCTAAGTATTAGGCTTAAAGAACATGAAACAGGTGTAAAACATGTTAAGAATATGGTTAGTTGGTATGATTTGCGTTTGAGACTCCAAAAGAATGAAACTATTGATAAAGTGGCTAAAAACAACTTGAGATAGAAAAAGATCACTGGAAAAATGTCTTGTTTAGAATTATTTCAATTGTGAAATTTCTTGCTAAACAAAATCTAGCATTTCGTGGTTCAAATGAGAAAATTTATCAAAGCAACAACGGTAATTTCTTAGGCTTGATTGAAATGTTGGCTGAGTTTGACCCTATTATTCAAGAGCATGTTCGACGTATTACAAATGATAAAATTCATTATAACTATCTTGGTCATAAAATCCAAAATGAGTTAATACTTTTGCTTGCTTCGCCATTAAATCGAAATTAAATTATTAAGAAAATAAAACAAGCAAAATATTTCTCACCATACTTGATTGTACTCCTGATATAAGCCACCAAGAACAAATGACTTTGATAATAAGATATTTGGACGTCTCTTCAAATTCTGTTAGCGTTGAAGAATCATTTTTAGGTTTCTTGGATGTGAATGTTACAACTGGCCAAGGGCTTTTTGATATTTTACAAAATCAATTGAAGTCTCTTGATCTTGATATAGATAATGTGCGAGGGCAAGGCTATGATAATGGGTCAAATATGAAAGGAAAACATCAAGGAGTGCAAAAAAAAACTTTTAGATATAAATCCTAGAGCTTTTTATACTCCTTATGGTTGTCATAGTCTAAATTTGGCATTATGTGACATGGCCAACACTAGTGGTAAAGCTAGAGATTTTTTTGGAGTCGTACAACATATCTACACAATATTTGCAAATTCTTCCAAGAGATGGCAGATTTTGAAAGATAATGTAAAAGGTTTGACTCTTAAATCATTATCATCCACTCGTTGGGGGAGTCGTATTGATAGTGTTAAAGCTATAAGATTTCAAATTTTTGAAATACAAGAAGCTTTACTTGAAGTAGCAGAAAGTGATAATGATTCAAAAATAAGAAGTGAAGCTAAATCCTTAGCGAAAAATGAGCTTGGTGATTTTGAGTTTTTACTTGCATTAGTCATTTGGTATGAAATATTATATGTAGTTAATTTGGTTAGTAAGCATTTACAATCAAGGGATATGCTTATTGATGTTGCCATTGAAAAAGTAAAAGGGTTGATATCTTTTTTTAAGGAATATAGAGAAACTGGTTTTTTGAATGCGTTAAAAACTACGAAGGAAATTGCAATTGAAATGAATATTGATCCGGTGTACCCCAAAAAGCGTCCAATTCGGAAAAAAAAAAACATTTTGATGAAACTGCAACCGATTCATCTTCAATTGATTCACAATCTGAAGAGGAATCATTTAGGGTAAATAATTTCTTATGCATTGTTGATCAATCGATTGCTTCACTAACTAAAAGATTTGAACAATATCAAGAATATGAAAATATTTTTGGCTTCTTGTTTACTTCTGATAAGTTGCATTCATTAAATGATATGAGCTTAAAGTCTTGTTGTAGTCGTTTTGAAGCTGCACTTAAGAAAGGTGAACAATTTGACATTGATGGGAATGAATTATATTTGGAATTAAAGTTACTCCAATAATTCTTGCCTAAGGAAAAGATGGGACATGTTGATATTTTAAAATTTTTGAAACGTGTTGATTGTTTTCCTAATACAATTATTGCATATAGAATTTTGTTGACTCTTCATGTAACTGTTGCATCTGCAGAAAGAAGCTTTTCAAAATTGAAGTTATTAAAGTCCTACTTGCGTTCGACAATGACACAAGAAAGACTTAATGGATTAGCGTTGATCGCAATTGAGGGTGATTTTCTGGAAAAGATTGATTATGAAGATCTAATTGAAGATTTTGCATCAAAAAATATTAGAAGGATGATACTTTTTAGATAAAAAGATTGGTTGTATTTTGGAAAATTAGTTTTTTTATACACTTATTTGTAACAAAAAATACCTTGAATATTATAATATTATGAAATATGCAATTTATTTTTAGTTTTTGGTAATTATCTTTTATCAATTTAGGGCCTAATATTAAATTAAAGACAGGGCCCACAAAATGTCAGGACCGGCCCTGATTACCAGAAATAGGAACACTTGACCCCTCTCCCCCTATTTGACCAGAAAAGGAAGAGTGAATAAACAATCTTTTAGGAATTCTCAAAAATCCAAGATTTTGAAAAACACAATTAAATGTTAACCATGACTTTATTACACTCCTAGCAATGAATGAACCCCTCATATCCAGATTCAATACATTATAGTTCCAACACAAAAATTAGACATCCACTAAATATTTTTCAACATGGAGATTTTTTGGAAATTAATTTGCACAGTTTATTTTATGACAAAATTTCACCAAAGCTGATATCCTTACCAACAATGCATGTCCTAAAATTTTATGCCTAAAAAATGATGACTAAAAGTTAGGCAAAAGAAAAAAAATGCAATCACACACAAGTGATAAAGACCAGATCAAAGCGATGTAGTTCCTGATGCATCTGCATTGGGAGATGCATTCATCAATAATAAAATTTTGTGTAATTTTTGCATCTTTTCTTTTCTCAAACATACTTCTCTCCCATAAATTTTCTCATAAAAAAAGTTCATAGGTACTTTATTTCTCTAGGAATATAGTTATACTTTATTTCAAGCTATAAAAACATGTCATTTGGAACCTTTCACACTATTTACTAAGGGAAGCCATTTTGCACATGATCAACCCATGAAATCTAAATATTCATAGTCCCAAGAGAAAATGGCAACAAACCTTGTTCATAGGTAGCTCTTTTCCTTTAGGTAGCTTTCGCACTTTTCCAAGGGTATCCATTTTTCTCAAGATCAACCTATGAGAACCAAAGTTCCATAGTACCAAGATAAGATGTTACACCCCTTGTACTTTAGGTAGCTCTTTCCTTTGTGGACTTCAAAGCATGCTCAAGAACTGGGAGAGAGAGAGAATCATAACAAAAAATCACAATTCATTTTGAATGCAATTCCCAGACAACAACAAAAGGCACAAACATGTGAGTCAATGATCTAAAGTGTCCTCTAAAGACAAAATGCAATCATGCCTTTTTTTTCTTTTCTTATAATTAACTAAGTGTAAAATCATATGACACGCATACCAAGAGATTTTCTTAGATTGGAAAATCTCTTCAAAATCAAGACTCTTAGTAAATATATCAGCCAATCGATTTTTTCTCTCAACATGTTCAGTGCAAATAACCTCTTGTTCAACCATGTCTCTAATAAAGTGGTGTCTTATATCAATGTGTTTTGTTCTAGAGTGTTGAACTAGATTTTTTGCTATATTGATTGCACTGGTGTTATCACAATACAAGGTTAACACATCACTGTGTAGTCCATAATCTTTGATCATTTGGTTCATAAAAGTTGTCTCAACGTAATTCTGTTTTTTACTAAACCAAGAACCCAAATTATTTCCCAAGTAAAAACACCTACTAGATGTACTTCTCATATCATCTATTTGTTGAACAATAATATCTAGAAAGCAAGCAAATTTCCTATAATCAACCTTACTGTTCTTCCTACCATCCATATACATTACCTATCACCTGAGAATAGGGATGAACTTTCTGAACATGGCTGAGAATATCTTGGCTACGATCAGTCACACTGGACTATGTTTCAGGTTGTTCAGTTTTTGTTTCAGCATCCACAAAAATTCTGACCAATGTAGCTTCCGATGCAGCTTGTGATGCAGCTGCATCCAGAACTGTATTCGGAACTACATCCTGAACTGCATCCTAAATCTCATTCATTGAATTTCAGATCTTGTAGATTTTGTATCTTCTGGAGCTGGAACAGTGTCTGAATATCCAATAGCTGCAGAATCTGAAACTTATGTATTTGTCTCAAGATCACCAAAAACTAGCATACTTTTTTTACGCAAAGTATTAGCACAATGATTAGCATAATGACCGAACCCTTAACAAGTCTTACATTGACTATAATCAATAATTTTTCCACTAGATGTAGACTTTTTAGCAAAAGGGTTGGTAAAAGATTTTTCAGAGGTTTGGAATGAGTCTTCTTTGGGAACAAACTTAATATACTCATGTTTGAAAGCAGTTTTGGAGTTTGAAGATGGAGATCTATTTTTTCCTTTGGCTTTCAAAATATTTTTAAACTTGGTTGTTAAAAGATCCATTGACTCTTCATCAAAATCAAATTCATCAACATTCCAATTTGAGTAATTCGTATTCGTTAATGTAGGAGGACGAACAAAATTCGCATATTGGGAGTCCATCATGGCTACAACCAGAATCTTCTCTTAGTGACGTCAAGAGGAGGCTCTGATACCAATTGTAAGATAATAGTAGCTAGGATTCACCAAACTGTCAATGCAGTTCTGAATGTAGCTTGTGCAGAAGCTACACTGGAAGGTGCATTGGTCAGAAAATTAATAGCAGCGGAAGACTTTTAATTCTAAAGCAGGAATTAAGCACAAACGTTTACCAAACAATCTACAAGCCTGTGCTTGTAGATCTAGCCTTATGGTCAAAAAGATTTCACTAAAAGAGATGAATTGTCTTACAAAAAATAAGTGAAATCACCAAAACAAACACTCTCACAAGACAACAAGTCTTGGAGAACAAAAACACACAAAAAAACAGGTAAAGAAAACGTGGGAAGAAAAAATCAGCTTCCTAAAAACCCTTGAAAGACAAACTATTCCAGCAGCCTCAATGTAGTTCCGAATGTTATAACATTCGGAGCTGCATTCAAATTCTGCCAAAGCTGGAATTCTAAACTCTAAATATGATGCCTTCTTTTTTGCTATGCTCTCTCTGGTTCTGCACCTCCAATTCTCCAGCCGTGTCCTTTATTTATACCATGGAGGAGACCTACACATCAATTAGGAAACAAACTCCAACATGGAAAAGAATTAGAATTGGTAAATAAATAAACTTCCTCAATTCCTAGATTCTATTACCAAATCCACAAGGACTCTAAGACATGTTTTTAAGGAAGGGATATTACCAAGATTTTGTTTCCATAATTACTACTAAACTTTAGGACCAAGAAAACCAAAAATCTTATGAATATTTTGTTTCCAAAAAATGCATCTAAAGATTTTGTTTCCAAATATTCACCAAAACTTTAGGACCAAGAAAGATGAGAACAAGACCAATATAAGTCATGCCTATTTTGCCCTTACAGAAGCATTAATAGCAAAAACTTACTAATTAAGGCCATCTCCAACCATCAACCCCAAATTTGGTCAGATTTTACCCCAAATTTGGTTCATTTCAGCACCAAACATTATTTCAACTCCAACCCACAACCCCCAAATCTCACCCCAAATAGAATATTCCTTAGCATATTCTATTTTTATTTCTTTTACTTTATTTATCAACATGAATATTAATTTGCTATTAACCTTTTAAAAAATAATTATTAAGATTACACAATTAATAATTTTAATATATTTAATAGTTATATTTACATTATTAAAAATATTTAAAAATTAGTAATTTTTTTAACTAAATTGAAGAAATATAATTTAATAAACATACAAGTACTTGAAAATACCATAAAAAATATTACAATCAATACAAAATATAACAAAAATCTTACAACAACAACAATTGCAAAAACACTCAAAGAAAAAAGTACATAATATTTTACTCTAATTCTCAGAATTACTGAATTGTTCCCATAAATGTTCAATTAAGGCATTGTGAAGTTCAATGTGAGCCTCTTTATCCTTGATTTTTTTATATCGAGCAAGAAACTCTTGAAATCGAGTATTATCATCTGCTACCTCAACAGTTGGAGCTGTCACTTCATCTTGTTCTTCAATTGGTGCACTCATATCACATTCATCTTCAATTATCATATTATGCATATTAATGCATGCAGTCATTATATCGTGCAAAACATTTTTTGCCAATAACGTACTGGTCCACTAGTAATGGCAAATCGTGATTTGAGTACTCCAAATGCTCGCTCAACATCTTTTCTACAAGCTTCTTGTCTCATTGCAAATAATTTCTTCTTTGGACCTCGTGGATCCTTGATAGTTTGAATAAGTGTAGTCCATTTTGGGTATATGCCATCAGCTAAATAGTAGCCCATGTTATAACTTTTTCCTTGAACCACATAATGAGTAGGAGGAGCAATACCTTGAGAAAGATTAGCAAAAAGGTTGGAAGACTCTAGTACATTGATATCATTGTTCGATCCAGGTAAACCAAAATACGCATGCCATATCCAAAGATCATAATCGCCTACGCCGAGAATAATTATTGGAGAGCCACTACGACCAGCATATTGTCCTGCCCATGCTGTTGGGCAGTTTTTCCACTTCCAGTGCATGCAATCTAAACTACCCAACATACTAAGAAATCCTCGACGTTCCCCAATATGGAGAAGTCTGGAAACATCGTTAGAATTAGGAGATCGTAGATACTGCTCTCCAAATACCTCGATAATAGCTCGACAAAATCTTTTCAAACTTTCGATAGCAGTTGATTCCCCAATTTTTACATACTCATCAGTAACATCTGCCGGTGAACCGTATGCCAAAATTCGAAATACTTTGTTTAAAACTTGACAAGCCAAGTCGTCCAGTCGCTTCTCTTTTCATATTGAAATAGTCATCATGAGTACTGACAGCATTAAGAATACGAAGGAATAAATCCCTTCTCATTCGAAATCTTCTACGAAAATACACCTGAGGAAATATAGGATTTTCTGCAAAGTAATCATTGAATAGATTACGGGCAACAACTTCTCGATCACGATTGATTATTATATGACCAAGAACTGAGCCTTGAAATCTACCTTTGTTGTTTTCTTCATTGAGATAGTTGAGGATGACTTGATTGTTGTTAGAAATGGCTTGAGCAATCACCTCCCAATCATCATCATCCGAACTTGAATCTGATAAATTTGATGGACTTCCAATGTTGTAATTCATTTTTTGATAAAAGATAAGTTGATTGAATTGTTTTCAATCCGCATATAACATGTTTATAATATATGTCATCCGTAGAATCGATTCATCTGTTGAATCGATCTCATCCTCATGTCAACCGTTGGATCAGATTTTGTGTAATCCAATCTTATCTACACATTTTTCAACATGGCAGATAATGGGACATGACAATGCACACCCGACAATATCTTAAACTTTCGGTGCAATCACAAATTTCAACTATCTAAGCTGATGGAACATGACAATGCACACCTGACAATATCTTCAGCTTTCGGCGCAAGCACTTTTTTCAATTATCCAAGCTGATGTGACATGACACTGCAGGCATCTCATCCATTGGATCAATCTTATCATAATGTCATCCGTTGGATTAGATTTTGATTAATCTGATATTATCTTCTTCAGCTTTCGGTGCAATCACAATTTTCAATTATCAGAGATGATGGAACATGACAATGCACACCGACAATATCTTCTTTTCGGCGCAATCACATTTTTCAATTATCCAAGTTGATGTGACATGACACTGCAGGCATCTCATCCATTGGATCAATCTTATCATAATGCCATCCGTTGGATTAGATTTTGATTAATCTGATATTATCTTCTTCAACTTTCGGTGCAATCACAATTTTCAATTATCAGAGATGATGGAACATGACAATGCACACCCGACAATATCTTCAGCTTTCGGCGCAATCACATTTTTCAATTATCCGAGCTGATGTGACATGACACTGCAGACATCTCATCCATTGGATCAATCTTATCATAATGCCATCCGTTGGATTAGATTTTGATTAATCTGATATTATCTTCTTCAGCTTTCGGTGCAATCACAATTTTCAATTATCAGAGATGATGGAACATGACAATGCACACCGACAATATCTTCAGCTTTCTCCACGCAATCACATTTTTCAATTATCCGAGCTGATGGGACATGACACTGCAGGCATCTCATCCATTGGATCAATCTTATCGTAATGTCATCCGTTGGATTAGATTTTGAGTAATCTGATATTATCTTCTTATTTCGAACTATATAAATGGGACACAATAGATTGAACGAAAGCATCTCATTTCTGCTTTGTTTTCTTTAGTCTTGAAAAAAATGAGTTCAACTTTCCGATCAGTATCATTTTCAATTGAAGAAGATATACAGTTATGTCATGTTTATCTTGACGTCTCTCAAAATCCAATCATAGGAATCAATCAATCGAAAGAAAAGTTTTGGGATAGAATTGAGAAAGAATTTTGCGCAAGGATCCAAAGTTTGTGAACCCATGTCGCCGAGTAAATCTTTACAAAAAGAATGAATCTAATCACTAGTGCAAGATCCAAATTAAAGGGTTGCGTCGACGATCGAACACTTGCATCCAAGTGGAGCTTCTCAAGCAGATATTGTAAGTAGATGTCACTTTTTGTTATAAATATCTAACATTATATAATTTAATGTTTATTTATTTATTTTTTCCAGCTAGATCGTGCTAAAATATTGTTAACAGAAGATGGCAAATACCGAAAAGGCTTCAAATATGATCACGTGTGGAACATTCTCAAAGATATTGAGAAATTTGGCAATGATAACATTGCAACGGCAACAACGAAATCTACCAATATTGTTCATCTCAGTCAGCAACAGCTGATGTAGAATTCTCTCAATTTGCATATCCGCCCGTGTCTTCATTTAATATTAATATCACCGATGACGATAGCGCTGATACTTCAACCAAACGGCCTATTGGGATAAAGCAAGCAAAAGGGAAAAGGAAAAAAGAAGAAGATGTGTCAAAATAATTCATCGTAACAAAGAACTTGTTGAGCAATTGAAGGTTGGTAATGAAATTGTAAACAAAGGGAAGAAAATAAAATACTATTCAAAGATTTGAATTCTATACCCGATCCGATCATGCGTGAATTTTTTCGCGATGAACAATTAAAAATTATGCAAAGAAGAAGTCAATGTCAGAGTTTTCAATCATTTCCACGTCAAGGAGAAGGATCTCAATTCAATAGATCTGAGGATGAAGGGCATGGATCTCAAAATGAAGGGCAGGGATCTCAACAGCTTTCATACGCTTTCGATCAATTTAATTTTGGTCTACCAACAAGTCATCTCCCAGAATATTAGCTATTGTCTAGTTTATAATATTATTAATGTTTAGTATTGTTATTTTAAGTTTTTGGTGGTCATATTTTTAAATTGTATGTCTTTTTAAGTTATTTGTCGGTTTTTTTAATTATGTCTTTTTTTAAGTTATGTATTTTTTTGAAGTTATGTATCAGTGTTTTTCAAGTTGTATGTCATTTTATTTGTGGTGTGTTAATGTATGCACTTTTAAATTTATAAATGTTCTAATAATTTTAAATTTTAATATGTATGTATTTTTTAGTTTAAATGTGAAATTGGTGTTCTATAATTAGTATAATAATAATAATTTATTTATTTATTTGTAAACGAAATCTACAAATAATAGAAAAAAATGTTATAAATTATTGAATTAAAAATGTTCAATAATTTAAAATACTTAATAATAGAAAAAAAGTTATAAAATTATTGAATTAAAAATGTTATCTAATTTATATTATCTAGTATTAGGTATTTATTAATTTTTAATACATTTAAATAAAAAATATAATTTTACAAATAATTTTAACAATCATATAATTATTAAAAATTAATTTAATGGTATGGGACCCACCAACCCCAAATTTGGGGTAGAGCTACAGTGGTACCCCAAATTTGGGGTAGCACTGTAGAGACTTCCAAATTTGGTTTGGGTTTGGGGGCACGGTTGGAGTGTGAATAGTTGAGACCAAACCCCCAAATCAAGGATTTGGGGGCACGGTTGGAGTTGGCCTAAGTAGAAATAAATGTAGTTAAAGTGAAACAAAGGGCATAGGATAAGCAAATCTCAATAGAAGTGAGATTTATGAGTTCCTAAGAGAGACGAAACAACATTCTAATGGAAAATTAATAGCTATACCAAGTGCAGAAGAATCCTCCATGAAAAAATAGTTGACTCCCAAGATGGATTATGAACTAGAGACAGCAAAGTAGATATTCTAGCCTCATGACCCTCACCAAATAATTGCATACTTGGTTTACATAATTAGAATGATGCTAAGATATAAAACACATAGTTACTAAGCATTCACAAGTATATATGTCCACTGTATTATGCATTAGCAGGGTCCATTGTTCCTAATCCTTTATTTTTATTTTTATTTTTTTACAGGACTTCTAATCCTTTTCTTTTAGCTTATCCCCTAGTCAGGGCCGGTTGCTCCTAATTGTTTTCTTTTAGCTTGTCCCTTTGTGACCTCATGGTCAGGCCAATTAGCCCCTTTCAACATTGCACACCAAATTTATCATCCTAAATTCCTAATACATGTAGTACTAGTACTAGTATATGACAAAACCACTCATCACACCCCCCCCCAAAAAAAAAAAAAACCCCACCAGAACTCAAGAACTCAGTAAAAGGGAAAAATGAAAGGCACCAGCGATGAGGGAAAACCTTATAATCGTGTATGGAATCCCAGAGTCAGCTAGATATTGTTCGGCATTTCTCTTCCAAACCTACAATTATAAAGAACGACATTTAAATAAACTAATTTGCAGCGAATGTAAGATAAGTACTAAAGAGAAAATGGAGAAACAATAAAAGGAATATGTTTCCATAGCATTGAAGCAGATTATTTTTCCCAACAACCTAGTTGCAGTTCAATCCTCTTCATCACTGAAAGTGTGAGACAGATTATAGCTCTTGATAGCAGGGAGAAAGAAATAGTTGTTAACGAAGTTATCATATTTCTGATTATGAGTGATGAGAGTTTCACTTGCCGTAAATGAAGGAATGCCTCCATGTACCCCTTAACAGTTAAAATACAAAATAACTGAAAACCAAATCAAGTAAATTAATAAAATACCCCCCATCTTAAAATCTACAATTCATTCTTTCTTTAGGCGTTGATCAAGAAACTCCATGCTAACTACTGCAGGAAACATGGAGGTCTATCATCTGGATTTGATTAAGAGGACACTCCAAACTAACTACTGAATGCAAATAGGATGCAGGATTTGGAGTAAGCATTCATATTTTTTACGGTCCAACTTCAAGAAACTATGTTAGCCCTTTCTATAGCTTGAGCTTTGCTTCTTTAAAGGTGTCGGGCTTTTGGGGGTTAATGATAGGAAGTTGCTTTTGAAATGTCTGATCTCTTTTCTCTTCTTTAGTGTGTTTGGCTGGAGCAAAATGATGCTTTTAACACAATAAGCCATGCCCTAAACCTACTTCTGGTGCATGTATTTCTATCATCTCTTTGAGCCAAGACCTTTGAGGCTTTTCACATTATTGCCATCACAGAATTGGTTTGTCGACTGGAATGCTATTATGTCATAGTTTCAGGTAATTGTAGGATGATTTCTTACTCTCATTCTCATTTTTTCAAGTTCTCCTTTTGCAAAATGGATATTGTTGATTCTCATTTATATCTAGATTTATATCTGCTCATACATTACATTAGTTTTATACATTAGTGGCTAAATGGGCTGCGTATCAATTAGCGTGTCAACTGTGTATAAAACTTTGCCAAAGAATAGTTTGTTTTATAGGCTTCACAGGTTCAGCGGAAGACTTCAGTTGTGCTTCACCGGAAGACCTGCAAACAGCAACCAGCGACAGACCTTGTCTGTACATGGTCAAGCATGACGTGTCCAGTCAAACAAGTCTTAGTGGAATAATTAAATTTATCCTTATCAGTTTGAATTTAAATTAAGACATTCCCTGGCTACTCAGACACACCTAAAACAGCTTTCCGAAAAACAAGAAGACTTTCGCAGTCTGAACAATGACAGAGCAGGTGAGCACACCTACGATGTACCAACTCTTGCAGATCTGACATCCGGATTGCTCTCCTACCAGTCTTTGCAAATGTCTCTGCACCTACTCCCTGCTCTATAATCAGTGAAGACGAAACCATCAAGACAACTCCATGCATTTAATGCATTCAACCTAATAGAGTTGTTACACTTCGTCTTCCCAACGGATCTCCAGAATGCTCCAGCTATATATACCTCCATTAAAGACTGAAGAAATACACTTGATGAAATGCTCTGAAAATCTTCAACAACTCAAAGTCTTTATACTCAGCACATTCAAGAGATCTTAAACTGATCAAGAAGTCCTCGACAACAACAAGAAGCTTTGCATCAACACTTATCTTTTAACTTCTTGTTGTTATCCTTCATAACTATTCTTCTGCACGAATTAAATATCTTGTTTACCCAGATATTTAATTCCTAAACCCCCAAACACAAGTCAATATTTTTGTACACGATCCATTGGGAATATTCCTTGTAATAGAACTAGTGGAAAACATAGTGCACTTTTAAATCCAAGGTTGACTGCCTTGGTGGTGGACGTAGCACTCTTTATAGTGTGAACCATCCCAAATACTTGTGTTCTTCCTTTACTGCTTGTTTACTCTTGAACTGTTTACTATTTCCTTTACCTATATTCTCAACTGCAGACTTGAGTATTCAGTCAAGTCTACCGGTAGTCCTTAATCGGCAGACTTGAACATGTTTCCTTGCAAGACTTCCGCTACTTCAATCTTCTCAATAGATTGCAAGTGCTTGTCAAAGGAACTTACTTAAAAAGTTTTTAAGTGTCTAATAAGCTATTCAACCCCCCCCCCCTTCTAGCTTATTATTGTGCCCTTTGGGACTCACAATTGGTATCAGAGCTTAACTCTTTGAAAACTAGTTTTTCCAAGATTAAACTCTTGAGAGACTCGATCCAATAGCACAAACACACTACATGCTACCTACATCAAATGCGAACCACGTCCCAATATTGGACGAAGGCCATTTCGATGTTTGGAAGGATAAGGTAATGCGTTTTATGAACTCCATTGACAACAGGTTATGGAAGTGCGAACTAGCAGGACAACATGTACCAATGAAGGCCAACCTTCTAGCCTCCATCGCTGGGAATCCTACCGAAGTACCCAAAGAAGAATCAGAATGGACAGAGGATGACAGAAAACTAGTAGAGCTAGATAGCAAAGCAATCAACATCATAACTAGCTCTCTAGACACAAGCACGTACCAACAAGTGATCCGATGTACCACTGCAAAAGAGATGTGGGAAGCTCTTGTGGAATACTTGGAAGGAGACCAAGACACAAGAGATAACAGAAAATACACATTCATCCAACAGTTTGACTCCTTCAAGAAAGATCCCAAGGAAACTCTAAGACAAGCTTACGATCGCTTTAGTGAGGTAATTAATAGTTGTTTTTCTCTTGGTAAAACCTATGACAAAAAGGAAATGAACATGAGATTTATAGGCTCTATAGGTAGCTTGTGGCATGTTAAGACCATTGCCATGAAAGAATCCAAAAACTTAAACGAAATGACTCTCCGTAGTCTTTACGCAAGTTTGAAGGTTTATGAGCTCGAAGTAAATCAAGCTCTAGAGCAGGACAAATAGTTCAGAACTGTGTCCTTGCCAGCCATGGTCCAAGAAGAAACCACTGTTGAAAACAAGCCTTCCACTTCCTCTAGTGAAAACGATTTTCTTTCAGACGAACAATTTGCTATGTTTGTAAAACGTTTTCAAAAGTTTGCAAAATATGGAAGGAAGGACACACACCAGCAGTCCTATAGAAAGACTGGTGAAAGCTTATCTAAAGAAGAGCTTGTGTGTTACAATTGTAGAAAACACGGTCACGCCTCCAAATGTCAAAGCCAAATTTGAAGCATACCGAAGGCCAACATAAGAAATTTCAAAAGCAAAGGGTATATCTTGTTGAAGACATAGAAGATAAACAAGTTGCTACATGGTTTGAGACTGATTGAGACGAGGAATAGGACGATTGTGAGCAAGCTAACATATGCTTAATAGCTCATGATTCAGGTCCCACCTATGACTCTTAACATGAAGTCGAAGTCTCACCTAGTCCATTGGACAAAAGTGACATCAACTGTGAGAACTTCAGTAAGGAAGAACTTTAAAAATAATCAAGATATGCTTGAAGAGTTCAACTCCTTTAGAGTAGCCTATGTAAAACTCGCCCGAAGCGTAACTGTCAGCTTGTGAGAAATCTCGTATGGTAGGCTTCGAGATTCAGAACTCCGATGTTGTCAACAAAGTATCAGCTTAAAGGAGAAAACAAATTCCTTTGTGACAAAATCGAATGTCTCAGGAGCACGTCAAAGGACTTGACAGGGGAGAAAATTGCCTTGAAAGACAAATGACTCTTGGAGCGACTCGAAAGATACCTTTGAAGAAATCACTTTCAAGCGAAAAGTCAGTAAAGATAAATATGGCATAGGATATTCGATGAGCCCAAGATGACATACTCATCCGTCACGTAGAAAGGTGAATCCTCCGAGACCGCTATGATATCTCCCTTCTAAACAGAGGAAACAAGGGAAACAAGGTCTTGGTTATACAAGTGTACCTTATGTTTACCCCAAGGCTCCGAAAGGAAAGCCAAGATTATCTTCTAATGAGAAACTCGAAAGTAACGGTAGAGAACCAAAGTCTACCGCCAACAACTGCAAGGCTAAGTCACGGTGATACCTACGAAATCTCTACCGGTGACTATCAAGTTTGTCTATGAAACAGTAAGGCTCCCTGCACTGCTGAAAGTAAACTTAAAGGTATTCTACCGATCCTCCTAAAAGGATTATCAAATGTACCAAGGCTAAATCATGGTAACATACCTAGGAATATCCAAAAGAAACCAATTAAGTCTACCGTCAACAACAACCGAACCAAGGACTACCGTTAAGATCAAAGACACATCACTTTTTAAGAGACACGACGCTTCTATGGAACTTCCATTTATGTCATTCTTGCAATTGCCTAGGCCATTCGCCCTAGAATGCCCCTGCTAAGTTCACTCCAAAACTGAGACCTAGTTCTCTCAAGGTTAGTGTATGGGTTCCAAAGGTTGCTAATCCTTAAGACCCAAAAGAAAATAAAGGGGACCTTGTTTCTTTAATCTTTTTCGTGTATGCTTCATGGCTATAGATTCGAAGATAAAGACATCTGTACCGGACAAGGGTCGCTAAGACACATGACGAGAACAAAAGTCTACTTCGATAGTCAAGCCAAAGGTCCCACGCTATTTCTTGAGACAATGCAAGAGTGGAAAACAATATGGCTCAATCACTAGAGAAGTCTTTCCATCAACAAAGTTTCTCTAGTGAACTGCTTAAAGCATAATCTTCGAGCATATCCCACTGCGACAAAAGACTAATCTGCCAATTCAACTCCAACCAATGTCTTATCAAAGATCGTGAATCCTGCCAACAATACCGACCGGCAATAGACAAGGAAACGCCTATGTCGTGGACTTAAATCTTCTGGAGATTCTCCAATCTTTGCCTAGTTTACAACGCTCATGGACAACAATTGGCTATGGCACAAGCTGCCTCGCCACCTCAACTTCAAGCACCTCTCCAAGCCTCCAAAGATGGGCTTGTCAAAGGTCTACCTACGGTCCGCCGACACGAAGTTGTAAAGCTTGCCATTAGGAAAACTTTCCAAGTCTTCCTTCAAAAGAAAGTTTGTCATGTCAACAAACAAACCTCTTCAACTTCGCATATGGATCTCTTTGGACCAATCA
>CM028377.1:72694278-73195744 GCA_013146195.2 Codonopsis lanceolata
CAAGAGTATCAAGCTTAGAAGGAGAAAATCAAATTCCTTTTGCCCCGGCAAAATCGAGAATGTCTCCTTGGGCACATCAAAGGACTTGACGGGAGAAAATTGCCTTGCAAAGACAAATGACTATTGGAGCGACTCCCGAAGATACCTTTGAAGAAATCCTTTCAAGCCAAAAGTCAAGTAAAGATAAATATGGCATAGGATATTCGATGAGCCCGGTATGACATACTTCATCCTGAGAGGTGAATCCTCAGAGGCGCTTAGCATGATATCTCCTTACCTAGCAGGCGTTCGGAAGCAAGGGGAAACAAGGTCTTGGTTATACAGAATTGCCATATGTTTTTACCCCAAGGCTCGAAAGGAAAGCCAAGATGCGCTTAAATGAGAAACTTCGAGAAATAACGGTAGAGAAACTAAAGTCTCATGCCGACAACTTCTACTAAGGCTAAGTCTGGCGTATACCTGAAATCTCATCGGTGACTATCAAGTTTGTCTATGAAGAGCAAGGCCCTACGCTGTTGAAAGTAAACTTAAAGGTATTCTCACGGATCCTCCTAAAAGGATTATCCAACAGACAGATCAAGGCTAAATCTGGCGGTAACATACCTAGGAATATCCAAAAGAAACCAATTAAGTCTCTGATCAACAAACAAAAGCGAACCAGGGCGGTGTTAAGATCAAAGCTTCACAATCATTCTTGACTAAGACCACGGCAGTTCTCTATGGAACTTCCATTTGTGTCATTCTTGCAATTGCACAAGCCATGCCATCTAGAAGATACTGCTAAGGTTCAACTCCAAAATACGAGAGACCTAGTTCTCTAAGGTTAGGCAGTATGGGTTCCAAAGGTTGCTAATCCTTAAGACCCGAAGAAAATAAAGGGGACCTTGTTTCTTTAATCTTTTTCAGGTATGCTTCATGGCTATAGATTCAGAAGATAAAGACATCTGGTACCTGGACAGTGGCTGCTTAAGACACATGATGTAGAACAAAAAGTCTACTCAGATATAAATGAAGCCAAAGGTCCCACAGCTATTTTTGAGACATGTAAGAGGGAAACAATTGGTATGGCTCAATCACTAGAGGAAGTCTTTCCATCAACAAAGTTTCTCTAGTGAACGGCTTAAAGCATAATCTTCTGAGCATATCCCAATTCTGCGACAAAAGACTAATCTGCCAATTCAACTCCAACCAATGTCTTATCAAAGATCGTGAATCCTGCTCAACAATACTGACCGGCAATAGACAAGGAAACGTCTATGTCGTGGACTTAAATCTTCTAGGGAGATTCTCCAATCTTTGCCTAGTTGCTAACAACGCTCAGACAACAGTTGGCTATGGCACAAGCGTCTCAGTCACCTCAACTTCAAGCACCTCTCCAAGCTCCAAAGATGGGCTTGTCGAGGTCTACCTACGGTGTCTGCCGACCATGACAGAAGTTGTAAAGCTTGCCAATTAGGAAAACTTTCCAAGTCTTCCTTCAAAAGAAAGTTTGTCATGTCAACAAACAAACCTCTTCAACTTCTGCATATGGATCTCTTTGGACCAATCACTACAGTCAGTATCTCAGGAGACAAGTACACACTTGTAGTAGTTGACGACTATTCTAGGTTCACCTGGATCGAAACAATGACTTCGAAAGATGAGACATATGATCTAGTCACTGTTCTTTTCAGAATACTTCAAACCCAAAAGCTTGAAGATATTAGTGACATAAGATCAGACAATGGCACCGAATTCAAGAACAACGGTGTAGAAAGATATTGGATTTGGATCGGCCACAACTTCTCTTCTGCCGGAACTCCTCAACAAAATGGTGTAGCTGAACAGAAGAACAGAACACTGATTGAAGCAGCAAGAACTATGATGGCAGAAGCAAAACTTCCAAAGTACTTTTGGGCAGAAGCCGTCAACTCTGTATGTTTTACCCGAAGCAGTCTCTACGGTAAACAAGTTTCATAACAAAACTCCATATGAAATATGGAGAGGAAGAGCCCCAAACATAGGATTTTAAAATAAAATCTTCAGTAAATGTTTTATTCTTTATAATGGAAAAGAATATAGAGGAAAATTTGATGCAAAATCGAGGCGAAGGAATTTTTCTGGCTATTCCAAACATTCAAAAGCATTCGCATTTTAGAAAAATTTCTTTAAAAATTTTAGATGCATGCATGTTACTTTTTGATGAATATGACTTGTTAGAGCCTAGAAAGGCTCGAATGTTGCTAATGATTCGATAATGATGAGGCGGTACAAATGTAGCATCTACTTCTACGCCCCTTCGAGTGCAGACTGGACCCTTCCGTTTTAACCCTTCACCTACAGACTTGACTCTGTGGTGCCAAATTATAACTTTATTACGTTGACCCGAGAACCTATCTCTTCTGGTTTACCCCAAACACCTTTGCAGATCACTCACCCTTCTTGTTCACCAGAAAATGAAGGTCTCAAAGATCCTATCTCTTACAGGCAGTGAATCACCTTCTCAACCTACTCGAAATTCTTAAAGGGAAGAACCAGCTAGAAGTGATCTTCCTCCAACCATTATTGAAACAAAGAGATCATCGATTTCTCAAATCATTGGTGATCTCAACTCAGGAGTTCGTACGAGGAATAGAGTTCGAAATGAAACTATGTTTGCATTTGCATTCGTATCTGAAATCGAACCAAAGAAGATTGATGAAGCTATCGAAGACCATTACTGGATTGAAGCTATGCGTAGAAGAGCTTAACCGGTTTGAAAGATGCAAAGTGTGGAGCTTAGTTCAAAGAGCCAGGCGACCATCCATTATCGGCACCAAATAGGTATACAGGAACAAGAGAGATGAAGATGAGAACGTCACCAGAAACAAAGCTAGATTGGTTGCTCAAGGCTACCGACAGGAAGAAGAAATTGATTTCGATGAAACATTTGCTCCTGTTGCTAGATTAGAAGCAATCAGACTGTTTCTAGCCTATGCTTCGTTCATGGACTTCAAAGTTTATCGAGATGGATGTGAAGAGTGCCTTTACGAATGGTGATCTTCAAAAAGCGAAACAGTATACGTTGAACAACCTTCGAGTTTTGTCATTCAAGACAAAGCGAGGATCATGTCTGCAGGCTCAAGAAAGCACTCATGGCTAAAAAGCAAGCTCCCGAGCTTGGTATGAAACTATCCGATCAGTCTTAATTGAGCAAGGATTCGTGAGAGGAAGAATAGACACAACTGTTCATCCTCAACACAAGGTCATTCTCTTCTAGTACAAATCTATGTGGACGACATCATCTTTGGATCTACAAACCAAAGCATGTGCAAGAGATTCGAGAAGCTGATGCAAAGCAAGTTTGAGATGAGTATGATGGGAGAACTTACCTATTTTCTAGGATTTCAGCTGCTGATTCAACAGGACTTCCGACGGAATCTTCATCGACCAAACCAAATATGCAAAGTAACTCATCAACAAATTTGGTCTTGATTCAAGAAAAGGATTTGAGACTCCAATGTCTAGGCGCCATCTTGATAAAGATGAGAAGGGAAAGCAAGAGAACGACTCAGTATCGAGGAATCATAGGTTCGGGTTCTTTACCTTCTTGTCGATGGGCGATATTATGTTTGTTGTTTGTGTTTGTGCAAGATTTCAGGCATATCCAAAGGAATCACATTTGCTTGCTGCCAAACGTATCATCAGATATGTTTCAACGACTACAAATCTAGGTATCTGGTATTCCAAATGCAACAACTTCGATCTAGTTGGATACTCGGATGCAAATTATGCGACGCAAAGTGACGAGCAGTAGAAACACCAATGGGACTTGTCAATTTCTTGGAAATAGACTTGTCTCATGGTCATGCAAAAAACAAGGATCGGTTGCAAGCTCTACCACAGGCGAGAATATATTGCCGCTTTGCTGTTGCTCAAACTATTATGGATGAAGCAACAACTAGTGGACTACAACATCAAGACTGCAAAATTGTCCAATTATGTGTGACAACACCTCAGCAATTTCAGTCTCCAAGAATCCAGTGATGTACTCGAAGACAAAGCACATTGATATCCGATATCACTTCCTCAAAGATCATGTGAAGAAAGGTAACATCAGTCTGGAATACGTTCCAACTGAACATCAATTGGCTGACATTCTGACAAAGCCACTGGATGCAACCAGGTTTGCTTATTTAAGGAGAAATCTTGGTATGCTTGACCCTACTGCTTAAAATCAATATCTTAAAGTTCTTTCTTTCATACCGGCAGACTTAGATTTATACTTACTGGAAGACTTCATTTACCCTCTATCCGAAGACTTAAAGGTCAGTATCTCAACATTAGTCTATTTTAGCGAAAAAGGTTTCTAACCGAAAAGAGGGTCAAAAGTAAAATCTTTTTACTTAGAAAATATCTTAAGTTCCAACTTTTACGCTAAATTTTTTCTTTAAATAGACCTTGAACCGCCCTTTCCAAAAACTTTACGAAAACCCTTTTGTCCAAATATTTCTCTCTCTACTCAAACCCTCCCTCTCTCTCTGGAACTGATTCCATTATTTCCAAATTATTATTGTTTCTTCTTCTCTACAGCAACAATGGTATGCTCTTCATTACTCTCTGACTCGCTATTCATTAATTTTTGTTTAGTATTTCATCTTTTAAGCTACTTGTTATGGAATCCGAAAGGACACTTTCGCGTATCTGACAGTAACCGCCATTGTTGTTCTTCAAAACCTAGAAACTAACAGTCTTCTTTATGCCTTAAGTACTCATTTCTTTTAGAAATCATATGTTAATGTTTCTATGGTTCATTTTCCCAAAACATTCAAGGGTTTCAAAAAAATTCATCGAAAATTGCCAATAATTTCAGAAAAATTGAAATCTTTGCTTGTTTATTATATGAGGTAAAAAGCCCTAATTTCTGAAATGTGTTCTTGCAGGTTAAACCCTCTTCAAAATCCAAACGTGACAGCAGGAAGGAGTTTGACCCTGAAAAAGTCATCCCACAGTGCGGGCGTCAATTTACACAGGTACCACCGCTCACGACGTCATAGTCCCTCTGGACCCAAAACTATATATACCCGGCATGTGCATAGATCTCAAATCCGTTTGCACGATTGCCGCCAGAGTCAAAGCCTGCGAAGATATGAATGCTTCGGGGATTCTACCACTCTTCTGCCTTAACGACGAAGACTACAGCATCCTCCTGGCTGAAGAATTCTACCAACGAATGGTAGTCAGAAATCAAAATTGCACTGCGAGGATGGATTCGAGGTCGACCCGTCTCCATCACTGCCAAGACAATTTCCACTATTATTGGTGTACATTTTGGTGGTGAGCTAGAATCATCAACTGCTTAGGCTAACCATGCCTGGGAAGCAATGAGGGGAGTTGATACTTCAAGGGAACCTCAAGGCAAGATCTTGAGGAACCTCTTTCCCATTTGGGCGTCTCTGCTTAAGCCATCGATTGACAAGGGCATGCTATTCAAAAGCGGGCCCACGATATGTTCACTACACATTTGAACCTCACCGGTGCGTCTTCCTACAGACTCACCTCAATTACGGCGCTATTGTGTTCAATGAGCTAAAGCAGTGCGTTGAGAAAGTAAAGAACAACCCCAACAGCAAACGACCTTTTGTCATGCTAATGAACGTTCTTCTACGAGACACTGAGCAAATCAACTCTTCCATTAAGGAAGATGAACTTATTTTGGTGAAAAAGGACAAACAGCTGACCGCCTCGTTCTTCAACAAATATACTGAATATGAGAACAAGCGGCGGCAAAAAGGACTTCCAAATATCTCTTGAAAAGGTTGCTAAGCGAAGCGCCTATAGTCGTTCACGCTTCAACATGGATACATATGAAGGCTGTAGCAAGAGCTTCAAAAGGCATCGACAAATTCAATGACCAAATAGCTCAAACCCTTCACCAACAAGCAAAGGATTTGGCTGACTAGTCAGAGCAACTGTTGAAGTCCAAACAAACAGCCAAGGCTAAAAAGGCACGGGCGGAAGAAGACTAAGCTGGGAAACGTCAAGCCAAATGGATCAGGCAAGAGGCGAAGGCGTGCAGGACAAGTCTGCTTGCTCTTCTGCTGCCGGTAAGCCTTCATCTCCTTCACCATCTTCTCCAGCTCAACCAACCTCCTCTACCCAGCCTTCTCCTAAAAACAAATGACAACCCTCACCTTCACCAAAACCAAAATGTAGGCGACTACGTAAAGCCTTTCAAACCCGGCCACTGCAGGACACTCAAGATTACTGCCGATGGCCGGTGAGCCCCATTTAGTTGATAAGGAAGAAAAAAAGTACGCCTCCAACCAACCCTCTGCCTACCAGACCAACCCTGCACCCAGGCGACCCGACCTCTGCAGGCAACCAACCCCCTACGAACAAACCTCTACCGACAACCCAAACCAACCCACTCCTACCGAGTCATCTACTCAGAGGACTTCACCCACTCCGGAGGAGTCCATCCCTCAGGAGGAGCCACAAGGACATGAGGAGCTTACCAGAACTCCTACACCTCCTCCCTCCCCTTTCAACTATTCCCCAAACCCATCTACCCCTTCTTCACCCCATTCGAACCCAAACCAATCCATCTACACAATCTAAACCAACCCAACCCTCTCCTAGAAAACCATTAGACTCTGCTGCCTCCAAGTTTCTCTTTGAACTTTCATCGGTAGCAAATCTATTCCCCCAAGCTCAACCACAACCAAACCTCCTCAAACCCAAATCCCCTTTCTATCATGCCCCCTCTTTTGGTTCTCTACCGAACCCTTACCAGAATCATCAATCGTCAGTGACAACTCCGACACCGACATTGAGATAGATTCCCCTCCAAAACCTCCCTCCCACACCAAAACCGACTCCTCGACCCATACTTTCCCCTCAGTGACTCGACCTCTTAGGCTCAATCACTCCACCTCTCAACGACCCTTCGGCCCATGTCCTCTCTTTGAAGCCACCTCTTCTTACGCGGCCGTGATCACGTTCACATTGGCACGGACCTTCTCCCTCTCAGCCAGGCAATCTTTGAAATCTTGTCTCGCTTGCTCGGCGCCATTTACGAATCTAGGAGGCCGACAAGCATCTCCACCCTTGAGCTTGCCACTACCGCGTCCAAGGCCAATGATAGAAATGTTGCTCTTCTTCGACAATTCCAAGATGACGTATGGACACGCTTTGGACAGATGAAGCACGAGTTTACGGGTGTCAAGATTAACGTTAAAGCTCAACGCTCTGAATGCGCCCGGCTCTGCTCATCTCTGTTCTACGAGTTATTCCACACCATCACTCTCCATCTCGGCCACAACCGCCCACCTGTTCTCGAGCTCAACAATATTGCTCGCGACTCCGCTCATGATGTTATGAATGCTCGGCGAGATCGGGATCTGGCCATCACGGAGGAGAAACAAATGGAGTCTATCAACCAGATGCTTTTGGAAGAGAACAATTGTCTTCGTGAAGAACTGGACTACCGTTCTCGATCCACTAGACCTCCCACTTCTGCTGATGATGACTACATCAGAAGAACCGAAGAGCTTGAGCGACAGAGAAGAGAGAAAGAAGCAGCAGACAAAAGCAAAGCGAAAAGACCTTGGTAAATCTGTATCTTTTCTTCCCTTAACCTTTGTATCTATCTTAATTTTTGAAAACTCTGTAATATTAAACTTCTCGTTTTTAATACAGAAGATTAATTGACTTTAAAAAATGTCTATTGTTTAAAATTCTTGTTATTTCAATTCATACCTGCTTAGAATTTAAACACTCAGTTTAAATCCACATTTGAACTGTTTACTACTAATCTGTGTGATGTTCTCTCTTATCTCTTCTATTTTGTAAGCACCTAGATTAGATTTTACACCTGAGGTGTTCTCCTGTTTGATAGAGGCATGTCTACCATTATAAAATTAAAAATACTTTTAGACATGTTATTATCTATCATATAGTTGTTTATAGCCCTCATTTGTAAGTAATGATGACCAGATATAAATAGGAGGAGATTGTTGATTCTCATTTATATCTAGATTTATATCTGCGCATACATTACATTAGTTTTATACATTGATGGCTAATTGGGCTGCGTATCAATTAGCGTGGCAACTGTATATAGAACTTTGCCAAATAATAGTTTGTTTTATAGGCTTCACAGGTTCATCGGAAGACTTCAGTTGTGCTTCACCGGAAGACCTGCAAACAGTTGCACATGGTCAAGCATGACGTGTCCAGTCAAACAAGTCTTAGTGGATTAATTAAATTTATCCTTATCGTTTTGAATTTAAATTAAGACATTCCCTGGCTTCTCAGACACACCTAAAACAGTTTTCCGAAAAGCAAGAAGACTTTCGCAGTCTGAACAGTGACAGAGCATGTGAACAGACTATCATCTACAGTCTGTACCAACTCTTGCAGATCTGACATCCGGATTGCTCTCCTACCAGTCTCTACAAATGTCTCTGCACCTACACCCTGCTCTATAATCAGTGAAGACGAAACCACCAAGACAGCTCCACGCATTTAATGCATTCAACCTAATAGAGTTGTTACACTTCGTCTTCCCAACGGATTTCCAGAATGCTCCAGCTATATATACCTCCATTAAAGACTGAAGAAATACACTTGACGAAATGCTCTGAAAATCTTCAACAACTCAAACTCTTTATACTCAGTGCATTCAAGAGATCTTAAACTGATCAAGAAGTCCTCGACAACAACAAGAAGCCATGCATCAACACTTATCTTTTAACTTCTTGTTGTTATCCTTCATAACTATTCTTCTGCATGAATTAAATATCTTGTTTACCCAGATATTTAATTCCTAAACCCCCAAACACAAGTCAATATTTTTGTACACGATCCATTGGGAATATTCCTTGTAATAGAACTAGCGGAAAACATAGTGCACTTTTAAATCCAAGGTTGACTGCCTTGGTGGTGGACGTAGCATTCTTTATAGTGTGAACCATCCCAAATACTTGTGTTCTTCCTTTACTGCTTGTTTACTCTTGAACTGTTTACTATTTCCTTTACCTATATCCTCAACTGCAGACTTGAGTATTCAGTCAAATCTACCGGTAGTCCTTAATCGGCAGACTTGAACTTGTTTCCTTGCAAGACTTCCGCTACTTCAATCTTCCCAATAGATTGCAAGTGCTTGTCAAAGGAACTTACTTAAAAAGTTTTTAAGTGTCTAATAAGTTATTCAACCCCCCTCCCCTTCTAGCTTATTATTGATTTATTGTGCCCTTTGGGACTCACAGATATCTTTTCATCCATTTGTGTCATTCTTTATTCTTATAAAATCTTGTTTTCCATTAAAATAAAAATAGAATATTAGTTGGCAGAGTTTCTTAAGGTTCCGATTTGATATCTAGCCTTCGGGTGTCTGGTGGCAACAACAACAAGTAATGACTAATGAGAATGATATATCAAACCAAAAAAAAAATCAATATGCATGAGTAATACCTCAATACAAGCATTTACTATTGTACTGTGGAAACTAGGAGGCAATAAACTGATAACAAAATCCCTTTCTATTGTAAGCAAAAAAAGAGCCAAACTGAATCTGTTATTTTCAGCAGTGAATAATGTATTATAGATAGTAGATACATCAAGAATAAACAATGTCTGACAATGAGACTCCCTTCATTTTGACAGGAAATTATTTATGGTAAATATTTTACAGGGATATATTAAAATAGCCTTCTTCTTTCATTTCGAATACACAGTTACACTTTCACTTTGAAGAAAAAAAAAACTATCGCAAAGGCTGGCAAAGATTTCATTTGAAGACACTATTTTCAATAAAAATATGTTCTTGAAAATATTTTATGCAAGGAAAAGAAACAAAGATCCACATAAAGTGGGTGACTGAGTAATTAATCAAAGACAATCTGCTTCCAGTCGACCTGTTGTTATACAAATGTTGTTTTCAAATCACAAAATTCGGAACATGAGAGGAAGCAATAAGACTGTGTCAAAATATTTTTGACTTAAGTATGGAAGCTAATTCGCTCACCAGTCAAACAAGCGAGAGTACATGGCTTTAGCCAAAGCATCCATGCTACCTAGTGAAGCTTCAGGATCTAGTGTTCTTGTAATAACTTCCTCGGGAGTCACCATTACATGCTGAATCATTGCATCTTCCAAGCTCTTAGCATCACACCTATTACATGATACTGATTCAATAAGATACAAGTTGCAACAACCTACGAACAAATTGATTATTGATAGGTAAACCAAATAAAAAGGAGAACTACACCTACATTAAGCAGTTCTGCGGTCACGTTAAGATGAAATCTAGACTTTTCATCTTTCAGGACTGAAGAGTCTATTTATACTCCCTTTTAAAATTCAAGACTACCAAAATGGATAATTGCAGCCACAACCCTAAAAATTGCGTCCTAAAAGGATCTACTATGTAAAAAATCTGGTGTATAACACAAAATAATTATAGGAAGTCTGAAAAGGCTAACCTGCTCCTCATCACTAATTCCAACTATGTCCATGGCCCTTCTGGTTTCAAGATACTCGTGAGCATCATTAACTCCATCAAGCTCATAACATTTTGACTGATTTAAGTAATCGTAAGACTGGGGGCTCCCAAGTTTAAACTTCTCTCTATCCTGCATCAATGTCAAAATCTCTAAAGTAATCAAATAAGATGTTCAAAGGGTAAATCCATAATGGCAAAAAAGAGCAAGACTGCAAGAGGAAGTATAATCTAAATACCTCGGGTGGTGCTGAACAAAGAGGATAAAAGCAATGGTAGTTTCTTTCAGGATTTGAAATATGGCATACATAAGACCTCTCGAATAGGTAATCTCTAATAGGTGCCCCGGATATCCTTCCACACTTGTCAAACGGTATCTCTGCAAACTTACCAAAACGACTACATAGTGGTGTGGGTATGCCACGATCTGCGAACACCATAAGGAAAAAAAATTGTCATCTCCTTAAACAAGAGACATGCATAACAAGAATTTATGAGAAGCTGAAACACACCTTCACAAGTTTGCCTAGCCTGTTAGTCTAGCATTCTCAAAACTGATTCATGTTTGCATTTTTTGAGAATTACAAAAGTAATGTTTTATTTTAAGATAATAAAAAACTTTTAATTATTTTTTTATTGTTATGTTAACGTAACGTACGATGTTATAAAGTGATAAACAAACATGAATTTGAAAATTCAAATTTGAAAAATGTAAATAGAAAATAGTTTTGAGAGTGCTAACTGAACAAACCCTTGAGAATGTTTCGATTAACAACAATTTTTTAGAGCAATCACTCACCTTGAGTTATTGTTCTGGAGAGTTTTTGCATTTCCAAAAGCTTCAAGCACTGGATTGGACTGTAAATTCATCAACAGAAATACCAAGTAAGGTGAAATGTATCCATAAATATTGAATCTTATGAGAGAAAGAAGAGTTTCAAGCGTCTGTAACCCTTCAAAGATCTAGAACTTAAAGATATAAACAAGAAAATTGAAACTTTAATCGTACTTCCAGAACTTGTTGTTCAACTGTTCGTCCTTCAACACCAGACCGACCACCTAAATGCGCCAGATATCTCATAAGCATCTTTATTGTTTCATTCTTACCCACACCACTCTCTCCATTTACCAAAATAGAGTTGCTTTTCCCCTCATTGATCATCGCACTATCCAGAAAGTTTACCATGTCAAGAGAAGCTCCCATAAGATAATCTCATCTAATATAGTAGGTCTGTATTACCTGTACGCAACATCTGCAACTGCAAAAACATGGGGACTAAGCTCTCCAAATGATGCTCCTTTATATTGTTTCATCATGTGTGTATCATATAGATGAGGTAATCTTTGAAATGGGTTTTTTGCAAAAAAAAATGGGGACATCAGTACCTTTTTCAACAAGTAAATCGATAGACTCTAAAGACAAGGGTCAAACAAGGTCTCATTCTGGTTGTATCAAGCAATTATATCGCAACTGTCATTATCTCATTATTAAATTCGGGAGCTCTCTAGGATCCATATGCATGGTACTCATTAGAATCAGTGCAGTTGAGATCTTCTGATAGACATACCTAACTATTTCAACCCGTAAACTAAATGCTTAAATTGTGTATAGAATGATTAGTTCAACAGGCTCCACCACTTAGGAAGCATCGATGGTCACTCTGGTGGCAGAGTATCAATCAAGGTAGGGCAGAAATTTTTGGCACATATGAATATTACTACAAGAACGAGTAAGAAAAAAAAAACAAATTGGTAATGATAGTTTATAGTTGTAGGATTTGGTAAAATTCGTTTGGGGTCAACATGACTACTCAAAAATGATACCCATGCAGGGATGGAGGTTGTAAGATGCAGTAATGAAGAAGGTCATAAATTACATCATAGAAGGCATGCAAATTCCAACCAAGGACAAATGAGAAAACTATGTAGAAGATACATAAGAGGTCCGAAACTTGAAGCGAGGAAAGAAAAGATGTAAAGCATGGTCAACATGACTATGGAAAATACTCGAAGCACTTAACACAAATAAACAAAAAGAAGACAGCAAAGCATTTGATCTTATGCCCTTTCTTAGATAGACATGAAAAGACCAAATGATACAAGCAGAGCTTAAATATATGCTTTAGGTTGGAGCATAACAAGCCAAAACTACATTTAACTTCTTGATCACTATGGATGACAAAATGATTAAGACATTTTTGTCACTTCTGATGCACAAACACTTCATGCCCCTTCATTGCGTATTTCCTACCTAAGTTGGTCTTTTCATTTGGCATAGCTCTTTTACTTGTTAAAAATTTCATGCTATCATCTATTATGATCACTAAACTTTGTAAAGAGAAACATAGCAAGAAATATGAGAAGATGTTCTGCTTCTTAACCTTCCTGAACAGAAGAGCTATATTTTGTGTCTGGAATAAACACTTGAAGAGTCTGATTACTAAGCATTTCTATCGATTTTCTTGTTGAAAAGGGTATTGACACTATTGAAACAACTAAATTACCAAGAGCAAAAGAGATTCTTTTGCAGCCTATTTAAGAACAATACAACACCAAAGAAAATCCAATCAAGCAAATAAAAGCAGAAAACCAATAAATTACTAAGTCGTGCAACTCAATCATTATCACTTTAACACAAGATCCTAGTTATATCTATACTCTCAGTAATCAATAAATCAACAACCAAATGTACAAATGATTATCGCAATAAGAAACGACCCAAATTCATTAGCACTCTATCCACATAGAAAACCCTAGTTTGCAAACGAAGACAAAACGAATAATACTTGGCTTATAAAGCTTGAAACTGGAGCAATTCTTCGTTGGACTTTCAAAGGCGCCCTAATTTCTTCTTCTCGATGTGAATCTGACGTGAGGGACTTTCACGAAGGCAAGGAGAGAGGTGAAGGTAGCAACTAGGAAAAAGGGGAAGATAACTAGTGTGGGAAAGACGAAAAGTAACTGTGCGGGAAAGGGAAAAGTTAAAAAAAAACGCTTATTGGTGAATCAACAGGGCAGAAACAAAAAATTGTGTTGATTGTAAGTGCCTCAACATCATAATTAGTTAAATGACATTTGAAAATGTCTTAATAGACACTTTATGAGATCTTTCAAAAAATAATTTATCTTTTTAGTAAAATAACACTTATAAAAGCCCTAACAAATAACTTTATGTGGTCTTTCAAAATATAATTGATCACTTGTAAAATGACACTTATAAAAGCCTTAATAGATAGCTTTATGAGGCTTTTCGAAAAGAGTTATCTCATTTTTCTTGTAGTGACCTTTCTGCCGACCTGGAGATGAAGCGGCCAAGAGCGATGACCCTGCCATTAAGCCATTGGATATCTTTTATCCACCTCAGAGGCTTCATTTTGACCAAAGCATCAATTTTTTCAAGATTTGCCTCAATCCCTCTCTCATTCGCCATGAAGCCCAAAAACTTGCATGTCTTCATGCCGAACACACATTTGCTCGGGTTGAGTTTCATGTTGTGTTTCCTGAGGTTGTCAAAGGTCTCCTCTAAATCCACCGTATGATCATGGCCTTTTGACTTCACGACCATATCATCGATGTAAGCTTCGATGTTTCTACCAATCTGCGAGCTGAAGACGCCGTTGACCATTCGCTGATACGTAGCTCCTGTATTCTTCAACCCAAATGGCATTATCTTATAACAATAAAGGGCACCCGCTGCTCGAAACACGTCAATGCCTTATCCACTGCATTAATTTTCACCTGATGGTATCCTGAATACGCATCGATGAACCTTAGAAACTCAAATCCCGCAATAACGTCATGCGGGGAAGGGGATAGTAATCCTTCGAGCATGATTTATTGAGGTCGGTGAAGTCCACGCACATTCTTCATTTGCCATTCGACTTATTCACCATGACCACATTGGCTAACTAGGTCGGGTAGTGAATTTTCTCGACTATGTCTGCTCGAAGCAGTTTTTCCAATTCCTCCTTGATTGCCTTATCTTTCTCTGAGGATAATTGCCTAGGTCGCTGCTAAACATGTATGTAAGTTGGATCCACGTTGAGAAGATGTACTGCCACCTCCTCACTGACACCTCTTATGTTCTCTGGTCGCCAGGTGAACACATTCAAACTGCTCTGGAGCTGCTGGATCAAATTGGCACGTGCCTTAATGAAAAGAACATTGCCTATCTTTATCTTCTACTCGGGATAGGCATGATTAATCACTATCTCCTCAAGTTCATCTTGCGCAGTGAACTCAGGCTCACCACGCACTTGAAGAGTGTCACATTCCAACTTTTCTTCCTCCTCGGCCTGGGTTTCCACCTTATCTATCTGGTCCACGACCAAACATTCTTCAAGCTCCTCTCGTCCCCCCGACTTTATCGCCGGCAAGGGACAAGTATCATCTATTGGTAATCGATGCTCATCCACGACCATGCCTTCTGCCTGCTCGACTTGTCCCCCCGATTCCAGCATCAGCAAAAGACAAACGCCATCCACTATTAGGCGTTGCTCGACCTAAGCAGAACTTTCACTGATCATGACAATTGGAAGTGGCCCTACAGTCGTGTGAGACTTTTCTTGTGGCTGATAGTGATTTTCTGATCCTCATTCTCTAGAGTCAACTTTTGTTTTTTCCTCTGGCTGTCCCTGACATACTCCAGTACTACTCGCGGCTAGTTCTTGAGGACCCCCACCCCTTGATCAGTATAAAATTTTGCTCGCTGGTGAGGAATATATGCCACCATCTGGAACTTGGTCATGCTGGGTACCCCTAAAATGATGTTATATGGGGATTTCAAGTCAATCACCATGAAAGTGATTTTTTCCGATCTAGAGCGACATCTTTCACCAATAAAAACTTCCAATTCAACTGTGCCCTTAACTGACACCTTGTTGGTAAAGCCCTCCAAAGTTCCTGCATGCATGTGGCTTGAGTCAATCATCCTTCAACTCTGTACTCTGAAAACAAGAGTAGCACATGACATCCTTGCACGCCCCTATATCCACCATAATCCTATGCACCACCCATCCATCGACAAAGGCTGAAACGATCAAGGACTGTTCCTCGGCCATGCTACTTGCCAACTCACTGCGAGTAAATTGAATGGACTCCTCCCCTGCCTGCAAAGTTGTAGGGCAATCCACCACCTTTGACATGGAGTATATCTACTTCCCTAGCTGCGTGAGAGTGGGTTCCTCATCCAGAATCACGTTTATCACACCCCGAACTAGGGGTGTATCTCTGCGAGGGGCATTTCCCATGTTGTTTCCATCCCACTTGAAGCGGTCCAACCTCCCCCGTTAATCAACTTCTAAATGGCCTTTTTGAGCGGCTAACATTCGTCTATGGTGTACCCATAATCATCATGATATGCACACCTCCTTGAGCAGTCTTTCCACTCATGCGCGGTACCCGGGGAAGCTCATCTCGAATTTCATACATTATATCTTCCCGCAATGTGTTAAGCGAGGTGAGGTCGATTTCCTGAAGGAATTCTTTGGGGTGGTCATATCGCGACTTGCTTCTATTGTAACCTCCCCCTGTATTATGGCCGCTACTCTTGCCAGCATTGTCATTTCCCCTGGCATCGGTGTTTTCCTTCTTTACAGTCTCACCTGCACACAATTTCTGAGCCCACATCAACATTTATGCATGCGTCTTGGGCTCCCTCATACTTAACTCTGACCTCAGGCCACCTTCTCCTTCGAGCAAGCATGTTTCAAAACATAGAGTGACCTCATGCTCAGACAGACTAGGCATCTACTCGAGCATCATCGTGAATCTTTCCAAGTAGCTGGAAGTAGACTCATGGGCCCCCTGTT
The DNA here is from genome assembly GCA_013146195.2 of Codonopsis lanceolata. Taxonomy (NCBI): domain Eukaryota; kingdom Viridiplantae; phylum Streptophyta; class Magnoliopsida; order Asterales; family Campanulaceae; genus Codonopsis; species Codonopsis lanceolata. The sequence goes on from CM028377.1 coordinate 72,710,551, forward strand.
TGATTTTAGACAATTCTGCCCTTGTCTTTGCAAATTGCAATTGCCTCCGAAGTCCCGAAATCGGCCAGGAACCTTGCCCGCAAATCTGCCCAATCATTGATCGATCTACGGGGAAGAGCTTTCATCCAAGCCAAAGCCTTTCCTTGTAACGAGCCCACAAATGCCTGAATCTTCAATGCCTCGTCTGAGGTCACCAAGCCAATCTAAGATTCAAAGGACATCAGCTACTCCCTTGCTTTGGTCTTCCCCGCATACTCCTTGATGTTGGGAAAGATGAGGCCTTGAGCTGGAGGGGCATTTTCTATCCATTTGGCCAGAGGACTGGCTGCAATGCCTACAAAATTTCCATCCAACGCCTTGCCTTATTCACATGCCTCCATGCGGTGCTTCATTTCTTCGAACTCATGTACGCTTATTGCAGCGGGCAGACCACCGGCAGGCTGAAGCTGCACATCGGGCACAAGAGGGGCCTGTGGGGGACCTATAGCTCCCAAAGCATGAGCTATGCCCGCGGCTTATGCCACTTGTGCCTATGAGCCTCCCACGACCTGATATGTTTGATCTGGGGCTGCTCCTACCCCATTTTGTTGTTGGCTGTTAGGGGGGGCAATCCTGCCTTCCCCTAGATTGTCGTGGTGAAGGCAACCAGTGTCTTCGAGTATGCGACATGCCAGGTGATGGGGAACGATGTCGACGGGCATACGACCTTCGTGGGGAAGGTGATCTTTAGCGGCAACGAGACTGAGCCCAATCCTTCCTTGCACGAGGGCCGATGCGAGAGTGCACGCTGGGAATAATTCTGTGACTAGCTCACGGGGCTGAGATGAAACCCCATCCAATCGATGGGGGTCTCGCACCAGTCTTGACACACTTACTGCCTAACTCTACGTAGGGGGCGGGCTTCCCAACATTAACTCCCCACATTCAAGACAACCATTACCAAGTAACTGAAATGGATGAACGCGCTCGTTTAGACCTTCGTTGCCTGCTTGTTATACACTTGGCCCCCAGACATCAAGCAGGAAGCTACCTACTCGTTATGTTTGGGCGATCAGATATCCTTCCCTGCTCGCTTCTGGGTTGAGCTCGGGCAATGGTGAATGCACGTGATTCGCTCGTGACTTTGGATACGGCGTGCTGGGCACGTGACCAATGGTTGGGCCTTCTGGGCAGGCAGTTCAATATAATATATTGAAATTGATCATTCAAAGGGGTAGTTGAAAGTTGTGTATGAATTTTCTGTTGAAAAAAAGATCTAAAAAATGAAGTAATTAATAATTAATACATAGATTAATTAGTAAGTTTTTTGGTAAAATTTATCATTTTAACTGAAGTCGTCATATGGCAGCAGTGACCTCTGTTAGTAATTAATATTAAATTTTCATCCATCTGCGTTATAATTTTTTTTTTATACAAACGACATTTGAACACGTGGACAACCAAAATCTAAATAAATCAAGATAAAAATTGTGATTGACACGAGTCATGATCCAATGGTCGCTTATGTAAAAAATATTTTACACTGCGAGCTGATGAAAATTTTACTCAATTAATAATTAATAGATATATATTGATAAAAGAAACAATTAACATAAAATTGTCCTGTAAATAATTTGTATAAATAAAATAGTATAAGGAGATGAAAATTGAGGAGTTTCAGTCAAGTTAAAACTTGTATAAATTAAATAAAATTTAATTTAATTTTAAATTAAACTATACATGACAAAAACAAAACAAAATTTTGTCTTATTTTATAAAAAAATTGGCACGTGACAACCATTTCACATAAAGCTGCCATGTGGCTGCAGCGGTTTCTGTTTTAGTAATAGTTATAGATAGATAGATAGATTTGTTTTCGTTAAAAAAAAGTCATATAAGTGGGTGAATTAGTTAGCAGGTTCGGTCAACTTTAATTTATGTGGTTAATGTTGGGAAAATGATTTTCAAACACGTTTATTAAGTGTAGAGTAGGTTGTAAGTGTCGTTAAAAAAATGGCGTGTAGTCATTTTCAACGATTAGTTAAAGTGGGTGATTATCAGTTAGGATGTTCAGTCAGCTTTAATTCATGCAAAATTATTTTCAAGCATGTGTATTGAGTGTAGAGTGAGTTATAAGTGTCGTTAAAAATAAAGTTGTAGTTAATATTAACGGTTAGTTAAAGTGGGTGACTATTAGTTAGCCCGTTCGATCAACTTTAATTAATGTGGTCAATGTTCGAAAAATGATTTTCAAACACGTACATTGAGTGTATAGTGTGCTATAAGCGCCGGTCAAAAGAATGGATTGTAATCTTTCTTTTTTAAAACATTAATTTTACATTTTACTCTTTGACTACATTGTTAATTACTTTAATTATTGGGTCTCATTGCAATATGAGCTAATGAATAATTAACAACTTCATATTCTATTCATTTACAAAAAAAAAAAAAAAAAGATTTTGTTTGGCTCGATACATAAATTGAGAGAAAAAATTGATTTTATTATGAATATTAGTATGCGATGGATATTCTAAAAATGTCCACATGAACGGTAAGACTCGTCAATTAAAGTAGCAAGCAATATAAGTTTGTGCTCAAAAGGATGCAACATTTATACGTCATCTTAATTGGTATATTTTAAACTTTTTCATAAGATACAAAAATTACGTAGGTTCAACAAAATAACATATTAGACGACACAAAACATTAATTAGTAGGACTCGAACACTATTCTACTACGATGTGTCAACCAAATTGGATGAGTGCAAATGTAAATGTAGATGATGAGTGTGGATATGATGTGTCAACCAAATTTGTTCACATTGTGGATAATGTTTTAATTGATTATCGAAAGGTATCGCCTCTTTTATTTTTTACACCCTCCAGTACTGACATCCTCCCCTAATCGCGCCGTGCCATAGGCACGGGCACAAAGACTAGTTAAAGTAGCAAGCAATATAAGTTCGTACTCAAAATGATGCAACATTTATATGTCATCTTATTTGGTATCTTTTAAACTTTTTCATAAGATACAAAAATTACGTAGGTTCAACAAAATAACATATTAGGCGACACAAAACATTAATTACTCGAACACTATTCTACTACGATGTGTCAACCAAATTGGATGAGTGCAAATGTAAATGTAGATGATGAGTGTGGATATGATGTGTCAACCAAATTTGTTCACATTGTGGATAATGTTTTAATTGATTATCGAGAGGTATCGCCTCTGTTATTTTTTACACCCTCGATCGACATCCTTCCTACTCAAGTGCCATAGGCACGGGCACAAAGACTAGTTAAAGTAGCAAGCAATATAAGTTTGTGCTCAAAATGATGCAACATTTATATGTCATCTTATTTGGTATCTTTTAAACTTTTTCATAAGATACAAAAATTACGTAGGTTCAACAAAATAACATATTAGACGACACAAAACATTAATTAGTAGGACTCGAACACTATTCTACTACGATGTGTCAACCAAATTGGATGAGTGCAAATGTAAATGTAGATGATGAGTGTGGATATGATGTGTCAACCAAATTTGTTCACATTGTGGATAATGTTTTAATTGATTATCGAAAGGTATCGCCTGTTATTTTTACACCCTCCAAGATCTTGACATCCTCCCCTACTCGCGCCGTGCCATAGGCACGGGCACAAAGACTAGTTAAAGTAGCAAGCAATATAAGTTTGTGCTCAAAATGATGCAACATTTATATGTCATCTTATTTGGTATCTTTTAAACTTTTTCATAAGATACAAAAATTACGTAGGTTCAACAAAATAACATATTAGGCGACACAAAACATTAATTACTCGAACACTATTCTACTACGATGTGTCAACCAAATTGGATGAGTGCAAATGTAAATGTAGATGATGAGTGTGGATATGATGTGTCAACCAAATTTGTTCACATTGTGGATAATGTTTTAATTGATTATCGAGAGGTATCGCCTCTGTTATTTTTTACACCCTCCAGTACTGACATCCTCCCCTACTCGCGCCGTGCCATAGGCACGGGCACAAAGACTAGTTAAAGTAGCAAGCAATATAAGTTTGTGCTCAAAAGGATGCAACATTTATATGTCATCTTATTTGGTATCTTTTAAACTTTTTCATAAGATACAAAAATTACGTAGGTTCAACAAAATAACATATTAGACGACACAAAACATTAATTAGTAGGACTCGAACACTATTCTACTACGATGTGTCAACCAAATTGGATGAGTGCAAATGTAAATGTAGATGATGAGTGTGGATATGATGTGTCAACCAAATTTGTTCACATTGTGGATAATGTTTTAATTGATTATCGAGAGGTATCGCCTGTTATTTTTACACCCTCCGATCGACATCTCCCTTGCCATGGCACAAAGACAAGTTAAAGTAGCAAGCAATATAAGTTTGTGCTCAAAAGGATGCAACATTTATATGTCATCTTATTTGGTATCTTTTAAACTTTTTCATAAGATACAAAAATTACGTAGGTTCAACAAAATAACATATTAGACGACACAAAACATTAATTAGTAGGACTCGAACACTATTCTACTACGATGTGTCAACCAAATTGGATGAGTGCAAATGTAAATGTAGATGATGAGTGTGGATATGATGTGTCAACCAAATTTGTTCACATTGTGGATAATGTTTTAATTGATTATCGAGAGGTATCGCCTATGTTATTTTTTACACCCTCCAAGATCTTCGACATCCTCCCTACTCGTGCCATAGGCACGCACAAAAACTAGTTAAAGTAGCAAGCAATATAAGTTTGTGCTCAAAATGATGCAACATTTATATGTCATCTTATTTGGTATCTTTTAAACTTTTTCATAAGATACAAAAATTACGTAGGTTCAACAAAATAACATATTAGGACGACACAAAACATTAATTAGTAGGACTCGAACACTATTCTACTACGATGTGTCAACCAAATTGGATGAGTGCAAATGTAAATGTAGATGATGAGTGTGGATATGATGTGTCAACCAAATTTGTTCACATTGTGGATAATGTTTTAATTGATTATCGAAAGGTATCGCCTTTGTTATTTTTTACACCCTCCAAGATCTTGACATCCTCCCTACTCGTGCCATAGGCACAAAGTACAAAAACTAGTTAAAGTAGCAAGCAATATAAGTTTGTGCTCAAAAGGATGCAACATTTATATGTCATCTTATTTGGTATCTTTTAAACTTTTTCATAAGATACAAAAATTACGTAGGTTCAACAAAATAACATATTAGACGACACAAAACATTAATTAGTAGGACTCGAACACTATTCTACTACGATGTGTCAACCAAATTGGATGAGTGCAAATGTAAATGTAGATGATGAGTGTGGATATGATGTGTCAACCAAATTTGTTCACATTGTGGATAATGTTTTAATTGATTATCGAGAGGTATCGCCTCTATTATTTTTTACACCCTCCAGTACTGACATCCTCCCCTACTCGCGTCGTACCATAGGCACGGGCACAAAGACTAGTTAAAGTAGCAAGCAATATAAGTTTGTGCTCAAAAGGATGCAACATTTATATGTCATCTTATTTGGTATCTTTTAAACTTTTTCATAAGATACAAAAATTACGTAGGTTCAACAAAATAACATATTAGACGACACAAAACATTAATTAGTAGGACTCGAACACTATTCTACTACGATGTGTCAACCAAATTGGATGAGTGCAAATGTAAATGTAGATGATGAGTATGGATATGATGTGTCAACCAAATTTGTTCACATTGTGGATACCAATGCCAATTCCTCACATCTACTTGAGGGTATGATTAGGGGTGGAATCGGGACGGGACCCGTCCCGATACCCTTCATCCCGATCCCGTCCCGATAGATTTCGGAATTTCAATTTCCTTCCCGATCCTCTTCCCGATAAGTGTCGGGACCCGACGAATCGGGATCCCGACAGTTCGGGATATAAAAATTTTGTAATCCCGACTATAATATTTATGAACAATATATTCTGACACTAAAATATTTTTAACATATCTTCATTATAATTAAGATTTCAAAATGTTTATTTACAAAGTATGCTTGAACATTTACTTAATGGTGAATATTGTTGAATCTGTCATTATGAACAAAATGCACCCATCACTTGTAGGAGAAGAGCTACACTAAGTGCAGAAACGTGATAGACAAAAAAATCACAATATTAATTGTGAAAATAAATTTAACAAACATCATTAAGTAATTTTAGCAAAAAAAAAAAATAGACATTGTTTAACACTCACAATATTTATAAAAAATAATAAAAAATAAAAAAAATTAGTCGAGACGGGTCGAGATTCGGGAATCCCGACGGGATTGATAGTCGAGACGGGTCAGGAATCCCGACGGGATTGATAATTATCCCGAATACTGTCCCAAAATATGTCGAGACGGGAAAAATCCCGACAAAATCGGGATCGGGATTTTTAGGGATCGGGAAATGTCGGGACGGGATCGGGTCAGGCGTCGGGACGAGTCGGGAAAACGGGACTTTTGCCAGCCCTAGGTATGATTACATTCTAATCATTATTTTTCTTTGGATTAATATATAATTTGGTCCTTGAACTTCACCTTTCTTCATATAAAGGTGATAGATGGTTTTCATTTCCTATATTTGTTTGTGGATTTCACTTTAGCTGGCATATTAGTACCTCGTACCGTTATGTTAAACATAATCGTTAAATATTTATTAGAATGACAAATTTGCCCTTATATGATGCTGAGTGAGATATCTAACTAGACCAACAAAAAATAATAAATGTATTTAACTCCTCCTATCTTGAATTTAAAAGAAAAAGGAAATAAATAAATAAAAATAAAAAAACCTATCATCTCACCGCTCCCTCTCTCCCCTTCTCCCACCCCCCACACTCACACATACAAGTCTTAGTTTTTCTTCACAGACCATTCTCATCTTCATCGCTTGTTCTAGATGACGCTCTTTCCCCTTCAACGACGTCGTTCCCAACTGCAGCTTCAATGTTCCTCTTACTCCCGACCACATTTCACGTTTTGTACATTCCGAAATCCATCTGAATAGACGACGCCACCTCTTTTATGTCGCGTATAGTCAACATCCTTTTCACGTTGAATCCCCTTACCATCGACGCGTTTCCCGATGAACCCCCCCTCATAACTCCCTTTAAAATAAAAAAACCCATGAATTGTAAACCCCAAAATCACCCCATAAATAATACACCTGTAGAGATTAGAGAGGGAGAGAAAGTACGTTATCAAAGCGAACATGGATAACGGGGAGGAGATCAAGTTGAACGGGGGATAACCTTTGTTGTTCATCATTTGAGATGTCTTCATCATATTGGGTTGATTTCTCAGGGTTTTGCGTCATTGGATTTGAGTTGATTCCTAAAGCCATGTAAAACCCTAAATTATTACTAGTGTCGACATTGTCGCCGACGGTTATGGGGTTATTGTTAACAACCCCATTTGTGGGCCATCCCGGCCTATGCTTCCCTTGTATTCAACGTTTCTAGTAGACCCATTTCAAATTATGTGTTAGCTATGCAACCGAGAGGTGTTAATTCAGTCCATTTCTATGACAACATCAAATTCTACAACATTTCAAATGCTAAGGGATTTATCTTTGGAGATTTTTAACAAAGAGAGAGCGTCAATTTATGGTTGATTCTGATCAAACTCTATCTCCTAAAGCTTGAAGTAGTTGTGCAGTAACATTTAATCTGGGTTTTATGACGTTATTTTTGTGTGAGCGAGAAATGAGTTTAGGTGTGAGAGAGAAAAGTGGATGATTATTCCACGTATACATCTCACTCAACTTCAAGTGAAGACAATTTAGTTATTTTATTTATTTTTAACGATTCTGTTTGAGATTGTGGTTTGAGAGACAACTATGCCGGTCAAAGTAAAATACACGAACCAATGTATAAAATAAAAAACATCAGTTACCTTTATAGGATGAAAGGTGAGGTTCATGGACCAAAATATATATTAATCTTTTTTCTTGTTAAAAACTCTTTTATTGATGTATACTACTTTATTAACAATATTATTAAATTAAAAAAGGTTTCTCCAAATAAAACTCAATACTTGACAATAGTAAATTTCTTTAATTTTTGGTATTGAAAATTTAACTTTTAAATTTTTTCGAGAAAAAATTTCAAGGGAGTTTTTGAATATGAAATTAATTTGGAGATATTTTTTGGTATTTTGTTCTAAAATTAAATTAGTTGTTGTTAATAGTTGCGTCCGTATACATAAAATTTAAATAGAGAGAGAAAGTAGAGAGAGAAGGAGGGTAGAATCGGAGTTGTCATTTTCAAAGACCTACCACAGCCTTAAATAGGAGGAGGGATAGTGGAGAGGCCTCGTTGAGTGGGTTTTGCGAAGTGAGAGGAGAGATAATTTAGGGGTCGCTTCTCGCTGCAATTGCTTTTTTTCTTCTTAATTTCTCTACCTTCAATCCCTTTAATTATATATATATATAGAGAGAGGGAGAGAGAGAGTCATATACTGGTGCGGTGAGGTTGGTAGGGTTTTTTTTTCTGACTTCACTTTACTGTGAGCGACGGACACCGGAAACGGTTCATCGGCGGCGGTTTTGAGGTAAACCCTAGCGGTTTTATGTTTTTCTACTATCCGAACAGCCGTTTCCCCTGTTTTACTTTGCTATCTACTTGTTTTATGCGTTTTCCGGTCATCGTTTGCTTGGATCTAGGCACTTCCATCTTTATCCGAGTGTTTTTGTTCCGATCTGTACTTTGATTTTGATTTTTTTGGCTTTCCGCTGGAGTCGTGCGTGAGATGATCGGATCTTCACCTCGGGTTTATGTTTTATTCAAAGGCTTCCTGTATTTTGTTTTCGTAATTTAATTTAATTTAATTTTGCATTTGTGCTTTTTACTCTAGTTTTTTTGCATTTGTATTTTGATTACATGTTTGGTAGATTAAATTGTTGTGATGTTGCTATAGCGATATGATTAAGATTTATTTTGACTTCCATTCCTGAATGTTGTTTATATTTTTATTCTGTTGAATAAACTGAATACCAACTCTACTGTGTTTATTAAATCATTTTGCTTATTATACGTGTTCATTAATATGATGAGGATGATTTTTGAAATTGATTGTGCTAACTTATGTTTGTGTAAAGCTTTTAATTAATACCCATTTTTGTCTTTACTTACACAGCCTAAAATGTTTTCGGCAACTAGTTTTTGATTAATGTTTTTCCTTCCATGTTAACTTATGTGATGGACTGCTACTTGCATATACTGTTTATTTTGTTTAAAGTTTATGTTGTAGTTCCCTTTTGTTGCATCAATTGATTTTATGCAAATATCTTAACTATTAAGGTTATGCATTCCATTCTTCAGGATATACTCTACAAATTACTTTTCCTACTTAGGCTTTGTAGTTTGTACAACATTCTAGTTCTTGGGTTCATACATTTTGATATTTTTTAAAATGAGTTTTGGTACAATGACTTTAATTTTGTAGGCATATTCATAAAATTGGCTTTTATTTTTATGTTTATTTGAATGGGTAATTAGTGTCTTCCATCTTGCAGGGCCTTCTTTCTCAAGGCTATTTTCATGTTCCTTATGGAAATGTTTTGGAGTTATTTTATTTGTGACTGCATTCTTAATCTAATGTTGTAATTTTGGTTCACTTTTGTGATGAGTTAACTGATATGGCGGTGGTATTGTGGTTGTTGTAGTTTACATCATGGTGAGAAAGAGGAGAACCGAGGTTCCAGGTGGTGGAGAGAGCTCTGAGCCTCAGGAAAGTGGTGGAGGACGTGGTGTTGGAGGTGGTCAAAGGCCTCCTGCACAACAGCAAGAAAGTGGTGGAGGACGTGGTGGTGGGGGTGGCCAAAGGCCACCTGCACAACAGCAGCCACCGCAGCAGCAGCCTGGTGGCTACCAAGGAGGTGGGAGAGGTTGGGCTCCACAGCCTCAGCCTGGAGGGTATGGTGGAGGCCGTGGTGGTCCAGCACCCCAACGTGGTGGAATGGCCCCACAACAATACTATGGTGGGCCTCCTGAACAACAATATCAAGGTAGAGGTCAACAGCAGCAGCAGCCAAGAGGTGGTGCACCGTCCCAGCGCCGTGGTGGCATGGGAAGTGGTGGCCGTGGGGTTGGACCTTCTTATTCTGGTGGACCTTCGAGGCCATCAGTACCCGAGCTGCACCAAGCTACACAGTCTCCGCATCAAGCTGGGATAATGACACAACCCATGACATATGGGCAGCCAGCTGCAGAGGTGGTTCATACTGGGCCTTCTGGGTCCTCTTCAACTCAGCCACCTGCTGAAGCTACAGCCACACCTTCAGAAGTGACACAGGAGCTTCAGCAGCTTTCTATCCAGCAAGAAGAGTCTTCAACTCTGGCAATTCAACCTGCCCCTGCCTCGAGCAAATCAATGAGATTTCCTCTTAGGCCTGGAAAGGGTAGCAAAGGTACCCCGTGTGTTGTGAAGGCCAACCACTTTTTTGCTGAATTGCCAGACAAGGACTTACACCAGTATGATGTAAGCTCTTTTTTTATACTTGGTGTCTTCTTTATTATTCTCGTATTTTTAACCTCTTTTTTGTTTTTCTGATGTCATACCCTTTTCTTGGTGAGGTAGGTTACAATCACACCTGAGGTCACATCACGTGGTGTGAATCGCGCTGTGATGGAGCAGCTGGTGAAATTGTATAGGGAATCTCATCTTGGTAGGCGGCTTCCTGCATACGATGGAAGAAAGAGCCTGTACACTGCAGGTCCTCTCCCCTTTGTAACAAAAGAGTTCAAAATTACCCTTGTTGATGAAGATGATGGATCCGGCAATGCCAGGTTTTTACTTGTTTTCTGTAATTATTTGTGCAGATGATAATATGTTTGTTTTTCTTGTTGATGCTAGTTGCTTACACTCTCTGATGGCAGGAGGGAGAGGGAATTCAAAGTTGTGATCAAACTGGCGGCACGTGCTGACTTGCACCATTTAGGATTGTTTTTACAGGGGAGGCAGGCAGATGCACCCCAAGAAGCACTTCAAGTACTTGATATTGTTCTGCGTGAATTGCCCACAACTAGGTACAGATAATAAATTGTGCCTTTGGATGTTTTGTTTTGTGATAAAGCCATTGCTTGATGCATGTTTTTTGTGCATTGACTAATTATTTGTGCCATATGATTTTAACAGGTATTCTCCTGTCGGGCGTTCATTTTATTCGCCTGATTTAGGTCGGAGGCAGCCATTGGGTGAAGGATTGGAAAGTTGGCGTGGTTTCTATCAGAGCATACGTCCTACTCAGATGGGATTGTCTCTAAATATTGGTATGTTTGTGATAGTATTTTTTTTACTAGTAAATATACTGTCGCTGGTGTTAGACTTATTCTAGCTTCATACAACAGTAACATGAATTGATTGTCCAGATATGTCTTCTACTGCTTTTATCGAACCGCTGCCCGTGATTGAATTTGTCACTCAGCTACTCAACAGAGATGTAACTAGGCCGTTATCCGATGCTGATCGGGTTAAGGTTAGCTACTCTACCACACCATTTGATGATGATTCTGTTGCACTTAAGTTTGGTAGTTGTTAGGTGTTGTTCTCCTGTGATTCTTATATATATTTATATAGTTATGCCTTTTTTCCAAATTCATCATATAGCTCAATTTCATGCTCATTCTGTCCCAATAATGATATCAACTTCTTTAATTTCATGCTTCCACATAAAGTGTCTCTTGCCAAGTTAAATAGTCAACTTCTGATTAGTTTTGATAACCTATCTTTTCCCTGCAAATGGAGCTGTTCATATTAGAAAGTCTGTTGCTGCTTGCAGTTTAGCTATCATAACCTCTCTCTCATTGTTCTTGTCTATTCATATCAGATCAAAAAGGCTTTGCGAGGAGTGAAAGTTGAAGTTACACATCGTGGAAATATGCGCAGAAAGTATAGAATTTCTGGCCTAACATCTCAGGCAACACGAGAGCTGACGTAAGAACTAATGTCCATTTAGTGACCTTAACTGGATCATTTACTAACTTCAGACTACATTGTTAGACTGAGATGCTGTTGGTAGTTACATTCTGACATGCTTCACTTTTTTTATGTCAGCTTCCCTGTTGATGAAAGAGGCACGATGAAATCAGTGGTTGAGTATTTCCGTGATACCTATGGATTCGTTATACAACACATCCAGTGGCCTTGTTTACAAGTTGGAAATACCCAGAGGCCAAATTATCTGCCCATGGAGGTACTTGTCTTATTTTCTTGTGGTAATCTAATGTAACATTCATGTTAATGTCATTGGTGACTCAGGTTTGCAAGATTGTGGAAGGTCAGAGGTACTCAAAGAGATTGAATGAGAGACAGATTACAGCATTGCTGAAGGTTACATGTCAGCGGCCACAAGAAAGGGAGGTGGATATTCTTCAGGTTTGTTTTTGTGCAATCCCTTCACACGATTATTTACTTTTTTCTTGACAGAGTAGCATTGCATTGTCTGTTACTTTTATCTGACCTTGACAGCATTGCATTGTCTGTTGCTTTTATCTGACCTTGACATGTTATATGCTTCTAGGTAGGTTGGCGCTTGGATGTTTAAGGCTTTAAGCTTTTCAGTAGTATTATTTATTTAAAACAAATTATTAAAAACATGTATTGTTTGTGTCACATATGTGAGATCAATGCCTAAGTAACTTTTGTGTTAACAATAATGGGACCTTATTCCTAGACAATGGTGTGTTTGTTGAATTTGAGTTGCTCTTGGTATGCATTTGATTAACCCAACAGTTTTTTGATTTTCTGAATTGCATCTATGGTTTCTTAAGTATGATCGAGGACGTGAGTGATGGCTATTTGACTTAGGCGTAAACATGATTCTGTGTAGTATTCATGCTGGAACATAATGTTCCTGGAGCGCCTAAATTATGTTATGCTCATAACCTAAAATTTGCTCGTAGGAGTTGTGCTCGTATGTTCTTTTTTAAAAGTTACCTTGTTCATAATCTAAAATTTGTTCGGTGAGATTATGTTCATATCATCATATGTGCTGTTAATCACCTGAAATGTTCTGACTTTTTGCAGACAGTCCGTCACAATGCTTATAGTGAGGATCCTTATGCCAGAGAGTTTGGGATAAAGATTAGTGACAAGCTAGCTTCTGTTGAAGCTCGCATTTTGCCTCCTCCATGGGTAAATGATTTTCCCTCCCTCCTCAATTTTCAATTACCACCTTATCTTTACTAACTTCTATGGTTTCAGCTCAAGTACCATGATTCAGGTCGTGAGAAGGATTGTCTGCCTCAAGTTGGTCAGTGGAATATGATGAACAAGGTATTTCTTTGTTGTATCTTAATGTCGTGCTTTTGCATTTCTTCGCTCTCAAGTCATTTAATTGGGTATTGCCAGTTCCTGTGCAGCATGCCGAAGCTGTTCCCCTTGTTAATTTTATTTCTTTAACCTTTCATCTTTCTTGTTCTTGCCCTGCTTTATTTAGCAAGCATCATATTTGTTTTGCTTTTGTACCTTTGAGTTTGTAATATTTATTTCTGTCTCTAAAGTATCATTAAAATGCCATTGCTGATTGTCTATGGACAGAAAATGGTTAATGGGGGAACCGTGAATAGCTGGATCTGCATTAATTTTGCACGAAATGTGCAAGATAGCGTTGCCCGTGGATTTTGTAGCGAGCTTGCCCAGATGTGTATGATCTCTGGAATGGTATTGACTACAAAACTATCCTGTATTTTGCCAATGTTTTATGCTTGAGGTGGCTCCTAGTATGCGTTCTTAACGGTGGTGTTTATTTGCAGGCATTCAATCCTGAACCTGTGCTCCCAGCAGTTGGTGCTCGTCCTGATCAGGTGGAGAGAGTTTTGAAAGCTCGTTTCCATGATGCAATGATTAAACTCAAGCCCCAGGGAAAGGAGCTTGATTTACTGATTGTGATTTTGCCCGACAATAATGGCTCTCTTTATGGTACTTAATACTGATCTGGTTGATCATTCATTCAACTTGATAACATTATTGGTTTTGAAAGAAAGTGTTTGTAGTGTTCTATATTCTTGTCTTTTCATTTTAGTTCTTCTCTATCCCAGGTGATTTGAAACGAATATGTGAGACGGACCTTGGGATTGTTTCCCAGTGCTGTCTGACAAAGCATGTTTTCAGGATGAGCAAACAGTATCTGGCAAATGTGGCTTTGAAAATTAATGTCAAGGTGGGAGGGAGGAATACTGTACTAGTAGATGCATTATCAAGGCGCATACCCCTTGTCAGTGACCGAGCGACTATTATTTTTGGTGCTGATGTTACTCATCCCCATCCTGGGGAGGATTCAAGCCCCTCGATTGCAGCTGTATGACATCTACTAACTTGACAATTTACGCTGGAGTATGTGTTTGTTTTTTTTTGGTTAATTTGTATTCCTTTCTAATCGAGGACAATATTTGAATGGTGAATGTAGGTTGTTGCTTCTCAGGATTGGCCTGAGATTACCAAGTATGCTGGCTTGGTCTGTGCACAAGCCCACCGACAAGAGCTGATTCAAGATTTGTACAAAACTTGGCAGGATCCGAATAGAGGGACTGTTTCTGGTGGCATGATAAAGTATGCTCTCTCTCTCTCTTCATGGTGGAAGAATATTGGACAGAAGGAGCAGGAACTCCACACTTCGTTTGCGTTTAATGAGACTGTTCATGATGTTCATTCTACTGTCATTAATTAGTTTTCTGTATTTACCAATTAGGGAGCTCCTGATATCTTTTCGTAGAGCAACTGGCCGGAAGCCAGAGCGTATTATCTTTTACAGGTAATGTTGTACTTTTCTTCAGCATTTATATGAATTTGTTTGTGGTGCTGTTCGATTGAGTTGAGTTGGGATGTATGTATATTATTCCTGATGGTGTATAAATCCTGTAGGGATGGAGTCAGCGAAGGACAATTTTATCAAGTCTTACTTTATGAACTTGATGCAATTCGTAAGGTGAGCAACATATTTACAGAATTCTATTGTTTTGGTTATAACATCTGAGTAATAGATGAAATCTAACTTCTGCTTCCTTCTCCCATTGATACGAAAATCTTCAGGCTTGCGCTTCGTTGGAGTCCAATTATCAGCCCCCTGTCACTTTTGTTGTGGTTCAAAAACGTCATCACACCAGGCTGTTCGCGAACAATCATAATGACAGGCGTTCTGTTGACAGAAGTGGAAATATATTGCCTGGTATGCTGTTGCCTACCTCTTTGAATAGGATGTCTCTTTATGGCTATCCTGATCTTTGTTGTATGGAATTTGCAGGTACGGTGGTTGATTCTAAGATCTGTCATCCTACTGAGTTCGATTTCTACTTGTGCAGTCATGCTGGCATTCAGGTAAGCATGTATTTTTATACACCACTTTTGTGTATTTTACTAGTTTAGAACCTTGATATATCCAGGAAATAGTGGGTTGTGCTTAATGTTATTTGTTAACAGGGTACTAGCCGACCGGCTCATTACCATGTGTTGTGGGATGAGAACAAGTTTTCAGCTGATGCTTTGCAAACCCTGACAAACAACCTGTGTTACACGTATGTCTGTACATAGCATTTTACTTGAATGTCTTTAACTGTACATAGCATTTTTCTGGAAGTGTTTAATTGATTTTGTTTAATTATTGTGCAGATACGCGAGGTGCACTCGATCTGTCTCCATTGGTACTCTCTCTCTCTCTCTATATATATAGATGCGTGTGTGACATACTGCTTAAACTGTGATGAAATTTGTTCTTCATCATTAACTCTTCATCATTAACTTCTGTTTTGTTCTGGCCATTTATTAATAATAATTCTTCTAATTTATACTCTGTTATTGCAGTTCCCCCTGCATATTATGCACATCTGGCTGCGTTTCGTGCTCGATTTTACATGGAACCAGACACATCTGACAGTGGATCCATGACTAGTGGTGCCGCTGCTGGTCGTGGTGGTATGGGTGTGGGTGGACGAAGCACGCGAATGCCAGGTGCAAATGCCGCTGTTCGACCCCTCCCGGCCCTCAAGGAGAATGTGAAGCGAGTCATGTTCTATTGCTAGAAGTGATTGATCTTGTGTACTTTGTTTTATCATCTATCTCTGTTTGGAACCTGAACCATGAATTTGTTGTCTTCTATATAACAAAATTTCCTTCTCTAGGTATATTTGTGCTTACAGGATTATTATGTATTTATTGGGGCATTTCTGAAATTTTCATGGGTTTTTGTCAATTTCAGCAGTTACTTTAGTTATTGTGATATTGGCTATTCCTTTGTTAGTTTGTATAAAATTTTACTACAATTATATTAGCATGGACTTGAAGACGATCAGGTGCTTACAGTTGTCGGAATTTTGCATATAACTGGAATAGTTGAAAGAGGTGCCCCGTGAGATGTCTTGGCCACGCTGGATAAGGTGCTTGAAAGTACAGTCAGGCAGTGGTCTACCGGAATTAGTAAATCTCATTAGTAAGAGAAGTACGGTAGAGAATAAATTTGACCAAGTTTAGAAAGATAAGGGCAAAAAACACAAATGGTTATTGTTCTGATTGCTCGATTCTTAAGTGATTCTTTTGTCCAGTTCCGTTGAGGTTTTCCATGTGCTTGTCCGTTAGTTCCGTCTAGGTATGCGGCCTTGGATTGTTGTTGCATATTCAGCTTTTGTTGCAGATTCAACTGTTTTTTGATCTACCCAATTGGTCAAGGAAGTTTTTCTGATGATATGGTAACCTCTAGTTTGGTTGCTGCACGAAAATTGGCTGCCGTCAGTTTTACCATCTTCTCCTGTAAGGAAATTGGTCGCCGTCGTCTCTGTTTAATCTTTTCACCCAACTTGGGCTAAAATTGCCCCCGTCCTGTTCAGCCCAACTCCATTTTGCCTTCTCTCTCCCACTATGTCCTCTCCCTCTCTAGAAAAAGGGGGAAAAACAAGAGAGAGGTTTTCCGTTTTCAGATAAGGGGATGCAGTTTCGGATCTGGGTTCAATGTCAAAAACATTAATGCGATTTCAGATCTAGGTCTAAGAGCACAGATATGGGTTTTGGCAATGGTGTGTTGATGGTGATGTTGATAGTGGAGCGAGAGAGGTGGTAATGGTAGCGGTGGAATTCACAACGGTGAAGGCCGACGCGAAGGTAGAGGCTGCAATGGAGGTGGATGTGGCTGGAGGTTGTTACACTGGATGCTGTGAAGGTGGTTGGGGGGAGAGAGGACGGTGACTAATGAGTGAGAGAAAGTGGTAGCCATGGTTGAATGCAAGGGAAGAGGTTGGAATGAAGAAGAAAGTGGTGTAAAAAATTAGATTTTTTAAAATACAATAATTTGTTATGCATGATTGTACTGTGAACGGTTGTGATTTGTGAATATAGTTGGTTAACATTCAAGTTTTTTTGCAAATAATGATGATAAGAGGTCAGTACTCAATAGGGAGAAAGAAAAATTGTCATAGCTTGGAGTCCAGCAAAGCATAATATATTATATATCACAGTGTGATTGTAATCTAATTGGAAAGGACTTCCACTCATCTTACGTTTCCGAACAAACTAATTTGAATGTTGTTGGGAGCTTTGTCGGAGTTGAGATCTTGGTTTGGCGACTTCAACAAATATAACCCTGCCATCCAGAAACTGAGAAGAAAGAGCAGTGCAAATGTTCAGGGTCAATTGTTTCTCAAAGGTTATATCACATACTTGAGTTACGTGTACAATAATAAAAGGTTACCCTACTTCATTCATCGTCACAAAGATGGAAATATCAATAACTATAAACAAGTGGCAACCCCCAAATGAGGCAACAACAAGTCATACTCACACACTACATTATTACACAACTTCTTCGACAAATTTGGTTTAGATATGGACTTATATAAGAAGCACACAAATTTTCAGAGCCTTCCTGAACTAATCAAGAACAAACTTATTTTTATGTTCCCCATTCTAATTTCACATGACGTTTCAAATTCATATTTTGATTGTTTGTTACCGTTTGAACATCCATTGTGAGCACCCATGTTAAGTCAACTCTTCAAAATGCCTAAAAATCCTGTGTTTGGACACTTGGATAAGGGTATGAGTTCTGGTGGATACTTCCTGATAGAAAGGCTACTAGCAATACCCAATAACTTCAGCATAAAAATTGCTTGAAATCAAGTAAAGTGCCCGGTCTCTGCACCTTGGAACTCCCTCCTAATCGAGCCAACAAAAGGTCTCCTAACTTAAACGGCACTTCATCATTAGTACCCCCAAAACACCACAAACAAACCTTCGAATCAAGTTCTGACAGTATAAAAAACAACTTAATAAGACTCACCATTGTTCAACCCATCCTAGACCCACATAGTCCAATGCAGAAGGGAAGCCCCAAAACCACCCTTTCTTTGGTTTATCTATACAAACCAACAGTGGGTCCCTCTCAAACTGTGTATAGCACACTTGGAATTTATATACTCAAGCACATAGCAACGTTCTCATAGACCTTGTACAGTGCTTACTTACAGCCTTCTGTACCTTAATGTTGCTACTTGCCGAGTGGTCTTGTCATGTCCCCAAGGGAGACCTAAGATGTGTGGGAATGCAGTAGCAGATTAGCTAGTAAAGGCCGACTAGGGAGTAGTAGCGAATCCAGGAATTTGTTGAAACTTGAAAGGGGATCAAAATGATTTTAGGGTTAGAAAAAGACCTGAATTTTTGAATTTGGCTCAAATGAGGGTCAAATTTAGAATTCAGCGCATTTTTTTTTCTAAAACAAAGGGGGTCAAAACTGATAACAATATTGTTTTTAGTAGTAAAAAAACATTTTATTAAAATCCAAAGGTAGTAAAAGGATATATTTTTAAAGATAAAGGGGGTAAAATAACCCATAATCAATAAGAGTGGCTTTGCCACCGGTAGGGAGGAAGCCCAGGACGAGGGGGAA
This sequence comes from Codonopsis lanceolata, assembly GCA_013146195.2. Classification (NCBI taxonomy): domain Eukaryota; kingdom Viridiplantae; phylum Streptophyta; class Magnoliopsida; order Asterales; family Campanulaceae; genus Codonopsis; species Codonopsis lanceolata. The sequence continues at coordinate 72,729,467 of CM028377.1, forward strand.
GGAAAATGCTGATTGATCGTACTAGAGAGCTTATGCCAAGAGCAAAATTGATACTTTATTACTTCACTCTGAGGTGGGGACTGTTACAAGTCTCTCTCTCTTTTATTAGTGAGGTCACATGTGTCCCAAGACCCTTGGCTAAGACCCTCATTATGTACCCTTAGCTTCAGCCACCATTCCTATACCATTGGCAATCCAATTCGAGATCTCCTTGACGAGTCACCTCTATGTGAACCCATTGGCACTGTATGGCAAACTTTCCAGATTCAGGTCCATCCACACGATTGCACTCAGCGATTTGTTAGTAAAACTAAGCCCCGACACCACGCAAAGTTTGCAAAGGAACCTGCCCTTTGAATCACTCCTTCATCACCCCCATAGGAAAACTCAGGTAAGCCTTCCAAAGGGCAGCACTGTTTAACATACAAGCCTAAGAAACTATCCACTGCATTAAAATAGCATTAACATCGAAGGATTCTAATCTCAGGTGGCCCTCATTCCCAACCATAAGACTCTCCACCACTCTCTGAGGAACTGAAACTTCCAAGACCTTTTAACCTCATGCCCTAACTCCTCATTCCTGGGACCATCAAAAAGACTATCCCTCAATGAATCTCCCTCTCCAAGCTACCAAAACAGGTAGTATCTTCCTGGCGACAGGACTTAGCTGGCAGTCTGACTTCTTTGCAGGTTCAGCTTCAGTAGTCAGCCACCAACTATCGATGGCTTCACCTATGGGCCCATGCCCAACTGGCCACTCTCAAAACCTCTAGCAATTGAAAAAAGAAAGTGCTCATAAACACTTGAAAGCACTGCAATCGAGCACATCTAATTCGAAATGACAAGAATTCCGGTGCAGATTCTACAACTGACTCCATGTTTAAGCTCATAATGCACAAGAACAGAATATAAAGAATTACCCACCATGAACCATCCGTTGTTCACAATAAATGAGTAAAATTATTCACATAAAACCTGAAAGAGCAATTAGGAGGAACCAAAAGGTACAATTGGAAACAAAATTCAGCCTCATCATCAAAGAACTTCTTGGACAAATGGGTACTACTGTCCTAGCTTTCTTATGTCAGCTAGCGCCCACAGCTTCTCTTCCCAGGTAATACACTCGACCTTTTATTTGGATTGGTAAGTATGACCCCTTGAAAAAAACTGAAACAACCATATTGAGATCAAAATGGACGGTAGAAAACTCTTGATATCATACCTCCCCTTTTCCCAAGTTCAAGTACAAAATAATTTGACCACCAAAAAAATTGCCTTACACCATAGTGTTCTAGTCCAAATTGGAAATCAAATGTAAGAACTGGCTACTTCAAACAAGTTGAAAGATGGGGAATGATGATTGTGCTCAGTAATCCCAACCATCTGTCTCACCCTCATGCCACCACCATAATCCTAAATGCACTAGTATCTTGCACTCACTGACATCCAGTCCTCCAATTCTCTCTGTACCAACTTCTAGTTAGCCTGAATTTTTTTCTCCATCCCTCATGGCATGATAACCCCCAGCACATTTAACGACACACATCATGGCACACTGTTTATTCCAAAGAAATAAGTCCACGTTATCCGACAAAAGATTACATAACTTTGTACCAGCACTTCGCAGAGCCCCAATAATGATTTTTATTTTTATTTTATTTTCCAAAGAGGATCAATAGTGGTTCTCCACTTACCCCCACGGTGACTCGATCCCACAACCTATTTGGTGTAGGTGAAGCGCCTTACCACTAATTTGCGCTTCGCTGTCGACCCCCAATAATGATGACCCCACTCCACATGTAACCAAATCACATCACCAAGCTTTAGGTTCGCAACCATAACCCCAGACTCCAGATGGTTTCTCTCTCACAACCACCGGATTCCAATCAATAAATCACCATAACCAAGTCTTCCAATAATCGGTATCAGCTAGGTGTGATGTCAGGGAATTCCCCCTGGAACTGCTGCAGCAGTGCTCCTCCATCTATAGCCAACTCCTCACGCACTCAAAAAATATACAAGGTAACAAATGCACAATTCAAATCTTAACTTCAGTGGAACTCTTACAACGGAGAATCCCAGAAGGGAACAAATGCATATAGGACCATCAGCTAACTGCAAAGACCAGTCGACCATGTATATCATTAATTCGTGAAGAATGCGACTATGAAGGCCAAAGGTCATCTTGGTGAACCAATGGCTCACGAAAAAGAAACAATTTCTAAAGACACCAAACCTAACTAGGGGTAACGTGTAAGGTACATAAGTGAGCTCATGAAAGAGGTATAGGAAGTCAAATGTTATACTAAGGAATGACCTCCCAAACGTACCTCAAATAGATGACACAGTTAATGTAACGACCCGAGCCCGAGAGCCCGGTCCGCTACGTATAGCCCACACACTGGCCCACTAAGCACGCAACACCTTGGGTCATCAGGCTCACCACAAGCCGACCCTAAAAGTCCATGGATGATGTTGGTGCCCATTAGTAACGCATAGCTACCTTATAAATCAAACACAAGTCCCACATCTATCCGATGTGGGATTGGGGTATTACAATCTCCCCCACTCAAATCCTTGACGTCTCGTCAAGGCCGAATCGTATCCCGGGCGATGCAGGATTCCGAATCGTATCCCGGGTGATGCAGGATTCAAGAGGTGGCTCGTATAGGGATCAAGAGGTGGCACCCACTTTCTGCGGTGTAGCACTTTGGCCCGCACAACACTTTGTTCCCACATTTCCGGTTGGGACCCACTCTGATACCATTCTGTAACGACCCGAGCCCGAGAGCCCGGTTCGCTACGTGTAGCCCACACACTGGCCCACTGAGCACGCAACACCTTGGGTCATCAGGCTCACCACAAGCCGACCCAAAAGTCCATGGATGATGTTGATATCCAGTAGTAACGCATAGCTACCTTATAAATCAAACGCAAGTCCCACATCTATCCGATGTGGGATTGGGGTATTACAGTTAATGCAAATTTACTCAGTGACAAGGACACTCTCAAAAGCATCTCTAAAGTGCATCAGATTTCAAACATTTTACAAATACTGGGTGATTGCCCTGTAAGATTCACGCGAGTACAAATTGGAAACTGGGAGTAGGAGTATATCTCCATGGACCCCAGAGGTAATACGCAGGCCTTCGCTTTGGTGGACAGAAAGATGTAATCGTCCCCCACCAGAAACACGTGTCATGAGCTTATGTGTTAGTCAAACATATATCAGCAAATCTGCAAATGAGTAAGATCCCCTCTCAAGTGCTCACCACCAGAAGGGAACATCACTAGTCTGACGAGTGACGACCTTGGGTAAACTGAGCTTTGATATATACCTACGGCATTTTCCCTCTTTCTTCCACTTAGTAAGGTCTTTGGCTTCAGCGAAGTGGTGTTCATACTCAACAGTTCACACCTAGGTTTTTCTTTTTGGTGGTAGATACAGTCAATGCAAAAGTAGTATATTCCCGAAGCAACTCATTTCACTACCCTCCAGGACTCCCCAAGCCACACCAACATTTTACAAGGGACACTTTAAGGAACACTTGGACTCAACAAAACATATGGTTGTCTATTTATTGAAAAGAACAAAACAAAGCGTATGGTGCTTAAGCAGAAAATATAGCTTTGGACAAAAGGACTGGAAAAAAAAAGTATTTTTGTAGTCAGAATCCAGTATTTATGGGACAAAGGTCTACTTGACTTGAGCACATAAAATATATGTAGTGTCTCATCAGTAAAAGTAAATTAGTCCGTTAAGGGGTTGAATTTAGAACACGGAGTTGCTAATAGATTGGAACAGATAACTACAGCAAGCTTCCCAGTAAAACCAAATAGAAGTTCTAAATGGTAAAAAAAAAAAAGGATCGTTCAATTAGAGTATGTGTCAATTTATACAAGTCAATTGAGGTACATAGGCCGACCATAAGAAATAAAATGTTTCCTGATTATATATCAAATGCTTAATGCTTAAGCCTGCTGGATGATGTATTGTCAACTGCTCCAAAAGCCTAGCATCCACAATAAATATACAAATAGGACTAATCACATACCTTTCCATGCATTCCCTCAATTGCCTTCTTAGATTCCTCCTCAGTCGCATAACGCAGAAAGGCAAAACCTCTTGGCCTATTGGCTATTCTGTCCATAACCAGATTGACTGCAAATCAAGAAATAATTATTTCTAAACCAAAAACTACTGGATGGCAGAAAGTGTACTCAATGACTTTATGGAAAGAAGTTAGCAGCACATTGATAAATAATGTTCTTTATTTCCACCTTCGATGAGCTGACCAAAGTTTAGGAAAGCATTTCTCAAGCTCTGCTCCGTGGTACGAAATGAGAGTCCTGCATTCAAAACCAAATGCATATATACATCATGGAACCCTGAGAAAGAAATAATGAGCAGATAGAAATCGAAGTAACACTTGTTGAACACTGGCCCATTGAGAACTTAACATATGATGGCTGATAAGGATAAAATGGTATCCCTCCCATCTAAAAATGAGTGTCCCTCTTTTCGAAAAAAATATTTGCATCGCTTTTTTTGAGAAGTTCCTAAATTCACCTTTGTTAAGTTTCATGTCCTAATTTGCGTACATGAGCTACCTGGATTGCTTTCAAGTCAACCTTCATAATTACCGATGAAAAACAAATAAATAAATAAAATGACACTCCTTTTGGGATGGAGAGAGTACTTCAGTTCACATATGGAATTGAACCAAATGAAAATTTGTTCTCAGTACCATTTGAACTACAAATGGAATAAAAATGACACTGAAAAAGGAATGACACTGGTGTATAATGTATGTAACAATAAAATTTGAAAAGAAGCAATTAAACAGTTGATTGAACGATGATTTGATTGAGACACACACGCACACAGAGCGCTAACCACTGACGTAAAGCTTGGGGGAGAGGTTGACCGCAGTCTTCTTCGGTGAAGAAGAAGAAGGAGGACGGAAGCATGAGAGAACGTGGGAAACGAGTTGTGGTTGCAATTGAGATGAATTGAAGGCGCCAGCAGAGAATTGGGAGCTGCTGCTTGTAGATAGACAATTACTAGTAATAATCCAAAAGGAGCTGGCGGAGAGACTCCGAACAGAGCAAATACGACGGCGACGACATTGTATCGGAGCCTCAAAATATCTTCTTCCGCTACTTTTCACCGATGTTGTCCAAACCCCATTTACCGCCATTCTCTGATTCAGAGGGTTTGCCAAACAAAGTTTATCTGGAAAAAAAAACTAGTAACAATTTTTCAAAAATTTCTACTAATCATTGTTGCAGACGATATAATACATAATTTGTATTACTTTGAAACATTCCATAGACATGAAGCGCCCATGGCCTAATGGATAAGGCGTCTGACTTCTAATCAGGCGATTGTGGGTTCGAGTCCCACTGGGCGTGCACTTTTAAAATCACTTTTTTTCTCCTCCGTTCAAATAACTTGATGTTTATATTTTTTTTTCAAAATTATAATATATGTAAATCATAGTAGTAATTCCTTTTTTTTAGGAAATTTATAATAGTAATTTTTTTTTTTTTGAGGAAATTCATAGTAATGATTCTTAAGTATATCGTGTTTTATAGTTTTGAAAAGAAAAGACACTGACTCAATTTTTTATTTAAAAGCTCGATTATAACGCAAAAGTCAAATATAACAATATTTTACGGGAGAAAGTAATATAATGATGGATTTTATTTTGTTGTTGTTACTGCTATTATTAAAATGTTTTGGGTGGCTGGAAAATTTCAAACATACAAGTTATAGTGCAATCTAATTATCTAAATCAGTCATTGGGTACATTCGTTAAAGTCTACGGAAACTACGGTTAAAACTCAATAAAATAATTCCCTTAGGACTGTATATATTATTAATGAGATATAATTAATTGATAAATTAATAATTATTAATATACATACATTAATTAATATTCTATTAATTTCTCAAGTAACAATTTCTTTAATGAAGTATTCAATTTACTATGTGTCTTTCATCTACCACTTAATTTATTCGCTTGACTGATCAATGTATTATATTATTCAATATATTACTTTATGGTGTTCAATAATATTCCCTATCTAGAATGTCATGATTTGGCCGAGCGATTGAGTCGACAACGAGCCCAACAAATGTCCATGCCTTCGTTGAATATAGAATTAGGAGAAAGTTTTATCTTCAAAAATTCATATATATATCGAACCATAATATATATGCATCTTCAGAAAGCACATTTATCGTGCCAATACGTCAACCGTCCTGTGGCATACATGAAATTGGACAACCAAGACGTTTTGCATGAGAAAGTGTTGAATGAGAAACAACTCAACAAAATAGCCAACCCCATTATTTAAACCTTGTTTTGTCTTTCTTCAAGATGTGCATTAGAACAAAGGAGACGATCAACGAATGCAAGCCTCCCAACTACACACTGCTACTATTAGGTAACTTAGTTTCTCTTTCACCACTTTTCAATTCAAATAAATATAGCTTAATATCTTAAATTGTTGGGAGGCTTGCACTCATAAATATTGCATCATAAATTGTTGTTGGATTTTCATTTCTAAGTGCATGCAATGCACTTTTGTTATGTAAGGATTGTTTTTATTTATTTTTAAGGAGTATTTTTGGTTATTGATGTTCCCATTTTCTCCTTTCTATTTTGAAATACTGCAATACCACAACTCAATTATGATTGAAATCACTTGTATTACATTCACATTCTCTCATAGTTACTTATTTTTATTGTAGATGGAGAGATATGTTACAGAGTGAACGATGTATTTGTGTCCATCCCTAATGTTAGTACATATATGATTAATGTATGATGGAGGCTTTGATTGTAGTATGGAAAGTACATTAATGAGTTACATGAGCTTCAAACCTAGTTTAAACAAAAGAACGATGGTTTCTCATCTTAAAGGTGTGAAAAAATCAACAATGGCAAACCATCCTCATAAGGACAATCTAAGTATCACTAGTACATACTATTGATCTTATTTAGGCATACAAATTAATAAAAAGCAATTGACTTGATTATTAATAGGAATAATTACACGTCAGTCATTTTTCTGAAATTATAATTCGCTCCGGTGCCCTATTTTTTTCCCAACTGCATAAGTTCATTTTCGTTAAATTATTCCTTAAATTCCCCTCCTATTACCTTCCATCCTTCTCCAACATTCCATAACCATTCCCCCCCCCCCCTAACAAACTTCCCGGTGGCAGGTGGACGTTCTCCAAAATCCATCGATTCTTGAAGATTGGTAACGAGTATAAATCTATGCGACGAAGAAGGGCGTGATAGATCTTCTATAAGTTAACTTTTTTTAATGAAAAAGCATATTTCCCCCTTTAGCTCGCAAAACCACTCCCAAGGTGTAGTTCATGTGTATTGAAGGGTTGGTTCATAAGAAATTCTATGTTGCTTGATTGGCGTCTTATGAAATTAGTTGTTCGAATGCTTTGAGGGTCAGGGCTTTGAATCTAAAGTGATGTTGGAAAACTAGTGTTTTTAAGTGAAGTAAATTGGGGCTTTGAGACACTAATTTATTTGTGAGTCATTTATGTAATGACTATAGTAATTGTGGAATTATGTTCTTCTCCGTAAGTACATAAGAATACTATATTTATTTGTCAAATTCGGATATCGGATGAATAAGTTATAGAGGTTTAAAGTAGGACATTGGAAGTGAGTTATCCCACATTGGGAAAATATGAAAGGCTTGAAGGGTTTATATACAAAAGCTCCCTTGTGCTGGGTAAGCTTGTATAGAAAGAACTATCCCTCCCGCGCCCGGATGGGGGGTGCAAATCAAGGTCCAATTTGGCTTGGACCGACGTACTCGTGTGCCCGCACATGCGAACACAAATGTCAGACCAAATTGTGCTACCTAACAAACCCATTCTCCACAACAGAAAACAATTCCTCTTCCTCTTATACACCTGCATTGCATATTGAACATCTTCTTCTTGGCCTCCTATTTGGTGATAGATTTTTGGCACTATTTCAGTTCGCCGGACCTTCCAGTGCATAAGTCATCCATACCACCGTTGTATCCTGGGAGACGATCGTCCTATGTAAGAATAAGGTTTCAAGAAAACTATGTGACACACAGGCCTCGGTCACAGTTTTCTTTCCACCAGTAGACTTTCATACCTTCACTAGCAAACTTGGAACAAAGCCACCAACAGACTTTGTAGCAAGTCACCAGTAGACTTCGTAATAAGTCACCAACAAACTACGTACAGAACGACCAGCAGACTTCATAAGTCTTCTTCAACCAGCAACTCTAATGGTTTTGTTTTCTTTATATTTTAATTCTGTAAGATTGTATAGGGATTTACCCAACAAGTGAAACCGTAGTAAAGAAAATCCTTTAGCTCTTCCTTTCTTGGACGGATGAATCTTACTTCTTCCATTCTCTTTTAGTTATGCCTTTACTTCTAAGCAAGTTAGTGAGCCCTTATTTCTTATCTTGTTTGAATGCAAGCAATCCAAAAGCAACTTAGCTCTTCCAAACTTCAGATCTGCTTACCCACTTTCTTAGAGAGAGAGAGACCGACCAACTCAACCTATTCACTTTTCCTACCCCTTTTGAGTAGCTTTGAGGATGATTGACTTTGTACGTACCATATACTCAATTCGATGCGAGCATCAAATTTTTTTATGATTGTGTCGGTCCGTTGGAGTTTGCGATGTAAGCATCGGATGGCCTCCATTGGAGTGTTCTTCCAACTTGGATCTACTTTTCGCTGTTGTCTTAGGGCAAAGGCTCCACTTTCAATGTCGAAACTCGCCAGAGGAATGGTAAGAATTCCCTACAAAAGTTGTGAGACCCCGAATCCTTATGTACTTACTCGGATGAATTTACATTCATAATAACCATGTTTACAAGTTTACATGTGCCCACGACGTTCATAGTAGTTGTCGTCGTAAGTTTGATTCCTTGATTCGTGATTTTAGATATCGTGTTGTCGTATTACTCGGTTAGTATTATTTTGATTCTAGGTTTGGTCCTGGATGACTATGGGGACCTTGGGGATTAACTTGATATTATTTTGGTTTGGTCGTGTTTAAGTTTGAACACGCTCGTGTTTCATTTCCGGTGTGACTTGTGTATTCGCCTCGGACACGATATGGCTGTAGTAATTTGGCCATAGTTTTCTGTAGACAACTCAGAATTGAGATCCGTTTGATGCGTTAGAAACTAGATTTCAAGATCTTTCTAACCATTCCTCTTGCGTAATATTTGGATTTGTATTTCAGAACATACGCATTTTTAAAGTTGACTAAATCATTTATTCTCGGTATTTCCAGAAATTTGAGTTTTGCCTAGTTTATTGGATTTACTTGGAGACCTTTAATGAATTTTACTAAACCTGAACTTAGACCTTAATTAGAGTGGATTAAGACTAAGTTAAAATTTTAGCACTAAGTCCTCAATTAGGGACTTAATCTCACTTAAAAATTGACCTATAAGGGCTTGACACTTGTTTTCCACTCACTTTCTAACCTTTGTGACTTGAAATATCTGATTTCATTCGCTCCTTACACCTCCTACCACTCCTCATATTCAGCCATGGTTAGAGAACTCAAGTGTGGGAGATTCTTGGTGAGATTAGTGTGTATTTCTTGATTTCCCGAAGATTCGGCCACCCGATTTTGGATTCGGGACCACCCAATCGTAGCTATCGATGAGGAGACTACTAATCCTTACTTTGTTTTCTTTTATCTCAACCTTTTCTAGGCTTAAGGTATGCTACCAATCCCTGAAAATTTGTATGCTCAATATAATGACATACTCCCTTCATAATAGTTGTAGTATACATGCTTAGGAAGATTTCTTGTGAAGTAGAAATCTTCATTTCAACAAGTTATAAATCTGGAAATTTTGGGGATGCTTTGTTAAGTTATTAATTTGGGTTTGGGTAAAGCATGAATGTGGTTCTAATTGTGCTTAGGAGTAATTCTTGTGAAGGAATTCATTACAATTGTTAACTTTAAAGAATTTTTCATGTTAGGGTTAAATTCTGGAAATTTTGGGGCTGCCCTCTACACTTAATAAATTGGGTTTATGTATAGAATTAAAAGTGTTCTAAACATGACTTGGAACAACTAATGTTCATGGACTTGTTGGAATTTGAAACTTCAATGAGATGACTAGTTTAGGATTTCACCAATTAGGAAGAAACCTCACAGATTCAGTCATAATTTGTGGCTGTTTTTCGAAAACTACTGGTACTAATCTACCTCATGGAATTTCCTAAAAATATTATATGTTGGTTATGTGTATGTTAAGTGATTCTCTGTAAATTTTCATAAATTTTGGAGTTCGGGAAGTATTTTTAATGAATCGTGAATCATGGCTGCGACAGTGAGTCTGAACAAGGGAACTGGTTATTAACATGATCTTCATGTGATCATAAATTGATGAATACAAATCCAATTGGAGTGTTTTAAAATGGAAAAATATAGTTTCAAGAGTCTAGTTTCAGACTAGGCAATAATCCCCTCATTTGGAGTTGTGAGCAATTCATGGTTGAATTTACAAGTTGACTAAGCAGAATGAGTCAAAACAGAGAACCAGATTTTTAACATGAACTTGAGGTGACTGTATCCTAAAGAATAAAAGTCTAAATGGAGTGATTTAAAGTGCTAAATTATAATTCCAAGAGTCTAGTTTCTGAATATATAAAATTCATGACATTTGGAGTTGTGAGGAATTAATGGTCGAATTTATAAGTTGACTGGGCAGAAATAATCATAACAGAAAAACATATTATTAGCTTGATCTTGATATGATCATAGATTGATGAATACAAGTCCGAATGAAGTGATTTAAAAGGCTAAGTTATAGTTTAAAGAGTCTACTTTCTGAATAAGTAAGATTCAGTACATTTTGTGTTGAGAGGAAATTTTAATGCAATTAGAAAGATTGATGCGCCGAGTGATTTGTAATATTTGAACTTGGTAAGGATTGATTCTCCATATTTAATGATATGACTTATAAGGCATGTTGTGTATTTTGACTCGAAGCATAATCTGCTTTTGATTACTCTGTGGTTTCATTGATAATTGATTCACCAACTTGTGTTGAATTTATATTTCACTAATAGGTGAAATTGTGAACTGTTGATCTAGGGTTTCTTAATGAGACAAGAACCTAACTATGATTGAACCGAGAACTTAGAAAAGGTTTAGAAATGCAAATAACATTTATAACCTAATTGGGATAAACTGTAGCAAGGACTCAACGGAGTCAAGTTAAGGAACAATTGAACCTTACGAGGATCGTGGTGAGATCCTATGATATATAAATTCCATTTGGCTAAATAATTACTAGCTTTTGGGACTTGAAATGAATAGAGTGGACAACATGACACTTGTGATTTAGAGACTCAAATGAGCTCCTATTGTGGTTTGATGATTATTGTAACAATGTCCATAATCGTATGAGTTTAGTAGATCTGTATATCTACTTGAGAATTTGCAAGTAAACATCTACATGTGCATTGCATATAAGTCCAGCTGGCATTACTTGAGTTTTTACGTTGATGGTGGGACGATGCATTGTCTTCACGAATTATGGGATTCGTGGTTGCAATGTATCGTCGTATCGGATTCGGTTCACACACCCCTCCACTGCTAGCTACAGTGGGAAAGTAGCCCCCTTTGTCGTAACCAAAAGAGTGCATTGGCTAGTGCTATTTTTCCCGAGTAGAGAGCTCGGTACTTTGATACCCGATCACGGGTGTCACTAGCACGATATGATTAACAGTTGTGATTGCAGGAGCGACACAACGACATTGATTCGGTACCTTCTCTATCCTTTATGTGGCTTACTATGGGCACTTATGTGATAACAAAGTGTTAGTTGAACATGAGATCTTATTGACCATGTTTGTATTGGCTGATGTTATATGAAAGACTTGATGTGTATATATATAGATATGCACACTTATACATGATGATTATATGAGAGATTTGATATGCATATATAGAGATATATATACTTATATATATATATATATATGAAAGACTTGATGTGTATATATATAGATATGCACACTTATACATGATGATTATATGGGAGATTTGATATGTATATATAGAGATATACATATTTATATAGGTGTATATATATAAATATGCACCCTTACACGTGATGATTCTATGAATAGCTTGATTAGTATATATAATGATATATATACATGCATATGATGTTTTATGGGAACTACCTTCTAATTAATTTAATCTGTGTTTGAACATGGAATTACACCCTGGTTCATTTGGACGGTTTAGTAAGTAAGAAGAAATTGTTATCTTGTGGAGTATCGAAACGATACGACGCCTCTTCACGGGTTTTTCTATCATTTGTAAAATGACACCATGATTATTTTTATGTTACATAATTATATATTACATATCTCTTGTAGTAGCGTACTGGGTCATTATGACTCATCCCGTACTTTGTTTTCTAGTTGCAGTAATTGGTGGCCGCGTTGAGGCCGAGTAGATCATAACTGTAGCAGTGCGCAGCTGATCGATAGATCGAGATTAGATCGTGTGGTTCGTGTTTGTAGCAGCCGACTTTCCCAAGTAGCAGCTTGTGGAGTCTGTAGCATTGTCATTGATATCATGTATTTTGCTATTCCCAGTAGAACTTCGGAGTCTGTTCCATTACTTGGATCGCGCTGTTCAAGCCTATGTTAAAGCCTTATGACTTTGTGTCGGGTGTTTATTTTTGCATCAGCCATTTTAACTTATGGTGTACTTTGCTATTCTTGTGAGATCAACATTTTGTAACGTTATTTAAACTTTACAGTTGGGTAGAATACTTGGGTATTTGTATTGGTTCTTTCTTGGGCTTATGTGTTGTGTCGTGCCTTGTTCGTGGTTTTCTTATTTATTTCAGTTGTCTCCCGAGCACGCAGTAGCTTTGGGACATTTCTTTATTCCATTTGTTATAGTTGTTGGTTGACCCCGATATGCTTTAGCCGTTGGGTAATTGATATATTAGGTTGTTCCTTTGTTGAAACGCCGGCCTAGAGTGCCGATGGTTTGTTCAGCGTCTGCAATGTCGCGGCACGCGAGTTTTGTTTTTCCCATTTGTGAGATAATGTCTCTCTTGGTTTCTTTGGCTTTGGTTTCAAGCTTCATAGCTCGGGACTTCATTTCTTTATTGCTTCCGCTAATTCGATTTTTGAAATACCGTATTTTAGTGCGGCTTTATGTTCATGTTTAGAGCATGTTAGCTCGACTGTTCGACTTGCACTACTGTTTAACAAATGTTTGTCTTCTTCTTGCAACTTTCAGCGACACGACCTTGGGATTTCGTGTTGAAATTCGGGTCGGGTCGTGACAAAAATTTTCACGGATCTGTATCTTTCTTTGACAACACATGGCTATAGTCCTTCTTTTTGCGCCCATATCCATCTTCACACAATAATGAAGAAGATAACAAACCCAACAAGCGTGCAAAGTTATGATTATAAAATACAAATTAAGTATTTGAATGGAAGTTTATCTTCATAATTTTTTTTCCCAAAAAATGTATTTTACAGATTAAAAACAAATATATGGGACCTTGGCGGTTGAAAATTCCACAAAAGGGATCGGCTCGATTATCACCCTTTTTAATATGAGTATATTATGTAGTTACATTTTAAAGCTCATGTGAATGTGACCTATAATTAAAGTATAAATAAAAAGTAAGGGTATGATAGTAAAGTATAATCATAAAAATGAAAGTTACAAACAAGACAATTTTTTTGGGACAATGTGAAAAAGGAATGGAAAACAATAATTTTGTTACAGAGAGAGTAATATGTAAGGAGTTATTAATTTATATAATGCACAAGATCTACGTGAGTAATCATATGTGTATCGTCTTGTTTGACCCGACATACAATTTAGTAAAGACTAATCAACTATTCTCTAAGACCATCTCCAACCAAAAAACCCCAATTTGGGTCCAAACTTACCCCAATTTGGGGCAGTTTCAACACTATCCACTATTTCAACTCCAACCCTTCACACCAAATCTTATACCAAAAAGAATATTCATTAGCATATTCTATTTTGATTTTCTACTATAACATTTAAAATTGTAATTATTAAGATTACACAATTAATAATTATTATATTGAATAAGTTTATTTTTATAATATTATTTTTATAATTAATTATATATTAAAATTAGTAATTTAATATATTTTAAATTACAAACCATTTGATAAATACAAACACATACATTATGATAAAACAAACAATACATCTATTTAAATGTTAAAAACTATTTAAGCTGTATGTCATTTTTATTTTCAAGTTGTAAGTTTTTTTTTATTTTCAATTTACATAATAGATCAATTTATTATAATTTATTTTTCTTTTTTTAATGCTTTAAAATAAATTACATTATTAATAGTTATTACATAGCTATTATTAATTATTAATCAATTAAAATATTTTTAAATTCATAATATAAATTATGAATAATTTTTGTATTTAAAAATCAATTTATTGTATTTAAAAATTAATTTTTTGTTTTAAAAAGAAGTGGGTCCCATCAACCCCAATTTGGGGTTAGATGAATAGTGTTGCCCCAAATTTGGGGTGACACTATTCACGGTCTCAAATTGGGGAGAGGTTTGGGGGTTGGGTTGGAATAGGTTGGTGCAAGTTTGGACCCAATTTGGTGATTTGGGATATCGATTGGAGTTGCCCTAAATATTACTACATTTTATATTTTCCTTTAAAGCCATAGTGCATGTGGTTATAATTAAAGTAAGAGAAAAATTAAAATAAAGGAGTAATTGTTGGCCAATACTTTTTCCAAATTTTTTTTCTTGCTAAAGTCCCTTCATCTTTTTTTTCAATCGCTAAAGTCCATTTCGAAATATTGTTTCTAAAATACTTAGATTGTCTTCTTCTATAGCTCCGACCAACACTTTGTAGTTCGAAAATCACGATTGTTGCGCAACGATAACGTCTGGAGATAAAAAAAGGTATTTAACTTGAAGATAGCATCTGAAGGTAATGTTCGAAAAAAATTGGGTTAAATTGCAAGATACTCGAGTACAATAGCCATTCAATTTTTAAAAAAAATTTAAGTGGCTTAATTGTAACATTTTCTAAGGTACAGTGACCCAAAGATGTGTTTTGTCTTTAAAAATTGGTTTAAATCGCAATTTGGTCACCCTATTTTGACGAATTATTCGTTAAACTCACTCTACTTTTTTTTCCCAGTTTGATCATTGTACTTAGCAATTGGTGATAATTTGGTCACCGAGTGTCATTTCCGTTAGCTAGGGTGGATGGAAATGTTCAAAAAGACAAAAATACTCTCACTAATTTATAAATTTAAAGGATTAACTTCAAATGAGGGAGATAATGGAGATTTTGTAATATCATGAAAACTAAGGATTGTGTGAAACTAAGGGCAAAAAAAACGCAGCATTGCTCTGAAAGGCCTCATTTCTTTCCTTCTTAGAGTGGGGCTCATTTGCAACTGGAGATGCTACTCTCCCATTAACCATTATATCCATAACACCATCCTGATGTACCTCAGAGCAAGAAGGATTAAGGAGAGGCCAAGGATTGAGAAAGTCAAGGCATTGGAATTCATGTTCAAAACAATGATTGGTCAAGGGTTTCCTCATTAAGCTATGTTAATTTCCTCCTCTTTCTACCATTACCAAAACCCTCAATTCAAAAATTCCAAAACCCATTCCAAGCTGTAATCTTGAACCACCTCAAACCCTATCTTTTGAGACTAAATCTCCAACTCACTTCCAATCTCACTCCCTCCAATTTTCAATGCAAATTTGATTTCAAACACTCCACTACTAGTAGAAATCCTAGCCCTCTTCAATCGAAAAGAAATGGGCCAAATCAAGAATATGGATTATTAAAACGTGACAATCCTCGAAAACCGACAATGAGTGATCGGAATATAAAATGTGTATGTTGTCAATAGCATGTGAGTGAGACAATTCATTGGCCATTTCTTCTTAAATTCGATTCAAAAGTTCGGCTTGTATGCCTTATTTGAACTTGTATTATGTGTCTTTCAATTTGATCTATGAATACAGTTGAGTTGTTCAAGTAATAAGTATGATTATGGAGTCTTTAAAAATCTAAATATAAAAGAGTACATGATTTAAAAAATATATATATTGGAGGACTTAAAAATTAATGAGTACATTTTAAAAAAATATATATGGAGGACATTATGGTAATTTTATCCTCAAAAGTGCCTTTTGATTTGGGGGTTTTATTCATATATGACCATTTCAAAAATGGAGGTTACTAAAATGACATGACTTATGGAAAAAATATATCATATGACCAGATTTGAATTAAAAACCTCAAAATATCTTTACTGAGTCGATTAACGACTCATGAGTTAATTCATCGACTCGTGGAGTCATGATCGATGAGTCAATAAATCAACTCATGGGTTGATTAATCGACCCTTGAGTCGATTATGAGTTAATTAATCGACTCATAAGTCGATCATCACTGGGGTGGAAAGAGAGAGACAACACCCTAAGGTTTGAATATGCAAAAAAAAACATAAAGAGATAGACAAAGGAGAGTGACAAATCTTGGCGAAGGCAGATGGTGACAATGATGTTTGAAAGTCGATTACGCATGCTTGAGATGGAGTTGGCAATGAAGAAGACAACGGGAGATGGGGGGGTGGAGAACAGTGCATAACACATTTGGAAAGTTGGAGGTGTATTTTAGGGAGTTAGTCATTTTTTTAAAATTTTAAGATAAAAGGCCAAAAAAGATGAAAAAAAGTATGTGTCAGAATGCGGCACTCAATACTTTCCATTAATTTGGGGTGGAATTTGTCAAATATGGTCATTTGACTCAGTGAATAAACATATTTGACCTTTAATTATTGGTTTATCAGTGAATCAATTGATTTATTAGTCGATAACTGGTTTATTAGTCGATCACACCAGTTGATCATTGGTTTATTAGTCGATTTATTAGTTTATCACTCATTTCAGATATTGGGACATGTACTTTTACTGATTTAATAATTAATAATTAGTAATAAATCAATCTGATTTATTAGTGGTTTATTAATGGATCGGATCATAAAAATGCTTTTTTTTAAGGTTAGGTTATATATGCCGTTCTTGTAAATGGCCCGTAAATAAACAAGTCATCTTTTAGTTAGCCATTTATGTAAATATTCCTGATTTCGTAGGAGCAGACCAGTGAATTTAACCCAAGAGGTATTGGCCGGGGAAAGGAACTAACCCCTAAGATTTGAACGGCGGGAAGGAGAGAGAAAGGGGAATATGTCTGATCCATACGAGAGAGTGAAAGGGGGCAGGCTTACCTTCAAAGGTGGTGCTCTAGCCGCTCGTAGCAAATCCATCGACAAGAAGAACAAGAAGAGCAAGAAGAAGCTTCCCAATAAATCATCAGAAGACGCAGCCGACGAAGAAATCTACTCAGGAGAGGGGGCTGCCGCTCTTAGTCTGGAGGAAGCAGAGGGTTCGCCGACGGGGACAGGGACAGGGACTGCGCCGACAGTAGAAGCAGATATCTACACAATCGATGCTGCGAAGCGCAGGAAGTACGACGAGTTATTCCCCGTCGAGGCGAAGAAATTCGGTTACGATCCAAAGGCCAAGGTGACGTCAGTTGAGGACGCTCTTGATGACCGCGTCAAGAAGAAGGCCGACCGCTACTGTAAATAGAATTCAACCCTCAATTTAAGGTACCGTGTAACCTCGGATTAGGCTATATGTTGGGTTTCAACTTTGTATCTGTTAGTTATGAAATTGCAATGAAATCCATCTTCTTGTACCGTTTAAGCATATAGATTTTTTGCGTTTGCTCAGTTGGTTTCATGGTGAATTTGTAGTTTTGAGCTTTAATTTTGAAAGATTTGACTGAGTTCTCTGTTTAAGATTTTGGATGCAATCTTTGTTCGGTATTCAATGGCACAACTGCTTAGCTAGAAGTGTCCTAATCCTTAGTCACATTGGATTGGGTTTTACTGTAATATCTTGAAAAGCCCTTTTAAAGTTACCACTGAATTAGCATTCTGCATGATTCATTGAAACCATGTCTAGTCATGCACTTCCGGCTTATTCTAAGGTTCACATTTATTTAGCTTAATGACGATCTGAGGCCCCCTCGGTAACTGGTACATAACAAATAGTTATGGCCTTTATCCTGTGGAAAGATGGTTTCTCTTAGATTTGACGATTTGGTAATTTTGTCTGGACTTTCTTCAAAATGAACAGAACTGAGGCGATGTTGGTTTATCTAGTTTGTTTAACAATTTACATGATGTTATTTAAATCATTTACAAAGTTTATCTGTAGCATCTGCCTTGGACCCGTGTTACGCAGACATTTATCTTTTAGAATCTTGTACAATGTGATACCGAGTTTTCCTGACAGTAGTGGATAAATGAAGCATTCACTTGTTTTAGGAATAATCTTCCTATTTTCTGATCTTATATGAGCAAGTACGAGTTTGTTTGATTCTTTATTTTGGCATGATAAGATATTGGAACATGAATGCAGGCAGTGGGGTGAATATTAATTCAATGTATGTCGATGAGCTCATAATTAGGAGTAAATTCAGCATTCATCGAAGCAGTTTGAGGACTAATAGTTTTGGGAATTTTGGTTGTCCAATTATTATTCAAATTTGTTTTTGTGGGTATGATAATGTGACAATCCACCGGGATGAATCAGAGAACTTGCAAGGGATGATAGAATGCTAATCTAAGTATCCT
Source organism: Codonopsis lanceolata (assembly GCA_013146195.2). Taxonomy (NCBI): domain Eukaryota; kingdom Viridiplantae; phylum Streptophyta; class Magnoliopsida; order Asterales; family Campanulaceae; genus Codonopsis; species Codonopsis lanceolata. The sequence continues at coordinate 72,748,256 of CM028377.1, forward strand.
TGTGGTAGGGAATCTTTTAGTTCAGAGGAAATATGCCAAGTAGTCCCCATGCAAAGTGGCTGGACAACTCAAACTTCATGCCACTCTAAACCTCTAAAGAAACATACTTGCGTGAGTCTGCATCTTCTGGAGGTATGCTACCATGGAATATGACTGCATTTAGAGGGCCTCTCATAAAATGAGGATGTGGAAGCTTGCAGGAATTAAGGATGCAACAATGCCAAACTTGCTTAAGCAATCTGACAACCTTTGAAACAGCGCCGGAAAACTATCCTAATTTCAGAACACTTGTGCTTGAGGCACCCAACAACCTTCCAGTTGCTCTCTGGAATGCATAGAGCCAGCAAAAAGACATCTTCAAAAATGCCCCAAGTATCAAGGCATGCCCCACTCATGAAAAAGTATCCACAGTATATTACAGGCTGGCATTAGTTAAAGTATTATGGTTTAGAGCCATCTTTATTATAATAGAATTAGTAGATTTAGGTTTACCAGCTAGCAAAATTTATATTACTATGTAATAATTGATTTTTTGAGTCCTACACCAGGCATCAATGTTTTGAAAATTGATTAATTGGTACCAAATATTTTCTTTTTCTTGGCATAATTGTTACCAATATGTGCGCCATATCCGCAAGGGGGTTGTACTCGGTCTTATTCCAAACTGTGCTGTGTAGTATTTGGTGGATTCTAACTGGCCATATCTCAGTTGAGTTGTTCTGTAATCGTAGTGTTAGCTATATTTCTTTGCTTCAATTTGGTGGGAAGCTTTTTTATGTCCACGGGCTCACAAGCGTAGAAGAAGTTAAAACGTTTAGTAGTGATATGCGGTTTAGTGATCCATGGTGGCAAAGCTAAATCTAAACATCTCTATTGCCAGCACAGCAGTGATGTTTTTCTAGTGACACTTGTTCAGTCTTTCATGGTGGGAAGGACCGGTTACGTTTATTGTGGTGCTTGGATGGCCTGCAGAAGATTGTTGGAGGCAGGCACTCCAGTCCAGTATTGCTAGAGGTTTGTTGCTGTTCAGTGGCCGGTACTTTTTGAACTTTGTGAGTTTGTTTGGTATGGGCTGGTCTTGTTCTTTTACTTTCCCGGTTTTGTTAGGGTCCTGTTGGTTGGTCTTCCAGGAAAAATATTGAGTGTAACGGTAATACTATTAACGTGGTGTCATCGTCCAGTATTAATGTGATAAATCAGCAAGGTTCCAGAATTGTTACATTATTATTCAATATTTACTCAGTCTTCACATTGGGGGTTTGATTTGTGGTAAGCCCATGTTACTTATTTCATAGTGGTCAGTCCATTGGGAGTTGGGACTTTCCTGGTGGTAAGTTTGCTTCCACCTTTTCCTTTTCTTATTATTGTTTGTACTATTAGATCCTGATGTGATGTTGCTATTCCACATAAGTTACCTTCTTCATCCAGGCACCCAACTTGCAACTTGGGTCGGGGGGTTGTAGGTAGAATAGGGTGAGATTGGGTCTTCAAGAATGACCCTCATGCAAACTATAACCTGTGCTTGGCTACGAGATCTAGTTATGTCAAAAATTCCAATTTTTGCATTAAATGTAGTGTAAAACTGTGGTACAGATGCTCACGCTCACACCCATAACTACAAGCCTGCCATGTCGTGTATTTGGTCTCTAATGAATCTCAAAACTCCAAATGCTAGCGGAGGAAGTATCTACTTATATGTCACACAGTTATTCGATTGTGCTTGGATCTTGTTCGTTCTTCTAAATGCAGACTCTTCAGTAGCAGTAGCTGACCTCTCTTGTTGTTGTTGCTCCGAGATCTTGTACAGTGGACTATTCTTTTTCGGAGGGGGCACGAGAGAGACTGGCAGAAACAGTAGCAAGGGACCAATGGCAATGGAAGCCCCAGAGAAACTGCAAAGCTCCGAATCGTTGTTGGCATTAAAGAATCGCCTAAGAAGCTGTCAAGAGCAGACCCGCACTCTGACCATAGCCAAAATAGTTAGGATGCATTGTTTAATGGTAGCAAATGTAGTTGGAGGAATGGAAAATATCTTCTCTTGAGTTGTTTGGTTAAACATAAGATAAAATAAGATGATATTAGTAGTATTAAATATCTTTATCACTGAGTAAAATAGATTTTATTTGAATTTGCTGCAGATATTTTGTGAATTGTTGTAGGCTCGACATGTACGTACCACCTAACTACTAAAGAACTCAAAATAATATGCATATGATCATAAGACGAATGGAAAGATAGACATCTATTAATCTACTTCCTCCGTCCCCAAGAATCAAACTTTGTAGGATTGATCATTTGTACTTTATTTAAATTGCATTACACATTTTTTTTCCTTTTAAAATATTAAACATTATTTTAGGATGAATTAATATGCAGTAAGACTAATTTTTCTATAACGACGGATGAAAGTGACAATGACTGACATGAACCATCACGACAAGATTATAAAGATACAACGACAAGGATAAATTTATCTCACTTTTGAATTATTGACTTTTGAGTTACCATTCTACTATTTCTCTCTTATCTTCTCTATTTTCTCTAATTGTATTTCTCTTTCCCTCTTCTGTCTCATCCCTATTTTCTCTCTCATCACCACATTCTTCTCTCTTTTAATTATGTTTACACATTTTTATCTTTTTAAACATAAAAAATAGTAACTAAAACAAAAATAATAGTTTCAAAGTTAAGAAAATAAAAATATAAAAGGTTAGTAACATAAAAATAATTTATGGAACAAGCCACTATAAAAATAAAAGTTACAGAATCAACAAAACAAAAATAATTTAATGCGGAGGTTAGTAAAATAAAATAATTAACAGAACAAAAGTTTAAAACAAATTCTTAAAAATATATATGTAAAACAAAAATACGTTAGTAAAATAAAAATATTTGATGAAACAAAAATAATAGTTACAGAGTCAATAAAACAAAAACAATTTAAACTGAGGTTACTAAAATAATAAAAATAATTTACGGAACAAAAGTTTAAAATAAATTCTTAAAAATAACTTTGTAAAACAAAAATATATTAGTAAAATAAAAATATTTGATAGAACAAAAATAATAGTTATGGAGTCAATAAAAAAAATAGTTTAAACTAATGTTAGTAAAATTATAAAAATAATTTACGGAATAAAAGTTTAAAACAAATTCTTAAAAATAGTTATGTAAAACAAAAATACGTTAGCAAAATAAAAATATTTGATGGAAAAAAAATAATAGTTACATAGTCAATAAAACAAAACAATTTAAATTGAGGTTAACAGAATAATAAAAATAATTTACAGAGCAAAAGTGTTACGTAAAACTAATTCTTAAAAATAAAATAAAAATAATAGTTACGAAGTCAATAAAACAAAAAATATAATGAAAGTTAGTAAAATCAAAATAATTTACAAACCAAAAATAATAATTAACGGTAAAAATAATTTCGTTCTTTTGATTTTAGCTTATTTTCTTATCAGAAATTTCTTTAGTTATAAAATAAAAATATAATTTAATAAAAGTAATCTTTCAAAAGGAAGAATTTATTTGAGTTCAAATTCTATTTGCATGGCGGAAAAAATTCAAGTTGTTCGAAGACATTCATTATACAAAGTTTTTGAATAGTATAAAGTGTTAGGGGTTGTCAAGTTATGAATTGACACTTAAAATTGATATTCCAGTAATGTTATTGAGAAACATTGACCATTTTGCAGAGTTGAGCAATAGAACAAGATTAATCATCATAAATCTTTGAGATCACATTGTTGAAACGATTTTTTTGAAAGGAAATAATATTGGAGAAAATGTTTTTATCTCAAGATTGTCATTAACTCCATCTGATGTAAGACTGCTTTTCAAATTTTTGAGAAAACAATTTCCATTGCTGGTAATATATACAATGACAATTAACAAGTGTAAAAACCAATAATTACACGTAGTTTTCTTTTTGAAGCAACCAGTATTTAGCAATAGACAGTTTCTAGAAGTAACAAATAATTTTGATATGAAGATATTGATATGCGTTAAAAATGAAAAATCATCTAATAAAATAACAAATATTGTGTAGAAATAATTTTTAAAAAGCTATAATAATTAGTGATATACATAAATAATTGTTCATAAACAATTTTTCTTTTTTTATTCTTTAATTTAGTTTTTAGTAGTTAGATTGATAATAATGATACGATAACACGAATGACCATATTCATTGGAGTTGGCCTACTAGTCTACTACTCGAGTGTGGTTGGCTCCGCGTTGTCCAAAACAAAACCCGCGCCACGCCGATATATCAGAACACCTAAACGTAATATTAAAATTCTTAAATGTAACATTATTTAAAAGGTAAAATTATTTCACTACCCCTCTTTATATTTAAACTATACTACCTCCTCTCTCCCTCCCACTTTACGTAATTTTGATTACGTGTCATTGTTGATTCGATTTTTATTATTAATTCGTTTGATATCGCATATGAATTAGATTGACTTTGATTCAGTTTATTTTTTCTTTTCAATTACGAACAAAAAACAATTAATTTGTATTTTTTTTCAATCTCAAACAAAACAAGTGATACAAACTAGCAGATGTTTTATAAAACATCCGCAAATATGTATTAAAAGTGAGTATTTATTAAATATGTTTTATAAAACATCCGCTAGTATATAACATATATTTTATAAAACATCTACATATATATATTAAAAATAAGTATCTATTAAATATTAAAAAAATATTTATACCATCTTATACATTAAATAGTTTTACAATTAAAAATTTTGGTGTTTGGTGTTTGGTGTTATGTTAAGGGTCGCTCCCGATATATTCCCGCCTATTGTTATTTTGTTTACGTAAGAACTCAAAACTCAAAAGCCCTCATAGCATCACAGTCATTGCTACACTGAACAGTGGAACACACAACGGAACGGGCACACCCGCCCACCTCCTTGAGCATTTGCCTCGCCGCCGATCAGCTTAAAACACCGACGGCGAGAAAACAAAAAAGTTATCTGGCGAAATGAGTCGAGGAGGAGACGGAGAGACGATACTGAAGGACAGATTTCTAGGGTTTCTAATTTGGCAATCCATTCAATCCACCGCCGTCTTTCTCCTCTCAAAATCCTTCCTCCTTTCCCCCTTCACTCGAAGTCCTTTCACCCCCACTCTCGCCGGCTGCCTCTCCTTCCTCGCCTTCCAGCTCTCTCTCCTCCTCTTCTCCACTTCTGTCTCTCTAATTTCCTCTACTCAACCTAATCCCGCCGCTTCTCCCTTTGAGCTTGCCCTAGGTCTGTTCAGACTCGTTTTCGTTTCCGGGGGCCAGCCCTTGTCCCCCGATATTCGACGTAGGGCCAGGGTTTCCATGACCTTTGTTCTGTTCGTGGCAGCATGTGCTCTGTCCGGTTACCTATCGGTTATCGCCATGTGCTGGAGCTGTGGCACTTTTGCTACTGGACTACAGCTTGATCGGCTCGTTTTCGGACCGATTGGATTCAGGGGTTTAGCCGTTGGATTGTGTTATGGATTGCTTTATCTCTACAGAAGACGATGGGTTTTGGAATTCCCCATCATTCAGGTATCTCATTCCTTTGTTTATTGATTTCTAACGATGTTTACCTTGCCAAAGTTAAAACTCTCCCCTCGGGTTGGGAGTTTCCCAACTTTTCTGTTTAACGTATGGGATGGGATTCTGTATATTCCTTCATTAATTGCAAGCTTTTGCCTCAGTGAGCACTGAGCATGTTTACATGATATTTTTCAAAGTTGAACTACTTGTCTTAATCTGCTGAAGCAAGTGGGTTCTCACCAGTAAGCCTCTTACCGATTACAAAGCCTTGATCCCTCTACCTTAATCACAAGATCTTTGTTAAAGTTTGGACTTTGTTGTGGTGATCTACCCTGTGAAAGAAGGGCTGGAAATTATTTCAATCCTGAGTATAGTGTTAATCTCAAATTTACTAGTTTTACTTTGTTTCATGTAGATACGTTCATCAGTGTTTGGGACTATTTCTTTTCCTTGTTATAGTCATGCTGACTGATCCCAAGTGTTCATTTCAACAGCGTCCTCCATTTTTTAGCTTCAAGAAGGGCATTCCTTTAGCTATTCGACTAGCCCTTAAGCTCTCGGTTACTGGGTACCTTGTTTCGGCTGTGTTAACTGTTGCTTTCCTTTATGAGTACAAGGGCTCTGTTGTGATAGGAAAATCAGTTGTTGAGCAGATCCTTTTTTACATTGGAACACTAGTGGTTTTTCTATCCTGGGAATTATGCCAACACTTGCATCAGGTTAGTTCCCTACACACATTGTTTTGTCTAGATATGCTAGTCCCAACAATGCTTGTAGAGATGCAGCAAGTCTTTCTTGCTGGCTATCTCAAGCCAGTTAAGGTATTTAATCATTTACTGTAATGTGCAATGATTTGGCTTTATAGGTGCTGCATACAAAGAGAGTTTCATTTGCACCCCCAAAAGGATCAGCAGCAGCAGAAACGAATCCTAGTGAACCTCTTCTTGCTGCATTGGAAGAGAGCATTCCAAGATCACTTCTGCAGTATCTTGCATATCTTGACCTCTGTATGGTCAGCGAGCATAATGTTGACATTTGGCGTCGGGCTGCCTTCTTTGAAGAAACTGGTGAGACCTACAAAAGAGTTGTGGCTGTATGCCTGAGGCCTCTAGAACAGCTCACATTGAGGTTGGGGGAAGGTTTGGACTTTTGCTCACTTGAGAACTCCTTCCAAGTGTCCCATCAATTACGCTCTCCAACAGATTCAGTACTTAACGAACCATTTTACGACTTTCAGGTAAATAGCTTGTTCTTGGTTGGTCTTGTACTTGTTCAAGCTTTTATGTCTTTTCCGTCTGCATTCACTAGTTACTATTCCTTGCATTTGGGAGTCTTATCTAACAAACACGCTCAAGATTGGTGTTACCCATCTCTCATAAGGGAGACATTGGGTGTTTATGTCTCGTTAGTGAGAATCTGACTAAATAATGGCTTGGCTGTTTTTTCATGAAGAAAAGGGATCAATGCAACCACTTCTTGGATGTATTCCTACTTATGTTTGCTCGTGGATATATTTTTATATTTTGTGTTGAGGGTCTAGTATCTAGATGTTTTTTTTATTCACTTATCTAATCTTGTTCTTTTCAAACTAGCTTGTAGTTACTAGTTAATAATCAGAGAGTTAGGCACGGAGTAGACTCACTATTTCCTTTCCGTTTCTCTGAATGGATCCTGAAATATTGCCTCGTCAAGTTTTACTTGCATCTGAGAGATTTTATCTCTCTCTCTCTCTCTGATGTTGGCTTCATTCACGAGAGACTTTGCCTGCTTTTTTCGTATGGAGTTTCCTGCTCGTAAACACATCCTCTTAAACTGTTAAAGTGCGCAAAATGTAAATTATAATAACGAGGACCTAAAATAAATAAACACTACATGTTAGGCTTTGAATTGTGCTCGCTCATCCTGTGATTATTGGTACCTATCATCTGTTATGACTGAAACGAACTCTCCTCTATAGAGTGAGAACTCCAGAAGCTTGACGGCAAACCTTAACCTGAGTAACCGGGTTACATCTACCATCGATGATCGAACACTGAACCTCTGAAAATCCCCATAAAGTGAAGAAATGATCTTGTTGCCAAGCATCTCGTCTATCTGGTTGGGAGCAGTAGAAAACGGTGTAACAAAAATAACAGGGGTGGCAAGAACCAAAGTGTTAGGCTGTTAGCACTTTGCAGAGTGACCTGTAGGCTGTAGAGGTACTTGTAGACTAAGTGGGTAGCTCAAATCACAATGACAGGGGGTGAGTCCTTCATATTGAAGATGTGACTAATGTTCAACAAAATAAGCATTATGTCCTAAGTTACTGAGAATGCACGAGGACCAATGATGTGAGAATCAGTTTTAAAGAATGGTCAAGAAAACGCTCACAATACTAGAACCATGTCATAGTTCCATTCATTAAATTCGAAATTTGTACAATGAACATTTGTTGCAAGCTTGTATTTGTTAGTATGTGATGCAAATTGTCCATTAAATATCAGCATAGAGGGCACACACATGGTGTCCAAAGGAATCAACCTATTTAGGGGGATGAAAATCTCAGGGGGGAGGGGAAGGAGGGAGGGCGAGAAGGATAAACTCAGTAGGTTGGCAAGGGTGAAACCTTGGAAGCATTCAAAAGGATACCAGTCTATAGAGTAAACCAAGCCATTGTAGGTAAACTCAGTTCTAAGCGAAAGCTAGTATGTCTTAGGACCAATACTTTTGGCTTGTCTGCTTTTAGCACTGATGCGCAGCAACAAGTTTGGCATGATTTTTTTTTTGTAGGAAAGTGTGGCCCTTGTTGGTATGGGGATTGGAACCAAGGACCGCAACGACTTTGCCTGAGTGCCCTTGCCATCTCCCCTTGGCATGATTAGGAGTTTTATTTATATTAGGACAATAATATTATTTCCCATTTATTTTGGGTACAGGGTACTTCTGTAATCTGCATAGGTATGTCTTTGGGATCAACCAATCAAGTAGTTCTTAGCTCATACAAGGGCTTCCTTATGCAGTAGAGCGATTGATGATGTGGGACGCACACTAGCAATGGAATTGGTGTTGAGTTATTATTTGGCTATTTATACCGTAAGAGAAGCCTTGTTAACACTCTATTTTATGGAGGTATTCGCATTGGAAACTCGTGCTGATTTCCAATGCAAAATATCTCTTAATTTAGAGTCTTAACAAGTGCCCAGGGCACTCGTTAGCAGGACCTTTATATCATTAGTTAGAGATAATTTGTTGAAATTGATCTAGTATGATTGAATAGGGACTATTAGCATCTTAGGAATAATTTGGAATTTGTAGTCTAGTAAGATTTTATTTGGTTTTTTATTTAATTTGTCCTACTCCCAGCAGAATCAGGTTCTTTATTTTTCTTCCTTTTTGTTGTCTTATAAGCATTAATTACATTCTTCGTTTATTAGAATAAAAGCGCAACATATATTTTTTCAATTAGCTATATAAGCAAAATGAAGAGCACAAACAAAATTAAAATAATAAAATTAAGGGAAACTGTTTATATAAAAATATATAATTGTAAGACTAATAATCATAGATTTTGAAAAATTTCCTTATACACAACATTTGTTGGCTTATGATCTTCATTCCATAGCAATATCTTCATACATAACAGTTTGCTACCCTTGAAACAACGACATACAATTGTCCATGGCTAACACTTGCTTCTTCAAAAAGAGTCCTACTTGTGATTGATCTTGACTCTTTTTAATTAAAAAAACAGAACTTAAAACCATTTCATAAAGAATTAACCTTAGGCCTAACTGTTCAGTCTTAATGCGCCTTCTAATGTATAGGTTTTTTTTTTCTTGAAGGCATTACCAATATGCTCTGGCTCCTCAAAGAAACTAACTCATAGAAATTGTCAACTCCATTCTGGCTAGTTGTTATGATCCATGAAGGGTGGACCACTGTATGTCAATGACAAGAATAACTTAGTTTAGCTTCCAAACACCATTACATGGTGAGAGGTAATTCTTTCTTGGTTTAATTTTGCTATGCCAAGGATCTCCACTGGATAGAAAAAAAAATGCCAGTCAGATTAAGTGGCATGCATGTTGGAACATTGGGGCCAGCACTTTTTTTTTTTTTTTTAACTAACTGCAGGAAGTGGTTAAAAAAGCCTGTGAATCCACAACAACAAGAAAAAAAAGAACATCTATATAAAAAACCAATAGGGAAAGGTGATGCTGAGAGTTTTCTTGTGTTTTCTTGCTTGAACCCTTGCTTACTCCAAGAGCCTGAGGTTGCCAAGTTGTTGCAAGTGGTTGGCTTGGGAAAAATGCCGGTGGCTAGATATTCCATAGACCCACTTCTTAATGTGTGAGATATGTTTGCATAGGACATCAGGTTTCTTCGTCTTGAATTGCTACTTACAAATATTTCTTTTAACAAGACTCTCATCCTTTGAAATTATAGTTGCTGGTTTATATCTGAGGCTCTCAGCTATAACTTGGGGCACTTAAAAGTACAGACATTATCGCTTTTATTATTTCATTTGTTTTATCCATTTTAAACTTCTTACATGTGAGTTATTTCGTAAGTTGCCTAATATGAGCAACATGACATTTGCACAAAAGACACAAGGTTGAAACCTCTGCCAGGAATATGTTACTGAGATCCCGTCCATTCAGCAGGATATTTCTAAGAAAAATGGAAAAGGATAAGTGTCGTAGACGCTTAATATGTTTGGAATCCCGTGCTAAAAACTTAAGGTCAGATGTTGCATGCTACAAGGACATGGTCTAAATAAAAATAGAATTCAAGCTGTTTTTCTTTCTATCCTTCTTTTATTTTTCGAAATTTTCAGTATCTTGATGGATTTAATATCTGAATGATTGTTGCCAACTGTGATGCAGCTATGTGCATGGTGTGCTCGAGTTGCAGCTTCGTTGACTGTACATTCACACAGAGAGGATAGATTTGGGGTTGCGCAACTATCTGGTAACAATGCTGCTGTGATCTCAACTCTGTTATCTTCCTTATTAACTGTTGAAACATTCATGGGGAAGAAGACCAACTTACAGTCATCCACACAGTATCCGCTGGGCCCCGCTAATATTAAATGGGCTGCATTGAGCACAAGAAGGACAGATGCAACAGTAGGTGTAACAGGGAAGAGGAAAGGGAGCCTCCAGTACTCAAAAGCTTATGCCATGGCTGACATCCTGAGGACCTCAATATACCAGATAGTGTCCAGTTTCCACGATGAAATGCTTAATAGTTCCAAGGCGGGACTTCTTGAGAAGGATTGGATCATATCGAGTAAGCCTCTTTATGGGACCCATGAGTTGCTTCTACAGAAACTGCACCAGTTCTTGGAGTTCCATGCTTGTTAGCATTTTCCTTGCAGGGGTTGCCACCCTTTTTTTAATCACTGTTCTCTCGAGTGAGACCAATTTTGAGTTTGTGAATCCAAAGAAGGAAGTAAACTGTATACAAATTGTGGGTGAACAAATTGATGCTAAATATAGATGCCCTTTTTGATTCTCTTTTGGCATATGTTGGTTAATGTACAAGCCCAATTGCAAGCATTCTTTATGGAATTGCATTGAACTTGAAATTCTAATCTCTAACCATACAACAAGTTTTCCGTTGGGATGGTCGCCCCATCTTAGTAGGGTAATGTGGTTGACTTGTCAATTCGATTAACTCTTGGTCTCGGATTTGTGATTGTGAAGTGTCAAAATGAATAAATTTTCCATGGTATAATCAAAAAGATCCATAAAATTATTAGTTGGCAAAACGCACAATTGAGTCATCCAACTTTGCAATTTATTGCAATTTGGCCACTGATTGTTTGAAGGCAAAACACACGAATGGGTCACTCAATTTTCCCATTTTTAACAATTTGACCACCGAAAGTTTGAAATATCTATTTTTATCAACCAACTTTAGTCATATTGCAAACAACCCTATTTTTTAACAGTCGTTAGCCCAGAACGTTAAATTTATGTCAATTTCCTACTTTACCCCTATTAAAAGGGGTCTAACTGTAAATAATCGAACTTTAGGAGTTACTCGTGATCTTCATCTTCTCTAATCTAGTGGAAGAAAACTAGGGGTGTAAATGGTTTGATTTGGTTTATGTCAAAACTATAAACTGAACCGTCCCTATTGGTTCCAAAAATCTCAAACCGAACTGAAACCAACATTAAAAATAACAATAAAAATAATATTTTAATTTAGAATTAACATCAAAATTAGGAAATAACCTACTAACACCAAATTATCATAAATAAAACAATACAAATTCTAAAATAAACACAAACAATAGAAAAAATAATAGTTTTCCAACAATTAAGATTTTGTTTGGTTTAGTATGTGTTTATATATATATATATATATATATATATATATATATATATATATGAATAAATCAAAGGCCTAGATTATCTATATAAGATGATCCAAAGGTTTAAAATAGTTAATAAATGTAATATAATATATATTATATAATAAATAAATAAAAATATATATGTTGGTTTGGTTTGGTTTGGTTTGGTTCGGTTCGATTCAATTTTGTGGTTCAGTGGTTTCGATTTACACCCCTAAAGAAAACCCAGCAAACCAGATCCATCTTCCATCTTTTCTCCCTTCTTACCATTCTACCTTCCATCTCTTCTCTTTCTCCATCTTATCTCCCTTTTTTCCCCACCACCAAAGCTCAACTCTACAACCATGCCCGCCCCGCCTACCTGTAACCTCGCAACATTTAAAATTCAAATTGTTTATGTTGGGCAATAAATAAACCCTAGACAATGAAAATAAACCCCAGGCACTAATAATGATTTTAGGCGATTTTCGAAAAGTCCATAGTAAGGGAGGGCGTGTTCCCACGCGCTCTCGCAACATCCTTTTTTTGCACTTTCCCGTTTTCCCCTAAACAAGGGACGATGAGGATGAAAATGGTGATGCATTTTCTGTGTCTTATCTTCCCCTAAACAAGGGAGGGTGAGATACGGAGAAACCCAAAACTCTCATAATGGACCAAAAAGCTCACTCAGGTGACCGAGGCGTATTCAATGCCATGTTGGCAACATTCTTTCTGCACTTTTAATTTCGTCTTCCCCTAAACAAGGGAGGATGAAATGGAAAGAGTGATGCTCCTTTCGCATGCCGCGTTCCCCTAAAAAAGGGCGCGCGGGGCGCAGGAGGCCCGACCTTCCGTGGCACCCGCAATGTGTAATAGGAATTTGACTATATCCTGAGAAACCATTAAGAAAACAACAATATTCATGGCCTGCTAATCTTTCTAAGATTTGGTCAATGAAAGGTAAAGGAAAATGGTATTTTCTTGTGGTCGCATTCAGCTTTCGCAAGTCAATGCACATCCTATAGCATGTAATTGTTCTCATAGGAATTAACTCATCTTTCTCATTTTTAACAACTGTAATTCCTGACTTCTTTGGAACTAGTTGGACTGGACTTACCCATTTACTATCTGAAATGAGATAGATTATACCTGCATCTAGAAGTTTCAAAACTTCTTTCCTAATCGCTTCTTCATATGTGGGTTAAGTCTTCGTTGGTGTTATTTCGAAGGCTTATAACCTTCTTCTAAATGTATCATATGCATGCACATAAAAGGGCTTATTCCTTTCAAATCTACTAGAGTCCATCCTATAGCTTTTCGATGTGTCTATAAAACCTTTAATAGACTTGCCTCTTGTTTTTCTGTTAGGTCTGGTGCAATAATGACAGACAAAGTTTCACATTCCCCAAGAAATGCATATTTCAAATGGGATGGTAAGGGTTTTAATTCAAGTTCTGAAGGAGATATGATGGACGGGACTAGCTTAGGGTTTTTAATTCCCACTTGTTCATGAGGAACATCCTTAAGAAGGACATCTTCTTATTTATTTAAACTTTCTATGATATCTTTGACTTCTTCATTTTCATTATCACTTTCTCCATTTATTACTTGTTCTAATTTATCATCTTTATGATCTGTGACAAGGCTTTGGGCTGCGAAGGCATCTATTTCATCTTTTGAAAAACATGCATTCATGTCACTTGGTCTATTCATGACATCAAAAATCGAAATTTATATTGTTTGATCCATTGCTGACATAGACAACTTTCCATTCTTCACATTAATGATTGTGTTAACCGTGGCCATAAAAGATCGTCCTAACAGGATAGGAATTTCATTGTTGGTGCACAATTTTCTTTCCATCTCTAAGACCACAAAGTCAACAAGTATGATTAGATTATCGACTTGTACTAGGATATCTTCAACTATTCCTAAAGGATGTTTAACCGAACGGTCGACCAATTGCAAAGACATAGTTGTGGGTTTTAATTCCCCTAAACCTAATTGCTTGTAAACTGAGTGAGGCATTAAATTTATACTAGCACCCAGATCTAGCATGGCTCTCATCTTTTTCTTACTACCCACATAAATTTGTATGCTAAAACTACCAGGGTTTTTCAACTTAGGTGGGAGTTCAGGTTGCAATACAACGCTCACATTTTCAGAAACAATTATCTTTTCATTCTTTTCAAACTTGTGTTTCTTAGTGAAGATCTTTGAAAAACTTTGCATATAATGGAATGTTTTGTATGACATTAAGTAAATGAAGATTTATATTTACTTTTGATAGCATATTATAAATTTCCGAAAATTGTTTGTCCATCTTGTTTCTCATTAATCTACCTGGGAATGGTATGGGAGGAACATATGGTGGAGGTTCAACGTAATGTTCTTCAAGAGGTTCTGCCTCTTTTTGCGTTGTACCTACATCACGTGTTTCCTTACTAGTATCATGATTGATTTTAACAAAAATATTAGAGGGAGTAGGAACACTTACCTCTTCACCGATCATCTTACCACTACGCATGGTAGTGATAGATTTTACTTGTTCATTCTGACTAGGGAACTTCCCTTCGTCTCTACCTTTTAGAAATTTGATATCATCTGTCAATTGTCCTATTTGTTGCATCATCTTCTTCATGCATACATCCATCGTAGTCTGTTGCTCCAAGCATTGTTGTACATTTTGAGGAGCTCCTTCGATTTGAAGTTGTCCTTGCTGAGGTGGTTGTTGTGGTTGCAATGGTTTGTTTCTTCCCCACGAAAAGTTTGGATGATTCCTCCAATCAAGATTGTACGTGTTGGAATACGGATCATTCCTTGGTCTTTGATGGTATGAGTTCATAGCATTGGCCTGTTCAATATAAGGAGTACTAGATGGGCAGAAATTAGTAACATGATTGTTTAATCCACAAATAGCACATATTTCATACAGTTGGGGTTTGTTTGCATTAGCTATTTGAGCCTCTAATGCTGCTATTTTGGCATTAACAGCAGCTAATTCCGAATATCCATTATAATTATCTTGTATTTCATATAAATTCTTTTGTTTTCCCTTAACACTTTTCTGTTGTGAATTGGCTCCCAACATCTTTAATAGTTCTTCCACTTGTGTTGGTGTTCTTCCTCTTATCGAGCCACCGGCTGCACTTTCAACCATAGTCTGAAGGTGTGTGTGGAGTGAATCATAAAATCGCATGACTAAAACGGGCTTTGCAAAGATGTGTTGTGGGCAAGCAATTTGTAAATGCTTAAACCTATCCCAAGCTTCATGAAATGACTCCCCTTGTTCGAGCTGAAAGGTTATGATTTGTTTTCTATACTCGGATAAATATGCATGTTGATAGAATTTACATATAAACAAATCATAAAGTTGAGTCCAAGTATATATACTTCTGGGGGCTAAGTTCATGTACCACATTTTAGCTGCATCTTTCAATGTACACTGAAAGTAGCGCATTTTCAATTGGTCCTCGGTCAGACCTCCTAACGGGAAATTTTGAGTCATGTGAGAGTATTCACGTACAAAGGAAACATGATTTTCAGTCGCCATACCATGAAAGGTAGGCAACATGTTATAAAAATGTCCTTTTAGTTCAAAATTTCTAACTGCATTAGGCAGTACAAGACAAGATGGTGTAGCATCTAACATGAGACGAGCATAATAATTCATTGTTCTTTGGTCTTCTTCGCAGCCATGTTTGGAATCACTTCTTCTACACGATTATTCATTGGGAGTGGATTATTCATTGGAGGATCAACTCGGGGATCTTCCATGTTTATTGGTCCTTGATTAACAATATTTCCATATTCTGCTTTAATTCCGTCAGTGTAGGATTCAGAGATTTTCGGTCGTGCATGTAATGCACATGCAAGAGATTATTAATTAAAAGAAAACTTGTTTTTTGTGTTTTTTTTAACTAAACGTTATCTAATAAACTAACTAAAAACTAACTTGTCCCTGGCAACGGCGCAAAAAACTTGATGTCTTAATTATTTACCTCGCAAGTGTACGAATCAATATAAAGTATAGTGATTGGAAAACAAGGGTCGAACCACAAACAATAAGCAATTAAGGCAAGTAAACATGTAATAATTATAACTAAGGGGGGTTGTTTGATCAATTATATCTAATTTAACTAAACTAATTTATCTTACTAGTAATCAATTAATCTGAAGGCAACAATTTATTAGCAGCAAGAAAACACAGTTTGTAGAGATCTTATTGTGG
This sequence comes from Codonopsis lanceolata, assembly GCA_013146195.2. Taxonomy (NCBI): domain Eukaryota; kingdom Viridiplantae; phylum Streptophyta; class Magnoliopsida; order Asterales; family Campanulaceae; genus Codonopsis; species Codonopsis lanceolata. The sequence goes on from CM028377.1 coordinate 72,764,357, forward strand.
AGAGGAATCTAAGAGTTAGGATTTACTTGTATCTACTCTAATGCTCTTTTGTCTAATGTATCAATCAATATGTCTTGGGTTCGCTCATAAAGGAAAAAAGTGGTACGCTATGGTTCACGATTTGCAGTCTTAGTGTCACTAAGTTGAATTATATTTCAGTGTTCATCCAATAATTCAACCGAGGATATACCTAAAGATCAATAACATGTGAACCTAAACCTAACTTATCAATTTCATGTATCGATAGGTTTAATTTATATCAAAGGTGTGCCAATATACGACATATGCACATGGCCCTATAGTTATCCGCACCCCTAGGTCTTTAAACTATTGCGATATCATTAATTAGGAAAAACCAAATAGCAAAGAGATTGATAAACTTTGCGATCAACAAAACTTGATTGAATACAAATTAATATAGAGCAAAAGATTCGATACAAGTTACCTTCACCTCATAGATATGAGCTGTTAGTTCATCATCAACGATGAACTAATCGAGTGGATGAATGAAAACATGAACGATCTCTATAAATTATGATTACAAACTAACAAAAACTGTATACTACTGCTAAATTTCAGACCTTTGACTTAGGGTTGCATGGTTTGTATTTATAGTAGTAGTTATAGGACTAGAATTAGGATACAACAAAAATTCCCGTCTTTGTGAAGTCGGCAGCTTGCGGTCGCAATGTGCTGAAGGCATGCGACCGCAAGGCCTTGTGATTCTCCAGGGCTGACATTCTATGGACTTTGCGAGGCAAGGTCCTCTTGGCATGCGACCGAAAGGTCCTCTGGCCTTTTTGGTCCTTCTTCTCTTTTGACTTTGCACTTTGCACCTTTCTTCAATTCTTCACTTAAAACCTTTAAGAATTCCTTAATTTCCTCCAAAAACCCTGAAATTCACAATTAAGCTCCAAAACACATATTAGTAGCCAAAAGCCTCGTGGAATCGCTATTTCTAAGTTGAATAAGTACCTTATAGATGCGTATAAAATGCATCTATCATTTGCCTATGATTACACCTTCCTTTTAAACAGTGTTCATCATTACAAGGACTTGCTCTATTCATATAATATCACAGTGGATAGATCAGATGAAATGAAGAAAGTACTTGGGAAATTTTCTGCAAGTGTAGGTTTCCAACTTCTTGAAGTTTATCACCCTTGATTTGTGTTGATATCCTAGGTCAAGATGAATCTTCTAGTTGATGGAGAGATAATGGATGGCAAAGCTTGACATCTAAAAAGAAGTTTCCTACGAGTCTCAGTTTGTATACGAATGATTCTGTTCTTTTTAAGAGTGGGAAGTGTTGCAATCTGCTTACGTGAATTATACGTTCTAGACTTGGGATGTTTTTTTTTTGTGGTAGATGTGGTTGATCCCCTGTTAAAATGCTTTCAAAGTTGTTTTAAATAAATGATTGTGAGCAACCTTTGGTAAAAAAAAAGTGGGGACAAAAAGTGAAAATGTATGTGTATGGGTGTGTGTGGGGGGGGGGGGAACGGTGAATGTATATGAATTATTGATTTCTTTTTTATTTTAATTTTGGCTTAAATAGCAATTTGGTCACCCTACTTTTTCACCAATGAAAAGAGCATACAAACTTGTTAGAGTCAGGAGTGAAACTGAAGTTGTGAGTCAACAAGTTACATCTGCAGGAGTGAGTTAACAACAGAAAAATGAAGCTGTGAGTCAACAAGTGTCAACTGCAGCTGTAATCTAAAGAGTAAAAGTAGAGAAGGGGGAACAAATCAGAAGGTCAGAAAGGAGTAAGCTTGCAATATGGAAGAAGAAGAATAGCAAGGAGTTAAATGGAATCACAATAGAGATTGATTAGACATGTTTAGCTAGTAATGTCTAGTTTTTGCTACTTGACAATGATGAGAACTAACATTTGGGGTTAGTTTTGATACATTTATGCAGTTTTTGCTAATAGTTGGTGTATGATGGCATGTAAAACATGAGGTTAGTTTTGGTACATTTGTGCAGTTTTTGCTAATGGTTGGTGTACATGTAAAACATGGTTTTTTTTAGGTACATTTCCACGGTATGATGGCATGTGAAACAAGTTAAAGTTTTTGGTATATGATGACATGTAAAACAAGTTGAAATTTTTGGTATATGAGGACATGTAAAACAAGTTGAAGTAAATTTGGTACATTTATGTAGTTTTTGCTAATGGTTGGTGTATGATGACATGTAATGTCCCAACATACACTACCACAACAAATAGACAAATCAAGCCAAGTACCGTCCTTTGCCTTTTCAGTTAAAACACAAGAAATGTAAATAAACTTGCATAACTTCCATTGACATAATTATTCATACTACATATATACCAAGAAGTGAAACATTATCCCAACATACACTATTACATAACCAGTAGATTATGGAATTTTGCCTAAGGCAACATCAATTGGGGAGTCATTTTAACATTTTTATACACTAACTTTGGCAACCAACTTTGACAATGACAACAAATAGATAGATCATCTTTTCCTTCTAGCTATTGGTAACCAACTTTGACTTGAAGATAAAATTCTCTTCCTTCAACCTCTAAACCTCTTATTTTAAATTTGAAATTGTCATTTTTATCCTTGCAAGCTTGCTTGACATTGTCTTCATCTCAGCCTCTTTGTTCTTAAATTCATCGAGCAGCACTCTTGCTCTATGAGTTATTGGAAGGTCATACATATATATATATACATATATATATATATATATATATATATATATATATATATATATATATATATATATATACACATTTTCTTTCATCATCATGTTAAAAACCAAACAATAAACCAAGCACCTAAGAAACAGAGTATATGAACAAAAAAATTACACTTTTTTTTCTCATAGGAACCAAACAATAAGCCCAGCCCTAGGAAACGAAGTATATCAACAAAGAAAAGGCAGTATATTGAAGTTTTCATGTGTACCTAAGAAACAAAGTGCATTAAAATAAGATTGATTGAACTTCAACTAAAACCTTAATTGTACTATAACTGAAATTAACCAATTAATCATACTAATTTCCTATTTTTCGAACCAAATCAAAACAAACGTTCATTGTTATAAGCAAATCACGTACCTTCGAGTTTAGGCATCCAAAAAACCTCATATCAGGATGTTCTTTGGTCCATGATGTCCACATACGAGCCCTATTACCGCAGTCACAATACCTTTCTTGAATCAAATCATTTGAGCATACTTGAACTGGAAATCGAACTCATTTGTCTTTACTTGAACTTGAATTCGAGCTCCCCTGCCTTATGGCTCTATGGCTTTGCCGGAGAGATGAACAAATTAGGGCAGGAACTTGAAGGTGAGAAGGTATGAAGTTGCTTCGAGCTCCTCTGACCCAAATACCTCTCTTCTCTTGGATCTGTGATAGAGTTATGCGTGTTAAAGGTAAGGCTGAAGGTGAGACACGTGAGTAACATGTGATGTACTTAAAGGGTATTTTCGGGTTTCTCTAAAATTTTAAAGCCTTCCATCTAATTTTTTGGATGGTGTAATTAATATGTTATATGTTGTCAGGTACAATGATGAAATATAAAAAAAATTAGAGTGATCATATTGCAAAAAATGAAAAAAGTAGGGTGACTAAATTGCGATTTAAGCCTTTAAGTTTTAGTTCACATTAGTGTTTTTCAATCTTAGCAACAAATTGACACGTGGATCTTCATCAAACTCAACGGAGGGCAATTTTGTCATATTAATTTTTTTAAAATGATTTTGTTTAAGATAACGGTACGAGAGATTAATATAGAAGTAAAAGTGAAATTCACGGACTAATATAGGAAATTTGAAACATCTATAACCATTATAGGAAATAAGGTTAAGTTTATGCACCAAATTATATATTAATCCGCAAAAAAATCAAAAACCAAAAACCCACAATCTAATATCTAATTTTCAATTTTGCCATTAAACAAACCCAAATAATACAGTTTAATGGCAAATTCTCAATAACCTCAAGCCATGTTCCGGCTCTTGGAAATGAAGCAGCCTAAAGATTCGGTCCGTACATCATCCTCAAGGTCATCTCCACTTGAGGCATACCCCTGATTAGGCCTCTGCCTCATATACCCACCACCAGCAGTCCCACCCGACATTTTCAATTTCTCACAAATTGATTATATAGCAAAGGATGAACACTATTTTCGCAATCTTTCAACTCCCTCCTAAATTCTAAATCTCCAAACAATAAATTATCAATGATTCGCGAATCTGTAATTGAAGTATGGGTAAGCCTCCTGTAAGATCGTCTTACAGATTTTTATTCATAAGACAGAGCTCCGCTCTCTCACAGCTCAATCTATCAACACACGGTAGGTTGGGTAATGGGTAAGGAGGATCTATCTTACAAATAAAATCTTTAAGACCGTCTTACACAAGTTTTTGTCTTGAAGTAATATCTGCAAGCTAATCTATGATACAACAGATGAAACAATCTCAAATATGTAAGCACCTAACTATTAGCTAAATCCAAAAATTGAACAATCATCTCAAATCCAAAATCCAAATACTCCTACTCCAGGATCAACCAAACATTCCAATCTCCAAAACCCAAATCAAATTCAAATTCAAATTCCCATAAAAACCAAATTCAAATTCCAAAATTCCTACTAAACCCATATCTGCCACAGAAAATCAATTCACAAAGAATGTAACATAGCAAGATGGGATTTTCTGCTCAAGAAAACTTCTAACTTATACAACTCCAATGGCTAAAATTCTCGAAATTTTCGCACAGATTTGAATTTATTCAAAAACCCAACGTAATTGACTATTTGTATCCTCATACTACAGTGGGTAAAAATCATTCAATGGATAAAAGAAACCAATTAAGAAACATCAAGATAGTGCAATATATGAGAGGGTATTTTTGAAGTTTTGGTGGGTTGCATCTTGTTGAGAGTGACAATGAGAGATCCATTACTGAGTGTGCGTGCCTGGGTAATAACGAGAGCCTTTGCAAAAACTAGAATGTAGGTGGCGAACATAAACCTTTCCAATCTGGATATATAAACCTTAACATTAGCCTTTCCAATCTGGATATATAAACCTTAAAATTAGCCTTTCCAATCTGGATTCTCACTGGTTTGTGTAACGACAAAAATTGAAAACTAGGTATTAGATCCTGGGTTTTTGGTCTTTTTGCATCTTTTAAGAAAATCAAATTAGTTTTAGATTTTTCTCTTCTCTAAGTACGGTTGTATATTTTAATTTATGATTAGGAAGAAAAATAAATTTTTATTTAAAATTATACATTAGTATTTTGATTAAATGTACAAGTTTTGTTAAATTACATTATTCTATCCCGATCAAATATATGTATGAGTTAGGCTAACCACATACCATCATCTACTCTTTATACCTCACCCAATTAATCAAATTTCCCACCTTACTCTCTACCCCCACCTAAACTATTTATTTTACCCTTAACCCCTTTAACCATTCTTCCTCTCTACCTCACTTTCTCAATCTTTCGTCCGTACTTTTTTTTTTTAGAGCTTGTGCAGGAAAAGAGAAAGTTGTTTTTATACATTTGCGGTCTTTGAGTGGAACTGAAAGGACAATCAAAGACTTAACTTGACTTTTCATATAAAATGTCAAACATTTTGCATTTGAAAATATCTTTACATAAACACCCTTAATTTTTTGGATTAGAATAATTTCCCAAATTTGAGATTGGGAAAAAGCCTGAGTTGAGTTAATAATTTTTCTCCAAATTTATTGTTTAATGTACCAAGAGTGGTAGTAAAGACTCATAAAATTTGTCCGCTTAATTTTTCAAACAGGAAAACAAGAGCTGTATCAGTTGAAAGAAGAAAGTATATAGGAGTATGTGTGCGTGCGTGCGTGTGGAGATAGACTCAGAGAAAGATATACCTGCACATCAAAATGACGCATGCGAAGCTTCCTTCTTACAGCTTTGTGCACATCAACAAATGAATGGATGTATGCGAAGCTTCCTTCTTACAGCTTTGTGCACATCAACAAATGAATGGATGTGCAGCTGAGAGTTGCCGCACACACTCAAGTGTGTGTGCGGCTGATGGTTTTTGTACCGTTCCTGTGGGCTATATTATTATTTTACACAATGATATTTTTACAATTATTTTTTATGGAATGTAAAAAATATATTATGATGTGTGGTTAGTCTGACATATATATATATATATATATATATATATATATATATATATATATATATATATATATATATATATATATGTTTATCTCGTTTTATGTTTCGGTGCAATCCGTATCAATGTGATGCACTGATTAATAATTGAGAGCCTTTCTGGTACCACGTTTTTGTGCAAAACGCTATCAAATAATGGAACGTTTTCCTAAAATGTTGTTTCAATACCCCGTTTTAAAATGGAGCTTTTTAGAAACGCCGGGCGTTTCTAAACGCCGAAATTGTGAGCGGATGGAAAACGGAGCTAGCAAAACGCTGCTTTGAGAAATAACTTTCCGACATTACCCCCTTCCATTCGACAATATAAACAGCGATCTAGATGTGTTTGAAAAATGTGGAGAGGAGTTGGTGTACGGAGAGAGAAGCGAGAGGTTAACGGTAATAAGTGTGTTGCCGGACATTGATTGACGTAGTCATTTCCGGCATACTAGGCAGTGATGACAGCAACAATCAAAGAAAAGGTTGGCTGAAGAGAGAAAGGAAAGGTAGAGAGAGAGAGAGGAATTCGAAGAGGGAAGAGAGAAATGAGGAGGAAGGATTCGATAAAGGAAAAAATAGAGAGAGAGAGGTGGGAGGATTTGAGGAAAATGCCGAAAGTTTATGGGGAGAAGTGGGTGACCAGTGTCCCACTTTTTTAAAAAAAATTTGCAGGAGGTGTGTTGTCATTTCAATCTGAAACTCCTTTAAATTTTGCTTTCATTTTATTATTTTTTATTTTTAACTTAAGTATATCCATAAAATTAGAAATATGACATTATTTTAAAAAGGGTAAAACCGTCATTTGATAAATATTCAGATTTATAAAAATAGCGTTTTGAAAATATATTCCAAACATATTTGTGAGAAAAAAACGTTGCGTTTTCAAACCGCTGCGCTTTCAAAACGCTGCGTTTTCAAAACCACTATACCAAAAAACGGCTGCGTTTTCAAAACGCTACGTTTTCAAACCACTATACCAAACAAACCCTGAGTAATGATATCCTTCCCACTCAAAGTTGAAAAGTCAGTTATATATCTATATATATATAATGACAAAGGTGGATTTTTCCCTCCAAATATCACTTTTGAATTATTAACTTTTGAGTTACCATTTTATTCTTTCTCTCTCCTATCTTCTCTTCTCTGGTTGTCTTTCTCTCTTCCCTCTCCTCCATATTTTCTCTCATCACCACCATATCCTTTCTTTTAAATATGTTTAAACATTTTTCTCTCTTTAAACATAAAAAATAGTAACTGAAACAAAAATAAAACAAAAATAAAACAAAAATATAAGAAGTTAGTAAAATAAAAATAATTTATGGAACAAGCAACTATAAAAAATAAAAGTTACAGAATCAACAAATCTATATATATATAATGACACGGGTGGATTTTTCCCTCCAAATATCACTTTTGAATTATTAACTTTTGAGTTACCATTTTATTCTTTCTCTCTCCTATCTTCTCTTCTCTGGTTGTATTTCTCTTTCTCTCTTCCCTCTCCTCCATATTTTCTCTCTCATCACCACCATATCCTTTCTTTTAAATATGTTTAAACATTTTTCTCTCTTTAAACATAAAAAATAGTAACTGAAACAAAAATAAAACAAAAATATAAGAAGTTAGTAAAATAAAAATAATTTATGGAACAAACAACTATAAAAAATAAAAGTTACATAATCAACAAATATATATATAATGACAAGGGTGGATTTTTTCCTCAAAATCTCACTTTTGAATTATTAACTTTTGAGTTACCATTTCACTATTTCTCTCTCTTATCTTTTCTTCTCTGGTTGTATTTCTCTTTCTCTCTTCTGCTCCTCCATATTTTCTCTCTCATCACCACCATCTCCCCTCTTTTAAATATGTTTAAATATTTTCTCTCTTTAAGCATAAAAAATAATAACTAAAACAAAAAATAATTTATGGAACAAGCAACTATAAAAAATAAAAGTTACAGAATCACAAAACAAAAATAATTTAATGCGGAGGTTAGTAAATTAAAATAATTTATGGAACAAAAGTTTAAAACAAATTCTTAAAAATATATATGTAAAAAAATACGTTAGTAAAATAAAAATATTTGATGGAACAAAAATAATAGTTACAAAGCCAATAAAAAAAACAATTTAAGCTAAGGTTACTAAAAGAATAAAAATAATTTACGGAACAAAATTTTAAAACAAATTCTTGAAAATAGCTATGTAAAACAAAAATATATTATTTAAATAAAAATATTTGATGGAACAAAAATAATAGTTACAGAGTCAATAAAACAAAAATAATTTAAACTGAGGTTAGTAAAATTATAAAAATAATTTATGGGACAAAAATTTAAAACAAATTCTTAAAAATAGTTAGGTAAAACAAAAATACGTTAGTAAAATCAAAATATTTGATGGAACAAAAACAATAGTTACAGAGTCAATAAAGCAAAACAATTTAAACTGATGTTAGTAAAATAATAATAAAAAATTACAGAACAATTTTTTTTAAAATAAAACAAAAATAATAGTTATGAAGTCAATAAACAAAAAATATATAATGGAAGTTATTAAAATTAAAATAATTTACAAAACAAAAATATTTGTTAACGGCAAAAATAATTTCGTTATTTTGATTTTAGCTTATTTTTTCTCATAAATTTATTTATTCATAAAATACAAATATAATTTAATAAAAGTAATCATTCAAAAGGAATAACTTATTTGAGTTCGCATTCTATTTGAAGGGCGGAAAAAAATTAAGTTTGTTCCAAGACATTCATTATACTGAGTTTTTGAATAATATAAAATATTCGGGGTTGTCAGGCCATGAATTGATACTTAAAATTAGTGTTCCAGTAATGTTATTGAGAAACATTGACCATGCTGCAGAGTTGTGCAATGAAACAAGACTAATCATCATAAATCTTGAGAATCACATTGTTGAAACAAATTTTTTGAAAGGAAGCAATGTTGGAGAAAATATTTTTATCCCAAGATTGTCATTAACTTATCCGATGTAAGATTGTCTTTCAAGTTCCAGAGAAGACAATTTACATTGCGAGTATCATATGCAATGACAATTAACAAGTTTCAAAGTCAATAATTATACGCATGTCTCTTTTAGAAAGAAAAAAAAACCAGTATTTAGCCATAGACAGTTATATGTCGTAGTTTCTATAGTAACAAATTATTTTGGTTTGAAGATATTGATATGCAGTGAAGATGAAAAACCAACTAATAAGACAACAAATGTTGTGTATAAAAATATTTTTTTAGAATCTATAATGATTAGTGATATGTTTATATGTAATTGTTAATAAAATGATCCTCTTTATTTTGTTTATATACGATTTTATTGACGTGCGTTTAACGCACGGTTAAAAAACTAGTTTTTTATAACACTACTCGTAGGGCTGGCGTTAGTAATTTGGACCAGTTACCTCCTAAGTCCTATCTTCCCCGCAGGTAACCGTAACAACCCCCGACTCAAAACCCTTGGCTCCACATTAGTCCGCCATTTAAAAAGGAAACATTTCTCGCTCCAAAATTCTCAGTCGAAACTCCCCTCTCTCTCTCTCTCTCTCTAATGGCGGCTTCTCACCTTCTCTCTCATTCCCCTTCATTTCCAAATTTCATCAAAAACCCTACAAACTCATGTTTCCCAAACTCCATTTTCGCTCTCAAACCCACATTCAAACCGCTAACTCTGCGCGCAGTCCTATCCCAACAAACCCCTGCACAAACCCAAACATCATTTCAACATTGTTTCACCAAATCCGAAGATGGGTATTTGTTTTGTGAGGATCTTAAGGTCGAAGATGTTATGGAGACCGTTGATAGACGGCCGTTTTACCTCTACAGTAAGCCTCAAATCACTAGAAACTTTGTGGCCTACCGGGAGGCTTTGGAGGGTTTGAATTCTATTGTTGGGTATGCCATTAAAGCCAATAATAATCTCAAGATTTTGGAGCATTTGAGGAGTTTGGGTTGTGGGGCTGTCTTGGTTAGTGGTAACGAGCTTAAATTGGCGCTTCGTGCTGGTTTTGATCCTACCAAGTGAGTGAGTCTGTTCTTATTCTGCGTGTTTAGAAATTCATACGATTGATATATGCTTTCGTATATAAAGTGTGTTATAACCATATGATTCTCTAGAAATTAAACTTAAAGTACCATGAACCGCAAGCATCATAGTTTTGTAAAAGCAAGTTGATTTTTCTGGATTATGTGCTCCAAACGTGGTTCTTTTGACTTTGAAAAGCAAAAGTATGAATCTGCTAAGAGATAGAGAGAGTTATGTGTTTTAGCATTGGACTTTTGATTTGACATGATGGGTAGAGTATGTGCTGAAGTTCGTGTGGCAATCCCATTAATGGTTTCTGATCATGTTACAGTTGTGTTATTGATCTGTTTGTAGTGCAATACTTGAAGATAGTAAAAAGGTTTTTCTTTGAATGATTTTAAATTAGTATATAGGAGTTTCATAAGGGCAAGGTGCATTCATCTTAACAAATCTTTCTACTTTCTTTTCCCTTGATTTGATTAACTCTAATATAACATCTACCTGCTGAAAAAAGTAAAGTTGCGAGTTCATCCCCTTGGAAGTCATTTGCTAGATTTTGATAGATTTCTGAAGCTCTATTGAATCTCTTATCATTAATTAGATTCTGGGTTGGTATCTGTTACCAAAAGAATTCCCACCTTGCACCCCCCCCCCTTGTGCTCTCCGTGAATTTGGAAACCCAAAATCTTTCCATGTTATTGTTACCCAACTTTTTTTTGCTGGCATAATTGCTTGTAAGTTTCATTCTATGTCATTTTTTGCATGTAAGATTCTTTTAGTGTAAAAACAATACCAATTTTTACCTGTGACGTTAACAGTTTCGTGGTGTGTTATATTTTGTTTCAGAATGCGAAATCCCCCTAGATATTATAACACTAATAGCTCAAAAAATTGTCCAGCTTAAGACCTTCAACTTGAAAAGAAGCGCATGTATCAGCACCTGAAAGTGTATTTCACATACCAAATCATCTTTACCTTAGTAGTTTCTATCTTTTTCAAGCTAAACAATTTTGAATGCCAATAGGCCCACAAATACAAATGCTCTTAAACCATTTATCGTCACCCAGAATTCTCAAGCATAACTTACCTTCTTATGATACAATGCAATCACTCCTCCGTCACTTTTCCGGCAGGTCTTATTGTTTTTGCCTGCATGAAATAGGGTTAGCTGTGAGCCTGTAAGGACAATATGAACTCATAATACACAATTCACAGACCCACCTTCATTCGAAGTAAACTTGGCTTCTTATCTGTCAGATTCTTTAACATGGATATGCTATTTGAGACTCAGTTGTCATTTAATCTCGGTTTTAGTGTGGAACAGTAAGTGATTGCCTTACCTAATCCCTTAGTATCTGAAAAAAAAAGGTGTATATTCAATGGAAATGGAAAGATCTTGGAGGACCTGGTACTGGCTGCTCAAGAAGGTGTTTTTGTCAATATAGACAGTGAATTTGATTTGGAAAATATTGTATCAGCTGCTAGAATATCAGGGAAGAAGGTCAATGTACTACTTCGAATTAACCCTGATGTGGACCCTCAGGTGTGTACTCCCCTTACAGAAAACATATTTTTTTAATATGGGCCTTATGCTTATAGGGTTTTAAACTCAATAGTCATACCTATCCTAAAAAAGATTATCAATATGGAACACAATTAATTTCTATAATGTTTATCACTTTGATAGGTTCATCCTTATGTTGCAACTGGAAATAAGAATTCCAAATTTGGTATTAGAAATGAGAAGCTGCAATGGTTTCTAGATGCCGTAAAGGCACATCCCAATGAACTTAAGCTTGTTGGAGCTCATTGCCATCTTGGATCCACCATCACCAAGGTATCTTAAAAAAACTGTCTTTTCTTTGGTTCAATCGTTATATAATTCTTATAAAAGAACACACTAGTTCCATAAACTCTTTTTTTCTTCAGTTTTATTTGTTAGAGTATACTTCATTGACACCTGAAAATTTAGCCTTTTCCCCAGTTGTTTACCTTTACCAATATTACTATTTTTTGTACCAGGTAGATATTTTCAGAGATGCAGCAGTCATTATGGTGAAGTTCGTTGACGAAATTCGAGCCCAAGGCTTTGAAATTGATTACTTAAACATCGGAGGTGGTCTTGGGATAGATTATTATCATACAGGAGCAGTCCTTCCCACGCCTAGAGATCTCATTAACACAGCAAGTACCATAATTCTGAACTGGAAGATAATGTTTGCCATACCTTCTTGATTTCTGGTTTCTTAAAATTCCATTTACTGCATTAGCTTAACAAATGAAGTAAAACATGTGCCTCTTAATTGAATTAGTATTCTTCGTATTATCTGGGTTCAACTAACAGTAGTCATTAATGAATGGTTGTTGTAGGTTCGGGAGCTGGTCCTATCTCGCAATCTTAATCTTATCATTGAACCTGGCAGATCACTAATTGCAAATACTTGCTGCTTGGTGAATCGTGTTACTGGAGTCAAAACTAATGGAACAAAAAATTTCATTGTGATAGATGGCAGCATGTCTGAGCTTATCCGTCCTAGTCTTTATGATGCTTATCAAGTAAGATTTCTTCTAACCCAAATGTCGCACACTGCATTTGGCATTTTTGTACATCTCCACATTTTCTTTTTATGGTTTAGTGTAGTAGTTAACTCCCAACTACCAGGAATTTCATATATATATATATATATATATATATATATATATTAATTTGCTCTTTTTTTTGTTAAGTAAGAAAATGTAATAAATATGAGAGCATCAAAACAGGTGACACGCCCTCTATACACCAGTATTAATTGCATTAAGTTATGTTATCCACAAACTCGAATCCTTGTAACACAAGTTCTGTACTCGAACGATGGCTACGAAGATGACGAACTCTTTACAAAAGGGTTTGTGTCAAAAGAAATTGACTCATGGCACCAAAACAGTAGAGTATGGCATAATAATCTCCTTGATCTTCTTTATGCTTCTCTCCGTATTCTCAAAAACTCTAGCATTCCTTTCCAACCATATGGTCCAGCAAATTGCCAAAGGGGCCACCTCCTATAAAAAATTCCTCCTTCATTTATTCAGGGACCAACATCTCATCATCTCTTTCACCGAATTAGGCATCACCCACACCACTTTGAAACAATTAAACACGAAGTCCCAACACTTGTTGGCTGGTAAAAGGGCAATGCAGCAATAAATGGTTGACACTTTCCCCAATACTTTTACGCAAGTAGCACATGTTGACTAAGATTTTACATAAAAACACCCACCCTTGTAGGGGCCTTAGTCTTCCACACATTCTTCCACGGAAACGAAACAGTGCTGCTCGAGATCTTTTGATAAAGGATCTAACTGAGAAATCCTTTCACTTCCCTCCTTCCAACACAACTAAATCTTCTAGATGTCTATCGACTTGTCTATAAGGCATCTCGAAGAGATGCCCAAGAGAGTCCAACTCCCAATCTTGAAAGTTCCTTCTAAAAGTGGGATTCCAAGTAGCACTTTCTCCACTGAAATGTAACAAAGAACTGACTGTTTCCTCCTTATGTGTAGCAAAGCTATACAACAACGGGAACGCCCTTCGAAGCTTCGTACCCCCACCAATTCTCGCTCCAAAATCTAACTAAGTTGCCAATAGCCACATCAAAAGCTATGTATCTCTTCATAATATCCCACTTCCTTCTTATACCTTTCCGCACCCCCACCCCATAATAAGAATGAACCTCAATTGGATTCCACACATGGTCCCCAACTCCATATTTGCTCAGCACAATCTTTTTCCAAGGTGAATCTTTTTCGCACAAAAATCTCCAAAGCCATTTACCCATCAACGCCACATTGAACAATTTTAAACTTTTAATCCCCAATCCACCACCTCTCAAACTCGAAGGTACCACCTCCCATCTTATCAAATGGTACTTCCTATCCACCGCTTCCCCCTCGCACAAAAAGTCTCTCTCCAACTTTTCGATCCTCTGCATGACTGAGATCGGCATGGCAAACATCGACATAAAATAAGTTGGCAAGCTTGAAAGGGTACTTTTGATAAGGGCTAATCTTCCTTCCTTAGAAAGATATTGTCTTTCCAGCCCCCTAACCTGCCTTCGAATCTTGCTATAATCGGGTTCCACAACTCTTTATTTCTAGGATTAGCACCTAAAGGAAGCCCAAGATAGGTCGTAGGGAAACCACCCACCTTACAACCAAAAAATGCAGCCAGTTCATCCATATTCTCCACCTCGCCCACGGCCAACATCTCACTCTTCAGAATGTTCACCTTTAAACCCGAAGCCGCTTGGAAGAATAGCAAGATTAATCTTAGGTAACCCAGCTGAGCTGCCTTGGCTTTGCAAAATCCCAGATCTGCGAAAAGCAAATGAGAAACCAATACCTGAGAGCCAACCTCCCTCCCTATAGAAAATCCTCGAACTAAGCCATTTGTGACAAAAGTCTCTATGATCCTACTAAGAGCTTCCATAACAATGATGAACAAAAATAGAGAAATAGGGTCTCCTTGGCGCAATCCACTCATACTAGCAAAAAACCCCGTTGGCTCCCCATTAACTAGAACGGAAAATTTAGGCGAAGATATACAAAACAGAATCCAGTCCCTCCTCCATCGCTTGCCCAAATCCCATCTCGCGCATGATATACATCAAAAAGTCGCCTGTAATTTGCCTGCCTCCCACAAACGCATGTTGAGAAGTAGATATAACCTACTTCTTGGAAGCAGCGAGGGAGGCCATTTTGACGGGGGATAATTTGAGAGCTCGTGAGAGGATTGTCATGAATAGGTGCTATATGTGTAAACGAGAGGAAGAGATTGTGGATCACCTTCTTCTCCATTGCCCGGTAGTGAGGGACCTTTGGCATTTGGTTTTCAGAATGGCTGGTATCACATGGGTCATGCCTAGATCGATGAGTCAGCTTCTGCAAGGGTGGTCAATGTATAAGCGAAGGAGGAAAAACTAAGTGTTGGGTATAGCTCCTCATGGTGGAGGATATGGTTGGAGAGGAACATGAGGGTTTTTGACAACATTGAAGCAAAAGTCGATCGCCTCAAGAAGAATGTCTTGCAACTTATTGGGTCGTGGTGCTTAATGATAGATCCCTCAGGGGGAGTTTTTTGTTAATATTACAGACAACTTTGTCGATAACAACCCATTTTTTTTATCGTGCCTTATTGTGTTGGCCTTATAACGGCCCGAACCTGAGCCCAAGCACTATAAGTTCGTACCGTGTTCGTGTCGGTCAATCGTGTCATGCCTCAAACTGCCACCCCTAACCACAAGCCTTCCCAATCTCGTGATACACCCTAGTCTCCCATAAATGGAAAGGCAGCCCTAGAACCCTAACCCACACCGAATCTTCTCGATGACAACAAACTGAGGGATTCCAGCAATCCAAGAACAATTCCATCTGATTAAAGTTCCAGTTCTTTTCTTTACGAATCAGATTCGCTCCCACCTTCGAGGGAAACTCGAAAGGAAAGAATACACCATGCATATCAAACAACTCTCGCACCCCCTGGTGTCTTCCACCTCTGATCGACCCAATGTTGCATCTCACTTACTTCAGGTTTAGGACATTCTAGCATTCCAACACTCCCCACCAAGCATCTTTCCAAGAAATCCAGAGCTCCACTGCATGAACCTTCATCCACCGCAAAATCTACTTCCATAAACCTGGTTCCAGAGCTACAAACTAAGTCAGGCCAAGGAGGAATCTCTGCCACCTCCTTATACGATTTGGGAGCACTGTGATCTGCTTTCCTGAAACCTGTAAATCTTCAGAGTTTCTCAGCCACCATCACCCACCCCAAGTTTTCAGCACTCTCAGGGAAACAAATCATACCCGATTTCCCTCTACCCTTAACAGAAATTTTTATAAATAACCCTGAGGCATTTTCCTCCTTGGCCACCACTAACTCACACCATCTTGCTTGTCTCTTCTTCCAGTATAAACCCCTGAAGCTTGAGAAACTGCCCAACAGCTCACATACCCACTCAAACTTGCTAGAAGATAGGAAGATCACATGCGGTCTACCTCTGTATCTCTCCACTAGCTGAGATTCTATTCGGTCCTTGAAACAGCTCCTAAAAACCTCGATTGTCTTCCTACCACACTGAAAAATTGTCCTTTCTTCACCCAAAAGTTCCTCAGCAGCCATCCCCAAAAGTCCTCTTTTCTTCTTCAACCAAGCCTGAAATAAAAAAATTCCTCCAGCTAACATGAAACTACATACCAAGACAAGGCTAACGACCCTAAAATTCCAACCAAATTCCGGCGTACATGTCGGCTGGCGATTGGAGCTCCGGCAACGGAGAGGTTTTCCAGCGACGGCAATGGTACCGCCGGACTCGCCTCCGGAGGCGAACTCTTCTGTGTGGCGCGTGACCTGTTCAGGTGGCCTGAGGCTGCCAGATCTGAATTTCGAACATTCTCCTGGAGGAGTTTGCTACTGTTCGCGATGTTAGCTACAGTAATGTAAGATTTTAATCGATTTCGCGATGTGAATATTGTGCAGTATTAGGACAAATACATTTTGATGGGTGTCATGAAGGCACCGTCCTTGATTCTGTGTTCATACTTCATTCTTGAAAAGATATTCTTTCATCCAGCACATATCCCCGAGTTTTATTTTTATAGGTTGCCTGAATGTCACTAGCAACCAATCAGCTGCTGTTGATGCTCCCCCTAAAGATGTCCAGCTGTAGGTAACAAGTCGATTGTCTTCAACAGAGTTGGTAGAATGATTAAACCGGTCCCCCCTCTTCCCAACCCCCCCGGGAAAAGGGGAAAAGTAAAGGAAGTCGGTTCACTTTGGTGCTCTTTGATACCATGCTATGCAGCCAAGTTTTTTTTTTTTAATTTTTGAAACTTATTTACTGTTTTGTTCACGTGTGAAATCGGAGAATCAATGACATATGTCAGGTCACCTTCGGCTGTGGTGGCCTTCATAAAGACCTATTATGTAGCAAAAAGCTTGTATAGCTAGCCCTTTGCAGTGCACTTTTATTTATGCCTTGCAATCAGAGTGTAAATAAACTACTGTCTACATTTTTCGAAGCTGCTAAGTATTGCTGAACTATAGGTATGACCCCAAGGGATGGGAGAGATGACTAGGGCATTTAGGCAAAGACCTTGAGGTCCTTGGTTCCAATCCCAATCCCCATACCAACAAGGAGGTACACATATCTATAACAAATAGTTTTTCGAAGGAAGTGCTTTGCTTTTAGTTTGTATCCTCATGATCACTGATTGATGAAAATTGAAGATATGGACCATTCATTAATTGTGAGGGAGTTGTTGAAAGTAATTGAAACCTGAGAAAATGTTAGTTAAGAATTTGTTTGGATCGATGTCTTGGAGGTTAACAATGGAAGTTATTTATGCATCGAGAAGATGAGTTGAAAGAGTATGCAGCGGTATGAGGCATGGGAGGGGATAAAGCTCTGTGTCCAGCTAGCTTTCCCAATGGCCTTTTTCCAAAATTGCTAGATGGTGATTAAGGACGAGTTGATGGAGGTCTTCCATTACTATCACGCCCACAAGTGGTTTGAGAAGAGTATGAATGTGTCCTTTATCGTGTTGATTCCAAAAAGAAAAGGAGCGGTGGATATTAAAGAATTTAGACCCATTAGCTTGATTGGGGGTGTATACAAGATTATTGCTAAGGTTCTCTCCATTCGGCTGAAAAAAGTGATCAGAAAGGTAGCCTCGGAGTCTCAACATGCCTTTGTAAGGGAACGTCAGATTAGTGATGCAGTTCTCATTACCCACAAGGTTGTGGACTCGAGAATTCGTAGTGGGGAGCCTGGTTTGTTATGCAAGCTCGACATTGAGAAGGCCTACGAATGGGTGCGATCATGTTAGCTGGGGATTCTTGAATTATATGATGCTCCGACTGTTGGAGAGAGTGGATTATATTCTGTATATCCTCGATTAAGTTCTCGGTTATGGTCAATGGGGAGTCGGCTATGTTTTTAGGTAGTTCACGTGGATTAAGGCTGGGGGATCCGCTTGCCATTTCTATTTATTATTGTAATGGAGGCATTGAACAGAATTTTGGATGTTATGATATCTAGAAATATGCTCCATGGGTTTAGTGTGGGGAGAGCGGGAGGTACAGTGATCCCGATATCCATCCTTTTGTTTGACACTGGTGTTTTGCAAGCAGATCGTGATCAATTAGGGTATCTCTGTTTGGCGCTCTTATTCTTTTAAGGGGCTTCAGTGCTGAAAGTTAACATTAATAAGAGCGAGATGAATGGAGTGGGTCTTGTGGATGATATTGATGAGCTAGTAGATTTTTTCGGCTGTAAGGTGGGTACTCTTCCAACTTCTTATTTGGGTCTTCCACTTGGGGCTCCCTCCACCAACAAGGATATTTGGAACCCAGTTATCGAGAGATTTGATTGTAGATTGGTAGGGTGGAAGAAACAATATCTATCGGGGGGGGGAGAGACCGACTCTCATTAAAAGTACTCTTTTTAACCTGCCTACGTATTTTACGCCTTATTTTGGTACGCCGGTTGCGGTGGCAGAGGTTTTCTGTGGGAAGGTCAATCGGAAGAGAAAAAATTTCATTTGATCAAGTTGGAGACAGTATGTTCCAATATGAGAAATAGAGGGCTTGGGGTTAATTGGGTTAAGAATCTCAGGGTTTTTAATATTGCTTTTATGGGGAAATGGCTTAGGCGATACTTGTGTGAGAAAGAGTCTCTATGGAAGAAGGTAGTGATTGGTAAATTTGGGGATGACAATGTGGATCCCAAGTGAAGTCCATTCTTATGGTGTTGGAGTTTGGAAAGGCATTAGGAAATGGTGGGACGTGCTGAAGAGGTTTATTTCTTTTGAAATCGGAAAGGGGGACCCGGTTAGATTTTAAGTGGTGTGGTGAGAGAGATTTGTAGAGAATTTTTCCTTCTCTGTATAACTTAGTAGTTGATAAGGAAGAGACCGTCAACTCAGGAGATACTATTGTGTGGACTCCCTCATTTAGAAAGAATGCACAAGATTGGGAGGTAGACATACTTGGGCAATTTTTTGAGCTGCTGTATAATGAGAAGGTGGGAATGATGAAGATCCTGTGGTATAGGCATGGTAAGGTAGGAGAAAAGAGTAGGAAATTCTCTGTTAGGTCCTACCAAAGGCTGTCGAGGGGAACAAAATTTTTCCTTGGGGAGGTGTTTGGAAGACTAAAGCTCCATCTAGGGTGG
Organism: Codonopsis lanceolata; assembly: GCA_013146195.2. NCBI lineage: Eukaryota > Viridiplantae > Streptophyta > Magnoliopsida > Asterales > Campanulaceae > Codonopsis > Codonopsis lanceolata. The sequence goes on from CM028377.1 coordinate 72,783,815, forward strand.
GCTTTTTTATGTGGGAAACCGCAAATGAAGCCATACTTACATAGGATAATTTGAGGAGAAGGATTATCTGTGTAAATAGGTGCTTCATGTGTAAAAGGGAGGAAGAAAATGTACATCACCTACTTTTACACTATCCAATGGCCAAGGAAATTTGGGATTACGTTCTTAATTTATTCTAGGTGGCTTGGGTGAACCCTCTTTTTGTCAAAAAGATGTTGACGAGATGGGCTTTTTACAAACAAAAGCGGAAAAGTAGTTTTTGGGTGGCTTTGCCTGGGTTATTTGGAGGGAGCAAAATCCCCGGCGTTTATGAAAATAGAAAGGAGTTGTGAGAGACTTAAAGAGCAAACAATCCTGCGTTCGTATTTTTGGTGCCACGATTTGATCTCACATGGGTTAAGCCCCTTTGTAGAGTTTGTGGATAGTAGTTATGTAGGGATGTAGGAGGCCATGGTTGTATACATAACTGGAAATATGACACGTCACCTATTTTGGCGCCCTATATATATATTATCAAAAAATATATGGAAAGGGGAAAAATGATTTACATGTGGTTTTATAGACTTTGAGGAGGCATGTGATTGATCGAGTCCTCTGTAGATAATTTCGAATGGTGGATGCTAGAGAGGAAAGGGGTTGAAGTGAGATATATATAGATTTGGGAAAATTATACAAATAATCATCTTTTTATTCGTAGGTAACCGATTTGACCAACCATATTACAATATCCCAAATGTGACCAATGTACTTAGTAATTGGGTGCAATGTGGTCCTTCCCGTTAACATCTCATCCAATTTTGTAACGAACCTATTTACATGGATTAACGGAGGGACTGGACGAAGGATATTTTTGTCTTTCAATCGCACCCTTTCTTTCCCAAATATTTTTCCTTCAATTCCACCTTTTTGGGTTTCTTGAAAGACAAAAATACCCTTCGTACAATCCTTTCGTTACTCCATGTCAACAGGTTCGTTACAAAATTGGATGGGGCGTTCACGACAAGGATCACATCGGACCCAATTATCGAATACATTGGTCACATTTGGGATATTGTAATGTGGTTGGTCAAATCGGTTACTTACGAATACTGCGATGGTTATTTGAATCCTATAGATTTTGGTTTTACCAAGGTATCCCTAAGTCGAGTAGGACCACAAAGCTAGTATAGCGCCGTAGTTGTCAAAGGCGCTTGCCTTTGGCGCTGAGGCGACACAAGGTGAGTGTTTGTCGCTCGAAGAAGTCTAAGGGAGGCGGGCAAAAACTTATGGTCTAGATCTGAAAATTTTCATTCCAAATCTAGGCTTCAAATCTTCAATATTAACCAAATATAAGAACACCGATGGATTCGTAGCAACTTGGCGAACTCATCTGTCGTTTCGCCATTGCTCGAGGTCGTCGGAATCAGCCTCACACACGATGCACTGGCGTCGGAATTTTCTGGCCTGAGCTCAACTGACTAGGTCGTCGGCTCCCAACAAACTTGGTCCCATGGTTGGTTGGTTGGTTTTGGGAGATTAAGCCTAGTCTTGTAATTTTGTAATCTTGTAATTTTTTTGTTTGTTTGTTTTATTATTTTTATTTTTGATAGGTAAGTGTGACTCCTTGTTGGTATGAAAAGTATAACCAAAGACCTCAACATCTTTGCCTGAGTCCTTTGCCATCTTTTCCACTCCTTGGGTCTAATTTTGTTTGTTTATTTTGTTTTTCCTCCTACTTAGGTTTTTATTTTCTACCTTCTTCTTTATCTCTACTTGGGTTTTTTTTTCCCTTTTATTTTTAGGCATTTTATTTAACATATTTTTAATTTGGGATAATTTTTCATTTTGTTTTCTTTTCCAATTTTTTCTAATTACTTTAATTTTTTTAAAACCTTATTTTCTTTGGTTGCTTAACTATTTATTATACTATTTGGAATTTAAAGTAGCTCAAAATTTCATCTTTTGATATTATTATGTAGAACTTAGTTTTATGTATTATGCTCACTTATAACATGCTTTGTTAAATTATATATATATTTCCTTAGTATTGTTTCCGTGAGCTCCTTTTGGGCGTTATTTTAGCGCCTCGCCTCTAAAATGTACCTCTCGTCCGCCTCTCGCCTTTTGCCTTTGACAACTATGTATAGCGCTCTCTCTACCAAGTTTTAACAATGTTGCGTTCCATGACTCGAATCCATGACGTATTGTTAACCTAGAATGGCCCATACCACCTGATCTACTCATGTGATGGTTGAGATACATATAGATGCGATCAAAGAAATTTCTGAAAGAGGTATATTTATAGTTAGAACTACAAGAAGAGAGACGTATGAGTTCAATTGAGTGTTGAGCCTGCTTTCGACAAAGGAAAATTAATTGGGACAATGGCTGAACCGAGTTGAGTTTTGTAAACTTACAAGTCTTCATGTTGTAAGATTCCAATAAAGTGAGGTTCACTTAACTGCTTATACATTTCCGTGTTACCTTACAGAAAAAATAAAATACTTGCATGGTTTCTGCTCTTATCTCATCACTTGTTCACTTGTTACACTTGTGGATGCAGCATATTGAGCTGGTTTCCCCTACGGCACCTGATTCTGAGGTTTCCACTTTTGATGTGGTGGGTCCAGTGTGTGAATCAGCAGATTTCTTGGGCAAGGCAAGGGAACTTCCTACTCCGGCTAGGGTAATGTGTTCAGGCCTTATGGTTTTGAAGTTAAGATAAATACTACTACTGCTGTAAATCATTTTAAATCATTTCAAATGGGCTCGGTATAACAGGGTACCGGCCTGGTAGTTCATGATGCTGGTGCTTACTGCATGAGCATGGCATCTACGTACAATCTCAAGATGCGCCCGCCCGAGTACTGGGTATGAATTTTGGCCTCTTAATGGCATTTTGCTTTAGTGTCTTATCTTGATAATTAGCTAGTAATCATCAAGTTGGCCATCTTGCTCCGTAATCCCAACATTTTGGCTCATGTTTTTGGAAAAATGTTTAAGCTTCCTTGCACTTTCTACTGTTTCCCCACACCCCCTCTCCTTCTCCTGTTTATTTACTGAATTAGAGGTTGATGCTCTGTAGGTGGAGGAAGATGGATCGGTATCCAAAATCCGCCATGGAGAGACATTTGAAGATCATATGAGATACTTTGAGGGTCTTTAGTTCTTAGTTATGTAGGGGCATTTGTCATTTCTCCATCCGGGGGTAAGAGGGTTCAACTTGGTTAAAAGTGATAGCAGAGTCTCCATTTGCCTGCCTCGTAATGTTGTATTAATTCCTGGATTACATTTTGTTACTTCAATTGTCAGTCTGATCTTTGTCAAGATTTGAATGATTTGAATACACAATTTATAGGTTTGTGAGCTCATGGAATGGATTAAACACTGCCCGGTCATTCTATGCATTTTGTTATCATTATCAATAATTTATGTCAAGAACCATAAGATGGAAAAACCAGCAGAGCAAATTATCAATTATTCCATCTATGGCAGTGGCAGACCATGGAATTACTGGTAAATAAAGGAAAATCATAGATGTATCTCATTTGCTCACAGAACGATGCACAGAATTGATGTGGCTCCCACCACACTAGACAAAGATCACAACACTTGGGCACAAATGGTTGAAATACGAAAAAAGAATCACTGCTGTAGTCTTCCTGCTACTTTCTAGGGTTACTAAATGTTAGAATATAGTTTTGTGTATATTTAGGATTATATTGTATATTATTATATTTGTAGGGACCTTGATGTAACTTGTGTTTATATATATATTGGTGGCCGAACTGATTTCCAGTTAACGGCTTCATCAATATCGTCTGTAACTTTTCTTTGATAACATGGTATCAGAGCCTGATTCTTGGTGATTATGAGATAATGGTGAAGGGCTACATCAATGGTTTATGTGTATTAAGCCCTAGTATAGTATGATTGGTTTGCATTCTTCGTTTTACGACCACAGTAACTGTCGTCGAGTTCTTCATAGTGCGATGTTGGAATTGGTTAGGATTTCGGCCACGCGATTCCTTCTGTGTAGTTGTCTAGTATAGGCGACCAAGTCTGTAGGTTTTTTCTACCGGTCGGTGCCGGAATAGTTCCTCACGTGCCTCACGCGCCGGCGCGTCTGCCGGAATTTTCTTGCCGGAATTTCACAGATCAGTTCGCCTGTGCATGTTCATCTAGGGTTCATTGTCAGTTTTCTGCTTTGGTGATTTTTTGGCTGGTTGGTTTGCAACTGCAGTGAGCGTGCACTGTTTTGTTTAGTTTTGCTGTGCACTGTTTGTTTGGTTTTTTCTATAAATCATACAATGACTACTTCTGAACCCTCAGACGGTAAGGCTGTAATTTCTGAAGTTTTTTCCGTTGGTTCACGGATTACAGATAAACGACTTACTGGTAAGAACTATTTAATGTGACGTCGTGTTATTGAAATGAGTTTGAAAGGGCAACAGAAAGAAGATCATCTTACTTCCGTTCGTGAGAAAGATACTACGTGGATGCGTGATGATGCTGATTTATATGGGAAACTTATGAATTCGATGGATGAAGAAATTGTAGAATTAGTTGCTCATACCACTACTGTTCGTGATATGTGGGAGTACTTGGTTGTTATATATGACGATAAAGATAATTTGAATCGTATTTATGATCTCTCTTGTGCGATGTTTCGTCAGGATCAATGCGATCGCACTGTGACTCAATACTTTGCTGATTACAAGAAATTAGCTGCAGAATGGAGTTCTTTATTACAGTTTAGTGTGGATGTTCGTCAAATGCAGGCACAACGAGAACAATTAATGATACTTGGATTTCTTGCCTTTGGTTTGCGGTCCGAAGTTTAGTCGCTCGTTCGCAGATTTTATCCGCACCGATGTTGGTTCACTTCAAGATGCCTTTTCTCGAGTTCTTCGTGCTTCTTTAGAATATGGTACCGAATGATACCGGTAGTGTTACTCATATGCGTGAATCCTCTCGCACTTCTAGGACAGAATCACGCAGATTTGACTATGGTGGTCGTGGTGGTAGGAGTCCCGGTAGGGGTCGGGGGTCGAACCGGTGGTCGTGGTCGTGGTGGTGGTAGATCGAGTTCGAGTCTCGTATTTGTTATCATTGTGGTGCTACATGTCATACTATTAATCGTTGCCGAAACTACATGGGAAACCACCGCAGATAACTTTGCTCATGTTGCTTCTACTTCGATAGTGTTAATCCTCCTTCTACACGCCTCCTTCTACTCACCAAGTCACCTAGCGAGAGTAAGATGGTGATGATGTCGATGAAGAGTTTGCTCGTTACACGCTCAGCCTCTTCTTCCTCTACTGCTACTTTTGTTCAGTCAGGTAACCCTACTGCGTGTTTTTCTTCGTCTAGATGTCAATGGGTTCTTGATTCCGGTGCCTCCGATCATATGACTGGCAATCGTGGTCTATTTTCTTCGTTTACTAGTGTGTTGGGTAATTCTAATGTGACACTAGCAGATGGTTCAGTTGCTCCTATTCAGGGGCGCGGTAATATATGTCTCACATCGTCTCTTCAATTGTCCTCGGTTTTGTATATTTCAGGTTTTTCATTTAATCTTTTGTCTATTAGTCGATTTACTCGTGATCATCATTGTGAGGTCTCATTTTTTCCAACTCATTGTGTATTTCAGGATCATGTGACGAAAATGATTATTGGTAGAGGGTGAGAATCTGGTGGACTATATTAGCAACCACCAGGGTTTGTTGCTCATTGGTATGGTTTGCAAATTAAAGCGGTCGTTGTATGGTTTGAAACAGTCTCCACGTGCGTGATTTGGCAGATTCAGTGATATGGTGATAGAGTTTGGTCTTACGAGATGTCACAGTGATCATTCTGTTTTTTATCGACAGAGTAGTGCATATATTGTTTTGTTGGTTGTGTATGTAGATGATATTGTTATTACTGGTAGTGACAATGCAGGCATTAGTACACTTAAGGAGTTTCTTCAAATGAAATTTCAAACTAAGGATTTAGGTAGTTTGAAATATTTCTTGGGTATTGAGGTTGCTCGTTGCAAGCAAGGTATCTTCTTATCTCAAAGAAAGTATGTGCTTGATTTGTTGGGTGGGACAGGAATGTTAGAAGCAAAACCTTCTGTTAGTCCTATGGAGCCGAGTCAAAAACTTAGGACTGAAGATGGTGAAGAATTTGCAGAGCCAGATAGATATCGTCAACTTGTTGGTAAATTGAATTACCTAGCTGTAACTAGGCCAGATATTGTTTTTGCAGTTAGTGTTGTAAGTCAGTTTATGTCCTCACCACGAACTACTCATTGGGATGCTGCTTTAAGGATTCTAAGATATCTTAAACAGGCTCCAGGGCAAGGTGTACTATATCGTGATCATGGACATATGAAGATTGAAGGATTTGCTGATGCTGATTGGGCAGGTTCTCCAGATAAGAGATCTATTTCAGGATACTGTGTATTTGTTGGAGGTAAAAAAAGCAACCGGTGGTTTCAAGATCTAGTGCGGAATCTGAGTATAGAGCTATGGCTAATGCCACGTGTGAACTTGTGTGGATTCGTCAGCTCCTTTGTGAGATTGGTATTGGTAACTCATTACCTATGCAGTTATGGTGTGATAACCAGACAGCCATTCATATTACCTCAAATCCAGTGTTCCATGAACGAACGAAACACAGAGATTGATTGTCATTTTGTTCGAGAGAAACTTCAAGAAAAAGTGATTGTCACAAGTTATGTTAAAACCGGGGATCAACTCGCGGATGTATTTACTAAGTCATTGAATGAGAATAGAATTGGTTATATTTGTAACAAGCTAGGCATGTATGATATTTATGCTCCAGCTTGAGGGAGAGTGTTAGAATATAGTTTTGTGTATATTTAGGATTATATTGTATATTATTATATTTGTAGGGACCTTGATGTAACTTGTGTTTATATATATATTGGTGGCCGAACTGATTTACAGTTAACGGCTTCATCAATATCGTCTGTAACTTTTCTTTGATATCACTAAATTGCCATTAGACATGGCCGCCGCCCTTATCTCTCTCCTTCATTAAGAGTTCAAACCCAGTAAATCTGGCAAATGGTACAAAGTGAACCAATCAAACAATAGAAAGTTTGAACTTTGTTATTCCCCTAGGGATCAAGGAGTACATATCAATATCAGCTGTGTTGACTCTTAACAACAGTGATGGTAATCTGTTGAAAGGGTAGAACCATGTTGAGTGTGATGTGCCTATGAGGCCAGAAAGACATGTATCAACAAAGAAAAGAAGGTACAGATACTAATACCATATAACATCCTCTTCTACACTTGTGCTACTTTGGCAACTAGGTCATTCATGTTTCTCAGGCGACCGCTTTTGTCACCTGGTCTGCAGCTCCTGATCTCGGTAATGATGCCATTTTGCGTATCTTTGATGACCTGGCAGTATAGGTCTAAGCCGAGGGGCACATGTACATTTCAAAGAGCAACATCCTTTTACATCCTCCATACAGCCTTTGCAACATCTGAAATGGAAATATGCTCAGGATATCAGATTAATCAAACTTCCAGTTATGGTTGAAATAGTAATTAATAACATATTATTGCTCTATTTTGGAATTCACAAAAGACGGAGACAGCGGATAAATGAAAATAACAGGCGTAGTGCACAAAATTCTCCACATTACTTGGTTGGGATAGGTGTCTATCTAGAGGATTCCTTGCCTACGTCCAAGGAACCTTAACTTTCGCCCCCTTCACATTTAGGGAAATGAAATCGAACAGGTTTCATATCAAATTCAGAATTTGCATGGATCTGCTGGTGACCTGGGGGCACAGGAGGCAGGTTTGGTTCTGGTAGATATTCGAAAAATGAAAACATGAACGTATATAATTGGCTTACCAATAAAAGAATAAATAAAAAACTTGAAGGCGGTGCCCTAAAAATCATTTTGAAAATTCATTGGCATCATAAGAATTCAGCTTAATTCCAGCTGCCTTTTTTAGGCTGAGGTGATCCACAAATTGCATTATTGATTGTCAAAAGTTCAAGAATTACAAATTACAAGGTTGTTGCAGAAGAGCTGGTTTAGATTGCATTCATTTCAAACTGATGCATTGACACTGTTCTTTGGAAAACACTAGCATCACCACAAACGAAAAAGTTCAGGGGTATCAATCTCTTATGCAAGTACATGTTGCTGCAGGTATGATTGCAATACACGTAGAATAGTGAAATGAGAAGAGATTAATCGGCAAATTCCTTTAGATGCAATGCAACAATTTAATTTTAGGTACTTTGCAAACTTACAGGAAAAGGAGGTTGCAGTCCGGATTTGCACAGTTACGATGCCTCAGCTCAGAGATTTGTGAGCCACAAATATAGCATTTAGCAAATTTACTATTACTTGAAGCTTCTTGAATCTTAATTTCTTCAATTGCAACATCATGCTCTTCGGCAGGTGGTGGTAGAGAAAGCCGGGAGTCAAAAACGAATAGATTCCCAATCCATTCTACTGCACCTTCACTCTGGAGATAATGAGAAACACCTCCTTTCAAAGAATACAAATTCCTGAACCCCCTTTGCCTGCCATATTAACGAGGAACTAAATTATAGAGTTTACTAAGCTGCAAAATAATCAATGAACGAAGAATATAATTTGCTCAGATCTGCCAGATGAATAAGAAAAACTCATTAATTAAAATCCCAGTGCACTTTTTGTTTTGTAGCCTTCTTTGTATTCTACCCAAATATATTAATATCAAAGAACAAAACTTAAACATTCTAGTCCACCGGTTAGCAGTTACTAGTACCAACAATTATTTTTAAATGAGCATGCATGTTGGTAAACTTGATGATGCAACATCTTACAACAGTCCACGATCTAGATCACATTTTTAATGTCATCTATTATGGATCTAATATTTGTCTTTGTGATGGTTTACATGTGCACACACATGTAGATGGACTTTCTCAGAATAAACCACAGAGGAGATGATGAAAAATTGAAAGAACTGCACCAAAACAAGAACAATATTTATTATTATTATTATTCTTTTCTTCTTAGAAAGAGGATAAATAGTGGTTCCCAACGTACCCCTTGATGACTTGAACCCACAACCTGTTAGGTGTAGTGAAGAATCTTACCACTAAGCTGCGCTTTGTTGTCAAAAAACAAGAACAATAAGAAAATCCACAAAAGGCCATAGATGTAAGAAAAAGTTGGGGTTTGGCCAACTGGATTAAACTAGATTCATGGAGCTGAGATAGGCCATCCAAAGACCAACAAACGAGACAGGTATCAAGCCACTACGACATCAAACAGATAAAAAATCTTAGTGCAGAACCCGTGAAATCCTCAACATCACAGCACCAGGCCCAAAAACAGGATCATGATCATCCTACCCCTCACCAGCATGGCAGCATACCATACCAAACCCTCCAGTTGCAAACAATTGCAGCCCACATGACATACTGCTGCCTGGACTCACAAAGTCCTAACCAGTCCATGGAAACATATTGCTCCACCTCCTGCTTTGGCAACCCTCATAAGCACCTTCCTTAGACATTTTGTCATCTTGATGCCCAACTCCTGCTAAAATTGGACATTAATCCACCAGCACACCATATGGCACACCACAATTTCTGCCGAGAGCACAGCATTCCTGAAACAAGTAGCTGGACTACTGGTGTGGATAAATTACCTGGAAAAAAGTTAGCTCACCAAAAACAGCAAACTGGAAAAAGAATAATAACAACCATCCTCCACATCCAACCTACCACACTACCATGACCTGAAACTACCAATCATCAATATCCACCGATCACCATAGCATGATATGGGTGAGGCTCCTGCCAACCACTTCAACTCCTCCCCACTTCCCCCTCCTAAAGAATTTGAGCACCCTTGAAAAGTTAACATAATTAGGATCACAAATCTAACAGGGTCCAGTCTGAATGGCCTTCCCAAACAGATCAGTGCAGCCGAAGCAACTTTAGCTGGAAAGTGGAAAGCGTAATAGAGATTTTTTAATTTATTTTTACTTATCAAAAAAAAATATATCTATCTCATAATTAGTGCTAACCAAGCTTACCTAGGGAATTGAGGCTTTATCACAAAGCCACGGAGCCCTGTCATCCAGAATTGTCTAATAAAAGCGCGACCACATACATCAGGGAGAATATGTATTGCCTACACAATCTAACATCTTATGAATAGGAAGCATAGTACATTTGCCTTGAACTATAAAAACGTAATGGATAGATAAGCATACTTTCATGCGGCTATTTAATGCAAAATCATCCTGATCAAATTTAGTCCAGGTGGACCTCCCACTCCTAGTTTCCCTACAGATAAAAAGAACAAATATAGATAAAGATGATACCTAAGAATTGCAGAATATACATCACAGCGAATACCTCCGGTGCAGTACATCAAAATCTGCATCTTCTCTTTATTTGCATTAGCTAGAGGATCTGAAGCAATGGCCTGACGACATAAACATAAATAAAATGACATACTTTCTAGATATTCAAAAAGGCAGGGCAAATTTAAATTTCCCAACTTCTGGTAGCCAACATAATTAGAATAGATACTCCCTCCATCCAAAAAAATAGTCCCATTTGACAAGGCAAACCTACTGCTGAGATGCATCCTTTCATTTCAATAAAAGGAGTAAATATGTATTCTGCAGTGCATCTCCTTTTTCTAGACAATCTGCACTTATGCTATTTTCCATTGAAAATAACTATATGCCAGTAACTACTTCAAAATGTGAGTCACAATTCTTCCTTGGGGTCAGCTTCTCAACTGAATTCAACTCTGCCTTCATACCAACTACTCAGGATCAGCTTCACAAACTTAGACTGGGCACTTTTCATTTATAGTTACCAAGAGAACTGAAACTTCAACATTAATGGCTGGTATTATAGTAGCGCGACGGAGCAACAAACAAATGGCGCTCCACATTTCTGGGGCTTGACAGAAATTATGGAGCAGGGTTAGTACTCAGCAATAGGCAGTAGAAAGAGACACGCAGTGAGTGGTCTTTCAGAGATATGCAAAGATATAGCCTAGAAATAGTATAACTTCTCAAAAGTAGTACTGTAATCAAATAACAAATTTAAAAGATATATAGGTCTTCTCGAACATCAAAATGAATACAATTTTAAAAAGGGGCTCAGTGAATTTAACTATGATAATTGGGATCTTCATGGGAACCATCTCATTTAATGTGCGCTTGATACAGCATTTACTTGGAGGATATTAGCTAGTTTGATCATCTTAATTTTCAAAGTAATTAGCAGCTAGATTGAAATTTATGTAATACGTGATACCTCCGATCTGGATAGCCCGAATGACGTGCTCCTAAAGCAGTCTACATCTGGTCGTTGGGCTCCACGAAAGTGGCCAATATCCCACTCATAACCTGATTACAAGAACTACCAATATCTTTAAACTTCAAAAGTTCAAAACCTAAAGTAATAAAACTAAAATAAATGCCTCCAATACTGGGAAAAAAAAAGAGCAGGACCTAAAATTGTTATAGGCATTATGCATTATGTATTCTGTATTGGCTACCATGAAAACTCTGAAGGACATAAAATCGGAATATAAAGCTGGGGAATCAACATCTTGGACAGAAACGGGTAGCCATAATTTGGGAACTTGTTACAGAGTGTATAGAATGTTCCATTTAGATTACACATTACAGACCTATGGTTCACCAAAGAACAAGAAAGTTCCCCAAGTTCCCAGTTGAGTACAATAACTGAGACGAGCAACAAAAACATGACACATCACATTCTACTGCCAACTATAAGCAATTGTGTTCATCAACAAGTAACGCATGAAACAACAATTAAAAAGACAACCAGAGTGCACAAGGTTCCCACCATTGGAGGGTCTGGGAAGTGGGAAGGGTCTAATGTGACTGTTTCCATAGTTCAAACATGCGACCACCATGGGGAAACCTTACCATTACCCCCAGGCCCCCATGCAACATTGGAGCACCAATTCAGAAAGATGATATGGTTGCTTCCTATAGGAAAGAATAAAAAGCATACCTTTTTTTTTCTTTTTTTTTTTTTGCTTTCTGATTCCCCTTCCTATATCTCTTTTGTTGTTTATGCCTCATTTTGGTTAAAGAAAAGTTGTAATGGAAAAAATATATGATTTCCGTTAAACAGTTAGCCAAGCAATTAATTTTGAACAAGCATCCTTGGGTACGAAAACACAGGTTTGGCTTACACAAGGCCTCAGGGTACTCTTCTGAAGAGACTGAGTTGAGCTTCCCTGCATATGGAATGTAGTTGAATATATGGAGAGCTTGAATTCATTACTTAATTTGGTACTCCGAGAATAAGAAAATTACTAGTTGGCAAGTATAAGTTTGTGCAATAAACAAAAAGAAAAAGGAAGAGGAATGAAGTTGGGATGCAGATAACCTAAAATAGTTAAGAAAATATGTTGTTTTCTCAACAAAAGAGGAAAGAATGGAACTGAAAGTACTTGAAGATTATGGGAAAACGAGAAGAAGAGAATGTAAAAGAGGGATTCTCTCCTAGGATATGCAGTGTTGGTAACTCCAGCTGAATGATAACAAACTTGATGTATTTGATCAAACTAAGGCAGTTAATGATGAAGCACTTACGGATAATCAACATACTAGTTGAAAAACACTAAGAAGGTTAGGACAAGCAACTAACAAGTAGGTATTTACATGAGAATTCACCTACTATAACCGATAGAAGTTACTCTAAGGTGAAATACTTCAAGACTAAGAAATCAAATATTACAGAATACAGAAACACCTTCAACATCATCGAAACCCAACACTTAGCCAAAGCATAATAAAGACTAATAGAGCTCTACACGCTCAAGCTCTTAAACTTAATCAATGCTCTTTGTCTTGGATCGAACTAGACTGTACATACTACATTCTCTTCATCATGTTAACATTGACTGCATTCGCCTGGGAATAAATACAAATCATTGAAAAACTTGAGTTAGTATTGATGAGACTATGTTAGAGGAGCTTGGGTTTGAGTGTCCACGTCCTATGGATCGGTAATATGACGGCCAGTAAAATGTTTGCATCCGATCTTATATTTTGTAAATGGTGAAAGTAGTCAGGTTGATCATCACACTCTTGCAAATGTGATTCTAAGGCACATATATAATCAATGGTTTAATTAGTGGATTTATAACCAATTTATCCGATGCTAGTATGATTTAGCAGTTATATGTGACATATATTCTTCAACTTCAGGGTTAAGGTAATAAACATAATCGTATTTGTTTTTTGGTTCAGTATTAGTTCATGGGAAACTCTTTTGTGCACTCTCTCACTCCCCCAATGTCTATCACACTTCAAAATTATCCACCAATTTGTATGCAGCTGGCCCACTCCATGACGACTACAACCAAGAAAAGGAAATGCACGCATTAATAAGCACATCAAGTAAAGCCTGTGAAGAAGAAGAAGAAAGCAGAGTAAGTACCGTTTCTCACATCCAACAGAATGAAGTCTTTTTCTATGGTAGCATTTGATGCAATATCAACTTTATTTACTGCTTCTAATCTATTCCTCCATTCAGCTGGGGTGAGAGGCATTGCTCGCATCGAAGAGTCCAGTAAAGGAAGATGTGAAATCCCTCCTTCCAACTAGAGAAAGAAAAAATATGACAATTAGTGATTCTAGTAAAAGTCTCTTCTTCAATTGCTTTCTGCTATCTTTTTGAAGTTGAAGTCCGAAAAAATATAAAAGGGAAATTCAAAAGCATAAACGTATGTATGGGTGCTTTCATATTCCAAAATAAGACCCTAAACGATCCTGTCCCTACTCATTAGTGTTCAACCTAGTAAGAACTTAAGCCCAGAGAATTAGCCTTAAAAATCGCTAGGAACCTTGCTGTTAAGATATAGATTGTTATCTAACAGCTTAAGCTCTTTCAGATGAGTTGGTAATTTAACATGGTATTAGAGCTCTGGTTTGGCAAAGTCGTGGATTTGAGTCATCCCGCTTGCATATGTTATCCGAAAATATTGTGAGGGCAAGTTGTCACTCTATTTGGTTTGTGATGACCCTAGTAAGGCATGTTTGTGTATCTCTCCACGTGTAGACGGATCACACGTGAGGGAGAGTGTTAAGCTTGGCATGTGATCCCTATGTAACAACTTAAGCTTTTAGATGAGTTGGTAAACGCATGTGATCTTGTCACGAGTCATTAGTGTTCAACCTCGTATGCACTAGAGCCCAAAGACTAACCCTTAATTTGAAAGAAACCTTGTCATGGAAAACACTAGATTAGAATTAGAAACTATCCTAGCAAGGGATTAGTAGAAGTACCAGTTCACAAGCTTAATTCTCAAATATAATAATCAACTCTAGGGTTATAGCTGAGCAAGTCAACTTGGCTCAAACGAACGTAGAACGCCTCAACTCAACACTCCTAAGAGAGCCAAGCCTATCCCGTATAAGAAATTCTCAAATATAATCATCAACTCAATGTTTAGAGTCAAGCAAGTCAACTTAACTCAAAGGAACCCAAAACAACCCAACTTACTGCCTTGTTCTCAAATACTCCCTCCGTCCCTAATTTATTGTCTTGTTTGACCCGGCGCACCGTTTAAGAAAACTTATTTGACTGGATTATTAATATTGGTTTAATGTGTAGTTTCCTTTAAAGCCCATGTGTATGTGGCCCATAATTAAAGTAGGGTGAAAAAGTAAGGGTAAAGTGGTAAAAGTGATGTTCTAAAAAGGTAAGTTTCAAAGTGGACAATTATTTTGGGACGGACGAAAGGAAAGGAGGACGATAATTTAGGGACGGAGGGAGTATAATAATCAATTCTAGGTTTATGGGCTTATACCTAAGCTTAATTATCCAATATAATAATCAACTCTAGGGTTATAGCAGAGCAAGTCAACCTGACTCAAACAAACCTAGAACGACTAGAGTCAACACCCCTAAGTGAGCCAACCCCAGCCTGTATTAGAAATTCACCAAAATAATTGGGCCAAGCAGGAAATATCTGATAAAGACGCGAAGGTTAGTTCGTATCTTCAGTTCGAGAATGGAAGGGACCTTTGGAATCTAGCCTTTAGAAGGAATTTTCAGGATTGGGAATTTGAATCCTTTGTTCAGCTCTCTGAGTTAATTTATTTGCAGCAAATCGATAGGAACATGGAGGAAAGGGTCATTCGGATGAGGTCAAAGGATAAAAGTTTTACGGTTAAATCCTACTTTTTTGCCTTGGGTAATCAGGATAGGGGCTTGTTCCCATGGAAAACTATTTGGTAGTCGAAAGCTCCGGCAAGGGTGGCGTTTTTTGCGTAGGAGGCAGCGAATGATGCTATTCTCACGGGTGATAGTTTACAGAGGCATGGAATAGTGTATGTGAATTGGTGTTACATGTGTAGAGGGGATGGTGAGAGTGTGAATCATCTCTTCAGTGTAAGGTGGCGAGGGAAGTGTGGAGTTTGATTTTTGGCCTTTGTAATCTGTCTTGGGTGATGCCTGATTCTCTCAAGTGCTGGTCTTTGTATCGAAAAGGGAAAGGAGCTTACATTTCGAATCTTATTCCCGTGGGAGTCTGCTGGGTCATTTGGAAGGAGCGGAATAGAAGAGTTTTTGATAATGAGGAGAGGGTTGTTTCTGTTTTGAAGAATAAGTCCTTCATTTGCTGTTCTTTTGGTGCACGGATTCAGCTGGGTATTTGGCCAATTCTTTTGTAGAGTTTATGGATACCTTTAGTATTTCGTAATTTCTTGTGTATACTTCTGGTGTACAAAGGACGTAGCACCTGTTTTGCTTCTTTTTGCTTATAATAAATATTACTCATCAAAAAAATTATTTGAGCAAGTCAACACTTCCACTGTGCCACTATATGTGGTCCTATCATTTGACAGATACATTTCAACATTCTCATCTCAGCCACAATAATTTTATGAACAGGTAGAATGTGGTTCCGGAGTCTAAAAGCATAAATTGGAAAAGATGGTGAACAAACAGAAGCAAGAAAATCTTAGCTTGCCTGTACAAGTGAGGGTTTGTACCGCAGCTTCAATTTTGGAAATGCATGCCCTTGTATAGCAGGAGAGATCTGAACTAATATATCAGAAAACCTGTGATCTTCTCGTAGCCATGTAACATATGCAAGGGCATCTTTTGACGGCCCACTGTACTGCACAACATGACACATGTTAGAAAGGGTGGATGAGCATGCTGATGTAAAGCAATGTTCATGCATATAAACAAGCATGGTTGACCACATATTAAGTGAAAATTAAACAATTTTGAGATACCCATACACAGAAATGAATCACCAAAAGTGATTCAGGCATCTGACCCAAGCAGGTGGACAAAAGGCTGACTGAGTTGACTTGAGTTGGATGCATTTCAATAGTTGGAGTACCACCGCAAAGGATTATACAACAATTGATATATAAAGATCAGATGACTGATGAATCAACACATATTAAGCTTGTTCCTTCTGAACTACAGCTATACATCAACACATGCACATAAAATAAACCCAAATTAAATTACATGCAAGGAAAGAGCAACAGGTACCTGAAAGAATCGTAAATGCAAAAATGTGATTTATATAAAAGGCTGACAAACCATACCTGGGCATTGATTCCTTGCTCATTCAGATATATCCGACCATGTATGTCACGATCCTAGAAGGAATCACAAAAAGGCAAAACACAGGCATCAACAGACCTATACCACTCATAGGTTATTCATCCTAGCAGCAATATGTAACTTCCAAACGGATGCCAATAATAATATGGATGGAATGGAGGTATGCTGAAGTATTTGCAGCTTGAAGAATTCTCGATAATTTATGAAGCCTTTGACAGTTTCCTATTATTTTTAATGTTTTATGCGTGCACATACACAGATACACGTATCAGTTTCATTGCATACATGAACCTTGTGCATATTTTAGAATTTCTGTCTAAAGCTAGGAACAAGTTGATGCATCATTTTATACCACGAAAGTTCCTTAAATTTTTTCTCAAATAGGATTCAGTAAATTTTGTAACTATTAACCCCTTTACTGAACCATCTGCCGTGTGTTTCACAATAAACACGCAAAAAATATGAGGGTGTATAAGTACATACACAGCATTGTAGGAGATAATAAAATTGGAAGTTAGTGTCAGTCCCATGGAAATCTATTGATCAGTGCCCTCCTCTTTTTCTTCCCCAAGTTCAGTTATAGGTCAGAAAGGTGCTTGATCGTGTTGAAGACACTCCATTCTCACTTTCCTTTCCTCGTCTTTTCAGTCTCCTCCCTTCATGATGCACTTGATTCTAGCTTTTTTTGTTTAATGAATAAGATATTATATACCTAAAAGCGTCAAATCAGGTGACACATCCTTTGTACACTAATTCTAGCTTCATCAGTTGGGACTGGGATGTTGTTGAGTCTTGCCCTTTTTCGTAATCTTAATGATAGGGATGATGGTGAAGTGAAGGAGCTCACTTAGTTATTTCCTACTCCTGAACAATTCCATTTCCTATCATTGTTCTTGGATACCCCATTCTTGTGGGTCTTTTGGCTTCTTCTACTGGTTCGTGTTCTTTTCTTTTTCTTTTCAACATAGATTAGATTAAAACTCCCTTCGCTCCTAAAAAAGAGTCCATTATTCCTTTTTTAGGTCGTTCTAAAAAAAGTGTCCACTTTGTAATCTTTCCTGTTTGGGATATTACCATTTTTCTTGCTACTTTAATTGATGGGTCCCCGCTCTGATGTGAACCCAATAACGGTTACAAAGAATAACAAACCTTTGAATCACAATTTGCACGGAAACGAACAACAAACAAGAAATTTGAAAAAAAATGATAAAGATAATATGAGTTTCCCTCAACCCTAGGGCGGAAATATCATTCCCTAGAACCTTGGGGTGCACTTTCAACCCACTAATCGTAATTGATTAGGAACCAAAAGCACGCGACCACCCACATGTTTGCAAATCAATCGGCAAACTTGATAAGATCAAAAGGAACAAGAAACCCTAATCCAAGAATTTTTTTTATTTTTTTTCTAAGTAAAAAGGTATATAAATGATAGCGTCAAAACAGGTGACGCGTCCTATATACATAAGCAATATAAAACCGGCCCCCGCTAGCCAACAAAAATATTATCCACAAACTCTACAAAGGGATTAGATCCCTGCGAGATCGCCTCATCACACCAAAAATACATAGTCCGAATTATCTGATTTTTAATCCCCTCCAGGTTCTGTTCCTCGTTCTCGAAAGCTCTAAGGTTTCTTTCCAAATGGACCATCAGACCGCCAATGGAGCTACATCCCAAAAACAATTATTTCTTCCCTAATTAATTGCGCTTAGTTGGTTGAAGGTGCCCCCCAAGGTTCTAGGGAGTGGGATATCCGCCCTAGGGTTGAAGGAAACTCATACTATCTTTATCCTTTTCTTTCAAATTTCTTGTTCGTTGTTCGTTTTAGTGCAAATAGTGATTCAAAAGGTTGGTTATTCTTTGCAACTGTTCTTGGGTTCACATCACACTCTCACATGGATATTATCGAAACAAAAGCATCCTTATTTTTAATATAAAGTCACTTAACTTTTCTTAATTGTGTGTGGAGTCAAATATGACTCTTTTTAGGAACGGAGGGAGTAGAAAAGATGGTCAGGGAATCCATCAAGCTAACAGAAATACAAAACAAATGCCTACAAATTAGAGGACTAAAACAATCAAGAAACCAAAGCACGTCAATCTTGCTGAATCTTCGAAATGGACTATCCTCCAAAGTCCAGATTACATGAAGCCCATAAGGAAACACATAAAAACAGCCCTGTCCCAAGAAGAGTCCAAGACAGCATCTGATACCTGAAAATTCTCGATTTTCACTCATTTTGAATCACCAAAAAATAGCTGACAACCACACCTTTTAGTTGTATCATGTAACCCAATCTTTCTCTCTTGCCTTGAGTTTATATTTTTTAAGGTTAAGGTTGTGTAAGAGGTGTGCGCTTGGTCTCCCGTGCTTAATTGTCTTGAACAGTATTTCTTTTCTTGTGAAAAAATAACTCAAATGATAAAGTGAAAAAAAAGGAAAACAAGTCAACCTCATGACCCCAAGAGCACTCGGGCAAAGGCAAAGACCTTAAGGTTCTTAGTTCCAATCCCCTTACCAACAAGGGGCCACACTTACCTATCAAAAAAAATAAATCAACCTCACATGGAGAAAAAAAGAGACTAAATTGAAATCCCAGAAAAAGAAAAAGAAACATCAATGAAGCAATACCCTTTGCTCCCTACAATGTCCAAAATAGCTACGAATAGTCGATGCCCACAATGAAGAGAAGAGGCATCATCTTATCCCTCAAGAGTGGAACAGATGAACTTGATCTCTACAAAGCTAGCATTCCTCCTAGTCCATAAAATCTACAGGATCCCACAATTGACAAGCCACTCTAAAATGTTTTCATCAACAACTTTACCAAAACCTTGGAAACTCAAAAGTAACAAAGCCTCAATTGCAACCACAAGAAGAACACTTTCAAAGAAGAATATACTGGAGAAAGTCCAAGTGAATATGAAGAAAAAGGGGACACCGAGTCTTACCAGATGCCTAGAAATAACACATCCAAGGATAAAGCCTCAGAAGGCATGTGCTTCTGCCTCCAATCATTAGTATTCTTAGAAAATGGAACACGAGTGAATATACAATATTTTTAAGCTTACACTCAACATTGGCTTTCCAAATGGAGGCAAGAGTGAAAGAGTGGGATTACTAGTCAATGTGAGAAGCCAAAGGATTCTTGCAATAAACACATCCCCGACTTGTCAAACGCCCAGAACAATGATCAGAAGAGGAAAGCAAAACAGTTGGGGAGAATAAGCAGGAATCATGAAGCAAAACTCTTCAACTTCCCCCCCCCCCTCCCCCTCCGAACAACTTTCCTAAGATTGAAGTTAGAAAGAGAGTAAAAATTCCTGAACCAGACAAACCCATTTTCATCCCATATTAATAAGTTGGAAAAAAAAGAATCATGGTGGAAAGAGACTCTAAAGTCTAGAAAAGAAAGAGAATGAGTTGCTCATGATGGCACTTCCAACCAAGAAACTACCTGGTTAAGGAGGAGGTGAGTACACCAGTAGATTAGTTTTCCTTTGGCTTCCCCAAATGATTACTTGAATTGGAGGGCAAACAGTCAGCTACATTTCAGCAGTTAAAGAACACATCTGTCATTTTGCCAGTGTTATACAAAACAATTGGGTAAAATTGTTGCATACTTATGCTTCATTCTGTAGAAGAACTCATCATGGTTAAGAGTGTCATGGAAGACGTTATGCCACTTTTCCCACATATTGTAAAAGAAGCATAATCGCTCCTTGTTCACCTTTAGGCCTTGAATGGCAGCATAATTATTGAACTGGCTACTTGTTATTTAGAGAGAGTTGCCAAAGGAGGATTTCAAAGTTGCGGGCAAAGCAATGGTCAAATTTTTCCATGAGCCTGTGGTGTAGGGACAACGCTTATTTGCACATGAGAGGAACCTCTCATTATTAAAAAGATTGCAAAGCACTGCACAAGATTGAACTATCTAGTTGGTGGAATATTAATGATGTCTTCTCATGTCAGCATGCTAAACCATACCTTGAAGACACTGAGGAACTGACTACAAAGGAGCCCAGCAAATGCTATAAGTCCAAAACACTTCCTGTCGAGAAACTGGTCACTACAGTAGTTCTTCAAGGCAAGTGAGTCAAAGCTTCTCGCAAATGTCATAACAAATTCTCGGCAAATCTAGAGATCTGGATGCTGAGGAAAGAAGTTGGCGAGAACATGCCCCCATACACCGAACTACTAGATAGTCTAGATTCATACGTTGAAACTGAATTGATGAGGACGCCAAGAAATCAAGTGGGAAGGTGTCAATGGCCTTCAGCTATGCCGTCAACCATTGACCGTGTCTACATTAGCTCCTAGGAATACAGTAAGATGCCCAAAGCTGCTAAAGTAACAGCACCAGCACATGGAAAACACAACAGATAGCACATATGCACCCAAACACAACATATGATTGAGCTGATTGTGTCCTCTGTTTATGCCCGCAGGCGCATGCCAAGATTGGCTGTGTGCCCACGAGCTCAAGTGCATAAGAAATTACTGAGTACTCAGTTGAAAACCATGGAAATATCATGAAATTTACATAAATCCGAGCTCAAGTGAATTCTTGGATACACTTGCAGGCCCATATATGGCTTTGTTTACATAATTCTGCTGCTCAAATCAACTAGTTGTAGGTAGGTATCTTGGCTAATTAATTAGACAAGATGAAAAGGATGATTGGAACCAAACAGACGGCAAAAAAGATCATATGTCCAGTAGTTCGGGCTTGATGTGGGCAAACAAGATCTACATACAGGTTATCCTTTTAAAGGAACCTCCACTCGGACATATGGTCATTCCTCTCCTCTCTTCTCTGACAACCAAAGGAAGGGACGCATAGTCCTCTCCAGCTTCTTCTCCA
Organism: Codonopsis lanceolata; assembly: GCA_013146195.2. Classification (NCBI taxonomy): domain Eukaryota; kingdom Viridiplantae; phylum Streptophyta; class Magnoliopsida; order Asterales; family Campanulaceae; genus Codonopsis; species Codonopsis lanceolata. Next base: position 72,805,295 of record CM028377.1, read on the forward strand.
CACCAAATATGCAAGGAGAGAACTAATTGGAATGCAAGCTAAACATGCCTGAACAAATTAATCATATCCTAACCCCTAAAAGAAAGGGTAAGAACTTCCAGCCACCTGGGCGGCAGGCTCACTCTCTTAAACAGAGGGTTTGAAAATAAGGCCCCTTTTGCGAATGACGAACCAACGGAAAGCACAACTTCCAACAAAAGTCTCTCCTCCTTAAGACTAGACAAAATAAATTAGAAGACCGGTAAGATAACCAGCCAAGTAGAGGGAATCACAGACCAAGTATAAGTTTACGAAATTACATCATTGCAAGTAATTTAAGATTTATACAGAGTTTTGGTTTACGAAACATGAAAGCAGGAACGACTGAACGAGGAAAATGCGGAAAAAGAAGTAAAAATCCAGCAACAGGTAAAATTACGAAGCTCATAGATGGAGTGGGAAAGGGGTAGAACCTGAAAGAATGAGAGGTGTTTGGAAACCTCCTGTTGTGGGTGTTTGATGAATACAAAACGGTAGAAATTCACAACTATAAACTCTCCTTCGCCATCGTACTGGTAATCATTTGAAATATCAAAGACAGCCCAATTGGGTTGAGAAGACGGCTGAATAGATGTGAGAGATGGCTCGCGTTCCCTTGTAAAGAGGAGTCGGAGGCTGCTTAAATGGGGAAGATTTCTGTTGATGCTCTTCGGAGTGGGAGCGAGAAAAGGCAAGTGGAAGGAAGAAGTGGGAATGGTCTTGTGAGGAACGAATGAAAGTGTTGTTACACAGCCCCAACCCCCAAGGCCACCCATCATCGTCATGCTATAAGCTTATCTCCTCTCCAATTGCCAATTGGCCGTCTCCGTTCCCTTCGCTCTTTATTTTGTGTTAACTTTACCGCTTAATCGGTGGCAAGCGCGGCAAGTCGGAGTGCACTCCAACGTAATTTTATTGACGTGATTATGTAATTTTACCATCAAGTCACGTCATTTTATTACTTTTTTTATTACTCCCTACTTACAAAAAAGTTTTATTTATCCAAACAAAATGAAATAGTCAAATAGATATATTAATTTAAGATAATTATAGATTATAGATATCCACATTCACTTAGTTTCGCATCACTTTTTTTTGAGTGACCCTAAACGTAATATTAAAATTCTTAAATGTAATACTATTTAATACATAAAATAACTTAAATATCATTTTTAATATTTAATGGACACTTACTTGTGGTACAGATTTGCGGATGTTTTATAAAATATCCGCCACACACTTGCAGATGTTTTATAAAACATCCACTAATGTGTAGCGAATGTTTTGTTTGGAATCAAAAAATAATAATACAAATCAACGATTTTTTATTCATAATTGAAAAGAAAAAATAAACATAATCAAAACAAATTCAATTAACATTCGATTGCATGTCTTAACAATGGAAATCTTGATAATGTGAGGGTAGTGTAAATATCTTAGCATACAAAGGTATACATGTTATAAAATAATCATAAATTTAGGACAACATGTGTATTAGAGAAAAATGGAGAAAAAGATTTTATTCTGAAGGGATAATCTCAAATAACATTACATTACTCAATATTTATAACCAAGCGCGGGATGCAAGTTGTATGAACAGTGGTGTGTCGAACTTGTCAAAGTTTGGCAGACACCTCCGGCCTACTCTACTAAGGTTTGCCAACCTAGTCTACTAATAGGCTAGTGCTCAACTCTTCATAACACTCCCCCTTTAACATAACATTACAAGTTGAATAAGTGTATGTCATAAAAAATCATAGGCCGAAAAACTCGGTAGGGAAAAAAATCGGTTATAAGGAAAAGAGTACATAACTACACAACTTAAATCTGAATCATGTGCATGAGTTGTTTCGTTAAAAACTTTTTTATGGAAAACCCAATTGGACAAAACCATGATAAATGGAAAAATAGTACAACCATATATGCTCTGTGGCGACCCGACCCGGATTCCGGAACGGAATCCCAAGGTCGTGACGCTAAGACAAGGCTAGAAGAGGACAAGCACTTAAAAAATCAGAAGTGCGAGTCGGACAGTCGAGCTAACAAGCTCGAAACACAAATATAAAATCGTACTAATAAACGGGTTTACAAAAATTTCGAATCTGCAGAAGCAATAAGTAAAAGAATCCCGAGCTACAAAACTCGAAACCTAAGGACAAAGAAATCAGGAAAGACATTAATCTCACGAAGGGGAAAAACAAAACTCGCGTGCCGCAACATTACAGACGTTGAATAAACCATCGGCACTCCAAGTCGGCGTTTCAACAAGGAACCAACCTGATATAATAATTACCCACGGCTAAAGCATACCGGGGGTTAACCAACAATGAAAACAACTAGGATAAAGAAAAGCCCCAAAGCTACTGCGTGCCCGGGAGACAACTGAATATAAAAACCAAGACTACGAACAACGACACGACACAACATGTCAGCCCAAAGAAGAACCAAATCAAAACCCAAGTGTTCTACCCGACTATAAACTCTAAATAACTTTACAATACAACGAGCTCACAAGAATAGAAAAGTATAATACACAAGTCAATGATGCTAGATGAAATAGGAATCCACAAGCTACTACTCGGGGATGTCAGCTGCTACAAGCACGAACACACGATCAAATCTCGATTTATCGATCAGCTGCGCACTACTACAGTCACGATCTACTCGGCCTCAACGCGACTACCAAAACTGCAACCAGAAAACAAAGTACGGGATGAGTCATAATGACCCAGTACGCTACTACTAAACAATCTGACATAAATAAAATATTGTCATAAGAGGAAATGATATCGTGTGAAGACCCAGTAAATCGAGTTGTATTGTATGGAAACCGTTCATTTACTAGACTACCAAGATGAATCAGGGTGAATTTCCTGTTCACAAACAATCAAACAAGTCAGGAGGCAAGTCACAAGAATAATCATGATTATGGACGTATATCTTAATATAGAATATCCCAAGTCTCTCATATAATAATTAAGTAGAAGTAGGCATATTTATATATATACATATACCAAGTCTATCATAGGATTATTAAGTAGGAGTATGCATATTTATATTTATATATATATACATATACCAAGTCTCTCATAGGATTATAAGGTGTAGGTATATAAACTCGTTTATGTACCTAATAATTCATTCATGGAAGTTTATCATGTAAAGGTATGCATATCTACATATATACATATGAAGGCAATCATGGGATAATCAAGTAGAAGTATGTATATCTACATATATACATGTCAAACAATTCACAGACTCATCACGAATATCAAGTGATCAAGAACAAGTATATATAAGCATTTAGCTCACATATTCATGGTAGCACTTGATTTCACATGAGTACTAGAAGAAATCCACATATAAGAGGATATGATATAAATCCGGTGCCGCAACGTAGCTCCAGCAATATAAAATGTTAACAGGAACGTGTTGTCGGATGTACGTGATTGATACATCGACCAAGGTAGTATTATTCCAAGTGCCCTAATGGTTATACAAGGTACTCTTCTCCAAAGTGATCAAGAATGGAGGGGTTTGCACGTATCTGGTTCGGCAACCCATCACTATCACAAATCTCATGATTCGTAACGGTAAATGAATTGTCAACCAGGGAAGACAAGACAGGACAAGACAAATATGCCAGCTGGACTTATTGGGGAAATAAGTAAATGTTAAATTATCAATCATGAACATGTAGAGGATCGAGTTCGACAAGAGCGAACTAATCCGAGTCAAGTAGATGTTTACTCACTTATGAAATCAAGTAGGGACGAGCTCGATAAGAGCGATCTCATCCAAGTCAGGTAGGCATGTTATACTCTACGACTAATAATCAAGCATGGACATGAATGAAATCAAAAATCTCAAAACTAGTATTCTAGGTAAACGAATTTCAAACGTCGTAGGGATCGATCGTTGAGTCGGTATTGTTCAATGGCTCACTAGTATCCACTCCGCTGAGTCATTTCTAAACTTTCATCCAAGTAGAGATTGAATACTATATGCATTTCAATACTCTTTTCTATGTTCTCGATTCTATTAGAACCCAATTCCAAAGTCATCCATGACTTCAGCCTAACGAGACTTCAATTCCACAATTTGTAAAATCCTAGCATTGTCATTACTTTGAAGTTTGCAATAGCAATGAATCCAGGAACAATAGGTATTCCCAAGAATGATTTGAACATGTTTAATTCTATAAACAAACTCATAATAATAAGTGTATGTTGCTGCCCATAAATTTCCAGAATTTAAATAATCATGTAAACAAGTTATAAACATAGCATAGGTCTTCCCTAGCCTAGTTTAAACATCAATAATGAAGGGAGTATGCAAGATAACATAGCATACTAAACAAGGGGATTATTAACCATTTTTAACATTCAATTCAGATTTGTAATCATCCATTTATGATTATTTCAAAGCTAAGCAAATTTCCAGATTCACTATTAAAACTTATTATGTGCAACCATCTTGTAAATTCGACCATTGTTTGATCACAACTCAAAAGAAGGTGATTCTTGCTTAGTCTGAAACTAGACTCTTGAAACTATATTTTAGTCTTTTAAATTACTCAATTTGGACTTGTATTCATCAAAATACAGCCATTCCAAGTTCATGCCAGAAATATGTTTTTCTGTGAGACCTATACTGCATGTTTATCTTAGAAACTTCACCAAAAATTCCTCATTGATCCAAAAGACACATTTTACATTGAAACGGCTATGCATACTATGTCGTTGAATGTCCAGGATGATCGTTTCTATATGGACACGGGAGCCACTTCGCATATGACGGGTTCCCAAGGTATGCTCTCTTCTTATTTTGATTTAAGCAATTATAATAAATCTATCATAGTTGGTAATGGTCAAACTATTCCCATTAAGGGTTATGGACAACACTGCTTTACCTCTCCCCTTCCACCCCTTAAATTGTCTAATGTTCTTCATGCTCCAAATATAATTAAAAATTTAGTCTCTGTCCGTCGATTTACAACTGACAATCATGTTTCTGTTGAATTTGATCCATGTGGTTTTTTTCTGTGAAGGACATCTAGACCGAGATACCCATTCTGAGATGTGATAGCACCGAAGATTTGTACCCCGTCACAACCAACTCCAACACTTCCGCTTCAACTTCTTCAAGTTTTACTGCCTTATCTCCTCGTTTATGGAATGACCGTTTAGGTCATCATGGAACATCTGTCTTTCGCTCCATTTGCAATTCTCGAATTATTGATTGTCAAAACTCTAGTTTTAATGGTCTTTGTTCTTCTTGTGTTCTTGGTAAACACGTTAAATTGCCGTTTTATCCATCTTCTTCGTATACTTATATGCCATTTGATATCGTTCATAGTGACTTGTGGACATCCCCTGTCCTTAGTTCAGCGGGTCACAAATATTATGTGTTATTCATTGATGATTTCACATATTTTCTTTGGACATTTCCTCTTGGAAATAAATCCCAAGTATTTCCATTATTTCTTTCTTTTAGTCAAATGATTAAAACTCAATTCGAAAGGGCTATAAAGTGTTTCCAATGTGATAATGGCAGGGAATTTGACAATTCACAGTTCCGTATGTTTTGTCAAAATAATGGAATGGTATTTCGTTTATCTTGTCCCCACACATCTTCACAAAATGGCAAAGCCGAACGGACTATTCGCACTATCAATAATTTAGTGCGCACTCTTCTTGCTCACTCATATTTACCATCTACGTTTTGGCATCATGCCTTAGCTATGGCCACTTACCTACTAAACATTATCCCTCATAAAAAGCTACAAGATCTTCCTCTTATACAAATTCTCTATGCTCAGTTTCCAACTTTTGGCCATTTAAGGGTTTTTGGGTGCCTTTGTTTTCCCCTTATACCATCTACTACAATTCACAAACTCCATGTCCGATCTAACCCATGTGTATTTTTGGGCTACCCTCAAGATCACCGGGGATATAAATGTTACGATCTCAATACACACAAAATAATTATTTCCCGACATGTAGTGTTTGATGAAACTCAATTCCCATTTGCCAAAATAAATCCCCATGATACACGAGCTTACTCCTTCCTGGGCAGTGACACCATCCCTCTTCTTCATCATTGGGCCCAAAGTGTCCAGCCCACTTCCTCACTTGGCGCCCCACTGGCCCACGTTCCTTCCTCTTCTCAACCTGGAGCCCTACTGGTCCAGGATTCACCTAGCCAACCCACACCCAATCCGACATCACTTGGCCAAATCTCAACTGGGCCGCCCCTCATGCCCAGCGCCTCTGGCCAAAATAACATTTCTTCTTGTTCTCAGATTAGGCCCAATCCGCCTCCCTCCTCTGAAAATCTGCCGAACCCATCTACCATGGCCCAATCACGCTCTATGGTGACCCGCAGCATGCGTGGGATATCTAAACCTAAAGTCCACTTCAATCTTATGTCATCTATCTCACCATCTCCTATTTCGTCTAATCCGAAAGCGGTGTTGTCCGACCCTAATTGGAAAATGGCTATGATAGATTAATTTGATACTTTAATTAAAAATAAGACTTGGGAATTAGTATCCCGTCCCTCCAATGAAAATGTGATTAGATGCATGCGGATTTTCTCTCATAAAAAGAAATCTGATGGTTCGTTTGAGCGGTATAAGGCTCGGCTTGTGGGTGATGGTAGGTCTCAACAAGTGGGTATCGATTGCACTGAAACTTTTAGCCCGGTGATCAAGCCGGCCACTATTCGCACTGTACTCAGTTTGGCTTTCTCAAAGGCATGGTCTATTCATCAAATGGATGTTAAAAATGCTTTTTTACATGGGACGTTGCAAGAAACTGTTTATATGCACCAACCAATGGGCTTTTGTGACTCTAGCTATCCTGACCATGTCTGTTTACTCAAAAAATCTCTCTATGGCTTGAAACAGGCACCTCGAGCGTGGTATCGCCGTTTTACAGATTATGTATCCACTATGGGTTTTACTCACAATAAATCTGACCATTCTTTATTTATTTATGGTTGTGGTTTGGATATTGCTTATATTTTGCTTTATGTGGATGATATTATCCTTTTCTCCTCTTCTGATACTCTCAGGAAATCAATTATGACCACACTTGCATCCGAGTTTGCTATGAAGGATCTCGGTCCTTTAAATTATTTCTTGGGCATTGCGGTTACTCATTATGATGGAGGGTTGTTTCTCAGTCAACAGAAATATGCAGAAGATATACTTGAGCGGGCCAGAATGTCTTCCTACAAACCTTCTGCTACACCTGTCGATACTATGGGCAAGTTGAGCAAATCTAGTGGGGATCCATATGAGAATTCGTCTCATTATCGTAGCCTTGCAGGTGCGCTACAATATCTCACTTTCACCAGGCCCGACATTTCGTATGTAGTACAACATATCTATCTCCACATGCATGATCTACGTCATTCACATATGCATGCGTTGAAACGTATTCTACGCTATATCCGTGGTACTTTCCATTTGGGACTCCACCTGTCCCGTTCCTCTGTCTCTTCTCTTAAAGCTTACTCTGATGCCGATTGGGGTGGGTGTCCGAACACTAGGCGTTCCACTTCTGGTTATTGTATCTTATTGGGAGACAATCTAATATCTTGGTCGTCTAAGCGTCAACCCATATTATCACGCTCCAGTACCGAGGCAGAGTACAGAGGTGTTGTTAACGTTGTTTCTGAGTCATGTTGGCTAGGGAACCTTTTACTTGAGCTACTTGTTCCAATATAGAAGGCCACTCTTGTCTTCTGTGACAATATTAGTGTTATTTATCTGTCCGGGAATCCTGTCCAACATCAACACACAAAGCACATTAAGATGGACATTTTATTTGTTCGTGAAAAAGTTTAAAAAGGCCATGTACGAGTTCTTCATGTTCCCTCTCGATTCCAAATAACAGATATATTCACGAAAGGACTTCCGTGCATACTATTTGGAAGAAGAACTGTAACATAATGAGTTACAGATGCTGTAAGACCATTAGGTAAGTGAAGAAGAGAAGTAAATGGCACAGGATCTATGAGCAGATGAAAAACAGAAACTATATGGTTTGAGGCTCCAGAATCAATGATCCACTCAAGTGCAGGCTTACCATGAGAACAATCATAAGCAGAGCTAATAACACTGGATTTCACATGAAACTTACCTGGAACCTGAGTTGAATTATCCACCACGCTCATGAGATAATGATACTGATCTGCATACATAGATACAGTTTCATTTGTAGAATTAGTAATAGAGTTAATAGCAATTGGATCACCACCTCCTATATCAAATGTAGCATTCACATGAGAGCCTCCAGTAGCTACTCCTTTTCCTTTGATATTTTTAGGCATCCTGCTGGGATCAGGTGTCACTCCATACAACTTATGCCAGTCAGGGAATCCATTGATAAAGAAGCAATCATCCTTTGTATGACCAGTCCCTCCACAGTGAGTACAAGTCAAATGAGATTTTGTTCCATTCCTTTTTCCAGAAGACATGGTGGTCTTGTTTGAAACATTGCTGAAAGTTTTGGTGGAATTGACTGGATGTTTGGCAAATAAGGCTGAAGTAGCATTCAAATCAATAGAATTGTTTGTGACAAAACATTCAGTGATCTTCTCATCTTGCATCAACAACCCTAGAGTTATACTCAGGTTTGGTAAAGGAGATTTTGCCAAAATTGTGCTTCTTATTCCAGAATAAGCATCACTCAGCCCTATTAAGAATTGAGTAACCTTTTGGAGTTGAGTGTATTCATCCAGTTTTCGTGAAACATCACAGACACAAGCACATACACATCGAGGCATGTTACTTACGGCCTCAAACTCATCCCAAATTGATCGGAATTTCGTGAAATAGGACTGAATTGACACAAAGCCTTGATGCAAAGTCATCAATTCCTTTTTAATTTGAAAAACCTGTGGAGCATTGCCTTGAGTGTATCTATTTTCTAAGTCCTCCCAAATCTCTTTTGCAGTTGTAAAATAGACTAAACTAGCACTAATTTCTGGAGAGACAGCATTCAAAAGCCATGAAGAGATCATTGCAATACACCTTTGCCAGGGACCTAAGTATTTTGACTGAGGATTTGGTTTTCTGTTTAAGCCAGTTACAATACGTAATTTGACTTTTGAAGATAAGGCAATAATCATTGCACGCTTCCATTGATTGTAATTTGTTCCTAGAAGAACTTGTGAAACAAGGATCATACCTGTATGATCATTTGGGTGTAGATACATTGGATGTGAAATTGGGAGAATCAGATTGGCCTCAGCTGAATCGTATTCATCCACGTCGGTAGCTTGATAATTTTGTGAGGTCTGTGTTGTGCTTGGTTCTAGTTCTGTTGTAGTAGGTATTTTGATAAGTCGATTAATCAATGTAATGATTAATCTGTAGATGCGGAAGCAATATGCTCTGATACCATGAAAATATTTAAGATGGAGTATTTAAGGAATCAAGGATTCAATCTAAAATTGCAGAAATGGCATGAGTGATATAAGAGGATTTTTAGAGAGTCATACATTTCATCTCCAAAACTGAATGTGTTAAAAGGAAGATAAACTCACACTTTTTATGCCTAAGCTAACAGTCCTGTATCTATCTGTTAACTTTGCATCAGCATTTCATCATTTATTATAACAAATACACACTTAACCACTATGTCACTTATGTCTCCCTTCTTTTATTCTCTCTCTCTTTTTTTTTTTTTTTTTAAAGAGGATCAATAGTGGTTCCCCACTTACCCTCTTGGTGTCTCAAACCCACTACCTATTAGGTATGGGTGAAACGTCTTAGTACTCGTTTGTTGTAGCTTATTTGGAGTGATTTTTGGTTTTTGGCTTTTGAAAAGCCATGTTTAGAGTGTTTGTTTCAACTTATAAGCCAAAAACCAATAAATAAAGTACAACATCCTTTATGCATTAAAAAGCTAAAGCCAAAAAGCCAAAATTTTAAGTTTTTTTAGTTTTTTTTTAAAGCATGAAGATTACTATTTATTAATAAATATTTGATTATCCCATTTCATTTTTTTTAATGAAATATACATAAAAATATGAATACTAATTTTCAAGTTTTTTTAACAAATAATTATAACAACTCATAAGCAGTTTTTCAACAATTGTAACAAACAGTCTATCAAGCATTCAGCAACAAGTCATTCAGCCACCAGCTTATCAGTCATAAGTTATAAGCCATCGACCACAACAAACGAGGCCACTTGTGTCTCCCTCATCTTACTAACAGACCGAATATTTTTTCACTTGCTTCATGGAGATCAAGTCGAGCAGATAGACTAAAGATGATGAAAGGAGTTGGCCTGAGCCTGATACATGCCGGAATTCTTCATCCGCCGCCCCCGCCTCCGCCCCCGCCCAACTTGATGCTATCAGTTACCAGCAATTCTATCCATGAACTTAAATTTATTGTCAAAGCCGCAGCAGACAGTAATAGTAGTAGTACTGAAGTCAGGATATGCGTCAACAGAACATGCCGAAGACAAGGCTCCATGGATGCCTTTCAGATTCTATTAGGTATTGCTCCTCCCAACATCACCGTCAATTCCTGCGGTTGCTTGGGCCGCTGCGGTGCCGGACCTAACCTCGTCATTTTACCGGGCCCCACCTTTGTGGGGCATTGCGGAACTGCTGCCCGTGCTGCCGATGTCATGGAGTATTTATGCTGCGGCGGCGAATCGGATTCTTCCCTTTCTTCTTGGAGTAAGAAGAGTCTAGACGCGCTTGCGTTGAGACAAAAAGCTGAAGACGAGATGAGAAAGGGTAATTTCTCTCAGGCTGACCTCTTACTCACTCAGGTTATCCTACCTTTACCCTCAATCATTCAAATTTACTCCCTGTGTTTGAGTCTTACCTTTTATTTTGTATGAATGTTCTACTTAATGATTGAAAAAGTAAGCGCATTTAGTTATCAAGCTTCTGTTTTTATTTTATTTTTAGACAAGCACTAAACTACTCTAAAAACCTTCAGAGAACAAAATTTTCACTTTCTAATGGTACTAAAGTTGTGGGATGTAGTTTTACTTGTAGGTATGTTGATCATCCACTTATTTTCGACAAACAAGGAACACTGTCAGCGAAACTTTGAAAATGCCACTCACAATTGACTGGAATACTACACATCAGCATGTACTTTTTAGAGATCTGAACTTAGCAGTGATAAAAAGGAAAACTTCTTGCTATTGAAGGTTTGCGAAGAATCAATGACAGACTAGTGAGAAAATCTGAGGAGATTTAATTGGTACTAAGCATAGAATACTGTATGTATTATAATGAGCGCGAGGTGCTTTTATTGAACTTGTTATATCTCTCAAGACAGATTGGTGGTGTAAGACTACAGAACTTAATGTATTGATTGAGGATTGATCAGTTGAGCAACTAATCGCTGATTGCTCAGTTGAGACTATTGTTGTGTGTAAATTGTCATACAAAGATTTCTTAAACCACCAATGTTTTGAGTGGCTACTTGTCCAGCTCCTATATGGTGGTAGCCTAAGTTTAAGGCTTAAAGCCATGCACCTCTGCGTCTTCAAAAAACCATTAGAATTGACAGAAGCAAAGGAATTTCTTTTTTACAAGTGCTATTTTGGAGTGATTGAATTTTTGAGATGGACTTTATAAGCTTATCAGATATCCGCATTGGCTGATTGGCACCTTAATTACGTCTTTGATATTAAACTTTTTTTTTTATAAGTAAGACTGGAAGAGTAATAGTATTATATATGAGCGTCAAAACAGAAGACACATCCCTTGTACAGTAGATGAATACACAGATTGAACTAACTCAAAGCTACTCAATATGGAAGCAATTTACAAATTCTACAAAAGAATAGTTAGAAGAATGTGATACTTTCCGAGCTCCAGAAGAATAAAGTGCGCATGAGTGTGTCTTTGATTTGCTCTAAAGTCCCTTCCTCATTATCAAAGACCCTTCTATTTATCTTCTTCCAAATAATCCAACGTACCCCCAATGGTGCTGCCTCCCAGATTGGGTTTCTTCTCCTTCTTTTATAGAGAGACCAACACAAAAGAAGATCAAGGACACATCTAGGCATTACCCACGACATCCCAAACAAACCAAAAATCATGTTCCACAGCTCCATTGCCAAAGGGCAGTGAAGAAGCAGGTGATTGACACTCTCATCGCACCTTTTACACATATAGCATCAGTTAACATAGATTTTATTCTGAGCCCTTAAATTTCCCCCGTTAGGATGGTTTCATGACTAGCCTCCCAAGCAGAAAAAGCGACACGACCGGGAGCTTTAACCTTCTACACAGACCTTCAAACACATACATGATTGAAAGCCCAATTGTTTGCATCAACTTAAGTTTAGTTGTGATGTTACCTTAAGACTTAGGTGCTATTAAGCAATCCAGACTCCCAGTATGAGGAAGGTATTACAGTTAGCATCACTTATCTGACTATTTGGAAGCACCAAGCTTACTTGGTTGTTCTATAAGATGAACTTATAATAAATGTTTTCTCAGAAGACACTGACGATGTAATCTTTCTTATTGTGCAGGCAATAGATCTTAAACCTTTTGGAGGAATTCATATTACCTATAAAGACAGGTTAATGCTTTAATATATATCTTGGCATATATGGAAAGATAAGACTGTTACCTGTAAACCATCCAGGCAAACAGCTACAAAATGGCAATTAATTCCCATGACAATTGTTTTTTGTGATGTTTGGGTCTAGTTGCCAGTCTAAGTGGTTCATGGATGTGAGGGAAAGGGAAATTCTTGATAACAACATTGGTTTATTGGCACTTAGGCAAGTGAAAGAAAAGTAACTAGAGAATAGTCAAGTTGATAAGTACTTCAAGTGAAATCTGTTTTTTTTTTGGTTTTTATTTACAAACAGCAAGTGAAAGCTCTTTGTCAGCCAAAATGATTACATACTCTCGCCTTTTAGCCCTTCATTCTATCTTCTTTCACAAATGTAAGGATGATTGTGCTGCGCTTTCAAACGATGGGGTATATGGAGCAAAATCTCCACTTTTATTTCCATTCATATTTGAGGTTTCACAATGAGGAACTGGCTGGTATTTGGCCACAAGTTTCAGGTGTTGTATTATTTTTGAAATCACAATAATAATTATTTGTGTATACTGTCAAAAAGTTTATTACTGGTTTCCATATTGGGATTGTGTGAATAGGGCCTGTATCTTCGTGGGTATATTTGGTAGTTATTGGACCAATCTTCTAATTATGGGATTGCTCTTAGGGATAGGCTATAATTTAGGAGATTTAAGTAAATTTGATCCGATGGCACTAACATCAAAGCTTGCAGGAATACTACAAGCTCAAGCTCGTAATATCAGACCTCTACTACAAATCATAATTTAGTCATCTGAACTATTACAATAACTATTTTGATATGAATTTGTTTTTATAGGATGCTCGTTTTGTCCTTTTATTCTTGTTTCCAGAAACAACCCAATGATCACCCTACTACATGTACTCATTTCCCTCATGTGAAGGCTGCTACAAGATTGAAATCTTCATTCATTTAACGGTTAGTACAAAATTATTCCCTTAGACGAAAAGCGTATAACAATCGAATTAGGGAGAGGGATGAGTTGAATATAATTCCGATTGACATGCTTAAGTTGACATAAAAGAGTATAGGATGTATTTCAACAATAGGGTTCAGGGACAGTTTGGGAACATTCTATTTATATAATCGAATTTCAACCAACCTGTTCTCTAATTATTTTACTTTTAATTGACTAAAATGCAATAAAATCATTACTTGGGGTCACATATGCTTTCCTTTTTCCTTTATCCCATTTTTCATCATAATATGCAACATATCCACTTTCCTATTTTCGTTCTGTTCCGTCCCAAAAACCCATGAATGAAACATAGCATAAATCATGAATAGTATTGTCTAACCTCCCCCCTGCCCCTCCCTCTTCGCGTATAAAGTATAGTATACTTAGCTCACACAATGCAGTCAATTTGGTAGTCTAAATCTACATGCACAATTCTGACAGGTAATTAGCTTAATCTTCTTTCTGTGATATAGCAGGGGTCTGTCATAAAAAAGAGTTAATGAAACCCTGCTTTCATCCAGGTCTGCGGCACGCTTGGCAATGAGCAATATATCTGAGGCTCTCGAGGATGCTAAAGAGGCTCTGACTCTTGCTCCTGAATATCCTGAGGTGAGCTTATCAGTCTTAAATATTTATCAAGCTAAACAGTTGATAGGTGTAAGTTGCTACATTAAAGCTACTTGGTAATCCAAGACTGAGTCATGTGGTTCTCTTAACTGTTCAGCTTGATGGATAATCATGCTCCTCAAGCTATCTGAAATCCCAAAGGTCTATGACCATTGAAGCTTGGTATGCTACTTTGCCATACTGATGTGCCTGAGACCCAAGAGGTGGCAGAACACTCTAGGCAGTATAATAGGAGCATATAACGTGACATTTTGCATGGAGGAACATCGGGATTGAGATGATGTATTCTGATAATGATTGTATGCCCATGGAATAAATGGATACCAGATGAAAGAACTGGATGGTATTCAATGTACAAATATCATTCTCGTCTAACGTATCTATTGTTAGCAGAACAAGGGAAGCTATGGCAGTTACCGGGAAGACGCGGTAAACTAATAGCTTCATTATATTTATTTATAACCATCTCTGTTTACATGAAGGATAAAAATGCGCTGAGAACGTTTGATATACAATGAAATAAAATATAAGTTTGCTGCACGAAACTCTGAGGAAATCACCTTGAAAGTCCTTCACCAAAAAATTGCCACAATCAGAATCAATTACCTTGATCAGGAGCTTCTTCCACCCCCAAGCATTTGAATGTCTTGTTTGCTGCTGCTTTCGTTTCTTCGTCCAGAGTGACGCTATGGGGACAAATGGTGAAATGAGGAGAGAACGAGAAATGATACGGTCAAGTTAAAATGAAGCCCTAAATAGTTTTTTTTATTATTTCTTAGACGAGAATGTAAAACAATGATATGGAACCGTGTTATACCTGCGAAGCTGATAACCTGAAAGCCTCCATATGTGTGTGCGCAAGTAGTTATATATATATAATTATATATATATATATATATATGTATGTATATATATATATATATATGTATGTATATATATAATAGATGCAATTAGATTGACTGCAGCTTTTGGGTAAAGATTGGCTGATTTTGAATACATTTCAATTAAGCTTATGGCAATGTACCCAAGGGCTATACATCCAAAGTACCCACAGTGATAAACTGAAATTTGATGTTGTGGCAAAATAACACCCTTGTCATGGGCTTGCACAAAGATGCTTAGTGAGCTACTTTGACTTACTCAATTAACCGTGTGATTGGGTATGAAGGGTATTCTAGAGTTCATCCTCATAGTGTACTATAGAATCATCCCTGATGAACCCAGTCATAGCATGTATATGCTGAACGTGAATGAATACCTAGCGAAGTAACCAGCATGACATCTGGAATAGAGATCCAGTCTTGAATGAAATATATAGTGCGCATCTGATCTTTTTCAATAAATTCCTTGAGCTGTAAATCAATTAAGTCGAGTAATCTATCTCTTGCCTTCAAGTCTGCCTACTATATTATAGCTATAGCCTGGGCAAGATATTTACTGGTCTCAAGTTGTCTACTTTACAGGCTTATATTTGCCAAGGTGATGTGTTCATGGCTACGGAACAATTTGATGCCGCTGAGAACTCTTATTCAATGGCTCTAGAGCTGGACCCCTCTGTTCGCCGTTCTAAATCATTCAAGGTATTAATCATTTTCAAACATCTATAGTTCACTGCTTGTCTCTGAAGAGTGGGGAACATCACGTAACAGTTTGACTTTGAAGCAAGGCACAAGGAAATTAGCCCATTAACTTTTATTTATGCTGAGAATTTCAAGGAAATATATCGTTCTCTGTGATATTGATATATAAATGACATTCAGCTTTACTAATCAAAAAAAATAAAAAAATGACATTCAGCTTCACTTGCTCTACTGACTTGTATAGTTTTCTGACCAAAGTATGGTATAGTCCTTAAATTCACCACCCGATCCCACATTAATCCTAATGTACGACTTGTCTAACAAAACTGCACTCATCGTGTTGCCGCTTGTTTCATATTTGTCCCCTTTCCAACAATCATTAGTGATAATAATTTGGATTTTACGGCTGGCTTGCACATGACAGAACCTTTACGGTAACCAAGTCCAACAAAAGTACTTTTTAGATTCTTTTTTTCTCTATACAAAATTTTTTCAGGCCTTCTCCACTTGTTCTCAATTAATCACCCCAAACCCCAACTTCATTATTGACTAGAAGAATACTCATTTCCAGTGGCGGATCCAGGAATAATATTGACTGGTGTCCAAAATTTTAACTACTCCCTCTATTCCAAAATATATGAAGTTTTCAGAATTTTCACACAGATCAAGGAAACATATTGTAAAGATTAAATTACCCATATTCAAACATTAATGAGGTGTCTTGATATTCTTGCCTAAAGAGCCAAACACAAGTTACAGAGTTAATACATCTAGGTAGAATTGGAAAAAAAAATGAAAAAAGTTCCTAAAAAATTAACAAGTGTCATCTATTTTGGAACAAAAAAACTCTCTCAAAACGTCACATATTTTGAGACGGGGGGAGTATTATGTAAAAAATATAGAAATTACAATTGTCCTTTACGCGTTTTCATACATTGAAAACGCGTAATTACATCATCATCACTAACATTCATTATTAACATGTCTTTTTCGATATAACATACAAGAGAATCATTTAAAAATTGATCGAACATTCGATTTCGTAAATCCGTTTTGACAATATTCATTACAGAGAATTTGGGAGGGGTCCAATAATTTTTTTTGGAGGGGTCCAATTGTCAAATATCACAAATCTACTCCCAATTTTTATTTTTTGGGCGGTGTCCATGGACACCCCTAAGTCTAATGTGGATCCGCCACTACTCATTTCGCTTCTAGCATTGAGGTGGTTCATGGATTGTTTTCTTTGGATAGAGGTTAGGAGTTTTGGGGATCGGTGGGTCGTTGTGATTTGTGGTCTGAATGTGCTCCTGCTCTGAGCTATTTTTAATATTTCATGCTTTCGCGCTCCCACTCTGGCACCCGCATCCACTCTGTGTGATCTGGGTATCAAGGATTCACGGAATTGAGAACTAACGGCCAGATAAAAGTAGATCAATTTCTCTAGAAGATGTACCTTTTCTAGTTTCCTTCTGGGACCAATGAATTCTTGGAATTTACAGTTTTTAAGGAATCTTTATGATACGTAATCAGAGGAGTTGGGTAGCACTGTTAGAAATCCCTCATCCTCAATACGTCTCTGACTCTCATGATAGCTGGTTTTGGGTTTTGGACTCCACCGTAAATACATTGCTTAGCCTTTTTGAGGCCTTTGGCTCAATCTCAAGTACCTTCCTTCTTCTGTTGGCTTCTTTCATTTGGAAATCTAAAGCTCCTACCAAGTTGAAGACTGTTGGTTGGTCCATTGTACTTGTGGCAAGACATTTGATTGGTTAAACATCACATCGCTCAACCTATGATGTCAAAGTCAAGCTCAATCACATGCATGTTCTAAAAAGAAATGGTTTGTTGGCGGCAAATAAAGGAGGCTATCCCTTTTCCTTTATAGAAACATAAAATTTAATCACAACGTTTGGCCCAAATTTCACATTTTAACTTCATGTTTCAGTCCTGTTTAATTGAATCCTTGAAATTGTGCCTGGATTTTTCTTTACTCCATTGACTGTGGTAATGGATGTGCAGATCGTATAACGTTCATAACATTGTTAAGTAACCAACTCATCTCAGGATTTGGTGTACAATGATATATACTGATAACATGAAATACTAAGTCCGCACTCCATGAAACAACAAAGAGGACTAGGTAGGCAATTAATTCTTGCAACTGGAGCAAACCTCACCTGACATGACAATTTGTTAAAGTCATGTGAGTTTGTTGGTAAGACGAGGATTTTCCTCCTTTGAGCGTGTCTTGTTTTGTTTAGTTGGTTTTTTGATGATAACGAGCACAACATATCGCAAATGTTCTTACTCAGGCGCGGATTGCGAAGCTTCCAGAGAAACTTGCTGTTGAAAATTTGTCTTGATTAATGATTTCTGCCGCCTGGCTGGAGTTGTACATGCACGAAGACATGGCACTGAAAGTGAGTCGGGGTTATGTGTCCTTTCATTTGTTTGCTTCCATCCTGTTTGGACCGTCATTTGAGCAATTTCTACCCTAGTTATCTGATTACTGAATCTTCTTTAATTGCATAAGTTATGCAGGAGGAACTAAAGTTGGTTTTACATTTGATGAACATGGATCTGTAGCTACTCTCAACAGCCTAGGCAGGTTTATCCTCAAATTTTGAATAAAAAATCAAGTATTAGGTATTTATGCAGTTTTTAAGAAGTAGTGCAAAATACGAGGTTCATTGTGTAAGTTATACATGCGAAGGAAAATTACGCCAGTCATACTTTTATTTTCACCTTATTACAGAGCTGGCCAACAAACTACAATTATTTCTCAATTTTTTCCTACACGTTGGTAATTTCTGAAATGTGGTCCCTTCATTTTCTCATCTAACCGTTGGGTCTGCCTGCCTACTTGGGGGTGTGAGCTGGAACCGCCAAACCAAACCAAACCTGTCGGTTTGGTTCGGTTTTTATTTTATTTTTTATGATCAAACCGAACCAAAATAAATGTCATTATTTCATTTTTTGTCCGTTTCAAAATAATTATCTTTTTTCAAAACTTTTATTTTTAGAAAAACATTTTTACCACTTTATCCTTATTTTTTCTATCTACTTTAATTATGATTACATGCACAAGGGTTTTAAAAAAAACCCACACATTACAATAATATTTATAATGCATTTTTCTTAAATGATGACGATTATTTAGAAAGGCGAGAGTATTATATAACCTTTGTAAACTACTATGTTGGATCATGTACTATACATATGTTGGCGCTTGATATATATATATATATGTGCTAGATGTTGTATCTGTGTTTATGACATGGTGTCAGTATGAGATTAGATCATTGCATACTCGAGATTAATGTATGCCAGAGATTTTGAAAGGGGTGAGTGAGACTAAATGACAAAAATAAACTAATAATTCATTCATTTCGTAAGAAACCAATAGTAAAATATTTAAATTAAAAAAAAAAGAGATTTGAAATGCAGCAATAATATTTTATTATTTTCTCAGTAATGACAACTTAGTTAATTTCTTTATGGAGGTTTTTGCTTCACAATAATGACTAGTTTAGAACCGCGAGCTGCAATAAAGTTTTCCATTATTTACACTAAATAAGATATCATACATATTTATTTAACTATATTTTATGCATAGGAATCGATCAATAAAAATATATATATGAAAAACAAACATACTGATTCGTCTATAAAACTCGAATTATCCCACATATTATTATCCATTACTCAAATCCTCCCACATAATTCTACAATGAATTGCCTTGGAGATAGCAACACTAAATCCGTAGTAAACATAAATTTTAAGCGTTAACTTGCTTTGGTGTAGAAATGTTGTCTGGGCGAATTAGCAGATTTTAAGTACATCTATAAATAAAAGAGAATAATAAATATACACCTTATAACAAATATGAAATGTTGTGCTCAATGTAATACTTAATTAGGAGGCTACGACCAGGATATCAAGTACGATAACTTACTCCGTAGTGCATCATTATGATTTATGATGCCAAGCAAGATGTTACTTATGCTTGCTCTCCCACATTTTACGTGAATAAGAGTACTAGGGATTATTCAATAATTAAGTTATAATCTATTTAATCAAACAAACCTTTTCCTTATAAAAGTAATGAAAAACTGACATTGAGACTCACTTTTAGGGGTGTAAGTGGTTCGGTTTGATTTGGTTTATGCCAAAACCACAAATCAAACCACCTTCTAGCGGTTCCAAAAATCTCAAACCGAACCGAACCGAACCACTCGGTTTGGTTTGGTTTGGTTCGGTTTTGTGGTTTATATAAATTATTTTTAATGAAATTAACCAACATTAAAAATAACAATAAAAATAATATTTTAATTTGGAATTAACATCAAAATTATGAAATAATCTACTAACAACAAATTATCATAAATAAAACAATACAAATTCTAAAATAAACACAAAAAATGGAATAAATAATAGTTCTCCAATAATCAAGATTTTGTTTGGTTTAGTATACGTCTATTTATATATATATATATATATATATATATAATGAATAAATCAAAGGTTCAAAATTGTTAATAAATGTAATATAATATATATTATATAATAAATAAGTAAAAATATATAGGGTGGTTTGATTCGGTTCGATATAAAAAACCGTGAACCGAATCGAACCGCGTGGTTTTTCAATTTTTGAAACCGAAACCGAACCGTCTTCGACCAAAACGAACCAAACCAACTGGTTTAGTTTGGTTTGGTTCGGTTCGGTGGTTCGGTGGTTCCGATTTACACCCCTACTCACTTTCACAGTTTGGCGCTTAAACAAAAGATGCAAAAATCTATAATAAAAAATCAAAGCACAATACATGAATTCCATATGTACAACAAAGATTATGAAAGGAAGAAATCTTGGAAATCAACCTTGGCATAGTTATACGACCCACGCGAGATAAAAGCCGTTAAAACTGGTTCGGCAAACCAGTCGAGCCAATGCGAGCTCACCGGACAAAACATCGTAGAACAACTGAGTCGAGGTAAGGAGCAAACGAGATCCGTGGTCCTCAACCCCTTCGGCCTCGGATACAGAAATCCACAGCACTCAGGCCACTCGGCTTCGACAAACAGTCAATGATCACCAGGCCTGACAAGAAGCTTCCCAAGGCCCGCTGAAACCGCCACACGCAATCACCAACTCTCTGACAGCGTCCAACCCACTCATTCCTGATAAAGTCTGCAGCACATTTAATGCCCGCCGCAACCTGTTCCCCTATCAAAAGCCGCCACCTCACAAGGTAAATCAGGTATAAATAAGGGACATTCCTTACTGTTAGAAGGCAAGTCATTTTTCAGATATCCAAACTCACTTATCAAACCCTTTTATCTGAACAACCAATATTAAGGCTTAGTTATTATCTACTCCACCGGAAATCTTACTCTCACCGGAGGGTTCTAGTCGGGATTCCCCGACTCCTTAACGACGTCTTTATTTGTTTTGTGCAGGTAACTACGCACGGACGAGCCAATTGAGACCGAGCCACCTTTGCTTCTCACGTGGACAAAACGACAAGGTCACCACGAATTTTGCATGATCAGACTATATTGATATCTTTAAAGTGAAATATCACAACATTCTAGCACAAAAAAACATGTAGTATACAGATTTCCAAAGCACATATAACACAAACAAAATCTAAATTTAACTCATTGCTGGAACTTGCATTGCTAATGTTATGGTCATTGTCCATTAACAACCTTTAAAATGGCCATTCTCCATTCCCGCCAATTACCGCGACCTCATGTGTACCTCTATCACCACCAACTCCCATACCGAAATCATAAATATTGACGACAAATGCACACCCATTTCATATCTCTTATTCTCTTTCTCAAAAATAATAATTTAAAATTAAAAAAAGAAAAAGAAAAAAAAAGTTAAATCTCTAGATCTAACGAAACGTAGAATTGAAGAAAACAGGAACAAAAAAAGAATTTGATGGACAAAAAGAACTCCTATTTCAAGATCTTTTGTTCTTTCCCATTTTATTTTCCTATTTTGCTTTTGGTTTTGTGTATTGGAATTATGACGATATGAGAGAGAGAGAGAGAGAGAGAGAGCTCACCTTTGGGTGTATGGTTTGCCATCGATGTTGTTGATTAGAGCTTTTCATTATAGTTGTTCTTCAATTTATAATGTATGCTTTTAGTCATTTATCATAACGTATCCTATACATTTGTCTTTTTTGTTGGTTATTTTTAAATCTTTTTTTTTAATACCAAACATGAATTCATTCATTTTTATCTGTGTGTAAATTGAAAACAATTCAAACTTACTATCTTAGATAAACACATTGTTGTTGGAGACTTTGCTTATGTCGTTTCTGGAATTTATGACTCTTAAAAAAAATTGTGTTGGAGAATCAAACTCTCAACCCCAAAATATATAATTGTATTAAAAAATACAAAATTCCACCAAAGTATCTATGAAGTCTCACTTTGCCACACCCAACCCAAGTTTGTATCATTTTCATATCATTTTATAATTTTTTTTTCTAGTTTACCCCCTAGTCACGATGAAGGTTACTAATCTGACATTAAGGTGCACATGAGATTTCATGTGTAGGGCATTTTGGTCAATTTCTGACAACGCTTTCTCTGCTTTTATTACCCAAAGAAAAACTTATTTTTCTTCTTCTCCAACAACTCTTTCTCTACTTCTTCTCCATCAATGACCTCTTATGTAAATTTTAATTGAGATAAAACCCAAGATTGTATAAATCTTTTATTCAAAATTTTATATTGAAAAAAAGATAAAAATAGAACAAAATCATATCAGATATCAGAGCGATATAACTGAAGATCAGATAATCACAATCAGATGTTAAGGCCACCACGAATAAGAATCCATAAAAAATTAAAGCTGCCACAGCCCCCTGACATTTCTCCCTTTCTCTCTCGTACAACACAATACACAAGCATACACCATGAATTTCAAAACACGTATTTGAACCAATCACAAATGTATACGACAAAGATGAGGCACACCATGGTTCAATCCGTCTTCATCGTCCTTAGCTTCAACCCTAATAAATTTCTCATCGGCATCGTTGATATTGTTTATGGTTTGATTGGACCAAATTATCGATCTTAAACATTGTTCGCCACCGTGTCTATCACTACGATTACCAGACATGACATCATCATCACTAAATTTGACATGGAATATGGAAATGCTACAAAATTACGTTGGGGGCCAAAGTGGATTTGGTGGATACTTAGGGGGAAATTTGTATTTTGAACTACTTTTGATGGGGCCAAAATATGATCAGCTCTCAAAATTACACAATAAATCTCACATTGCATCCAAACCTATGAATTGTCTCACTTCCATACCTTATTTTTCTATTTGTCTCATTTTGCCCCCTTCTGTCTATGTGTGTTAAAAATAGTAACGGAAAATTGTATGTGCATATCACATGAAGATTATTTTGATAATTTCTCTTGGGGTGCAAAATGAGATTTGGTTATAACTTCAATATTTAGTTACCCATTTAGTATTTAAAATATGCTTTTAAATAAAAATAATAAATAATTGTTTCAATAATCCAAAAATAATTATATGGCCAATTTACAACCCCCCCCCCCGCAAAGTATCCACCAAATCACATAATGCATCCTAACCTAAGGTTTGTCCCATAATGGTATGTGATGCTACATTTTTTTCCATTATCCACCCTACCTTTAACGGACGTTAGAAAATTCACTTAAAATAGCACGTGATCTTCCACGTGCGGGGCAAAAATGACGTTTTCCTTATCTGGTTAAAGAATAAATGTATTAAAAGAAAAAAATCCTAATCTCACATCCTCTCATTCTCTCATCTCCTGGTGCAATCTCATCTTTGGCTCTATCGTAATAACCGTCATCTCCAACCCCACCATATATAGAAGCTGCCATCTCCAGCCTAAGCCCTTCCCACTCCAGTCACTCCTATCACAACTCTGGTGCTTACCCCTTTCGATTTTAGCCAAATTTCATCTTCGATCTCCCGCATTCTATCCCCTGCAAAAGTCGCGTCTGAAGTAGCAATCAGAGGCTATATAGTATACTTACTAAAACCCTTATAAAAACATGAGATTAACAGAAAACCAATAACTCATATTATCGAATTCATCAGAAAGAGAAACGGGCATGAATTAAGAGAAATAGTAAGGGGTTTTATTAAAATACTCTTCAATTTTGCTGGAGAAAATTGGGCATACGACCGGCTTGCATATGACTTAAAACAAAGTATCGAAATTGAGAGGATGCTGAAGAAGTTATGGTTCTAAATGATTTCAACCTCAAAGCAACTGTCATGGTGGTTGGGTTGAATTATTGAAAGAATTATGAGAGAAAAAATAAAGTTAAGTTAAGTCATGTAAGAGGATGAAAGGGGAAATGAGAAATTGATTGATTTCAGTGGTGGTTGGGTTTCATCGGAGAAGGTGAGTGGATCCAATTTCATACAAGAATCGGAGATGAAACGGGTATTTATGGGTAAAAGTTTTTCATATCTTTTGTTTGCGTACTTTGTTTTCATCATTAAGATAAAAAAAAATTGATAATGAAATCAAACATGTATCTATCTTTTGCGTTAAGGGAGAAATTTAAGAGAGAAATTTGGAGGGAGTGGACAAAACCCAGTTCGAGTTCTGAGTTAATTTTTGTTTTGGGGACGACTAAAGACCGGAAATCATAGTGAGTCTTTTTTCTAGATTTTCTTTCAACAAGAAAAAAAGGAATGGTGGACCCCCCACTTCATTTTTTTAAAACATTTTAACTTTACACACACATTTATATAATTTTTTAAGAAAATTATATTTTATTTCTTAATTTTATTAGGCTAAAATACATTTAGCACCCCCAAAGTTTACACCAAATTCATAATATTTCCATCGAGTTAACATCCACAAGGAAATGTCAAATTAACGTGACTTTTCTAACGGCTGTGGTTATGGTGAAAAATAGGAAGAAAAAAAAACGTTAAATGCTATTATGAGACAAGCCTTAGGATTGGGGTCCACAATTTGGTTTGGTGGATACTTTTGAGGGGAATTGTAATTTGACATAATTATAAGGAAAATGTTATCCTTATAATTAATTATATTACTTTCCTTACAACTAAGTTTTGAAGTGTAAAGTTGTTTTTGACAAAGACATTTTTGTTCTTTTTCGAGGCTTAGTTGTAAGGAAAATTATAAAATTAGTTATAAGGCTAGCAACGTTGTTATTATAATTTTTCTAATATTTAAATTAAAAATTAAAAAATTTCATTACTCTTAAAAATGACATTTATAATTAATTTAATTTATTTTCTTATCATTAGCTTTCTTCCATCAACCTCATCATTCATAGACCCACCACCATTATCACCTCAAATAACACCATTAACCAAAAAATCAAATTTTGATTTTATTTTATTTTTTGTCTAATTTTTTACTCATTCGTTCAAATTAACCTATATGCAAAACTCGTCATTTATAGACCCACCACCACTACAACCTTAAATTTCACTATTTACAAATACAAATTAATTTTTTTGAATTTTCAAATTTGAAGATTGAAACTCAAACCCATATGAAGATTTGAAAAAATTGATGATTTGGAAATCTAGCAATGTCATATTCCACCTAAACCACCATTGTCATGCTTATAATCACCCCCAAACACCATTTCTAATCACCACCACCAGCATCCTTGCAATCGCCGTCATCGCCATCACTAATCACCACCACACAAAAAACACGTTCACCTTGTTTTGCTAAAACGGAAAAATAAAATATCTTTAGCTTTCGTTAAATCACCGTTAAAATTGGATGACAGTTATGGATAGTGACGAAATTGCATATATCTTTAAAAGTATAATAACAATTTCGTTCGAAACATAGTATAGTGGCAAAATGTAACAATTAATTAAAGTACAGTGGCAAAATTAACAATTTTTCCCTCAAAGAGTTAATTTTTTATATGATTTGATTCCTTTTTAAATTCTTTACTCCTTCCTTCAAAATAACTAATTTGCAAAACTCATCATTTATAGACACATCACCACACAATTTTGAATTTCACTTTTATTCAAACTCAAATTTATTTTTTTGAATTTTCAAATATTCAAATTGAAACCAAAAGCCATGTGAATATTTGAAAATATAATGGCTTGAAAATCTCACAATGTTGTATTTCATCTAAACCACCACTGTCATCCCTACAATTGCCGCTACCGCCACCCCTAACACCACTATCCCTACAGTCGTCAGTATTACTATCATCACCACCAAGAAATGCATTTACCTCACCTTGTTCAAATGGAGACATATAATCTTTTAGCTTCCGATTAGAATATTGACTGTATTAGGGTAAACAGTAAATATCCTTGTTTTATTTATGATAATTTACTTTTAAAATGTTAGTACACTTTTTAATATTTGATGTTATTTACAAATTAAAATCGTATTTGCCTAATTTTTATAGTTATAAATATACTCCCTCCGTCCCTAAATTATCGTCCTCCTTTTCTTTTTCGTCTGTCCCAAAATAATTGTCTAGTTTGAAACTTACCTTTTTAGAACATCATTTTTACCACGTTACCCTTACTTTTTGACTCTACTTTAATTATGGGTCACATACACATGGGTTTTAAAGGAAACTACACATTAAACAAATATAAATAATCAAGTCAATTGTGTTTTTCTTAAATTGTGCGCCGAGTCAACTAAGATAATTATTTAGGGACGGAGGGAGTAGTATTTATTTATTCTTTAAGATTGGAAAGGACATTGACTTTGCCCCCAACTCTTACTATCATTTTTATTTATTTAATGTTCATTAAGTTGATTAAATATTTTTTATTTAAACCACAAAACCAAGTGGTTCTGTTTGAAAATTTGGGAAACAGTGTGGTTCACTGGGTTGTTTCTTGATTTTGAGATAAATCAAATCAAATCGAAGCCGGCTAGGGACCCTCATCTCTATCAGTCTATCACCTTTGGGTTAGCCGACTATTGCTCTTGTTCTGGGCTGCTGTTAATGGACCCACAAAGATAGCCACCACATTTTCACCTTTGGGTCTGCCTACTACGGCTGCTGTTTTGTGCTGCCGGTTATGGACCCACGTCGATAACCAGGTCCACCATATTTTCATTACTTGTAACTTTTCTAATATGACATCTCAACTCACGACCTGTTTGTTGTAACTTTTCAAATGAGACGATACATTATTTCCTGCACCAAAAGTTGATGTTCATGCACCTTTAGTAATTGTACACTTGTACCACTACTTTTTTGGAAAATACTAAAATAGTAATATTAGAACAACTTTTTTTTTTTCTTCTAAAGGGACATGGAAAGGGATCGAACTTGAGACATCATATTTGGTGAAGCTCCATATCTATCACTGGACCACCCCCTTAAGGACAATATTAGAACAACATAACTCGTCAACATACTTGTGTACGTCAAGGCTCAAGGTGTTGTACACTACTTTCTCCGTTCCAAAATTATCGTCTCGGTTGATTTAGCACACGATTTTAAAAAATACATTTAACTGAATTATTAATATTGGAATATGAGTGATAACCGAGTCGATACCTTATGGAGAAAATATAACTCCAAAAGTCTATGATAATTTTTTTAGCCGCTACACTAAATTTTTGAAAGAAAAATGACGAAAATACCCTTAATGAAGGAAAGACGTGCAGAAAATATCACAGTTCAAATTTGTGTGTCGCTTTGCATATGTCACTGTCCAAACTTTAGACGTCCAAAGGAAAAAATTTGCGTTGCTCAAAAGTTTAGACGTCGTAATGCAAAAGTCACTTCCCAAATTTTGAGCAGCGCAAAGGAAAAAATTGGGCGCCGCAAGGAAAAAAAATTAGGAGTCACTAAAAACTTGGGCATCGTTTGACTTTACGTAATGCAAAATGTACTTTAAATGTTAAAAATGTATCGTTTCTCTTTCCTCATTAATGTCTTTCTCTATCTTTGTATCTTTCTCTCTCATTTCCTCATTAATACTCCCATGCCCCTTCCCACTCCCCACACTTTGAATCTCCACAAATCCATCATTTCCCATATAACTCTCTCATCTCATTAAATTCTTCAATTCTCTCTCATCTCCTCACTTTGAATAATTCACAATAATCACTCTTTCCTTTTCGTTCATTTTAATTCAATATCAAAGTTGTTCTTCATTTCTCTTCATCAAAACACTCAACAATTCCTTTTTGAAGGCAAATTGGAGACAACGGCGCCCAAATTATAGGTAACGACGCCCATATCATAAGCAACGATGCTCACAAGGTTTTAACTCAATTCCTTTTTGAAGCCTGCTTCTCTAACTTTTAAGGCTGCATATTGTCTAAAAATTAGTTTTAAGACAATTTGATTGAAGTTCATGATTTTCATCTTTGACTGCTATCAAAGCCAAAGGCAATGGCCCTGAAAGAATACAGACATAAGACTCCATCGATTGCAATTTGTGAAGCATCTTTAGCATTTGGCATCTCTGTTATTCTATAAAATTGTCCAAGGAGTCTAAGGAGGTGAAATGACGATGTACTGTAAAGGTTGAATTTAACAAAAATGGCTATGAAATTTTGAACGAAGGACGGTAAAAGGAGAAATGACATTTAAGGAAGAATTTAATGAAATTTGACTTATATGATTGAAAACAAAAATGGAGCAATGTAGCAGTTACAATTTCAGAAAAAGAGGATCGGTCCGTAATTTTTCCTTGGAGTATTGTGTGGTTTATTTTAAAACTCATAAATATCTTACCCAAAATTAAAGAAAGAATAAAAAGTAAGGGTAAAATGATAAAAGTGATGTCTTAAAAAAGAACCTTTTAAAGAAGATAATTATTTTGGAACGAATGAAAAATGAAAGCAAGATAATAATTTTGGGACGGAGGGAGTATAATTTAATAATGCATAAGTAGTGTTATATAATACTCCATCCATTTCAACCAAAGAATCTATTATAGTACTATTTTGTGATGTTGCATTTAAGAGTTCACTTTCAAAAATATGTTTATAATTTCTATAACATTTCATCTTTATTATCCACTTACGTTATAAACATATTATTTGTTTTTAACCATTTTTATTATTATTACTAATTTTAATAGTATTAATATATATTCTTAATAATTAGAATTCTCATTTAGAAATTCTTCGGATGAACGGAAGAGCAGTCCAGTGCATGACGTAAACCAAATCATTACATGGATGTTGTTGCTCAGGCGTTTTCTTTTTTTAAATGAAAGGTGTAAGCTTTCATAAAGGATAGTGGCATGTCTTTAAAATCGAAAAACTATCCAATTTCTATCAAACTTCGGTACTAAACTCTGACATTAAAAGACAAAAACTTATATAAGACAATCTTATGAATATTTTTTGTAAAATAAATTATTTTTATATGATTTACCATGCGTTGGACGGTTAAGCTGTAATAGAATAAAACTCCGTCTTACTAATTAAGATACATAAAATCGTTTTGGAGGAAACTTACTCACACTAAAAAGGAGGGGGAAGAGAGGAAGGGAGATAGAGAGGGTAGGAGGGGGGGAGTATTAATCATTCTCTTTCTAATAAAGCAGCTAAATTACCTCAGTTCTATGGTCAGATAAGAGAAATTGAGAAGGAAACCCAATTTGTACAAAGATAGGTAGCATTCTATAATAAAAGCATACTAATTTTGTACCAAAAAACAATTTTCTCATTTAACAAATGATTTTTAAAAAAAATTATAACAAGAGGGGTATTTTTGTCTATAGGCTTGTCTAGCACAGCATTTCCCTCAAAACAAAGTCAATTTTTCTTGAAATAGTTAAACAACAAGGTAATGGTGCTTTCTTAGAACGCTCCATTTCAAAAAGTTTAACCAAACTCAAATTCTATACTTGTAAATCAAGAATGCTTGATATTTTTATATTTCTCCTACTTTTTCTTGAGTCAAATAATACTAAAATTCAATATTAAAAACCAACCTTTAAATCGCTATATTAAATACTACACTTTAAGACCAGAAGGCAGCAACAACCGAGGATCTTGCTTGGTTTTAAGTTTAAACAAAGATATAGGTTGCATAGGTAGAAAATGATATCCATGATAGATTGTAGACACAAACAAATGGTACTCGTCACTACTCACAGCCACATATATATAGACTTCGCTTAGACTTAGGGGTACCCAAAGTTGTTTTTCTTGGATGACCACTAGTACATAATAATAACCCAAGTACTGTAGATATAAGGATGTGAGAGGCCTGTGCCATATCAGCTAGCATTGACATGTGGCCCACACATGAACACATCAAAGTTCTTCACCCGGTCCCACAACTTAAAAACCTTCCTTTTACCTCTCCCACCCTGTCCCTGTCCCTGTCCTACATGAGTGGTAAAATGACTCTTTCC
Organism: Codonopsis lanceolata; assembly: GCA_013146195.2. Classification (NCBI taxonomy): domain Eukaryota; kingdom Viridiplantae; phylum Streptophyta; class Magnoliopsida; order Asterales; family Campanulaceae; genus Codonopsis; species Codonopsis lanceolata. Next base: position 72,835,506 of record CM028377.1, read on the forward strand.
ACCCTTGATCACCTTCCCAAGCCTACCACCAACAGAGACACCTCTTTCTAGTTCATCATCCTGATCCTGCAAGCAATCCTCCAATGTCGTAGCCACACAAGGAGAGAATTTCTTAACATTTTCATGTTCCACCAACTTGTCATAATACTCCTTATTCCTCTTTTCCAATCCATGAATCTGTCCTTGAAGATGCTCGATTCGTCGACTCATCATGCACACCCTATGATCCTCCTCCCTCATTTTCAACATGCACCTCGCCATCTCCCCGGCCTTCCTCTTCATGAACAAACACTCCCTTCCCAACCCTTTGTTTTCTTCCACCAATGCATTCGCTCTGTAACCCAACCTCGCGTTTTCGTTCAACAATATCAGCCTCTCCGACTCCAAAACCTCCAGCAAACTCCTCTGCAACTCTATCCTCCGTGTTGACTCCTTGTTCCGATCCTCTACTTGCGTTGTGTGCTCCTCTACCATGATGTCGTATTCCACGTTCTTCATCACTAGCTCCACGATGATTTTATCAGCAGCATCACATTCACGGTCATGGTTAGGAAACGGAAGTTGGTAGGAGAGCGAGCTCTCTGCATCGGAATAATCAATATTAACTTCTTCCTTTTGTTGTTGTTCGTCGACATCCCAATCACCACGAGTACTGAGGGAAAATGATGAGTTACAGGATTGATGATCACAAGGTTGTTGCTTGGTTATTGTTTGGGAGTAACGGTTGGCCAAAACGAGGTAACGGTTAAAGAGGTCATGAAGTAAGGCAAGGAGCTGAGGGCGTTTTAGGTAATATGCTTCAGCTCGTTCCGCAAAGGTGTCGGCCTTGTCTTCTTCTTCACCCGTGACCACCGTTTTCATCTTCTCCTCCATATCTGCAATTGCCCATACTATGCCATGTTAACACATTGCACTTAAATTAAATATATTTCAAAATTCAAAACAGCCAAATGGGTCCATTCTAAGTTTCCAAATTCCAACCGATCGAGAAATGGTCCACAACTCTATGTCAGCTAGCTCTTTCACAAAAGAAAAAGAAAATGAAAAAAAAGTAAAAAGGAAAAGCTATATAATTCAAATTTAAAACTCTGTTTGAGTGCGTCAAGCCTCACAAGATGTAAGGTCTCAATATTTTTAAAAAACACTTTATATGCATTAAGTAAGACATCCCGTAATGGAATAATAGAGTCTATTTTACAAAGAAAAGGGATGGGTTAAGTAGCCTAAGTAGGCAGTAGAAGGTAAAGACAAAAGAGCAGATGGAATAGTGTGAACTTGTGAAGCAAAACATATTGAGAAAAAAGGAAGCTGCTTTTTCTGAAACGAACGACTAATCAAATCAACATCAGTCTTCATACGGAATTTATTTAAATTTAAAAAAAAAAAACCTTCAAATTTAGAAAACACAATGAAGGGTCTGAGGAAGCAACAGTTTGACAGCTACGGAGGAGTACTCCTACATAAATACCGAAAGCGACTATTCAACCCTTAATATTCGGCAAGCTTTTATACCGATGAAACACTGCCTCCCTCCCTCCCTCATATTCAGATTCCCTTTCCAAAGCCCTCTCAGTCTCTTTCCCTCATGTGACTTCTGAGTTTTGAATACCCTCCTCCCTATTCACCATTTATCCTCCTAATCAATAAACAAATGGTGACTACTATCTCTATTCTCTATATCTCTTCCGCTCAAACAATTATCCTTTGGGAACAGTATTTATTTAAAGTAAAATGGATGAGCAAATACTCTTTTCTACTACTCCTGTTCCTGTTCCCGTTTCAGACTAAAAGTACCCGTTTAAAAGTCTAATTTTTTAAGAAAAATATATGATAATTTTGTAATTTATTAATTATAAAATGATATTTTTATTAATTTTTAAAAATTAACTCTTTATACTCCTAATTGACTATATTCTCAAAACGAATGGTGTATTTCATATAATCAAATTAACAAATTCATCATTCCGTTTTAAGCCATTTTAAAACATCTATCAAATACTCCCTATGTTTCCGGAAAAATAATCTTAATTTTATTGTAAAATGTTTCACTTAAAAAGTCCATTTTTAAAAATTAAAGCGTGAGTGTTATTTAATTAAAAATAAGCTACTAAAAGTGTTATTTTTTTCTTAAAAAATTTGACTTTCAAATAAAAACTCTTTGTCCAGAACATAGAAGTATTTATTATGAAGTTATTTACACAATTTTATCTTTAATTAATTTTTTAAAAAATACCCATTCTCCTACTTCCCTCTTTACTAAATTAATGTCGTTTTTGACTCAAAAGTCAAAACATCTACCTCGTCCTAGTAACTTTTTTATATACAAAATCCTAGTAACTTTTTTATATACAAAATACTTTTTTATAAATCCACTTTGAAACTTACCTTTTTAGAACATCACTTTTACCACTTTACCCTTACTTTTTCACTCTACTTTAATTATGAGCCACATATACATGGACATTAATGGAAACTACACATTAAACCAATATAAATAATCAAGTCAATTACTTTTTTTAAATAAGTACGACAATTATTTAGGGACGGAAGGAGTAATAAGTATGGACCTTAAAAGTCAAAATTAACAATAATTAAGAAAAAGAAGGATAGTGCTCCCTCCGTCCCTAAATTACCGTTCACTTTTCATTATTTTTTCATCCTACTTTAATTATGGATCACATAATATAAGCTTTAAAGGAAACTACACATTAAACTAATATAAATAATCAAGTCAATTATTTTTAATTAATCCAAACATTGAATCAACCAGGTCGATAATTTAAGAACAGATGGAGTAATATTTACAATAAAGTCGATTTTTTTACAATAAAGTCTATTTTTTTAAAGTCTAGTCAACTCGTTTTTTGACTTTAAGAAAAAGAATTGACTTGATTATTTATATTGGTTTAATGTGTATGTGGTTTCATGTAATGCCCATGTATATGTGGCTCAAAGTTGGACAATTATTTTGACAATTATTTAATTTTGGAGTAGACGGATGGAGTAATTTTAGTAATGGATGGAATTACCGAATTATTGTTACTCCCTGAATTCATAAATAACTTTCATAAAATTAGTTCAATATACTATAAATATTACTTCTTCCGTCCCATATAAAAATTTCTAATTTCTATTTTGAAATGTCCAACTAATATTCCTAAAACTTTCCATGTACAAATTTTATACCATTTTTCTAAATATACCATTTCATTTAATAGTAATATACTACTCACCATGTCCTTAAATTATTATCCTTTTTTCTTTTTTTGTTCATCCTAAGATAATTGTCCAATTTAAAACTTACATTTTTAGAACATCACTTTTCCACTTTCCCTTTATTTTTTCACTCTATTTTAATTATAAGTCACATCACATACACACGTGCTTTAAAAAAAATTCCACCTTACTTTAATTATGAGTCACATATACACGAGCTTTTAAAAGAAATTACATATTAAATTAATATAAATAATTAAGCCAATTTGTTTTTTTTTAATGGAGTGCATCGATCAAGTAGGACGATAATTTAAAAACAAAGAGTGTCGTTATAGCACGCCAGATAGAGAAGAGTTAAATGGATATTATCGTTATAACTCATCATTAATTATACTTTTTAATCCTTGTATTACGTGGGATGTACTATGGAGTATAATATGTAATACGTGCACGAGAAATTATCATTAAAGTTGGAAGAAAAATTACAAAATGATAAAAGTGTGATAGAAAAGGAAAAAAGAAAGATTGGACAATTATTTAGGAAGAAGACGTACCAGCAACGGCGAAAAGAAGCCAAGATGGCTTATCGAAGCTGCTACTGCTCCGACGTCGGCGTGATGCACCACCTCCTTTACCGCCATCAACCTTCATCTTTTCTCCGCCCACTCTGCAGCTAGCGCGTTGCCAAGCAAATTTATTGAATAAAATTGGAAAATATAGGAACGAGAAATGAAAGAAGAAAACGGAAGAGGTAATTACTATATAGTACTATATAAACTTGGGATCTTAACTGTTGTGTGTCGGCAGTCGGCAGTCGACACTAAAAACCTTGGGGCCCGGAGGTTAAATCAAATAAAGGTTGCGTTGAGCAGATAGATGGTTTTCTTTTTTAAATAAGAGAATGATAAAAAGAAGAATAGTTTGATAGAGTGAAAGTAAATTTTAAGAATATGTAGAGACAAAAATAAAATTAAAAATAAAATTGCATAAATGAAGTAATTAATTAAAAGACCGTACACGTACAATACGCGACCTACCTACCAATTCTATATTTGTCGAGAGAGAGAGAGAGAAGAAGAAGAAGATGGATATTAGGAGTTATGGCAGCAGTTGAGAATCAAACATGAGGGCCGGGTTTGCAGATCTCTCGAAGCGATAAATAGTTGTGTGTACGGTGTACCTTAATTAGCTTCACGGGGAAGGTAAAGCGTTAAATCCACCTCCGGAGATATATGTGTGCCGGTCGGAGTCCAAACGGACGGCAACCACAGACTCACACCTGCAAACTAAATTGAAAGGAAATGCGCGCGCGGGATACAATATGCTGTTTGTTCCTTATCTATATGAGTTGGAGTTGAGACTTGAGAGTGAGAGTTTCTTCCTTTATAATTTTGAAGTCAAAGGATTCAGTTTAGGTAGTAAATCACGTTATAGGCTGATTTGATTTTGACATATACGCACGTGACACGTCTCACACCCACACCATATTTCTACCCACCTAAATGTTTTCACAATATTACCCCTGTACTTGGAATTTTTTCATTAATTACCCTTGTACTTTAGATTTGCTTTATAAGTAGTTCAAACCATTTCTACTCACCATTCCTCCTTCTTATGAATAACGGAAAATATAGCTCTATTAATTAAATTTATGATACGAATAAAGGTACTCAGTATACAATTTCTTTGCCATCCAACTTCCATTGTTTGGAAAAGAGATTAACAACAACGTGATGGCAAGGGGTTACTATTTACTAATGACCGACGTTAGCGATTTAGCGGTGAGGGTAAAGGCTGAGATTGTAATTTTCAGTGCTGCTTGGATCTTAATCCAATTCAAATAATCCATGCTTGTCAGTTTCTTTAAAATACCGTTTATCAATTCAATTGGCAATGTTGAATTTTTCTATAGAGTAATGCAAGGGAAACAATTAATCCCAATGGGTTTTGGTAATTTAAAAACCCAGTGATGATTGGTGTGAGTAGTAGCGAAACCCTACTAGTCGTAAACATGTTACATCCATTCACCTAACGAATATGTTTTCTTCCGATTATAAAAGCAAGGGGTTTGACCAACAAAGTCGGCTCAAAAATTTTAAAAAATGGAAAATTAAGAAATTGTAGAGCAATTATAAATATGGGCGTTTGATCGGGGATAGCGGATCAAATATGACCCCAAAAAATAAAATAAAATCCACCAGATTAATAACAATATCCTCGTTCACGACGAATGGTGAGCATACATTGTACACTTTGAACCATCCATGAGAAGTCAAAGTATGGGGACGATCCATAAATAAATTCTAAATATAGGGACAATCTATATAATTTGTCCAAAAGTTTTAGACCATCTCTTTCCAAAAAAAAAAAATTTACTCTCTCCGTTTTCAAATACCTGTGTTTTTCTTCCCGTTCTAAAATAATAATTATTTTTTAGATTTTTTTAGGAAAACCTTTTAAACATTTCATCTCTACTTTTTTGTACATACTTTAATTATGATCATATACATAAAAGCATTAAAAGAAATCACACATTACACAAATATTTATAATACAATCAATTGCTTTTCTTAAATTGTAAGTCGGGTCAAATATAACAATAATTTAGAAACGGAAGGGGTATTGTTTGACTTGGTATACAAATTAAGAGAAGATAATCAACTTTACTATAATCTCCTCATTCTCAATTGATTATCTTGTTTAACCCGACATACATATTTAAGATTATTTTTTGCTTTATTGTAATTATTATGATAATGTGTATTTTTTAAGGAATATTTACATGAGCGCGGGGGCATCATTTTAAGTGTGAATTCAATTAAGAGTAAAATGTTAAATATTACTTTCAAGAAGTAAATAATTGTAAAGTGGACAATTTTTTTGAATCTGTCTTAAAAAGAAAATGATGTCTCCGGGGAGTAAATATTTAGATAGTTTGTATTTTCCAAAGATACCCTTTGAAAGCGAGACCATCAATTAAATAAAGATCAAATCAAAAATAAAATTGTAAAGATAACTTTTTTTTAAAAAGATTATAAAGTGTAATATTTTTATTGACAGACCTAAAAAAGAAAGAAAGACTTTATGATTATGGCAATTGCATTGGGTGTCATTGTACACCCGTTTATGATTATCCCTAAACTTAGGTCCGCTTGTTTTTTGGAAAATGATTTTTATAAAATAATTTTTAGAAAATAAAAATATTTATTTTCAGATATTTGGTAAATTTTATTAAAATGTCGTAAAATATTTTTGGGTATTTAACAAAGGCACGGAAAATGTTACGGAAAGTAATATATGAATAAATATAAAATATATATTCTAATATTAATGCACATATTGAATATAAAATAATATTGAACTTTAAGTAATTTTTCTTTAGTAATCATCAATTTATCATTAATAGTGTCAAATCAATAAGGTAAATCTTTTTTCAATCTCACAAATACAAATTAAAAAATTAATAATTGATATGAAAAAAAAAGAAAAAAAGAAAATGGATAATGTTTGGGACGTCCCTAAATAATATAGTTGATACTAATTTTACGACGTAGTGAGTATTTATTAATAATGTGCACAAACTTCATTTATATTACTCAACAATTTATTTGTTGAGTAAAATATTATGCGTGTATGTAAATATGTAACTGTGGAAGGTGGTAAGGGGGTGCTCAAATATTTAAAAAATGACTTACGAATCCATAAATCATTTTCTTGAAGAAAAAACTTCATTTTTTGTTATTTCGAAAAAACTTTTACGTTAATTATATTTTCTTAAGGTTACCAAACACCAAAAAAATAAAAAATAAAAACGTTTTTTTCAAAAGTCATTATCGAAAAAAGACTTTACTTGTGCTTAGATCAAAGTACATCATTTTCGGTCACAATTAGTCTTTTGCGTAGATGCTGTTATAAAATATTTGTTGAATAGCTGTGTGATAAGTGTATAATACTATAATTAATTATTAATAAAAAAATATTCAAATATAACGGATTAAATTTAAAAAATGACACCACTACCATTTCGTTACTAGAAACATTCCAAACGCACTTCCTATTTACGCAAACCAAACAGCTTTTGCCCATGCTGGTATGGGTCGGGTCAGATTGCCTTTGTTTGAGGCAATTATATAAATAAAAAGTAAAAACATCATTTAGTTTTGGATTCAAACATATTTAATATTTTACAAAACTGGCGTTACTATCTACTCCTTCCATTCCCGAATGTTTCATCTTTCATCTTTGACTTTCTCCAAAATTTAAAAAAAAATAAAAAAACCTCCCTCGTCCCTAAATCATTGTCACATTTAATAAGACACATATTTTAAGAAAACAATTGACTTGATTTATAATATTTGTATAAATATATATTTTCTTTTAAAGTATATAATTAAAATAGGAAAAAAAAAGTAATGATATAGTAGTAAAAATGTTTTCTTAAAAAAGAAACTTTACAAACAAGACAATTTTTTGGAGATAAACCAAAAACGTGATTGGAATAATAATTTAAGGATGAAGGGAGTATAAGATCTAGGGAAAAGTACCAAAAAGTCTCACTAAAAAAATTCTTATATCTAAAAAGTCTCAAAAATACTCGTTCTATCTAAAAGTCTCAAAATTAAACTCTTAATACCAAAAAGTTCAAAACTTAATGATTCTACTAACATTGTTAGAGTATGAGGTTTTATTGGAAAAGAAACTTATTTTTAACTTCACTTATTTTAATGATTCAATATTTTAGATAAAATAATAATAATAATATTATTAATAATAAAAAAATAACAACAACAAAAACAAATTACTTACTTTTAATAATAACAATAACATAAAAGAACCTTCTATTAATATGATTATTGTTATTAATAATAATATTATTATTATTATTATTTAATTAAATTAATAATATTATTATTATTGTTATTATCACTACTATTGCTACTAATATTCCTACCACAATTTTATAAAAGTGTAAAGATTAACTTTTTGAATTTTTAGTATGAAAAGATTACTTTTAGATTATATGGATTGAATAATTATTTTGGGATCATATGGAAAATAAAATTTTAAAATAGACTTTTGGTATTTAATATTAATAATGTTAATGCAAATAGTAATATTACTATTATACTATTTAAGAACGGACAAAAAATAAAAGATGGATGATAATTTGAAAACAAAAGAAATACTCCCTCCGTCCCTAAATAATTGTCCTGGTTGACCCGACGCACAGTTTAAGAAAAAACAATTGACTTGATTATTTATATTGGTTTAATGTGTAGTTTCATTTAAAACACATGTGTATGTGGCCCATAATTAAAGTAGGGTGAAAAAGTAAGGGTAAAGTGGTAAAAATGATGTTCTAAAAAGGTAAATTTTAAAGTGGACAATTATTTTGGGACAGACGAAAAAAGAAAGGAGGACGATAATTTAAGGACGGAGGGAGTATTATTTATCCCTACCTAACTACCAAACATCCTCGTTGAGAATTGTTGACAAAGTGTAAGTACAATTAGTGCATAGAGGAATTATGTAATTTTCCCTTTACTACTTTATTAAGTACTCTCTCCAATCCTTTAGAATCAGTCCTCTTTCAGGGCCGCCCTGAGCATAGGCTCACTAGGCGGCTGCCTAGGGCCCCTGATTTTTTACATCAGAAAAGGTCCCCTAATCTCACTTTCGACTTAATATATAAATAATAATTTGATATGAATGATTATTTTGTTAATTAATCAATAGTTTAGTTTTTAGATTTTGTTTACTCTCTTCATCCCAAAATTATTGTTATGTTTTCATTTTTTTGCATGCCCCAATTTTTTGTCTAATTTAAAAGTTTCCTTTTTAGGATAACACTTTTACCATTCGGTTCTTAATTGTTCCTCCTACTTTAATTATGAGTCACATGAATATGAGTTTTAAGGAAAATTATACATCATACCAATATCAATAATTAAGTCAATTATTTTTCATTAATCTGCGTGTCGGATCAAACAAGACAATTTTGAGACAGATGGAGTGTTTTTTTATTGTGAATAATTTTGTGTTTAAATATTTATTAGTTAGTGTGTCTATGTAAGTGTGTTATTGTTTATTGATTTCATTTTTTTTAGATACTTAACGTTTTGTTAGCTCTTAAAAAAATTAAAAATATGGATTTGAGAAATAAAAAAGCAAAACGAAAAATAATTGATATGGTATCGAACCAAAACTTTTAATATTTTAACATGTATATGGTTGAGGCCTCATTTATTGAGTTTGCCTAGGGCCCTCAAAATCTCGGGGCCGGCACTGTCCTCTTTTCCTTGTTTATTACACCATCCATTTTTGGTAAACAGTCCCTTTTGAACATTAATTTTTTTAAAAATTGACAATTTTAATAATCTATTAATAATAAAATGATATTTTTATGCATTAATTTTTAAAAGTTGATTATTTCTAAAAATTAAGGGAGTATTTTACTTTTGATTTGACTCTCACTTTAACGGATGATTTGACTCTCACTTGTGTATTATTACGGATGATTTGACTCTCACTTGTGTATTATTAGAAAATTTGCAATATCTTAATATTATAGCATATAAAATTATCTTTTTTTATTATTTGTGTTTTTCAGATTATGACAATCTTTTGAGAATGGAGAGAGTGCATTTTTATTCATATAGTTGTCCTCATTTTTTTTCTTTAGCTAATCTTTGTACTTGAAATTATTATTAACTGGCCATTTGTGCTATTTGGTTCCTTACCTTTCATCCGTTTGAATCGATTATTTTCTTAAAAAAATACTACCTTCGTTCCAGATAAGGCATCTCCGTTCGAAAGTTAAATTTTTTAATAAAATGATATTTTTAGTAACTCATTAGTAATAAAATAACAATTTTATGTCTTAATTTTTGAAAATAGATTTTTAAAGTAAAGCATCCTAAAATAGAACAGTGAACTGTGTGCACGAAACGAATGAAGTATTATTTTTGTTTCAAATATGCACACGTAGATATCAAATACTCTTTTCATTCTACGCAAAAAAAAATAAAAAAAATCTATACTTAAAAGCTTAATATCCAAGGATTATGTTAGTATTATTGAAGTTTTTCATTGTTGTAGACAAGCTGATGCTTATACTATAGGCGGATGATAAAGTTGAAATGTTATATATATGATATGCATAATTTTTTGAAGAGTAAATTTTGTTATCTACTGACGGTGTAGAATATTTTTTACACAAACGATCCTTGAAAATTTAGTTTTATTGAAGTTTTTCATTGTTATAGCACATTGCACAAAGTAGGTGATGTCCGTAGCGTATTTTCAGTTCATTAAAGGTATCGTAGTCTTTTTACTCCCAAAAGTGATTTTTTTCGATTGAAAAAAAAAAACAAAACTGGAAGGATCATAAATTTGAAAAAGGGGACTAGCTCGCAATTTCTTCTAAATTATTATAGCATAAGCGGGCCACCAAACCAACCAACCCAAACTAGGCCAGTATCGACTTCGCAGATGTGGTCCAATCGAAAGCCCATATGCATCTTCCTTATTCACAATATTGTGAAATCAATTTGTTCTTTCAAATCTCAATAGATTTAACGTTACACATTTTGTTTGCGAAAGAGAATATATTTCATCATTAAATTCTAAGAGAAATTGTAAGTTGGTCCGCTTTCCCAACTCTTTATTTGTTTATAAAATGCCCGGAGAAGAGAGAGAACGAGAGCATGTCGCATGGATGAAGAGCGAAGAGTGTAGGAAGGTAGTGTGGTCAGGGTCGGCCCTGGGTAGGCGCAAAGTGATCGATTACACAGGACCTCCATTTTTTTAGGGCCCCCAATCTGATAATACGTCACTGTATATTATATGTATAGCTCAACCCAAACAACTAGTTACATGTTTAACTAGTTACCTATTAAACCTTTATAGTTATTATGGATACTAGTGTGTAACCCGTGCTCCCGCATGGGTAGGTTTTTATTTTTTCTCTCATTAAATTTATAAATATATGGTACATTCTTATTTTGTTAAATAATAGTATATGATATAAATGTACGTATGATATGGTATTCCAATGTTATTTAATTATAAATTGAATTACAAAAATCTTGCAAATTTGTGTGTGTGTGTGTGTGTGTATATATATATATATATATATTATAAAGTTGGTGAGGAACACTATACTTGCGTTACCTTACCCTCTTTTGTTAAATCTCAATTGTGAGGGTATGACTCTTGATTTCATGAAGACTTTTTGTATTTTAGTCATTAACTAATAATAATACTTAATAATAATTAATATAATAAGAGGTATTGTGATATAAGTGTATATATATTAGCATAACCCTCTTTTGTTAAATCTCAATTGTGAGGGTATGACTCTTGATTTTATAAAGACTTTTTGTATTCTAGTAATTAACTAATAATAATACTTAATAATAATTAATATAATAAGAGGTATTATGATATAAGTGTATATATATTAGCATAAGCCTTTTAATTAAAGGATTTTTCACAACAACCTTTGCTAAAAACTATAGTTAATTGAATCAAGAATTTGAAGACTTCGATATTATGTATTTAAGTTGACAAAAATCAATGTCAATAGATGGGGGAAGGGCCTTGTGCTAATATTGATCTCTAAATTTGAGCATGTTATTGATATATGCATGAGCTCATGAGTGATTGAACATCTCTCCATTTGGTCAATTAAGAAATTGTAACTGATTATGTTTATTTTATTATAATTATTATTAATACTCAAATAAAAAGTAAATGATTGTTATAATATAATTACATGACTTGGTTAAGAGAATTCTTATGATTTCCTTTTAAATGGTACATATTCAATACTCTAATAAATGAAATTGATGGTCATTTTAATGTCACATTAATAACATAATTATAACAAAATTATTGTTTCTCTTTCTCTCATCCTCCTCCCTCTAAAGACGCATTTCATTTTCACAGTTTATGTTTTTCTATTAATGGCAGTTTTGAGTCTGTATTCTATGCCTTTAGAAATCCTATTTTATATTCGTTTTTTTAATTTTGTTCAATCGCCGATTCTACCTCTACACACGGTTGTTAAAGACCCATGGAGAAGCTCATTATAGTACTTGTATGCTTTTAGTCGGAATCTTATTAAAAATGAGAGCATATGGATTGGTTTGGATTAATATGGAATTACTACCCCACGCAAAAAGGAAGATAAAATCAAGTATACTTGTTATTTTATGCGTTAATATTTATATAAAATAAATACTTTTGATAATATTGCTTGTAAGTAAAAGAATTTAAACAAATATGTAGAAATTTTAATTTATTAAAAGTATTTTTATACACAATAAATCAAACGCAAGAAATTCGATACCAAAAATAAATAAAATGCTAAAATCAAGAGCAAAACAATAACCAATTTATATGCGGCCAAAATGATTAATATCTTCTACTATTAGTGATTGTGAGATTGTTATGATGATCAATCACAAAGAAAATGGGTAAATATGACATTGCATATTCAATATTTCAATACGTTAATTTTTTAATTAATTATAAATCTAACTTTTATTTCTTTAAATGATTTGTAATATCCTTTTTTGATACGTTAAATAATATATAATCATATTTATAATAGGTTAACTAATATTTAATCTAATAAAATAATTTGTAATTCCATTTAAAATTGACTAATTGTTATTTAATCTATTTTTAATAAGTTAAATAATGGGAGGGGTAAACAAAAACCAATACTATAAAAGCTTATACAAAAATCAAAACAAAACTAAAATCAATGCGAAAACTAAAGATCACAATTAATTAAAAACAATATATTATCACCCAAGTAGATGGAAAATACAAAAATCAAAGCCAAAACCAAAAACCAAAATCAAAAATCAAAAATACTATTATAACAAAAAAAATTAATTAAGAACCATAAACTATATATATAATAGAAACCTAAAACAAATCTAGAAGACTATTTTCTCACGATGAAAGTTTAAAAGAGTCATCTTTAATCAATATGGTCAAGAAAACTGAAAAATCTAACTATGATATGAGGAGCAAGGTGAAGAAAATAAATAAATTATCTAGTGATGTCTCTACCTGATCAAAAGCCGTGGGAAGAAGACAATTGTCTCTTGGAGTAGGGGCTCCCCGAGTAAGAGAATTGAGATTAGCAAATTAAAAGGAAAATTAAAGTGAAGTACACAAAACTCCTCCATCACGACCACCATGCTAGCTGATAAAACGTAAGAATGAAGGGTGGAAAAGAAATAGTCAAAAGAAGATATGTTCAATCACTCATGAGCTCATGCATGTATCAATAAAATGCTCAAATTTAGAGATCTATATTAGCAAAAGGTCCTTCCCCCTATTGACATTAGTTTTTGTCAACTTAAATACACAATATCAAACTCTTCAAATTCTTGATCCAACTAGCTAGAGTTTTTAGCAAATGTTGTTGTGAAGAAATCTTTAGTTAAAAGACTTATGCTAATATATATACCTATATCATAATACCCCTTATTATATTAATTATTATTAAGTATTATTATTAGTTAATGGTTAGAATGCAAAAAATCTTCATGAAATCAAGAGTCATATCCTCACAATTGAGATTTAACAAAAGAGGGTGATGTTGCACAACCATAGTACTCCTCACCAACTTAAAATATATATATATATATATATATATATATATATATATATATATATATATATATATATATATATATATATATATAGAGAGAGAGAGAGAGAGAGATTTTTTATCAACCACGCCTTGGAAAAGAGAGCAACAACCGCCTATTATTCCACTCTTGCTCTCGGTCTCTTTCTCTTCCTCCTTCCCTTTTTCGAGTCATCAACTCGACCCTCAAATTATCCGCTAAAACCGCCATCAAAATTTCGATTACTTCCAATTTCCACGATTATGGCAACATACCTCATATTAGAAGATTTTCCCCTTGATTTCATACCTCATTTTCTCCCCCTCGATCCTCATTACCGTCATTCGTTCTGTCTCTTGAATACTCTATTATTGTCAATTCTGAAGATTCTCCACATTCTGTAAAGTGGAGGTTGAAGATCCATGAAGTCCTTGAATCCACAGTTGGAGAGAAATACTTATATTCAATTTCCCAATTCACCTTCGAAAAAGTTAGGGGTAGAAAAAAAAGAGCAGGGTTTGCTATATCAAAAAACTTCACAAGAACAAGGGATTTCGCAAATTTCAGTGTAGCCATGTGTATGTATGTATGTTGATTGTGTAGAATTTCTTGAGCATGCTTTTGAGTGTTTGGGTTAGTTACTCTGATAGTGAATCAATGTTGCCAAAATATGAAATTGATTAATTGATTTGGGTCATTTATTTTTATTGCAAAACTTATTAGCATTTTACGACTGTTGAGATAGGGAGCTTTGAGATATACAGATGCAAAGTTTATCATGTGTACGAAAAATTAATTATTTAGACAGCAGACCCTAGACCTAATAGAACATGTTGCTTCAAGGAAAGGAACGATGGAAGTATGGTACTTTTAAAATAAAAGTTGAATGGTAGTTTGGAAGTTCCAAGATATTGGAATTTCGTTTGTAAGAAAATAAATTGAATATTATATTATCATAAATTATGTTATTCATTTTTACCCTTTGATATTTATCTTTAATTAATTTTAAGACCTAATTTTAAATTTAAGACAGGGCCTCCAAAATGTCAGAACCGGCCCTGAGTGTGGTAATGTTCTTTACCTTAAATTCGATCACTCTACCATCATAACTTCTCACTCTATGCCCTTCATCTACTGATCTTCAATTTCACGTGTGTTTTGTTCTTCTTCTTCTTGTGTCTTATTCTTCTTGCATCTTCTTCTTTTTGTGTCTCCTCCTCCTCCGTCTTCTTTTTCTTCTTGTGTCCTCCTCCGTCTTCTATTTCTTCTTGTGTCTCCTCCTTTTGCACCCGTGTTTTCATTTGTCTCCCTTCACATGTCTTCACTTATGTGTGTCATCTCCTTCTTCGTCTCTTCCTCCCTCATCTTCCGTTGTGTTGTTATGTATGTAAACCGTTCGATGAAATTTTTGGACATTTTTTTTTCAATCTAGATGCATCATTTATCAATCATCATTTGTTCAAGAAAGAATGGACATGAAGGTCTAATTCATTATAATTTACAGCGGGATGCATTAATTGATGTTTGACTTATTGCATTGCAGAGCTTAAATTAGATTAGATAATTAAAATTGATACATTGTAAATTTGTGATACATAAGTTGGATTAAGTAATTAAAATTGATGCATTGTAATGCATAAATTGATGCAAATACACATTGAGTAGGTAATCTGCAGTGCGCCTTAGGTTCACTAATGGTATCGTAGTCTTTTCACCCTCAAAAGTGTCTTTTTTTCGATTTAAATAACCATGATGCACTGGAGCAATGGAAATTTTTTGAAATGGACTTACCCATATTTATCCCTAAATTCTATACTCATTTCTCGTGGTCTCTACTCTATATATCTCTGAGTTAGTGCGAGATTAAAGAGCTCTTTTGTTTTAGTCTCTTTTCTTTTGTTTTCTTTCCTGGGAAGGACATCTTTCAAGTATATAGCTTCAAAATCAATGAAGGCCATGCACTTAAGAACTAGAGGTGGCAAATGGATAGATATGGTCAGGTCTAAATAGACCAGCTCAAATGGATGAACAAGTAAATACTTATTTAATAACATAGACATATATCAACAAACACTAAATGAGCATGTGTGCCCATTTTCATTAGCATGCACTTATCAAATAAATACAAAAAATTATCAAAAGTTATAACTAACCATATATATATATATATATATATATATATATATATATATATATATATATATATATATATATATATATATATATATATATATATATAATTACAACCACAATAATTGAAAAAGACCAACATTTTTTGATATCATTTTAACCTCTGTTATCATTTCCAATACAACCAAATTTCTAAAAAGAACTCAAAAACTTTACATGTGTTAGTGTTAACAAAACCACTAATAATATCAAAACAAGAACATATTTTCACTTTTACTGTATGTTAATTGAAATAAAATACTCCTTTAGTTCTTTAATTTTTACGTCAGACCGATTTTTTTAAATGAAAATCTGATATATATAATTTTTCATAACCAGAAAATACATAATGACCATATATAAAAAGTAATATGATATCGAAAAAATAAAATAAAAAATGGTCAATTTTTTATTCTAAAATAACAGTTACTCCCACCATTTCTTTGGTTCTGAAAATCAAACCCAAAGAACAAGTAAGCAACCATGCATCTCTCTCTACCCTCACACTCTCTCTGTCTTAATGAATAGTTATTGATATAAATATAAATATATAGAGAGAAACAACTTTGGATTATCAAGTATACATAAAAAAATAATTGATCGTGAGAGATGAAAATGTGGACGCCCATTTGTGCCCATAAAACTTAATGGTCTAAGTGGGCACACCCATTTGTGCCCAGATTAAAATTTAAATGTGCTTATGCCCATATTTTAGTGAGGCGGTCTGGGCGAACATATGGGCGTGGGCAGAATTTGCCACCACTATTAAGAACCAACCATGAGTACAAACTCCAGTTATAAAAGCCTATTCCATACTCCCGTTTTTCCTGGATTGGGTCATTACCCAGACCACAAATACAATGCAGGTTTTTGTGTATTCATATGCCACACCGGGGAATCATGGACAACATAGTGCAAATCTCTAGCTTTGGCCCCGAATCGTGTAGATCATATGTGGTGACCTTACCAATCTGCTCTCAGGAAGTAAGCAAACTGCTAGGAACAGAACTCTGACAATTTTACTGCCGAACCTCGTGAGAACCATATCTGCATTTAACTTTTTCCCCTTCTATAAGCCTCTCAACAGCATCCAAAGGAAGGCCAACTAATTCTAGTGATTTCTCCCACACTCTGAAAGAAGTTTCAATATTATGTGCTTCTTCAGAAGGATTTGTTGGACGACAATCTTGAGAAATGAAAGCACAAACAGGCCATTCGTCTGCCTTCAACATCTCACAGTAATCTGGAACTTGAGGATCCGTCGCTGCAAAAAGGGAACTTCTAGAACCTGCAGGTGCAGCATATAACATGAACAGGCCAGTTCACACCACACTTAATTGGCAGGGAAGTCATTCTGTTATGAACGGGGAGGGATTATTTTTCTCTTGGCACCCAAGTCCAGCCACACAACAGGGGAAGGGGGGAAAGGGTGGGATAGGACACACCAGGAAGTGTTCATATCGACACACTCATTAACCAAGTATAAACTGAATGTGCACTGCAGTCCATGCTTCCCATAAAAAGTTATAATGTGAATCTGGCATTATTTCAAATAAGATTAACTGAGATAAAGTATAGCATCGGTATGTCTTGCAAATTAGACACTACTTTTGATTTCCGTGAATCTCTAATTATTCCAACATTTATATCAATAATTTTCACCCCAAGTCATTGGGAAAAAGACTTGAGTGAGTTGAGTTGAGTTGTATTTCAATAACATTCAAGAATCAAATGGATGGTTCATAATGACTTGAGTTATGGAAAACATCATTCAGGTTTAGCAGGCTCTTGTGTAGTTGCTGGAATACACACAAGTTTAAGATGGAGACCAAGAAATGAAATAGAAGTGATAATATGTATATTAGTTTTTTCTTGAATTAGTTGGCTTACTGTATCTTACCTCACCATCCAGAATCCTTTGCAAATGTTGTTTTCTTCCAGAGTGTTGTTCTTTATAGATACTCCCTCCCACTCCAAATAATTGTGTATTTGCCTTTTGACAAAGCATATTTACCACTTGTATATTACTTTTGTACAATTTTAACGTTTTTGACATTCTCAACTTAATATACCTTCTTATGAAATTTCTTTCACCAAAACATATTGCTTAAATTGTTTTAAAGTCAATCTCACTCCTAAGGAGATGGCCGTTGAAACTCCATGCATACAAGGAATGAAAATGGTGAAGACATTGAGGTTCAGTTTGAAGACCAATAAAATTAACTAGGAAGTTTCTGCAAGTCCTTTGTGCTGCTGTTTGGAGATATCCTGATCAGACAAGCGCACACCGGGAAGAGAAGGAGAAAAGAAAGAAGAAAAGTGGGAAGAAAGAACGCCTGCTCACCTGAAGGCCATATTGCCACAAAGGCTCGAACTCTTTAATGTTGCAGTGATTGAATAAAGGATAAATTACGATAACCCTCCTCAAAGATGGGTCGGGTTTGAATTGCCCCCCTCAACTACCGATTGAGGCAATGTGCCCCCCCCCCTCCCCAACTATAACGTTTTCTTCGATCGCACCTTCTGCACCTTCTGTTTACAGTAGACACTGCTGTTTCACCTGAGATCACATGATGATCTTTAGGTTTTTTTTTTTTTTAACCATAATGCTCTTTGATGTTTCAATTGAAGGAAAACAACTATTTCTTTCAGGGGTGTGCGTGTTAGATTGTTTTTGGGGGAAGGGGTTGGGGTTGGGGTTTGCTTTGCACCACAGCAAGAAAAGCTTACATTCTCTATTCAATGTATAATGCAATTGCCTTGAAAGCTCAATAAATCATGTACAAGCATATGAGAATAATTACCTTCTTCGGGATTGAAGATGAAATAGGGAATTAGGCGATATGCAGCTTGAACTATTCGGGGAAGATCCCTGGCCTACACTTCATAATGTTAAGAAGATTAGTAAAAAAAAATACTGATATGAGTTCATTGATACTAACATAAAAATTATCACAATGAAATTGGCTAAAATCATCTTTTTTGGAGCATCTCTCACTACAAAGAGCTTGATGTTTATGCTGTCAAAAGATGCTTAGGAAGAATGAATTCTTTTCTTTTCTTATTTTCAGGTATAACATGGAGATCATACCAGCTTCATTATATTTTGAAGAGAATGAAAAAAAATTAAAGCTGACAAGCATTGTCATCATTATGTAGAATGATTGATATATTTCAGATATCAAGATTTTGTTGTCAGAATGTTGTCGGCGAACTAGAAAATCTTGACTTAGCCCCCAGAGAACGAATCAGCAAAGCCAAACAGAGCATAATTACTAGAGCAACCTTTAGCATAAGTTTGTACATGTTGTAATCTAATACGGCTAGTCAGGTCGGATCTATGCCTTGAATTCATTCAGATTAATTGATCTCAAATAACAAGAGCAGTGGCGTACTATTCATGGCAGAAGTCAGAAAATTGATCCAGCAATGGCAAAGTTATTATCCTAACTCCGGCGATGGTTAGGGAAAAGGAAACATAATCTTTGCCCACATATCTTGCTTTAATTTTCTTCTCTAAGGACGAAACCATATCTACGGACTACAGATGCACTTAAGGCCCATTACCAGAAGAGGCAAACTGTACCAGTTTCCAAACCAGCCATCTAATGAACCCGTCTGGTTCATAAATGGTAAGAAAGAACATCCAGATTCTTTCTTCTTCCTTCCGCAGTTTTTTGGTGTTTGGCTAGCATATTCGATACTGCTTGAGGTGTAATGCAACCTATTAAGCTTGATATACATTGTTGAGCCCCTATCTAACAGCTTAAGCTTTTAGATGAGTTGGTAACTTAGCATGATATCAAAGGTCTGGTTTGGCAGGTCGTGGGTTCGAGTCAACCCGCTTACATTTGTTACCCGGAATATTGTGAGTGCATGTCGTCACTCTATTTAGTTTGTGATGCCCCTAGTGAGGCATGTTTGTGTATCTCTCCACGTGTGGACGAGTCACACGTGAGGGAAAGTGTTAAGCTTGATATACATAGTTGAGCCCTATCTAACAGCTTAAACTTTTAGATGAGTTGGTAACTGTAAAAAGGAGCTGAATGCTGATCTTTATGCATAATTTTAGGAGATAATTTATTTTGTAAATATATTATATTAGGAGTTACATTTCGTTTCCTAAAAAGAAAAATGTAATTGATTTCTAATTATTAGCTTTCCTAGTTTGGTGAGATTCCTAATTTAGTGGGATTATCTTCTTATTTTTCTCCTAGAATCGTGGGTGGTCTGGAAAAGCAGCCATCTTTGTATAAATGTTAGGTTTTACTTTATTATTTGAGGAATGAGATATCACATCAAAATTCTCATGGCATAGAGCCAACCTACCTCTGAACTCTGATTCACTCCCATTCAATCTCTTCATTGCCGCTCTCTCACTACAACCAAATACAGCATGAATACACAAACAAATTCCTCGAAAGTCAATTCCCGACCCGAGCAAAATTCTTCAGCCGGTATCATTTGGAAGCATAGTCATGCATGGAATGATCAGGACATCCGTGCAAATATTGCCACTACATCAGACAACAACAATACAGAAATCCGTTCTTTCACTAGGGAGCAGATTGAGGCACTACAGACGCTACTTGGCCACATCTCTATTCCCTCTCAATCAACATCATCCACTGCCGAGTAACACACTAGCATGGTTGCACATCTAGGTATATTTCCTTATGCTTATACTGTACAAGTCATGAAATTAAGGCATTGGATAGTTGACTCTGGAGCTTCGAATCACATGACCGGAAATATTGATGTCGTCTACAAGTACACTCCCTGTCAAGTCCATCTACTACTGTACAGATAGCGATGGTTCACTATCAAAAGTGGAAGGAAGAGGATCAATCAGATTGACAAAGAATCTATTTCTTTCTTCTGTCCTTTATGTTCCAAAATTAGATTGCCAAACTTACCCGACACTTGAATTGTGTGACTCAATTCTATCCAAATTTTTGTGAATTTCAAGCAGTGATTTGGGGAAGGTAATTGGCAGTGCTAAAGTGTGTGGTAGTCTCTACTTGCTCAAAGGAAGTCCCCCTCTACGTAAACAAGGTCATTCAAGTTGTGATTCTGAGTCTGTTTTCGATTCTATATCCTTTTCAAATGAGAGTCACGTTATGCTATGGCATTTTCGTCTTGGTCATCCAAATTTTGTATATCTTGAAAAGTTATTTCCTCATTCAGTCATTTGTCCATCAATAAAAATTCCAAGTCTTTTCATTGTGAAATCTGCCAACTTGCAAAACATACTCGACATGTATATCCCAGCATTCAATACAAACCTTCACATCCATTTTCCACTATTCACAATGACATTTGGGAACCTTAATGAGTAAAAAATATTAATGAGGCTCGTTGGTTTGTATCATTCATATATGATCATACTAGAACCACCTGGACATTCCTCATGAGAGAAAAATTTGAAACTGGGGCAATCTTCAAGTCCTTTCATTCTATGATAAACACCCAATTTCAAAGCAAAATTTTGGTTCTTAAGACTGAAAAAAGGAAAGGAATATTGTAACTCTGTTCTTGGTCCTATCTCTCAGAACATGGAATAATTCATGTGAGTTCATGAGTTGACACCCCTCAACAAAATGGGGTAGCTGAAAAAAATAGACACTTACTTGAGGTAGCAAGATCAATCATGTTTTCCAGTCATGTTCCTAAACACTTCTGGGGGAAGCCATCCTCACTGCCACTTAGCTTATCAATAGAATGCCAAGTCGAGTGCTACAATTTCAAAACCCCCGTCAAGTCCTCATACATGCTTTTCCTCACATTGAAGCTTATCTTCCACTTAAAGTCTTTTGGTTGTTCATCATTTGTCCATATACACCAGCAACATTGAACTAAGCTTGACCCTAAATCTATCAAATGCATATTCCTAGGCTATTCATCTCATAAAAAGGGGTACAAGTTGGAAAGCGTACAATTCTATGGACGTTACATTTTTTGAACACTAATCTTACTGTCCCAAACCTACCATTCATGTGGAAAATACATGAGTGTTATTCACATGTTACTAGGATTTGCTTTGTTTGTACTTGTACCCTCCCTCCCCCACCCTCTAAATTCCATACACTCAATCCATGTATTTTCCACCTCAAACTTTTTCACCCTCATTCGAGATCTCAAATTTAAATCTCAATCCCACATCAGGCCAAAATGACACTCAAACCGAGTCTGATCTTCAAGAACCCAATTTGCAAAATCAAACCACTCAAAATGTCCTACCCGAGTCCACTCAGACTCAATTTGATGCAAACAATCAGGATCTTCGTGTCTATTCTAGGAGGGGGAAACCTACTGGGAATCTAGAGCGAACTGCAAATCAGAGATTGTCAAGAACCTGAACCGGATCCTCTTGCATCAGAAATTTACACCGGTACGGATTCCCCCACTCATGACTCTCTTGTTCCTATTGTTGATGATTCTGCTTTCCCTATTGCTCAAAGAAAAGGGGTCCGAACATGCACAAACCATCCGATTGAAAAATATGTGGCGTATGGGAAGTTGCTACCATCATATAAAGCATTTATATCAACTCTTGATAGTGTGCAGATTCCTAATTCTGTTCATGAAGCTCTTAAAATTCCAGCATGGCAGCAAGCTTTCATGGAAGAAATTAAGGCACTAGAAAGCAACGGTACTTGGATTCTTACAGAATTACCTCAAGGGAAAAGGGTCCTAGGCTGGTTGCAAAGGGTTTTACTAAGTCATATGGTATTGATTACCAAGAAACTTTTTCACTAGTTGCTAAGCTCAACACAATTCGAGCACTTCTATCACTTGCAGTAAATCAAGTAAATCAAGACTGGCCTTTGCACCAACAAAATGTAAAGAATGCATTTTTAAACGGGGATCTTGAAGAAGATGTCTACATGGAAGTCCCTCCAAGTCTAGAAAACCCATCAAAGTCGATTGGTTTGCAAGCTAAAGAAGTCTCTGTATGGCCTAAAGCAGTCTCCTCGTGCATGGTTCGATAGGTTTGCTAAAACTGTTGTCACAAACGGACACAATCAATGCCAAGCAGATCACAACCTATTTGTGAAGTTCTCATCTCAAGGCAAGGTTTTTATTCTCATTGTTTATGTTGAGGACATAATTCTAAGAAGAAATTGTCAAACTGAAGAGGCTACTTGCTCCTGAGTTCGAAATCAAAGATCTTGGTGCCCTTAAATACTTCTTAGGCATGGAAGTCGTATTTTTGGATTTACTAAATGAGATTGGTATGCTTGGATGTAAACGTGCAGAGATGCCTATGGACCCCAATCTGAAGACCAATAGAAGTGAGGACATTGTTCCAGTAGATAGAGGGAAATTTCAGAGACTTGCGGGCAAATTGATTTGCATTCTCAGTAAGTGTAGTAACCCAGCACATGAACAATCCGAGTGAAGAACATTTAGAAGTAGTGAACCGGATTCTAAGGTACTTAAAGATGACAGCTGGACAAGGTCTACTCTTTAGGAAGTGTGAAAAACGTGAGATAGAAATCTATACTGATGCATGGAGATCCACAACTGGTTACTGCTCATATGTTTGGGGTAATCTTGTTACATGGAGAAGCAAGAAACAATTGGTGGTGTCTCGATGCAGTGCACAGTCAGAATATCGTGCACTTGCTTTGGGCATTTGCAAAGGAATGTGGCTTCAAAGATTACTCAAGGAATTAAGAGTTGATGCAAAAGAAGAGATAAAAATGTTTAGTGATAGTCAAGCCGCCATCAGCATCGCCAAAAATCCAGTGCATCACGACAGGACCAAACATGTGGAGATTGATAGGTACTTCATATCTGAGAAGGCCAATAACAAAGTAGTTCAGCTAAGTTACGTCCCTACTCGATTACAGGTTGCTGACATGTCTCGGTGGTAAAGAGGATCGAGAAATTGGAAAGAGATTTTCTGTGGGAAGGGGGTGCGGAAGACAGGAAGTATCATCTAGTAAACTGAAAACGGTGTGTAGTAGCATCAGGATTGGAGGCTTGGGAGTTAAGAGCATTAAGGAGTTCAATAAGGTTTTGCTTGGTAAATGGCTGCGGAGATTTTTGGGGGAGAGGGAGGCGCTGTGGAGAAGGGTAGTGGTGGAATACAATGTAGGGGACCATTTGTGGTTTCCAAAGGAAGTGTCATGCTCTTATGGGGTAAATGTTTGGAAAGGAAAGTCTGGGACTTCTTCGAAAACCAGATTTCCTTTAACATTGAAAATGGGGAGAAGGTGAGATTTTGGAAGGATAAGTGGTGCGGCACGGCTTCTCTTCAAATGGGTTTTCCTAGTTTATTTGAGATAGCCGCAAATAAGGATGAGATGGTTAGTGAGGTGGTGGAATGCTCCAATGGGATAGATTCTTGGAGCCCTTCGTTCCGCAGAAATTTGCATGATTGGAAGTTTGACGATATCTCTAGACTCTTCGGAATGTTGTATGATGTCCAAAGGGTTTCAGGGGAGGATAGTGTAATCTGGGACGGTTCGAAAAGGAATATATTCTCAGTAAAATGCTTCTACTCTTTCTTAAAAAATGAGGTCGGGAATCACTATCCGTGGAAAGCAATTTGGAAGTCGAGGGCTCCAAGTAGAGTGATGACAATCTGAGAGCTCGAGGAAAGGTTAATGTTAATAGGTGTTTCATGTGTAAAATGGAGGAGGAAACAACAATAGAAGATGTCTATTCCTTTGGCAATTTGGTGGAGTGTTTGGAAGGAGAGGAACCATAGGATGTTTGACAATGAGGAGGTAGATGTCGACAGACTAAAGAAGGAGGTGCATCAGCTACAGATTTTTGGCATTCCTGATGTGACTTCAAGTTCATGGGACTCTAATGTTAATATATTGGATAGATTGTAGATTTAATTCATTTGGTCTTGTATACTCCCTGTGTACAAGGACGCGTCACCTCTTTTGATGCAATGTTAATATTACGATTACTTATCAAAAAAAATTATCAACAGATGTAGATTTGTAACTGCAGTATTAATATTGTATAGCTATAGTAGATTTGAAACTGTAAATTCGAAAATCCATCCTTGATTAGGATAGCCTAGCTATAGGATATAGATGACAATTTAGCTATTTTCATAGTTGTCAAAGTCGAGAGGCGCCAAAAAGGCGATAGGTCCAAATTTGAGGCGAGAGGCGAGGTGCTAAAAAGGCGCTCACGGAAAAAATAGTAAGGAAAAATATATATAAGTATATAACTTAACAAATATCAACAAAACATGTTATAAGTAAGCATAATACATAAAACTAAGTGTTAGAAAACTAGTGTTTTTAAGTGAAGTAAATTGGGACTTCAAGGCACTAATTTATTTGAGAGTCATTTATATAATGACTAGGGTAATTGTGGAATTATGTTCTTCTCCAAGAATACATAAGAATACTATATTTATTTGTCCAATTCGGATTTCGGATGAATAAGTTATAGAGGCTTAAAGTATGACATTGGAAGTGTTGGAAGTGGGTTATCCCACATTGGAAAAATATGAAAGGTTTGAATGGTTTATATATAAAGGCTCCCTTGTGTTGGGTAAGCTTGTATGGAAAAAACTATCCCTCCCGCGCCCGCAGGGGGGGGGGCTGCGAATCAAGATCCAATTTGCCTTCGGCCAGCTTACTCATGTGCCCGCACATGCGGACACGAATATTGGACCAAATTGTACTACCTTGACAAGTCCACCTTTTGTTTATTTTTTTAAATTCAATGTCTGTTTTTAATTGGGCCACAGTTGACCTGATTTCGTTTGTCTGAACCTAAAAAAGAACAAGAAAAAACCCAATGACCGCCTTTGTCAACTTTTTGACAACTATGGCTATTTTACAGTGCTGAAATTCAACTTCTATTAGACACTATTTATAGGTGAATTATGAAGGAAGAAAGGACAGTTTTCTTGTCAACACTTTTCTAAATTCTAACATGGTATCATTGCCTAGTTCACGATCTTAGCTAAGCTTGGACACTCAACGTTTTTTAATTTGTCCTAGCTCAAACCAAGTTTTTCTTGAATATTTCTTGGTTCATTCCTAGTCCAAAACATTGGTTTCTTGTGACCAATTTCTCTTCTCAGCCTCATGTCTTCTGGAAAGTATGATTTCTTGCAGATTCGTCTTAATGAGAAGAACTACTCAGCTTGGGCATTTCAGTTCCGAATATATGTCAAAGGTAAAGACCTATGGGGTCATCTTGACGGTAGCAAACCTGCCCCTAAGTCAGACACGGAACATGCACAGTGGGAAGTCAAGGATGCTCAAGTCATGTCATGGATTATAGGCTCGGTTGATCCCAGCATCGTTGTCGATTTTCGACCCTTCACGGCTGCAGAAAATTTATAGTCAGGATAACACTGCTCGACGATTCCAACTTGAACAAGAAATCGCAATGTTTCAGCAGGATAGTTTCTCTATCTCTGCATTTTACTCGCATTTCATTAATCTTTGGGCTGAATACACCACCATAGTCTATGAAAACTTAACACCTGAAGGTCTTCGTTCGGTACAATCGATTCATGAAACTACCAAACGTGATCAATTTCTTATGAAATTGAGATCTGAATTTGAAGGCATCAGGTTCAACCTTATGAACCGAAGTCCAGTACCTTCATTGGATGCGTGTCCCAATGATTTATTTCGTGAGGAACGTCTTCTCACTCAAACCACCATGGAACAACAAAAATCCACCTTTATTCCAGTGGCATATGCAGAGTACAAGGCAGGCCAAGAGGACGGGACATGAGCACAGTTCTATGTTTTTATTGCAAAGGCTTTGGCCATTTAGCTTCTAACTGCCCAAAAAAATTGTGTAGTTATTGTAAGAAGGATGGACATATTATCAAAGAATGTCCAACAAGACCCCCCAAGAGATCTGCAACAGCCTTTACTTCTTCTGTGGGTTCTTCTAATCCTAGTAGTTTTGTGAATCCAGCACCTGAGCCACAAAATGCTTCTGCCTGAACTCCATCTTTGACTCCTGAAATGGTTCAGCAAATGATCGTTTCTGCCCTTTCTACTTTGAGTCTGTCAGGTAAACCCCTCTTCTCCTTGGTACTTTGACTCTGCCGTCTGGCGTTTCCAACCATATGACAAATAATGCTCATTCCCTGACTAATGTTACCAAATATTCTGGAAATCTGAAGATTTGTACTGCTAATGGCAGTTCTTTACCAATCACAGCCACCGGTGATCTTTCTCCATCTTTAACTCATGACTTTGTATCTCCAGATCTCTCAAGTAATCTTATTTCTGTTGGACAATTAGTTGATAATAATTGTCGCGTAGAATTCTCAAAATTTGGTTGTCTTGTGCAGGATCAACACTCAGGGAAGATGATCGCGAAGGGGCCTAAAGTTGGACGCCTTTTCCCTCTCCCTTCCTTTTTATCTACACGCTTTTCCTTGCCTTTTGTTTCTTGTAATTCTGCTCATGTTAATTACACAACATGGCATAAGCGTCTAGGACATCCTAATTCACAAGTACTTCGTAATTTGCTGAAATCTGGTTTTCTTGGAAATAAAAAGTCATCGTCTCTCAGTACTCTTCCATCTAATTGCATTTCATGCAAACTTGGCAAAAGTAAAATGCTCCCATTCCCCACACATCAATCGACTGTAAGACAGCCATTTGACATGATCCATAGTGATGTATGGGGGATGGCACATGTGATATCTCATTACAAGTACTTTGTCACTTTTATTGATGACTATAGTCGTTTCACAAGGATTTATTTCCAGCATTTGAAAGACGAAGTCTTTCCTGTTTTCAAAAAAATTCATGCTTATGTTCAGACCCAATTTTCTTCCAAAATTAAAATTCTTCTATCTGACAATGGGGGGAGTACATATCTAATTTCTTGATGTTGTCCGCACCCTTTTGTTGGACTCTTTTGTGCCATCTCGGTTCTGGTGTGAAGCTCTCTCCACAATTGTTCGCCTTATTAACCGTTTACCCTCTCCATCATTGGACAATGACTCACCTTTCACTCGATTATTTGGTCAACCAACTCGTTATTCTGATCTTCGTACCTTTGGCTGCGTGTGTTATGTTCATCTCCCTCCACAAGAACGCACTAAGCTCACAGCAGAGTCTGTTGAATGTGCATTTCTTGCCTATTCTGCCCACCAGAAAGGCTTTCTATGCTATGATCCTTGCCTCCGTCGGATTCGGGTCTTTAGAAATGTCATCTTTCAAGAAGATAAATATTTTTTTCTTCTCATTATGACCCCCAATCTTCCTCCTTTTCTATTATGCCATTGTTTGAGAAATCTTCTGCAGGGTCACCATCACCTAAACCTTTCTTGGTTTACCAACGCCGTAATAAGGCCACTCCAACTCAACCATCCGAACCTCCTGGGCCTCTCAAGATCACTTCCTGACTGCTGATCCCGTACCTCAAGCACCTCAATCTGAGCCTCATCCTCCCAAATGCAGTTCTCGCATTCGCAACCCTCCAAAAAAGTATGGTTTCACCTCTCCCTTATCCTTAACAGCAACTTTATCATCTGTCTCTATCCCTTCTTATAAACAGGCAATGGAGCATGATTGTTGGCAGGAAGCTATTGAAACAGAACTCTTAGCACTTGCAGAAAATCAGACATGGTATGTTCTTCCTCCCACTGTTAAACCTCTTGGCAGCAAGTTTGTGTTTTCAATAAAGCTTCGTCCGGATGGATCCATAGACCGTCACAAAGCTCGGCTCGTTGTTCTTGGAAATAAGCAAAAGCATGGTCTTGACTTATGGTCTTGACTATGCTGAGACTTTTGCACCGGTTGCCAAGATGACTACTATGCGCACCATTTTTGCAATTGCTACATCTCAATCCTGCCATTACATCAGTTGGATGTTAAAAATGCATTCCTCCATGGTGATCTCAAGGAGGAAGTTTACATCAAACTCCTTACTGGTATGCCAACTCCATCCCCTAATGCTGTTTGCAAACTAAAATGTTCCTTGTATGGTTTGAAGCAAGCACCAAGGATATGGTTTGAGAAGTTTCGTTCCACCCTACTTGGTTTTTCTTTCACTCAAAGCCAGTATGATCCTTCTTGGTTTCTACAAAGGACTTCTATAGATATTGTGGTGCTCCTTGTTTACGTAGACGACATTGTGGTGACTGGTCTGACCCTGAGGCTATTGCTTTCAGCAGTTGCTCCATTAGACATTTCACATGAAGGACCTTGGCCGGCTAACTTATTTTTTGGGGTTAGAGGCACACTATCACCCTAAAGGCCTGTTTTTAAATCAGCACAAGTATATTCAAGATCTCATCAACTTAGCAGGCCTCACCAATGCCAATTCTGTAGACACCCCCATGGAAGTTAATGTGAAATATAGCCGACATGAAGGTGTTCTTCTTGAAGACCCCACCTTATATCGGGTTGGTAGTCTTATCTACTTAACGAGCAATCGGCCGGACATCTCTTTTGCAGTCCACAATGTGAGCAAGTTCATGCAATCCCCTCGACATCTCCACCTTTCAGCAGTAAAACGCATCATTCAGTACCTACTTGGCACTCCCAACCGTGGCATATTCTTCCCTACAGGTTCATCTCTCCAGCTCCAAGCCTACAGTGACGCTGATTGGGCTGGATGTCCCGACACAAGACAATCTGCTACTGGCTGGTGTATGTTTCTAGGTGATGCTCCAATCTCTTGGAAATGTAAGAAACAAGTCTCGGTTTCTAAACCAACCACCGAAGCAGAGTATCGTGCCATGTCAGCCGCATGTTCTGAGATAATTTGGTTGTGTGGTCTTCTAAAGAACTTGGTTTCTCCCAAGACAAACCAACTTCATTACATGCTAACAACACAAGTGCTATACAAATTGCAGTGAATCCAAGTTTCCATGAACGAACAAAACACATAGAGGTCAATTGTCACTTTATCCGAGGAGCTTATGATCGCAGAATTATCACTCTACCTCATGTCTCAACATGTGAACAGACTGCTGACAGTTTCACCAAATCCTTAACACGTCAGCGACATGATTTCCCAGACAACAAATTGATGCTTTCAGACATACCAGCATCAATTTGAGGGGGATGTCAATGGAAATTATCAGTAGCAAGCACAGCAATCACAACTGTAGATTTGTAACTGCAGTATTAATATTGTCCAGCTGTAGGTAGATTTGAAACTGTAAATTCGAAAATCCATCCTAAATTAGGATAGCCTAGCTATAGGATATATGTGACAGTTTAGCTATTTTACAAGGCTGAAATTCAGCTTGAATTAGACATTATTTATAGGTGAATTCTGAAGGAAGAAAGGGCAGTTTTCTGGTCAACACTTTTCTAAATTCTAACATGACATTCTCACCAAAACTTTTCCAAGGAAAAGCTTTGATGAATTCAACTCCAAGCTAGGATTGTATAACATATACAACCCAGCTTGAGTGGGAGTGTAGAAAGGAGCTGAATGCTGATCTTTATGAATAATTTTAGGAGATAATTTATTTTGTAAATATATTAGATTAGGAGTTACATTTCGTTTCCTAAAAAGAAAAACGATGAGTAATTGATTTCTAATTATTAGCTTTCCTAGTATGGTGAGATTCGTAATTTAGTGGGATTCTCTTCTTATTTTTCTCCTAGAATCATGGTCTGGAATAGCAGCCATCTTTGTATAAATGTTAGGTTTTACTTTATTTTTTGAGGAATGAGAAATCACTACATCAAAATTCTAACTTAACACAACCCAACCCTAGAAGATTTCAAATACCATAGCAGAATCTTTTGCAGAGTTATCAATCTCTTAGTTCTCTAAACTGCGCATGTCCTATTTCATCGCCACAACCTAATTTGTTTAGTTTCTTAGCTCAATATCCGAAACCTTTTCCTGAACCCCGTCGGCCGTCGCCTATAGTTTAATAAACAGATACTTTATGTTGTTTTTTTCCTGTTAGCAAAAAATGTCTAAAATCCAGTAAATTAGTTCCATCGTACTTATGCCACTACTCGTATTTTCCAATCCACTGTATCGCCAACCTTGTTCCAAAATTCAGACAGTTATTTCCACAAGTTAATCACAACCATAGCCCAATGTACAACCAATCTGCAACATTCCACTAGCAGATTATTGACGCTTCGTTCATTGCCAATGAAATGGTGGACGATAGAATTAAAAGTGGGGTGCTCCATCTGTAGCTGGATATTGAGAAGGCGTATGATCACGTAAATTGGGAGTTTTCGCTGTACATGTTAGATAGGCTGGGCTTTGGAGACAAATGGAGGCGATGGATTCACTTATGTATTTCGTCAGCCCGATTTTTCGTGGTAGTAAATGGAGAGCCAGCAGGTTTTTTTCCTAGTTCGAGAGGATTGAGACCGGGAGATCCTCTTTCTCCATTCTTATTTCTCAAAGTTATGGAGGCTCTAAGTCGGATGTTAGATAAAGCAGTGGAAGGGGGGTTTATTCAAGGGTTCAAGGTGGCTGGCGATAGCAGTTCGGAGTTATCAACCTCTCATCTACTTTTTGCGGACGATACTCTTATTTTCTGCGATGCGGATACGTCTCAATTGGGCTATTTGAGGCTAGTTCTGTTATTCTTTCAAGTTGTCTCGGGCCTTGGTGTCAACATAGCCTAGAGTGAGATTATTCCGGTTAGGGAAGCTAACAATATGGATGTTTTAGCTTCGTTCTCCAGGTGTAAGGTTGAAAGCCTTCCCTCTTCTTACCTCGGCCTTCCTTGAGGGGCCCCTCACAAGAGCAAAGCTCTGTGGAATTCAGTCGTGGAAGGGTTTGGTTGGCAGGTTGGAAGAAGTTGCTGCTTTCGAAGGGTGGGAGACTCACGCTTGTAAAAAATACTCTTTCAAGTCTTCCCACTTATTTTATGTCCTTGTTCATTCTTCCAAATTCTGTTAGAAGTAGATTAGAGAAGCTGGAAAGAGATTTCCTTTGCGAAGGGTTGTCGGAGGAACGTAAATATCATCTAGTCAAGTGGGATAAAGTGTGTGATATCATCAAGATAGGCGGGCTGGGCATTAAGAATTTGAAGCTGTTTAACATCGCTTTGTTGGGTAAATGGCTTTGGAGATTTATGAAGGAGAGGGAGACTTTATGGAGAAGGTTGGTAGTGCAAATACGGTGAAGGGATCATTTATGGTTCCCAAATGACATTTCTTCACCTTACGGAACGGGTGTTTATTAGAAAGGGTTGGGTTTATTTTGAGAGATTTATTTCCTTTGACATTGGCAGAGGCGATGAAATCAAGTTTTGGAAGGACAGATGGTGCGACAATGAGGTGGTGTCTCGCTCCTTTCCAGATCTGTTCGCTATAGCTACAAAGAATGATTGTTAGATCAGTTCAGTTCTGAATTTTGGGAAAGACAGTATCTCGTGGTGCCCGGTCTTTCGTAGGAACCTTCAAGACTGGGAGGTGGAACCCTTTTTGTTATTCAGCGATCAGCGAGAAGCTGCATTCCTATAAGGTGGGACAGCAGGTTGATAAGGTGGTTTGGAATGGGGCTAAGAGCAAGAATTTCTCTATTCGCTCGTATTATCTCAAGTTGAGCGATAGGCGCAGAATTACATTCCCGTGGAAGCAAATCTGGAAATCAAGTGCCCCTATGAGAGTAACCTTTTTTGCTTGGCAAGCAGTGTGCACGAAGCTATTTTGACGGGGGACAATCTGAGAAAGCGTAAGAAAATCTATGTGAATTGGTGCTATATGTGTAAAAGGAGCGATGAGAGCATAAATCATTTGTTGATCCATTGTCCGGTTGTGTCCCAGCTGTGGGATTTGGTCCTCAATTTGTTTGGTATCTCGTGGGTGATGTTGTGCTCAGTCAAAAAACTCTTTCAGAGTCGGTCTTTGTATAAGCACAAGAGAAGGAACTTCAGTTGGGACACCGCTTTGCTAGGAGTGTGCTGGACAATTTGGCAGGAGAGAAATAGGAGGGTTTTTGAGAATGTGGAAATGTCGATGCCTACTTTGAAGGAGTCTTTGCTTCGCACTTTATCTTTTTGGTGCTCCTCAGAGATGGCCCAGGTGGAGGGCAGCGCGAGCTCTTCCATTTCTTGTGTAGAGTTCTTGTATAGATTTAACTTACTTTAATTGTTGGGTATACACCTAGTATACAAAAGCGCGCCAGCTTTTTGGCGCTCGTTTATACTCCCTTTGTTTTCAAATTATCGTCTACCTTTTCTTTTTCGTCAGTTCTTAAATAATTGTCTTCTATCAAAACTTTCCCTTTTAAGAAAGTACTTTTACCACTTTACCCTTCTTCTCCCTACTTTAACTATGGCCACATACTCAAGGACATTAAAGGAAACCACACATTTCACCAATATTTATAATACAATCAATTAATTTTTTTTAAACAGTGTGTCTGGTCAAGGTAGACAATATTTTGAAAACGGAGGGAGTAATATACTTTACTTATCAAATATATATATATATTGATGTCCACTCACAGAGACCAAAACAAAGTTCTGACATCAAAAGAAAGGGCCGAGACCAGTATTATTATTTGAACTTGGTGTTTTGAAAGCTACTGATAGTTCTTTTGTGCCCATGTCCTATTTCATCTACACAACCTAATTTGTTTAGTTTCTTAGCACAATATCCAAAAACTTTTCCTGAACCACGTCGGCCGTCACCTATAGTTTAATAAGCAGAGACCTTATGTTGTTTCGATCCTATTAGCAAGAAATGTCTAAAATCCAGTAAATTAGTTCCATTGTACTTATGCCACTACTTGTATTTTCCAATTCACTGTATCGGCAACCTTGTTCCGAAATTTGGACCGTTATTCCACAAGTTAATCACAACCATAGCCAAATGTACAACCAATCTGCAAGTTTCCACTAGCATGATAATGTCCGCTCACAGAGACCAAAACGAAGTTCTGACATCAAAAGAAAGGGCCGAGACCAGTATTATTATTTGAACTCGGTGTTTTGAAAGCTATTGATAGTTCTTTTGTGCCAATATGTACTTCAGGAATAAGAACAAACTTTTTTTTTGATAGGTAAGTATGACCCCTTGTTGGTATGGGGATTGGAACCAAGGACCTCAAGGTCTTTGCCTGAATGCCCTTTGCCTGAGTACTTCAGGAATAAGAACAAACTTCTTAGCTTTCAGGAAATTAAAGACATAGGCACAAGCTCACTGGTGATAAAACTTTGACGAGGCAAAAGGCTGAAATAGTTCAAGAGACTTACAACATTAGTCTGAACTATTCCAGGAGATACACACATTACACTTATGCCAGCTTCAGCAGGCAGTCGTTTATGGAGAACGCTACTGAACATGACCTGCAATTCAAATGCAACCAAAAGTTCTTAACAACAAGATATAAAACTGCTTATGTATATGAAAGTAAATTTTATTACTTTTGCCCTGTATACCACTGCATAGCTGATACTGATTGGCCATAACATACAAAGTAGCAAAGAATGAAAGAAACTGACAATCAGAAGAGAAATAGATTCAGGCAAAGCAAAAATGTGTGCTATGTGCTAACTTTGTTTACCTCTTACAAGGAACTATATATATATATATATATATATATATATATATATATATATATATATATATATATATATATATATATATATATATATTATGTACGGCTTTGTAAAAGTCAGTGCCAAGTTTTCTACCCTTTTGGTGGTTTTGCGAAAATAGAATACCATTAGTTGCAAAACAAGACAGAAAGTTAAGCAACTATGGCGCGTTGTAAATAGTATAACCACGATATAGTATCTTTGTCGCACCTGTGCTAGCTTGCTGCTTGAGTAACCCACTATACTTGTGTACTTCCTTTTGCCCAAAACAAGATTCATATCTTCGGTGTCTACAAATCCAACATAATGCAACTAACAAAACAAAAAATGCTCTGTTCTCAAGTTTGCAAGAGTTATGAAAATAACAACTGCAATTTAATTGATTGACAAGCTACGAAAATAAATACATAAAATTTGACCTGTCTCAGTGTCGAAAATCGAGTACAGGATTTTGGAACTGAGCATACAACAAATTGCACTAATACAAGAGATGCATACATGAAGACAAGAAGTGTGATACCATGTTAGGGTTGGAACATCCAAATCCAAAGTAAATGCCAATTGATGGAGCGGCACCAAGATCTTAAATGCCAACTTGCAATGTCTTACTTGTCCAAGGTGAGACAGTACTTTCTCAACAACTCCAACAGTAAATATGTTGTCACCATTTACTTGGAATAAATTCAGGTATGTCACCATTCACAAATCTTGAGTTAACTAGATTTTGCAATAACAAAAGATAAAATATAAAGAGCAACTCCAAATATCCACTTCTTCAACATGGGGCATCACTTGCTCGTTACCCAACTGAATGGTGGTTTCTACATTTACTTGGAATGCATACAGTACTACAATTAGAAACAATAAAAACAAAGTATAACTAGTAATTCCAAACTTCCACTTCTATGATAGCTAGCCCCCTCAACCCCCCTCCCCATCTTTCATCCACCTTCGTTTCTTTTTCATCTGATCAAAATATGAACTGTATATCAAGCACCAACTCTCATTCAATCAAAACACAAAGCTGCACAAAAAAAGTAATAGTGTAACCCCCTTGTGGTTTAGAAGAGTAATTAACTTAAGAATAGCTATTAATCATGAGCTCTGTATGGGCTCTCCTATATTTGTGCTCCAATCAAAGCTGAAAAGAGTTGAGCAGCCCATAGAGCTTGGAACTGGTCTGTATTTGGCAATACTAAACAGCAGCTGCTACATACCAAGATGATATACCTGCCTTGGATTCTAAGCTTCAAAATACATGGTCAAACACTACCTATACGCAATTGAGTGAGACCATGGCGAAGCTTAAAATGACACTTCCACGTATCAAATCTCTTAGAAACGAGCTCAACTACTGCGTCCTAAAAGGTGATCGCTGGTGGGTTACCTCCAAGGGGAAATACCCAGATAGGAAAGTGGCCTTCCAAATATCTGACAGTCAAGCAAGGATGAATAGGTCCTTTAGAAAGAAACGTTTTTATTAACTAAGTTAAAACCCACAAGCCTACATTCACAAAAATTAACTTCTAGGCGGCGAGACAACTTCAAAAATCTGGAGGAAACATATTCTTGGAGCCCCTAAGACCCTCAAAGGACATCATTCACAAATCGCAGGTGAGACATGCAAATTGGCAAGACCAACAACTGAAAATATGTTTGGTTTGTGTATACTAAGAGATCATGTTGGCCCCTTGTTTGGTTTGTGTTGCTTCCGGTGAGGTATCTTTGTTTACCTGTCCACGTGTGAGGGGTAGTGTTAGCTTGATATACATTGTTGAGCCCTTCTCTAGCAACTTAAGATTTTAGATGAGATGGTAACTTAAGAATAGCTATTAATCATGAGCATCTGGCATCTTTAGGGATAGTATCCTTATAAAGAAAGATGAACCTGCCTGGGTTACTTCCCTTATTAACAAGAGAAGTTGTTACTCATATAATCGAAGCACTATTTAAAGGATTGAAACAAAAATAAATTGAATCAGAAGAACACCAATGCTTCCATAAAAACAGACGTGTGAAAAAATGTATACATGCACACAGAAAATAAAGGCCATAGATCGTACAATGGAGTTAACATTGATAATTCGACTTGGAGAGCCTCTGAGTAGTGATGGCAAAAGCAATACTGAGAGCAGTGCTGGAGCTAGATGATTCACTTGCATGTGTGCTTCATTCCCATCCTTAGACATTTTTTGTGGCTCTATTCAGAGTAAAAAGGAAGCATCGAGTCAGCCAGAAATTGAATTATAATCATATTTGTTTATATCACAAGTAAACCTGTTATTGACAAAGAGCAAGTGGGATAGCCAAGTATTTAATCATGATTAGAAGTCCATGTGGAAAAAAATAGTTTCTCAGACAAATTTTTAAAAAAATTGATAAGTAAATTTAAATTTTAAAAAAAAAATTGACAAGTAAAAAAAAAAACTAGAGAAAAAAAAAACAAAACCCAAGATTGGCAACAGGTAGAGAAATGCCGGATTACTTGTTTCTCAGACAAATTAATAAAAAATAAAACCCAAGATTGGCAACAGGTAGAGAAATACTTGATTACTTGTAGAAAAAAGAACTAGAGTATGACATGCAAGTAGGAAACTAGAAATGAGTTACCTAACCTAAGGAAGAAAATACCAACACAATTCAGCTTTTTTCCCAATGGGTCAGCTACATAAAATCCTTTTTTGTTCGGTCCAAAGCAAGGCCATCACACACACCACACTCATTTCATATTATCATATAGTTTTTATTACGGATGTCCATGTTGATTTCGGTCTTTCCCTACCCTAATTTTAAGTCTAGTTGATATTGATACACTCACAATTCCTAACGGGTGCACTTCTCACTTTGTCTACTATTGGGGTGACTCTTACTGCCTCACAAATTTGTTTCTTAAGAATTCTATCATTCTTAGTTTTGCCACATAGTCATCTTAACATTTGTATTTCCGTTGCACTCATTTTGTTAACATGTTCTTTCTTAGTTGCCCAACATTTGGTTCCATAAAACATTCCTTTCAACTTAACCTGTATATGTTGACCACATAACAGTCTAGATGCACTTCTCCAATCCACCCAGCTTGATTTTATCCTATGACTAACATCCTCTCTTACCTCCCCGTCTTGATTGATAATTGTTCCTATATATCATAATTGTTCTTTTTGTGGTATTTATAACCATCTAACGTAAGGAATATTTTTTTAATTTTATTTATTATTTATTCATTTATTTGGTGAAGAGAATTCCTGGGTACTCTAGGAAAACATGATTATTTGAAGAGTTTATTTTATGATAAACAATGTGCTTAACACTTGCAGATAAATGCAGCAAATCTAAGGGGACTTACTCAAAATCATACATGGATGGAAAAGGAAAGGAAAGGGAAGGAAGAAAAAAAAGGAGGATCTAGATGTCGATTTAAGAGTTAAGATCAGCTTAACAGCTATTATATATTTAAGGCATTGTGATAATATGCCATATTTGGCTACTCTTGTGGATTTTGTAAATAATATTGATATTGGCTAATTCTTTTGGCCAAGTATACTCCTTGTACATAGGCCACATCACCTATTTTGATGCTTTTTATATAATTATTACTTATCAAATATATATATATATATATATATATATGCCAAATTTGGGGTGTGTTAAGAAAGAGAGAGAGTTACCGGAATTAATAACTTTGAGGTGTTAGATGAACCCTATTTGTACAAAGTCCTTGCAAAGAGGTAGAATGGTCGATTATAAGGTCGGTGGTTGGTTTGGCTTAACAAGCGAGACCACAAAGAGGATTGGAAAGGGAGTGATTGAACGGACTAACTAGATCTAGTTGAGGACTGTGACCGCGGAAGACCTTTGTGCAATACTAATCCACAAGTAGGTGCTCTTGTTCATTTTTCATAAATATAGCAATGCCGGTTTATACTTTATGAAGGCGCATGTGTCGGACCATCTGTGGCATCTCATTTGCTTGTCCGTACAACTTTTAATGATATTGCTGCATGTCCCTCGGAGGGGACCATCTGTGGTTCTTCTGTGTGTCCCTGCCATTCAGCCACGTGACTAAGCTCCATTCCCCAACCTCTAAACCATAACTCTCTTGTAATCCCAAATGCAGGGCAATGGTCACGTCAATAATGAAACAAGGACCTTTCCACATGAAACTGCAGTGCCTTGCTCGGTTCCTTCCAAGGCACATGGGGAGGGCTTAATAAACCTACGGAAACAACCCACAAGTTTTAAGTGGGCGCACTAGTGTAACGTGCAAGTGATTCGCGCACCATCGCAAACAACTTTCCGCAATGACAAGCGTGCAGGTGCACGCGTTCATACCACGTGTGGGCCAAGGGTTGCATGCGATGGATGTTTATCCTACCAACCCAAAAGTAGTGAAAGTAATACCTAATTCCACATCACAAATATGGGAATTGAGTTTCAAATATACTTGAAATAAATCATTTTGGGGGATATGACCTCACATTTCATGTACTAGGACCATAGGTACATGGGGCACTATTGTTATTTAAGGCAAGCATCAAAAGCTCAGAACAGGTCATTCGGCCAGGGTGTTGGTGATCGCAGAAAACAGAGGTTAACAAAGAGGCATTCAAATTTGTGATGGTTGGGAACAAAGGAAAAAATCAAATAACATCAAAATTGTTTGGATGTTTGGAATTTTTTGAGAGCTTCGTATAGCCTTCGTAGACTACTTTGAAGCACCTAGAATTATAGCATTTCGTGTGATGTGGCAACCCAGTTCATGCTGGAGCTATTGGATACTAGGGCTTTGGACATTACAATGCCAATCATAGGTATACTCCAACTTGCGGATTTGAGTCTCAAACATTAAAATAAATAAATAAATAAGATTGCACATTTTTAAGTAGAAGGGTTACAGATCCCTAATACAGAGAATACTGAACCAGTGATTCTGAAAACCATCTGTAGCTCTAGTATCCCCTCTATTGAGTTTTGAAAGACATACTGTGGGTAAAGTAATGGGCAATAATAAGTTTTTTTTTTTCCTAAGACAGTAATGGGCAATAATAATTAGTCACTGACTTTTGAGTATTGTTATAATTTCTGAAAACAACGACCGAAATCAATAAACTGAGCACTTACATAGTTTTAAAATTTCAGACATTTTGAATTTAAGAATGAATGTAAGCAGTTTTAAAAGGCTACAGAAATGTTTTCGGAGGAAAGGAGAGTTGTTAATTTCGTGAAGAGTTAATTTTTGAAATGTTTGGCTGCTATTATTTCCAAATGTTTCTAGGACTCTGTAAACAAAACTCCTGAAAAGGAAAATAACAGGAAAATGAGAACAATGAAGAAAAGATAATTTTAACTTTAAGTTCCTCTGAATTTCTAACACTCTTCAATTAACTAAATGGAGCCTATGAGAAGTAACTCCCAAAACTGTTCCACACGAATCAACGTAACTTTTGTCCAACAAACTAAAAGGTCCTATGTGGCGACCTGCCAAAGACGAGAGAAATGTTAAAATCTAAAGCTTCATGATACCTTATTTCAACAAGCTAAGTTGACAATGTATTTGGTCCATCAGGTCAAGAATTGACAAGTCATAAACTTTTGGTACATCTCTGACTTCAGTTTAGAACAACTATACAAGGGTATAAACCTTAAAGAGAACCTTTGAAACCTTCCATTCGGATAAGTTCAAATCAAACAATTACTAAAGGGGAATAAGAAAAAATGCTAGCATTGGATTCCATAATGAATTAAGAAAGGGAGCTTAGGAGAAAGTGATACTCAAATTACTAACCCCCAATGGAAAACATGCCCGCATTATTTATCAGCACATGTAAAGGTCCTGAACGTGCATTCCATGCTTCAGCAAATCTTGCAACGGAATCCAAGGAGAGAAGATCCAGTTCCATCACCTTGAAGGTCATAATACGTATAAATGTGTTGCCTTGCAAACGAAGACTAATAGAAGTAAAAGCTTAAAGCAATAGAGAGGGGGGTGAAGGTTGATGACAAAATATTTCTTCGAAGTGATAACTATACATAATACATCCCTATTAAGATATCCTAAATTTTCATTTTCGAAAGTTACCTTTATTATTAATTCTTACCTCAATATCAAGAGGAAGGCCCCTTCCAGACCATTCTTCCTGCCACTTCTGGATAAGGTCATGAGCTGCCTTGGTATTTCTAACTGCCATAACAACATGTGCACCTGATTCTGCCAATTGCCTGATTAACAAAGAAAACACATTGTTCTTCACATATATGTAAAAGATAATATAACAAAAAATAGAAGGTCTAGAAGAGCAGATCCAAACATATTCAGAAAACTGAAAAAAAAAAAGACCATATGGCTCCACAACTGGTTTTTGAAGCAAGGTCAAGACTGATAATGGCAAGAAGAAAAGACTCATCCAAGAAAATAAATACACTATGTCACCCTATTACCCAGGAAAATCATAATCTTCCAAAACATTGAAACTTGAACCAAAAGGGTTGAAATAAATTCCTGGAACCAAAAAATAAAAGGAAGCTTAGCATCATGGACCCAATTTTAGAAATCAATTATTACGTGATTAAGCAAATATATGCATACTGCATGCTTATGTTTACACCAATGACAAGGAATTTGAAATTGCAGAATTGATCTCAGCCATGAGAGCTTCGAGGGCTGATGGAATTACTTTGAAACCATACAAGACATTCCATTCCAACGAGGTTTTCCAACTCCAGAGCCAGATCCCATCTCTTATCTTTTGATCAGCTTAGGCTGCTAGACATTAAGGTCATTATTACTAAACATGAAGTCAAGAGTTACAGATTGGCACTCTAACTACCATTTGTTGCAGTTTGCCCCATGATTATTCAGTACAATGCAATCCAAAAACACTCTTATGAGCTAACCGTTACAACTTCAGCTGAAATGGTCCTTCTAACCATTTTTTCTGTAAAATTTTCAACTTGCAAACAGCAAATTTTCATAAAAACTTTTCCAATAAATGGACCATTTAGGGCTACAAAATTTTGGAATCCATTCCAATGACTAATAAAGAAACTTCCATTGTAACTAGCAAGCCATTATTCACAGTTGAGGGAAATCATGTAGAACGCCCAATTGATGAACACAAGTTCGCAAACAAAGTTTCCCATAGCAAGGTGCTGGGCTCGACAATTGACTACTCTCAGACCATGAAAACGCATTCTCACGCTTTCGTAGCTTGACAATGAACATTGAACTTTAAATTCAGATATCGACAACATATCTACCATTAAGTTGATCGGTTCCTCTCTAATGCCTGCTAACATAATCGAACACTAGAATTCAACCGTATTTCAGTTCTCAAACAGACATAAATCATCCGCAAAACACACACACACACAGATAAACAGCTGAGCTACTTCAATAGTTGACACATTCAGTGATTTTCGGGAATTTATTGGGGAAAATACCGGGCAGTTTCGCGACCGATGCCACTGGTGGATCCGGTGATAATGCAGGTGATGTCGTTGAGAGGAGGAAGAGGCATCGGATTCTGCAAATGGCTGGCCATTATTCTCTGAAACAGCATCTCGTAAGCCAAGTAGAACCACCCTCTCAACCATTCCATCCATCCCAATCGCTCTTTCCCCATTCTCTCTCTCTAGAGTGAAATCTCAATCCCGCCTTACCCCTTTTGACGAGGAAATTATTAGTACAGCCTTGCGCTTTATATTTTCATGGCCTGTTGGCAAAACTATCCAAGGATTTAACCTCTGTTTGTTTCACGGAAAATGATTTCTTTATTTTTTGGTATTTGGTAATCTTAGAAAAATGCAGTTAACGTAAAAGGTTTTGTGAGTAAACGGAAAATGAAGGCTTTTTTTCTGGAAAATGATTTACGGATTTATTTTCCATAAGTCATTTTCTAAATATTCGGGCACGCTCTGCCCCCTTTCATAATTGTATATATTTACTTATACACAATATTTCACTCAACAAATAAATTGTTTATAAATATAAATAAAGTTTGTACATACTATTTATAAATTATAATTTTAATAAATGCTTACGACGTTCTAAAATTAGTGTCATTTATATTATTTAGGGACATCCTAACTATTGTCAATTTTCTATTTTAAAACATTTTTTTCATATCAATTATCAAAAAAAATTATTTATAATTGTGAGATTGAAAAAAGATAGACATTGATTTGACACCACTAATGAGAAATTGAGGGTTACTAAAGAAAAATTATTTAAAGTTCAACACTATTTTATATTCAATATGTGCATTAATATTAGAATATATATATATTTTTGTATTTATTCATATATATTTTTCTGTAACATTTTCTAGGAACATCCTAAACATTGTTTATTTTCTATTTTAAAACGTTTTTTTCATATCAATTATCAAAAAAATTATTTGTAATTGTGAGATTAAAAAACGATGGACCTTATTAAAAAAAGATGATCCTTATTGATTTTCTAGGGACATCATAAACATTGTTTATTTTCTATTTTTATTTTTGTATTTATTAATATATTGTTTTCCGTAACATTTTTCGTGTGTTTGCCAAACACCCGTAAATGTTTTCTGACATATTTTCAAAAGATTTACCAAACACCTGAAAATGAAATCTTTTGATTTTCTGAAAATCACTTTCCAGAAATTATTTTCCAGAAATGATTTTCTGTGAAACAAACGGAGCCTTAAGGTCGATTAATGGTCGATCAATCGACTGTCCGGTCGATCAACTCGACCTTATTTAACCATCGATAATTTGAAATATCTTAAAATAAATTAAATGGCATATATAATACGGTCGATCAATACGATCGATTAACTCGACCTTATCATTTAAAATATCTTAAATGGTGTATAAAATACTGTCGATTAACTCGACCTTACTCGACCATTCCTTTTGACCATTGACCCTTTGATTGATAACCTTAAATTGTTGGTGATTCCCGCCTTTTGCATTTATTACCTTCAAACAAGAAGTCGATTAACTCAACGTTGAAAGCAGACGAACTCGACCTCCTAATTACGTTGATCGAATTGGTATTTTCAAAGGCAAACTCAACCCTAAGTTTCTCATCATCAAAGTATGCTTACATTACATTATTATAATTTTCTTTTGATTTAGGGTTTAAGGTTATTTTCATCATTCTTAGTTGACCAACTCAATTTTTGATCAACTATGATGAAAATTAGTCATAATCATAACCATGCATATTTTGACCATTATAATCTCACTTTTTATTAATTACAATCTATTTAATATAGTAGTGATGAACATTGTTTAAAAAAACAATGGAATAGTAATGTTTTGTCCAGACCACCGAACATTTATAGTAATATTCGTGGAAGGTAACCGAACATTCCTTAGAATTTTTTGTGGTGTTTTACTTAATATTTAATGTTTTATGTTTATAATACAGACTCAATTTTAGTTAAATATGATATGTTTGTGTTTTAATTCATATTTAATATTTTATGTTTCTAATACAGACAAAATAGCATTGTATTTAACCCAAAAAGATGAATGGTACAATGCGAAGATCAGTTGCAGAGAAGATCTGAAAGTAGTTGATTATGTCTATTCAAATCTTGACGATCTACACAAAGAATTGTTTAGAATTCTGCATTTGGAAAACTATGTACCATCAATAGAAATATTAAGAGAAGCAATGTGTTGTTCCATGTACTTGCTATATTCTTGATTCAGTCACCCACCGGCAGAAAGGATGAATTGTGGTTTCATATTGGTGGGAAAAATGTAAGATTTTTATTATCTGACTACACCTTAATCACCGACTTATCTGCTGGATTGGAAGAAAATTGTTCGGAACGAATTCCAACTACGAAGAGGTTGGTCAATCAATATATAATGGTACGGAGTGCAGTGAAGCAATCAGTTTTGAAAACAGTATTTGACAATGCAGATAATGTGGATGATAGATATAAATTGGGCTTAGCCCTTATATATGAGTTTGCATTGAGAGTTAAGGAAACGAATACTTCAATTGACATGCTTGTTTTGGATATTGTGGATGATTTGGAGTTGTTTAACATATATCCATGGGG
The DNA here is from genome assembly GCA_013146195.2 of Codonopsis lanceolata. Classification (NCBI taxonomy): domain Eukaryota; kingdom Viridiplantae; phylum Streptophyta; class Magnoliopsida; order Asterales; family Campanulaceae; genus Codonopsis; species Codonopsis lanceolata. The sequence continues at coordinate 72,880,103 of CM028377.1, forward strand.
GACAAGGTCATATTCGTACATTATAAATTCGATTAAAAATATTGCTGAGAAAAAAATGCATACAACTACGAACGTATGCTATGGCTTTTGTTCTGCATTACAGGTAAATAATTGTAATTTGAAATATTCTAAAATTTATATTGATTAGCTAATTATTTGATGTTTCTAACATGTAACTTATTTGTAGGTTTGGGCATTTGAGATGTTTCGTGAATTTAATGGATTTTGAGATCTATTTCAACTCTCAACCATTAGATCTGGTGATGATGCGGCCATTCTTCCAAGAATATGCAAGTGGCAGTCGAAAAAAAAATACAAAGTTCAATGAAATAATTGAAAAATTGGATGTAAATTGGGTAAATGTTTTCAATTTTTGTGATAGTTGATTAAAATTTAATTTTGTTTGTATAGTTGTTGATTAATGAAGTTGTTTTTGATCAATTGTCAGGATGGTGTTCTTGTTCCATTGACCCCGACGGCGGCTGAACTAAATGAGCCTTACGTTCTTGAATTTCAGCAGCGTTTTGGCGAAATTTGGGCAACATCATTTGATGTTGAGGCTGAAAATTATAGAAACAATGAAGCCCAACCTTCTCCACCACGCAACAATGAAGCCGAATGGTTACCACCACGCAACTCCTCTCCAGTCCGGTCCCCACGAGACCACTCATTGCCAGACCACTCCCCACCACGACATGGTGAAACTCCTGCAACCACTTCTTCTAATGTGATGCTTATTTCCATTCTTGATACGTTGTGGGAGTTGAACCAGAAGATTGATCAACAAAGCATTCAAATAAGTGGTTTGAGGGATGAGGTCTCCTTTTTGGATGAAAAAGTGGTAAAAATTTTCTGTTATGCTTTTGAGTAAGTATTTGTGATATTTATTTGTTTTTACCTACTTACTTAATTTTGTTTTAAATGGCAGTGTAATGCGATGTCGATGATAGATGAATTGAGGGAACATGCACCATTCTCCCACGATGAAGATAGGATGTGGACTCCTTCTCATACTCCATTTCCCCCCTCCCCCTGTCATTGCCACCACCACACTTACGTCTCCCCTTCCCATTACTACCACATTTTCTGATGCCATTACCATTACCACACTTCCCCTTCCCAGTACTTTTGCCTCTCCCACTACCACACCATCTGCCACTACTATAATTCTCACTCCCACTACCTCTTCCTCTCTCACTACCATACTTGTCCCTCCCACTACCACTGCCTCTTCTACTAGCACACTTTCCATTTCCCTTCCCTTTCCCCTTCCGATTTCCTCTTCGTCTCCCACTACCATACTTGTCCCTCCCACTACCAGAAGTGTGACCAAGATGTTGGCAAGGGTCAAGGACATTGATTTCGTTTATCGGAGGGAAAAGGTAAGGATACAAAAAGGAAAGAGGTCGAGTCTGCAAATATGTTGTAGACGGGAGACAAGAGGGGTAAAAAACCATCAGTCCATGCGTCTTCTCCCTACACAACGATGCTACATGACCCCATTCATTCTCTACGATTGGCGAGGGTATTTGTAGATGGAGATATACCAAACGATCGCCTTGAAATTGATGCGGGAAAGGAACAATTGATGATGGATTGGCTAAGTGTTACGGATGGAAAGTGAGAATATTCAAGTAGATTTATTAAGTAAAGTTTTTATTTATTGTTATCATTATTAAACGTCTTAATTACTTATTTTTTTCCACAGCGATTTTGTTATACGTCGTGGATTTAAGTGTAACAAAAGATGGTTTGGAGTTTTTTCAAAACCCAAAGCATATCTATCAGATGAAGTAAGTTAATTAATTACTTGCTTGCAAGTATTACTTGATTATTTTTAGTTATTGTGTGATCCTAAAACTTGGCACTATTGAAAATTTCAGTATGTGAATCTGGTGTTGGTTCTTATGCGGATGAGAATGGCAACATATCCAGTGTCATTTGGAAGACAAAATGACCAGTGTACTATGGATTCGTTATTTCAAATGCTAGTGACCACCCAGTATTCGCATTTTGTAAGTCAAAATGAAATGGAAATGAACAAGGGATCATTAGGTTTGATAGAGCGTGCGACATGTAAATGGGAAAGATATCAGGGTGTTGAGTGGTTTGGCAAAGCATGGACTGAATGCACTCATGTTTACTTTCCAATTTGCGTATGTGATCATTGGATTGTTGGAAACCTCCACATAAAAGATGTGAGGATCATCATATATGATTCAGATATAAGTGTTATATCAGCAAAGGATCTTAAGAAAGAAATGAAGCCTTTTATGTTGATGATCACACACATTGCGGAACTGGCTGGACTGAACTTTGGCCAAAAACTTAATTGTCTTCGGGATACCATAATACCCGAACAGTTGAAGTCGTGAGTAATCTTATTGATCTATTTTATATTATATGTTTATTTGTCTCAATATCTAATTTATGTTTTGAATGTGTCACAGGGGTGACTGTGGGATACTTGCACTAAAGTATATCGAGTATTTGACGCTCGATAAATCCCAGCCGAAGTTAATGTCAAAGGAGTTCCAAAGTGGAGCGAAAAGTTTACCATTGATATTTTTTGTGATAACCTTGATCCCTGAATATTCTCCTTGAAATGTATAGTTTGTGCAAATGTAATCATCTTTTAAATTGTAAATTCTATAAATCAGCTTTAGTGTATTTGTTGTGTATTAACAGTTTGAAATGTTGGACTTGTACCAACAAGTGTTGATTATTTTATTGTGTTTATGTTTCCAAATATTCATATATGCATAATATAATTGGATATGGGGTGTTGAAGTTGCACGAACAAGTAAAAAAGCATTATATAAAAGTTCGGGTCACATGGTCGAACGAAATCAGAAATGTTCGGCCTATATAACCGAACATGTTTGTACTATTCGGGCTCTATACCTGAACGTTTTGATCTACCGTGCCTATTTTTGATCTACCATGACATTTTTTGATCTACTATTGCATTTTTTGATCTACCATGGCATTTTTTGATTTGCCATTGCATTTTTTGATATGTCATGTCATTTTTTGATCTACCATGACATTTTTTGATCTACCATTGCATTTTTTGATATACCATGACATTTTTTGATCTACCATGCCTATTTTTGATCTACCATGCCTTTTTTTGATCCACTATTGCATTTTTTGATCTACCATGACTTTTTTTGATCTAATATTGCATTTTTTGATCTACCGTGACATTTTTTGATCTACCATGCCTATTTTTGATCTACCATGCCTTTTTTTTTTATCTACCATTGCATTTTTTGATCTACCATGACATTTTTTGATCTACCATTGCATTTTTTGATCTACCATGACATTTTTTGATCTACCATGCATATTTTTGATCTACCATGTCTTTTTTTGATCTACCATGACATTTTTTGATCTATCATTACCTATTTTGATCTACCATTGCATTTTTTGATCTGCTATGACATTTTTTGATCTACCATTGCATTTTTTGATCTACCATGACTTTTTTTGATCTACCATTGCATTTTTTGATCTACCATGTCATTTTTTGATCTACCATTGCATTTTTTCATTTGTCATGACTTATTTTGATCTACCATTGCATTTTTTGATCTACCATGACATTTTTTTATCTATCATGCCTATTTTTGATCTACCATGCCTTTTTTTGATATGCCATGATATTTTTTGATCTACCATTGAATTTTTTGATCTACCATGACATTTTTTGATCTACCATGACTTATTTTGATCTACCATGTCATTTTTTGAGCTACCATGACTTTTTTTGATCTACCATTGCATTTTTTGATCTACCATGATATTTTTTGATCTACCATGCCTATTTTTGATCTACCATGCTTTTTTTTATCTACCATGACATTTTTTTGATCTATCATGCCTATTTTTGATCTACCATGCCTTTTTTTTATCTACCATGACATTTTTTGATCTACCATTGCATTTTTTGATCTACCATAACTTATTTTGATCTACCATTGCATTTTTTTATCTACCATGATATTTTTTGATCTACCATTGTATTTTTTGATCTACTATTGCATTTTTTGATCTACCATGACTTTTTTTGATCTACTATGACTTATTTTGATTTATCATTGCATTTTTTGATCTACCATGACATTTTTTGATCTACCATGGCTATTTTTGATCTATCATATTTTTTTTGATCTACCATGATATTTTTTGATCTACCATTGCATTTTTTGATCTACCATGACATTTTTTGATCTACCATTGTCTTTTTTGATCTACCATGACATTTTTTGATCTACCATTGCATTTTTTGATCTACCATGACATTTTTTGATCTACCATGACTTATTTTGATCTACCATTGCATTTTTTGATCTACCATGACATTTTTGATCTATCATGCCTTTTTTTGATCTACCATGACATTTTTTTTATCTATCATTGTATTTTTTGATCTACCATGACATTTTTTGATCTGCCATGTCATTTTTTGATCTACCATGTCATTTTTTGATCTACCATTACTTTTTTTGATCTACCATGATATTTTTTGATCTACCATGCATATTTTTGATCTACCATGCCTTTTTTTGATCTACCATTCATTTTTTGATCTACCATGACATTTTTTGATCTACCATGACATTTTTTGATCTATCATTGCATTTTTTTATCTACCATGACATTTTTTAATCTACCATGCCTATTTTTTATCTACCATTGCATTTTTTGTTCTACCGTGACATTTTTTGATCTACCATGTCATTTTTTTGATCTACCATTGCATTTTTTGATCTACCATGATATTTTTTGATCTACCATGCCTATTTTTGATCTACCATGACTTTTTTTGATCTATCATGAGTACAATTAGTTAATACATTGACAATAGATTAAGTATCAATATCTTGATTACAAATAGTTAATACAGTGAAAATAGATTAAGTATCAATATCATCAGTACAAATATCAACGTTGCCTTCAACGAGATGACCCTGTCTGGCTAGTGGATTGAGCCATAATATTCAGGGGTTCTTCGTAAGGTACACCATATAGTGTATAATTAACTTTAACAAGTAAATTCCCCAAAGACTCATATGGAATGCTCATGTCACCTTGCCTCCATTGATCTGAGAATGGCATTGTAATACGACGTGCTTCTTTGACCATGTACTTATACATATCCGCGGTAGGAGGGACCGCCGTGGTAATGTGTCTTGATCTGTTAGAAGGGTTCTGGACAAATGGATGAGAATGTTGCATGAACCACGTCATATAACCAGGTTCATACTGACCAGGTCGTCAGCACCTATGACCAAGATCGTCATCTGATAAAATATAGGTGTTAAGCATGTTCCACAATCTTGCAAGTGTCAACCACATAACTCGGTCCTTTGCAAGTCCTCTATTGGGAGTGTCGTGAGCAATTGGCGTTGTTGGAATTGTTTGTATAAACCCAAATTGCCTAAAAAATCTCTCTGGATGGTATGGCTCAACTATGGTGTCCATACATACACATTCGCGATAGAATGCAATTTGGTCAAATGGAAAGCTTTCCCTAACACTCGCATCGTACGCAAGTCACTCAACCTACAACAGTATAACAAGTTGCAATTTATTCCGAAACTACTAGAACAAACAACATAAAAAAGCAGCTTCGTCAATACTCACATCACCGAATCTCAAAGAGTCAATTTGTTCACGAATAGCCTATAATCGCTCCGTAGATGACCCCTGATTTCCTACCGGTTTCCACCGTTGTGCAATAGGCTGCCTCTGTCTATAGTCCACATTATGTGGAGGCCTAAAACATGGAAAATATTTGTATATCCATGCCTGCATGAAATCCAATTTTAAATTTTAAAAGAAGTCATGCTACAACAATTAATAAACAAATATAAAAGGTATGTTATTACCTCCAGATAATGTTAACGATCCTGCGATCTGTTGTGTTTTGGCTCTGGAAGCTTTCCCTAACTCCCTATATAAGTAAGCCAGCGCAGTAACTCCCCATGCATATGTAGAGGCATCCTGTAGATCAGCTAGCCACTCGAGGTAGTCAATACTAACTCGGGTTCCACTCTTATCAGTAAAAATATTGCAACCCATCATAAATAACAAATATGCCCTCACTGCACACTCCACTATATGCTCATCATCAGATGTTGTGTTTGGCATAAATGTTTGACGGAGCCACTCAAGTCTAACCGATGAACCCCTGACTCCCCGCATCCCATCCTCCAATTGCATACGAGAAACTCCCAAAAGTTGACAAACACGTTCCTTTGTCAACTTGCCTTTAGATAGAACCGGCATCCCTCGGATTGGAAGACCAAGGATACAATGGACATCTTCCAAGGTAATTGACATTTCACCAAATGGCATATGAAAAGTATTGGTCTCTGGATGCCATCGTTCCACAAAAGCGCTAATTAATGGTTTATTCACTTCATCAAAATGGACCCGGGTAATTTATCTCAAGTTTGTCAGACGGGTAGTCGTCTTGAAATAACGAGCAGACTCTAAAAGTGGAATCTCCCAATCCCGTATTTTCGATGTATGGCCAATACATCTTAGAACCCCTCTCTCATGACCCAACCATACATCTGCGGCGACATGGCCGGCGTATGTGATTAACAATGTCTTTATATTTGGTCCACATCCATCAACCTCATCTTCCTCCTCTTCATTTTCATTTTCATCTTCATCTTCATCTTCTTCTACCTCTGCCTCTTCCTCTTCATCTTCCTCGTCCTCGTCCTCGTCCTCGTCCACTTCCCTCTCCTCCTCCTCTTCTTCTTCAGATTGTTGTTGTTGTTCTTGATTATGCAACTGAAAATCGTCAAGGTGTACGCGGTATTTATTTACCCGTAAGGTCTCATCTTTTTTTTCTTGTAAATATTTGTCACGTTGTAATTGTTGTGCTTGTCTATTGGCGGTCGTTGGTCTTTCCCTGGAGGGGGCTGTTGCTTTTTTACTCCCAAACCCAAGAGCCTTTGTTGCCTTCCCTGCAAATATAAAGTAAAACACAATATAGGTACAACATCGTCAATGATAAAAACCCTTAAATAAATAAATGGATAATATAATTTTTTGGTCCATGAACTATACCAATTATATGCGTTTGGTCCCTGTACTTTTTTTGTAATGTATTTGGTCCTTAAATTAGGGTTTTGTTAAGAGATTACCCCCTGATGGGGTTACCGTCACTTTTGCCGTTAGACTTTTTTTGAAAACCCAAATATACCCTTACGTTTTAGCGAGCTGGGCGTATACAAACCAGAGACTGTCTTCCATTTTCTTCATTTCATCCATTCTATCATCTCACAACACTTCTCATTACACTATCTAAGCCCTAAAATCAGAGAAATTTCGCCTAGGGTTGAGTTCTTTCGATTTTAATTGTTTGTTTAGTTTCGATAACCTAAACGTTCTTCCCTTTCATCTACAAATTTAGTTCAATCGATCTCTATAATTCGAAAAAGGGGGTCATGACTTCGGCTTCCACAGGCCAATCACGGGCTAGAGCTAGCATTTCTGTTCCGTGGTGTGATTGGAATACCAGCCCCATTGAAAATTTCACGAACTGATAGTAATCCCGGAAGCTCTTCTATGGTTATGCAAATTATAGTGTATGTTCTCAATTTATCACCAATTTTTATGCAAAAATGAATCAATAAATAGTTTCTATGTGATTATGGTCATTTTGTTTTTGTATTTTTTTTTTTGCAGAAAACATGCAAAGGTTGTGGCTTTTTTGAATGGGCAAATGATACAAGTATAATGTGTGAAAATTGCACTAAAATGAAAGAGAAGTGGGCAAAAGCTGAAATGCAATTGCTTAAGCTAAAAGAGAGGAAAATGACACTTAAAAAGGAAGTGAAGAGGCTTGAAGTAGAACTGGTAAAGAAAGACATGGAAATTGGCATGTTGAAGTCTCAAGTTATAAGCAGTTGGAATGTGAGGAAGTGGGTTATTGTAATTTTTTTGTTTGATTGTATATCACATTTTTGGCTCAAATCATAGTGGTATGTTTATGTTGCCTATAAAGAGGTAAACTTTGATCAAACCATAGTGGTATGTGTATGGTGGTATGGTATCAGTTGTAAATGTTCTGTTATATTTTGGTTGATGAATTTGAGCAATTGGTTGGTCATTGAGGTGTGTTCTCAAATGTTTTGTTACATGGTTGTTGAATTTGAGCAATTGGTTGGTTGTTGATGAATTTTTTGCAATTGGTTTGTTAGTGTTCTGTAAATGTTTTGTTACACAAATGTTCTGAAAATGTTTTGTTACATGGTTGTTGAATTTGAGCAATTGGTTGGTTGTTGAAGATTTTTTTTTGCAATTGGTTTGTTAGTGTTCTTAAATGTTTTGTTACACAAATGTTCTGAAAATGTTTGTTACATGGTTGTTGAATTTGAGCAATTGGTTGGTTGTTGATGAATTTGAGCAATTGGTTTGTTAGTGTTCTGTAAATGTTTTGTTACACAAATGTTCTGAAAATGATTTGTTACATGGTTGTTGAATTTGAGCAATTGGTTGGTTGTTGATGAATTTGAGCAATTGTTTTGTTACAGTAAATGTTCTCTTACATCACACCTATAAAGAGGTTGATTGGTTGGTTGCTGCAAAGAAACATGTTTTGTTGCAAATTGGTATGTTGCAAATAAACATATTCATAACACAAGTCATAGCACAATTTACCCAACATGTCCAAAATCATAACACAATTAAGTTACATGCCCAAAAGCACAAGTTTACATGTTCAATTTGCCCAACATGTCCAAAATCATAACACAAATCATAACACAATGGTAAAAGGTTTCAGAACATTTACATTCTCAAATCAAAACACAATTCAGAACACAATTTACCCAACATGTTCAAAAGCACAAGTTTACATGTTCAAAGCATACATGTTCTATCTTTGTCCAAAATTACATCACTTAACAACCTATCACTTTTTCCAGTGTCAGATTTTGTCAGTACATGTCTTCCCCTCCAAACAAAAGGTGTATCACTACTCCTTGGTGACCCTACAGTATACATATTGCTGGTAAATTGGCTAGTTGATGTAGCTGGGCCTGTTTCATATCCATATGAGGTAGTGAATTGAGTTGGTGGACTACTTGGTTGTCTTGGTCCTTGAACTGGAGGGGCTTGGCTTGGTCCTTGAACTGGAGGCTCTTGTCTTGGTCCTGGTGGAACATAAGTGTCCAAATTCACAGCCTTGGATGCCCCAGGGGCCTACAAATAAACACAAGAAACAAAAATAAGTTGCAGGTACATTATTTAAGCATGGGGACCAATTTAGACAACCAAAGTAACCAACATACCTTATAAAATGTATCTCCAGCTGGTGTGACATAAATTCCACAAAATGCATGGGTTGGTTCAGCAACAGTATGCACCTTCCTCGGCCTTCCTCTCTTTCTCTTCTCACCTTCAGGTGCTTGAGTTTTCTTCCTACCATCATTTCTTTGCTTAGTATAAACTCTCTCAACGGCTGGAGTCTTTCCTTTTTCCTTGGGTGTCCTTTTTTTCCTTGATGTAGCACCAACCTAAAAGAAAAGTAATTAGTATTTGTTTATCGCTTGTAAAATAATACACATAAATACTACCTTAGTTGTAGCATCGGTACTTCTTTATCGATTGCATCCTGCTTTGAAGTAGCACCAACCTTAAACCAATTGGATAGAAAGATGTTATGCAACAGTAAAGTACTACCTTTAAATGTTAAAAAATACTAACTTTAAAGTAAAGTAGTACCTTGCATCCTTTCTTATTATGACCAAGTTGATTGCAAACACTACATGAAATATCTTGTCCTTGCCTACTGCGTTTCTGTGTACCCCTGGCTTGCTTAGGTTGTTCTTCATCTGGTCCCTTCACTCTTTTTTTCTTAGGTCTCCCTGGCATTGCCTTGGACATAGGAGGCTTCAAAGGGTCATTTGTAGACTTTGCCCAATTGTTTTCACCTCGAGATATTTGAATACTCCAAGCATATGTCTTCAAAAATTCCTCCTTCTTATAACGCTTAGGAACATACTCATCTACATTCTTTCCAATACTAAGCGACCCAAAGAATGGCATGGCAACATGGAATTCCACTCAAATCCCATTCCCTACAACCTGCATGTTCTTTTGGCTATGTCAACTATGTATCCCCATTTCATGTAGTCAACCCGAAACTTGTTATCTCCATTATAGGTTGCCCACAATCTACATTCAGCAGTTGTTTGCTTATATTCTCTTTCTAATCCTAGGACATATGACATCCCAATGATTGGAAATCCATTCTCTTCTTTTGTGCAGCCTAGTCATTGTGGTCATTCTTAAATGTTCCAACAAGTAAATCAGTGGCTTACACCTAGCATCCAGTAAGCTCCCATTAAACCCCTCAGACATATTATTTTCACAACTATCACAAAAACTAAATGTTTCAAAGAAAGCCTTAGACCACTTATTTGGATTTCTTTTCATCAGATCATTATATGCTTCTTCATCTAACTCCTTTAATCTCTGACAATTATTGTTATACATGTCCATGTTAGTGGACCTGGCAATTGCCCAAAAAAAACCCTTGTATTCTGCCCCTCTGAATTGTTTTGCCCAATTAGCATGCACATGCCTAGCACATGCCCTATGTTCACACCAAGGCAGCATCTCTGACATAGATATGACAAGTCCCTGTGTTCAAATCACAAATTTTAAAAATTTTTAAACAAAATTTAACACATGTTATATAATATAAAAGACATGATATATACCTTTTGTTGATCTGAAATAATGGTCCAACCCCTTCCATCCTCCATTTGTAAGTCCTTGATAAGATGAGAAAGAAACCAGGCCCATGATCTTTTGTTTTCCACTTGTACAATACCTCAGGCAACTGGAAACATTTGATTGTTAGCATCCCTTCCCATAGCAATGAGTAACTCTCCTTTCATACACCCTTTGAGAAAACACCCATCCAAACCTAGTACCTTCCTACAACCGCCTAATAATCCTTTTTCAGCATCAAAACATACATAAAACATCTGAAAATATGGACCATATGTTGGGTTGTTCATAGCATAATACACTTCTACAAGGCTCCCTTCATTAGTCCTCCTCAACTCATCTCAGATTCCCAAATGGTGAGCAAACTCGCATAACGCAATGCCCATGCCCATAATGCCCATGCCCGTAAAGTGTCCATCGCCTGGCTTTAAAGGATGCCCATGCAAGATTGGGCTCTTATTTTTTAATGCCCGTTGTGTCCACCCATCTATTTACAATACTTATTTTTTAATAATTATATATAATATATAAATATAATACTACTACTTGTGTCTACTTTACTTAACTATTTACTTAAATAAATAAAAAGTTAAAAACTTTAGTTCACTTCATAGTACTTCATTAGTTCATTAGTTAAAAAGTTTAAAACCCTACTACTTTAATATTATATATATATATATATATATATATATAGTAGACAAAGTGGCACTAGCATTTTCTAGTTCACTATTAATCACTTCGTCTGATAAGTATTTCGGTGTACAATGTTATTGTTCATCAATTCTTTAGTTCTTTCCTTTTCTCCAAACCTCCAAGGGAAGACGGCACAAGGTTTGATAGGTATAAAAATATCAAAACATATAATTTCAATCCATAAGCCCACGAAAGCCCATGTAATGTAATGCCAAAGCCCATGAAAGCCCATCAATTTTATGCCCGCATGAAGCCCACTATACTGGCATTGAAAAAAGCCTCATGGCTAGATGGGCGATGGGCTATGCCAAAGCCCGTGTTTAGAGGCACACCCCTATTCCCAAATCTTACCATAGTGCTCGTCATTGAACTAGTCAAAGACCTAATGCTTTTCTCCTAGCCTTAGAGCAAGTTGTCAAAGACACATCTAGTTTATATTTTGCACTTATCTCAGCCTTCATATCTTTGATCTTCCAACAAGGATCATTTTTTATTCTTTGGTAGTATTGGGTGGCAATCCATTTTGCTGTTAGTTGTTTGCTTCTCACAACTTTACTACACATATGTTTTGGGTGAAATGTACTAATCCTAAAAGTCTTCATTCCCTTGCCTTCACTTGCCCAAATCCTCCAAGGGCATACATTGAATTCACACAAATTACACAAACCCTCTTTTTTTTCATTCTTCGAAACTTGAAATCAAAACCCTTTTCAATTGCATATGCAGAATCGCCTCTTTAAACTCTTTTGCATTTCAATGTGAATGTTATATCCTTTGGATCAATCTTTGGATTAAATTATCCATATTTTTCTTCTTCTTTTTCTTACTCCTTTTACCATTTTCCTTTCCTTCACTCTCTGCACTAAGTTCTGAATCAATATCATCCATAAATTGCTTCTCAATTGCATCCATTTCCTGTTGGGTCAGATCTGGGTTATCATCATGCTCGAGATTCTCGCATTCTTTCTTGATTTACTTTGATCATGATCACTATCCTCCTCATCATCATAATCACTATATTCACAATCTACTTCTTCTTCACTTTCAATAATATACGTCTCATCATCACTACTATCATCACTATAACCATATCTCTTCTCTCCCTCATCATCATTAGCTTCACAACTTGCATCTCCTCATCATTATTAGGCTCCACATCCTCCTCCTCCCTAAAGATCATTAGCTTCACAATTTTCCTCTCCCTCAACATCATTACCCTCACATCTCTCATCTCCTCATCATCACCTCTACTACTTTCTAGTGTACCAATTACGCAATCAACTACATCGACTTATCTATATCATGTTCAACATACATATCTATATCTATGAAACCAAGATCTAAATCACAGATACTAACTTATCGCCTACATCACACATTATGTTCACTCGCATCACTATACATCCTCCTAAGTCCAAGATCTAAATCCTTTCCTGAATCACATACCAAATACACTTAACATTCTTATAATTACATAATTCTTCAACCGCACTCTTTAAGCAAACAAAAGAGATATAATGCGTGTCAACTTCATTAATAACCTCAACACTATCCCCTGTATTTCAACACATCATCTTTCACAAATCTACCCCCATGGTGCACATTTAAATTTAAGATACCCATTCTCGCAAACAAATGGTATATACGTTAGAGAAATAGCCTAGGTGGTAGACATCGTCAATTGTAAATAATGTTGGGGAACAATTTTTGTCCCCCACTGTCCCCCACTATACCTCTCACACATTACCCTTTATAAACTTACCCCATCTCCATGCTACACTACTACACATGCACATCAAGTGGTCCTAATAGAATATAAATAGGTAAGCATAAACAATAAGAAGGGGTCTACTTTTTGTCCCTCAAGTATGACTTTACAGACATATCACATTGGCAGAGAGACCACTTTCAATAACAAGATGATCGACCATATCACATTAACATTAACAGGGAGACCACATATTTAGACAACAACAAAAGATAGTGACATCAAGACATCCAACCAATAAAATATGACTTAAAGTTCTATAAGATAACATATAACATAAAAGCCCCAAAAAAATATGCATTATAGGTCGCCCAATTCGTATCAATTGACTTCTAAAACATAATTAGACATTGAAACAATAAAATGTAAGTTAAAAATCTACTACAAATACCATAAAGCACAATCAAACTGAGAAAGAACTAAGCTTGACACAAAAATCAGAAACAACCCATGTTGAAATCGAAGGAAAACAGAAACTTTAATTCGTACCATAAAGCCATTAACAAGTTAAAATATTGTTGTAGATAAGCATAAACACTAATTAATTGCGTACCTTTTGTCTTCAATGCCTACGATTCTTCAGAAGTCCACTAGATCATGATCTCTGAAATTAGGGTTCGCGTAGTGTAGTGAGACGATGATTTGGGTGAAATGGGGTTAGCCCTTAATTAAACGACATTGTCCCTCTTAGTATACGTCCCACTAAACGTAAGGGTATATTTGGGTTTTCAAAAAAAGTCTAACGGCAAAAGTGATGGTAACCCCATCAGGGGGTAATGTCTTAACAAAACCCTATATTAAGGACCAAATACATTACAAAAAAAGTACAGGGACCAAACGCATATAATTGGTATAGTTCAGGGACCAAAAAATTATTTTATTCTAAATAAATAAATAAAACATAAAATTTCAAATATGTTCGGTGTACAAACCGAACATATTCACAAATGTTCGGGTGTACAAACTGAACAAATGATGTACCCGAACAATGTAGCAATTTCGTGATTCTATTATATATTTGCAATTTATCTGAGTTTATAAATTGTATTGAGGAATTGAAACCCAAGTTCGTTCAAAACCACATATAAATTTAAACCCTAAGTTATTTCAAACACTAGAAATAACTTCAAAATATAAAACAAAAGAATGAGATTTCAAACCTATGAAGCTCGACATTTCTGGAATCGATTTGGGGGTGTAGCAGATTATGCGTTGTTGTTGCTCGGTTGTTGTTCACTCCAATTGAGAAAGTTTGCTTTGGGGTGATTAAGAACCTTTTGTGTTGATTTTCTATTCACAAGGCTCTCCTCCTTCGTCTTTGTTTGTTTGTTCGGTGTATATTGAGATACAGGGGAAAGGAATGGAGGGAACGACTGAAATATTTTGTAATTTGAAATATTTATTTTTTTCTTTTTAACTGTTATCATAATTAACGTAATCAATTTAATTTTTGTCCGGCGTTTTTTTGTTCAGCCCACATTTTCGTATACAAATTATTAATTAACCGCTCCGTTCTGGGTAAACAGGCCCCGTTTGAAAGTCAATTTTTTAGGAAAATAATACTTTTAGTAGTTCGTTAGTAATAACTGACCTTTACGGTTTTATAAATATTTAAGTTACGTTACATTAAGTTACGTTACGTTACATTAAGTTACGTTACGTTACATTACGTTAGGTTAAGTTACGTTACGTTGCGTTAAGTTACGTTACGTTGCGTTAAGTTACATTACATTACGTTACGTTACGTTAAGTTACGTTACGTTACGTTATGTTACGTTACATTACGTTAAGTTACGTTAAGTTTAAGTTACGTTACGTTACGTTACGTTAAGTTATGTTGTAGTTAGTTAGACTAGTTTAGTCGTAGACTAGCTGTAGTTGTAGGATTATCTCCTCGAGGGGTGCGAACCCCGAGTCGTGGAATAATCAAATTTCCTGCTTTCTAGGAGTAGTTGTAGAATCATCTCCTCGAGGGGCGTAGAGCCCGGGACGTGGAATGACTAAGTTGAATCTATCCCACCCATGAGTTGTTGTTGGATCATTCTCCTCGATGGGTGCATACCTTGGGACGTGGAAATGATTGGTTTTATCCAAGTATCCCACCAGTTTGAGTTGGATTATCTCCTTGAGGGGTGCATACCCCGAGACATGGAATAATCAGGATCTCATCCATCCCACCCAGTATGATGGTGTTGTTTATTTGCATGAGGTTGTACTACGTTTCGTCTGATTCCTGAGAAAGGGATATGCAGACAGCCTATTTCGGTAGGTGCGACCATCAGAGCATTTTATTGCATATCTGCTTAAAAACGACGATAACTTGTTATAACCGACTAAATATGTCTAGGGTATGTGAGATTTGAACTGTACCCTAAACTGTCTCATCTATAAACTGCCGCATATTGCATCTCTCCCCATTATAATTTCCACGAAATTTGGGAGTTTATTTCTTATCAACGATGTTTGTTTACTTGGTATGTTTCGGTTTACCTGTAAACTCCATCGTTGAGGGGCTCTGTAGACACCCCAATTTCGTACCCCTGGTATGTAACATGACATGAAATATCAAGATCTGTTAAAAAGCTAACAAATATCAAGTTACAGGGTCAAAAATACAAAAAGCAAAAGCAGGATGCGTAAAACAGTGAAATGCAGGGGCCTACGTGCCAAAAAGGACACTAGAAATGACCATAGGCGCCGCCCATGGTCACTCCTGGCGTCACGCCAAGTGTGGCTATGGGTGGCGCCCAATAGTTCCTTTTCCCCTGTAGCAGTTTGCCTTTGGTGCAATCTCTCAAACGCGTAGTACAAGTCGATGAAGCTCAAAATAAGAAAACTTAATGACGAAGGAATCCTCTCTCCAGCCTATAAATAGAGGCATCCGGTTTCAGGAAATTCACATAGTTTACGCAGTTAGCGCACACAGTTACGCAGTGAGTTCTCCCGAGCGCCTTGAGAGATTTATTCCTCTAGCCCCGAAGCTCCGCCAAATCTCCCCCAAACACTAAAACTAGCCAGCCAAAGTGAAACCTAGTTACCCTGCTAGGATTCCGCCCTATTCCACCAGTCCAAAAATCCCAAAAAGAGCAATTGTCCTGCCCAAATCCAGATGCCAAATCAGCAAAAAGCAAACAGTTGCTTTGCCCGATTTCCGCCGTCAGAAAGCAAACAACAAAAAAAAAAAACAAGCAGTTACTCCGCCCGGATCCCGAGGCCAAAAAGTAACTTTCGGAAGCAGATACTCATCCCGAATCCCTGCAATAGCAAAGCAGCAGAAAAAAGACTCCCTCTCCCTGAAGGACAGAGCGGGCTCACCCTAAAATTTACTAGAAGCCAGTTGGTACGGGATAAAACCCCACGCTTCAATAGGTAGGCTATTTAAAGTTTTATTTATTAAAAAGTGCTATTTAGATCGGCCCGATGTAATAAATATAAGCAGGTGTGCTGCCCGAATTTCTATAGATAATAGCACTAAAAAGAGCCATTATTATGGCCAAAATTTTATAAATGTATTTGTAACTCCAGGAAGGAGTTTGATGCAAGTTTGTAATAATATAGATACATATATGTATATTTAAATGTTTTATTTCATCTGTTAAATAAATATAAAAAAACATATTTTAGCCAAAAAACTATTTCGAGACCAAAAGGGCGAGTTGGGTGCCTAACCTCTTCCCACCTCGTAACTTAGCCTCCGAACCATTTTACAAATCTGGTTACATTTGGGTTTTTTTCTTTTTTTTTTCCTTAAAATAAAGATGGTGACCCCGTTTATCACATTTTGAGTCCACAATTGAGTCCAAGCGTATTCTACGCGCTTAAAGGTTTTGAAACCACCCGCTTTTTCATCAGCGGGATCGGTCGAAATCCAGGGCACTCACACAAACCAATGCATCCCATCATGTCGTTCAGCATTGCTCCACATCTCGTTGCCTTGAGATGATTTACACATATCTCATGGGTTCTATTGAGGTAGAAAGTCTTAGTAAGAAAAAAGTATACTTTTGTGTGTGTTGGTGACTTTTCTAGATACACTTGGGTTGTTTTCTTAATAGAAAAATCTGACACTTTTGAGGCTTTTAAAGCTTGGTCTGCATGTTTTATGAACTTGTATGGTCTATAGCTCATTAGAATTATATCAGATAATGACACAAAATATGAAAATTCCTCATTTTCAAACTATTGTGATACTAATAGAATAACACATGAGTTTTCTACTCCAAAAACTCCACAACAAAATGGAGTGGCTGTGAGAAAGAATCGTACATTGTAAGAGATGACAAGGGTAATGTTAAATTCAAAAAAATTGTCCAAAAGATTTTGGGCAGAAGCCTTAAATACAACTTGCCACATTGGCAATAGAGTTTTCTTGTGGTCAGGTAGCACAATGACTCCTTATGAAATTTTGCTAAGGAAGAAACCCACTCTGAAATACTTCCATGTCTTTGGGTGTGTGTGCTACTTAGTAAATGATAGGGATCACTTGTCCAAATTTTATTCAAGGAGTGACAAGTGTATATTTGTGGGGTACTCAACTAGTCGTGCATACATGGTATTTAATCTTAAAACTAAGACTATCATGGAATCCATGAATGTTGTGTTTGATGATCTAACAAACCTTGGCCACAAAAATGTTGAGGATGATGTTTCAAGTTTGCTTGATTTTGGTGATCTTGACACTACTCCACA
Organism: Codonopsis lanceolata; assembly: GCA_013146195.2. Classification (NCBI taxonomy): domain Eukaryota; kingdom Viridiplantae; phylum Streptophyta; class Magnoliopsida; order Asterales; family Campanulaceae; genus Codonopsis; species Codonopsis lanceolata. The sequence continues at coordinate 72,898,023 of CM028377.1, forward strand.
AGTTGTAGAACCTGCAGAAGGAGGACAATCAAACATTGTTCCAGACTCACATAATTCAAAAATTGAAAGTTCAAAGAACTCTAGAAATTTGGATGTAGCTTCTGATGCAACTGCATAAGACGATGCATTGGTCAGACCTAGTGGTGAAACTGATCCTATTGTGACTGATAGATCCATATGATGTTCCGATTAGATTACAGAAGGACCATCCAATCTCACAAGTTATAAGTAATGTTCATAATGGTATGTCTACAAAGAGGAAATGTAAGATTGATTATAAAAAAATTAGTTTGTCTCTCCTATCTTAAATGTGAAGAATTTAATGCTTCTTGCTACGTGTCTCTGATTGAACCAAAAAATGTGAGTGAAGCTGTGAAAGATGAATGTTGGATCAATGTTATGCAAGAAAAACTTGATCAATTTTCAAAAAAATGATGTTTGGTTTCTTGTGCATAGACCCACCTCCGTGAATGTTATTGGAACAAAATAGATTTTCAAAAACAAATCGAATGATGTGGGAGAGATAATTAGAAACAAGACAAGACTTGTGGCTCAAGGGTAGACACAGGTTGAAGGGTTGTATTTTGATGAAACTTTTGCACTTGTGGCTCGCATTGAGTCCATACGTCTTTTGCTTGTTATTTCATGTTTTCTAGACATTATTCTTCAACAAATGGATATGAATAGTGATTTTTTAAATGATATTTTAGAAGTAGTTTTTGTTGAACAACCTAAAGGATTTGAGGACCCCCATAAACCAAACCATGTTTTCAAATTGAAAAAGACTTTGTATGGTCTCAAATAAGCCCCTAGAGCTTGGTATGGGAGACTTACAGACCATCTTTTAAAAAGTGGTTTCAAAAGAGGTGAAGTGGACAAAACACTGTTTATTCAAAGAAAAAAAAAACATATTTTGATTGCACAAATCTATGTTGATGACATTGTGTTTGGGTCCACTTCAAAATCTTTGGAAAAAGAGTTTGTATATTTCATGACATCATCTTATGAAATGAGTATGGTAAGTGAGTTGAGTTTCTTTCTTGGAATCCAAGTGAAACAAGTGCATGAAGAGATGTTCATCTCTCAAACCAAGTATGTTATTAACTTGGTGAAGAAATTCAATATTGAGAATGGAAAGAAAAATAAAACCCCTATGTAGAGCTGCCAAATAGGGCTAAAGTCCGCGGGCATGCCCTCCCGCCACCCATTAGGGTCGGGTTGGGTTGGTATATTCAATACCCGTTTGGATGCGGGCTTTTCAGGCTTTGCGGGCGTTTGCGGGTTGGGGCAGGGCGGGCAGCCCGCAAAATCTAGACTTTTGCATTATTTATTTGATAAAATCTGGAATGACAAAGTGACCCAGCCGGCAACCGCCCAGACCCAATTATTTGAGTCCAGTTAAGGGCTTAAAGGCTAAGGGTTAGGATTTAGGAATTTCAGAAATTATTGTTACAACTCAGTGAACTCACATAGTCATAGTAGATCTATATCATATCCGTTTCTTCTCTCTCTGACTCTCTCAACAGTCAACAGCCTCAGTCTCTTCAATCTTCACGGGAATCACGGGCCGGCGTTCACGCTTTCTCCACCACCAGTCTCCACTCTCCAGCGGGCAGCGGCAGCCAGCAACATCTTCATCCTCAATTGTCTACATCTTCGCCGTCTTTAGGCTTCCTCTCTCCTCCGTCTCTGACTCCATGCTCCTCCAGCTTCACCGCCGACGTTCCTCTCTAATCTCTAGTCTCATCTCATCTCACGCTCTCTCTCCCATCCCTGCTTCCAGAATCCAAATCCCGGCAGCTCTTCCAGTCGTGCTTCTAGATCCACGACGTCACCGCCACAGCCTCAAACCTTAGTGCCCCTCACAAAGTCACAGACTCACATGTAAGATTTCAGAGTTTCAATTTCTTATTGTCAGCTTCCATTTGTTTTTTGGTATTTTTGGTGACTAATATAGAAAATTGTGTTGTGTGTAAGTGTGTCTAGACTAGTGGGCTGGATGTGTGACTTTTGCTTCGCTTTATTAGTTCTTTTTTAGACACCATCTGTGATCTACTGATCTGCCCTTACTTTGCCTTCTTTTATCCTAATCATGGTTTACTAGCTTTTCTTTGTATTTTGTTTGATGACTTGACTTGACTTATCCCATCAAGATTTTGTGCAATTTAAATGTTAGTAATGATGATTTAGACGTGAAATTATTTTATCCACCTTTTCCCTGAATTAGTTCAAAGTATTTTTTGATTCTTCATATTTGCACCATATGTTTTAGCATCTTTAACGGGTACCCTGGACATAGCAAGATTTAAATTATATCAATCAATTTTTATTTTTCTTAATTTTCCTATAATTATCTTGATATTTGCAGATTAAGAATTAAGAGAAAGAATCATGGAATCTACTACCAATCAATGTATTGATTTAGATGGAGACCAATTGGAAACTAATAAGAGTAATACTAATGAGGAATCCAATCGATCTATTAAAAGCTCAAAAGAAATATATGATGTTTGGAGGTCCTACAGTAGGATAAGTGTGGACGGTGAAGGGGTAGTAATGGCAGAATGTAAGGGATGTAAGAAACAATTTAAATGTGGGGGTAGAAAATATGGGACTTCTACAATAATGCGTCATAAGGATAGTTGCAAAATGTTAAAGTTTCATGATGTGGAACAAATGCTTGTTGATCATGATGGGAAGTTAAGGTCTAGGAAAGTTGACCCAAAGATATCACATAACTTCTTAGCTGCTGCAGTTGTTAAACATGATTTGCCATTTTCATTTGTTGAATATTATGGCATTAGAAGTTGAGTGAAGTACTTAAATCCTAATGTTCCTTGCATTTCTAGAAATACTTTTGTTTTCGATATTAGAAGAATGTATGCGAGGGAGAAAGCGAAACTTAAGCTTATTCTTGGTAATATTCAAAACATAGTTTGTTTAACTTCATATTTGTGGACTGCATGCACTAGTAAGGGTTACATTTGCTTGACGGGTCATTTTGTTGATGAGAATTGAAAATTGAATAGTAAAATTCTTAGCTTTGCTCATATGCCTCCTCCCCACTCGGGAGTTGAATTGGCTGCTAAGTTATATGAATTTTTGAAGGATTGGGGGATTGAGAAAAAAAAATATTTTCTTTGACATTGGATAATGCATCTAACAATGGTAATATGCAAGAACTTTTACAACAACAATTCTCTTTGAATGATGACTTGTTGTGTGATGGTGAATTTTTTCACATTCATTGTTGTGCTCACATATTAAATATCATTGTACACAAAGGTTTGAAAAAGGCGGTTGTTGCTTTGGATAAAATTAGAGATTCCGTCAAGTATGTGAAAGGTTCGGATGGTAGGAAGAATTTTTTTGAAGAATGTGTGAGTGTAGTTGGTATTATTAACCATGATATTGGCTTGCGGTTAGATGTGTCTACTCGTTGGAATTCAACTTATTTGATATTGAGCAGTGCAATTATTTATAAAAAGACTTTTTCTCAACTTCAATTGAATGATCAAAATTATAAGTATTGTCCATCAATTGAAGAGTGGAAAATAGGGGAGAGAATTTCTGCATTTTTGGAGCCATTTTATCAAACTACCAATCTTATCTCGGGCTCGTTTTATCCTACTTCAAATTTGTACTTTTTACAAGTATGGAAGATTGAAGTTTTATTGAAAGGAAACTTGTCAAATAAAGATGAAGTGGTGAGCAATATGTGTAAGAAGATGAAAGAGAAGTTTGATAAATATTGGAGTGAATATAACGTTGTGCTTGCATTTGGGGTTGTTCTTGATCCTCGATTAAAGTTGGTAATGTTGGAGTATTTTTATGGAAAAGTTGAGAATGATCCAAATATATGCAAAGAGAGAGTGTCTCTAGTAAGGACAAAGATGTATAAGCTTTTTGAGCATTATTCGAATGCTAAGATTTCAAGTCCTTCACAGCTCCAATCATTTTTTGTTGTTACTCCACCTACATCCTTCACATCCCCAATCAATCTCAGTGCGGAAAAAAACATATTTGATGTAAGTATTTAGTACTTGAACACTTTCTTTCTTTTTCTTTAAGTTATATATATTTCATTTGATTACATTTATTTTTGTATTCTTACATACTTTATGTAATATATGAAATTAAAGTTTGAGAACCAAACAATTTCCAATGCTGAAAAATCTCAGTTGGATCTTTACTTGGAAGAGTCGAAGCATGATTTTTCATTTTATGATGATTTTGATGTCTTGAATTATTGGAGGGATCATAGGCATCGTTACTCAATCCTTGCATCAATGGCATGTGATATTTTGGCCATCTTGATAACCACCGTTGCCTCAGAATCAGCTTTTTCAATAGGTGGTCGTGTGCTCACCAAATTTAGAAGTTCTACCCTATCCAAAAATGTTCAAGCTCAAATTTGCATTTTTAATTAGTTGCAATGTTACGTTGATTATGGTATGTTAGTTTACCAATTTCTTAAATCATATTCATTATCTAGTTATGTTTTACTTCGATATAAATATCTTATTATATGTAGGTAAAGGTGATGATCCAAATGCAAATGTCCAAAAGTCTCCATCTAAAGCATCCGCATCCAATGTGGTAGAAATTATTGATGAAGGAAGAGACAATGTAGATGATTTTGATGATGACATGTTGATTTCCTAATTGGTGATTTGGTGGATGAAATTTGAAACTTACTATTTATATTTAGTATTTGAAGTATTTTGATTTTGAATTTAATGGATATGTAATTTAATTTTATTATTTAGTATTTGAAGTATTTTGAATTTAATGGATATGTAATTTAATTTTGTTATTTAGTATTTGAAGTATTTTGAATTTAATGGATATGTAATTTAATTTTGTTATTTATTATTTTAAGTATTTTGAATTTAATGGATATGTAATTTTGTTATTTAGTATTTTAAGTATTTTGAATTTAATGGTTTATTTGTCCAAAATCCAAATCTATCCTAAATTCAAATAATTGATAATAAATAAAAATATTAAATAAACTTATTTTTTGCAGGCTTGCTTGTTTTGCCCGCGGCCCTACACGGGGCGGGTTGGGCTAGGGGTTTCTAGGACCGTCATATTCGCGGGTTTTCCCGCCCCGCCCCGTTTCGTAGTGGGCTTTCCGAGCCCGCGGGCAAACCTGCCTCGCAGACCCGTTTTGACTAGTGCTGTCAAATAGGACAAAAGCCCACGGGCATGGCGCCCCGCCACCTATTAGGGACGGGTTGGGCCAGTATATTCAATACCCGTTAGGATGCGGGCTTTTTGGGCTTTGCCCGCACAGGCCGCGGGCTTTCGTGGGTTGGAGCGGGGCGGACGGCAGGCTACCCACATATTTTGGACTTGCAATTGCATTATGCCATTATTTTGATTTTATTTTTGGATAAGAGCCCAACCCATTTCATTTGGCCTAACCTAACCGCATAAGAGAAGTAGGGATTAGGAAACACCAGCTCATTTCATTCTCTCTCTTTCTTAAATCTTAATACTTGGTCTCTCTCAGTCCACACTTTCTCCAGCGGACCACCAGCTCCACTATCCAGCGGCAGCGCGAAGGATGTCTTCATCTTTTGCTCTTCGCGGTCATCTTCGCCTTTGCCGTCGCCGTCAAGGTTTCTAAGGATCGCAACTTTTGTCTACTTTGTTAGTGGCAGTGAAGAACGGTTGAAGCTCGTCAATGATGGACTCAAAGCACTTGCCGGTGAAATGGGTGTTTCATTGAGCTTTGATGTTTTAAATTTAAAGATTTCGGATCTGAGTATCGAGTCTTTAGGTGTTGAAAAAGACGAAGCCTTGGCCGTCAATTTGGTGTTTAAATTGTTCAAGTTGCCGGATGAGAGCGTGACGACGGAGAATCTCCGTGACGAGCTGCTCCATCGTGTGAAATCACTGTCTCCTAAAGTTGTCACAATAGTTGAGCAAGAAATGAACTCCAACACGGCGGCTTTCATAAATGGGTACGAGACCTTAATGGAGAAGGAAGTAAAGAGGTTGAAAAACGCACTTCGGGATATGTAATTTTGTTATTTTGTAATTTGGTATTTTAAAGTATTTTGAATTTATTAAGTATTAATGGTTTATTTGTCAAAAATCCAAATCTATCCTAAATTCAAATAATTGATAATAAATAAATAAATAATTTAATAAACCCATTTTTGGCGGGCTTGCCCGTTTTGCCCGCGGCCCTATGCGGGGCGGGTTGGGCTAGAGGTTTATAGGATCGTTATGTTTGCGGGCTTTCCCGCCCTGGTCGGCCCGCAGGCAAATCTGCCCCATTGGCTCGTTTTGACAGCCCTGGTTTTGACAACTCTACCCCTATGGGTACATCCAACAAACTGTCCAAATATGAGGATTCTGAGAGTGTTGATCATACTTTGTATAGAAGCATGATAGGAAGCTTGTTATATTTGACTGCCACACGTACTCCTGATATCATGTATAGTGTGTGTTTGTGTGCTAGACACCAAGCAAACCCAAAGGTCTCTCATTTGAAAGATGTCAAACATATCATTAGGTATGTTAGAGACACATCTTATATAGGTTTGTGGTACACAAAACAGACTAATACCAATTTAGTTAGCTTTAGTGATGTAGATTGGGCAGGTAGTGTGGATGACATGAGAAGCACTTCTAGTGGATGTTTTTATCTGGGAAATAACTTGGTCTCTTTGTTTAGTAAAAAACAGAATTATGTTGCCCTATCTACAATTGAGTCTAAATACATTGCAGCTGATAGTGGGTGCACATAACTTTTATGGATGAATCAGATGATCAAGGATTATGGTCTCTACACAGTGAGGTGTTAACCATGTATTGTGATAATACCAGTGCAATCAGTATAGCAAAAAATTTAGTTCAACATTCTAGAACAAAACACTTTGATATAAGACACCATTTTATTAGAGACTTAGTGGAACAAGGGATTGTTTGTATTGAACATGTAGGGACTGAAAATCAACTTGCTGATATCTTTACTAAGAGTCTTGATTTTGAGAGATTTTCCAATCTTAGGAAATCTCTTGGTATGTGTGCCATGAAATTTTACACTTAGTTAAAAAAATGGTATCCTTGCATTTTGTCGTTAGGGGGCTCTCTAGATCAATTGATTCACATGTTTTGTGCATGTTTGTTGTTTGCTTGAGAATTGCAATTCTATATCAATTGAGGTATTGGTTTATGATTTTTTGCTCTCTCTCTCTCTCTCTTGAGCAAGTTTGAAGTCCACAAAGGACATAGCTACCTGAAGTATAAGGGTTGTAGCATTTTATATTGAAACTATGAAACTTTGGTTCTTATGGGTTGATCTTAAGAAAAATGAATACCATTGGAAGAGTGTGAAAGCTACCTAAAGGAAAAGAGCTATCTAAAGCCCTCGCTCTTCTGTCTCTATCATCTACAAACTCTAATTTTTTTCTCGAATGGCTTCAAGTCCTACAAACCCTCATAAATCGAAGACCATTCAGACTGATGAAGCTTCATCCGAAACTACATCACAAGAAATCCATGTGGCCAAGTGTGTTGTTGCTACCACAGACATTGTCGTAGCATAATCTCTGTCGGGCCCCTTGTATGCCATTTTCCCTGGCGAACCTGAGAATGCTATAGATGTTGAAGGGCATTGGGATTTGACTCTATTTCCCCCAATTGGAAATCCCTTTGAGAGAAGATCTAAGAGGCAAAGAGGAATACCCATCAACTATGACAACCCTACAGAGGCTGAGGTTACTAAGGCTAAAAAACTCAAAGTCAATCCTGGTCAAATGGAGGAAGAAATTCAAATCCAGTCATATAGTAATGACAAAGACTTTGATCCTGCTGAACGTTGGACATGTCCCTCATCATGTGTTGGCCCGCCATGCTCCTTCTTCACATCTTAGAGACAGTACAACATCACCCTTGGATGTTGCCATTGAAGCTGCTGAAATAGCAGCTGCTGCAACTGATATAGCTACTGAAAATGTTCCAGTTGAAAGGGAAACTGTTGCAGCTGATACAACTGCTGCATATGCTCCTACTGAAGAAACTGAGCCAGAACTTTTTGAAGAACAAATGACTTTTGCTCAAGTATTGTCAAAATTGAAGAATGATTCAAGACCAAGTCATACTTCTACAAGCTCCTTTGAATTTGATGATAATTCAAATGCAAATTTTGAGGAAACGAATACTTCTGATGAAAGTGAAAGTGAAGAGAATCTAGCTCCGCCTGCCAGCACCTTGAGAGGCAGAACAATTTATCTGCCAAATGCAACTTCTGGTGTAGTTGCATAAAAAAAGAAAGAAAATCTTTTGTAGTAGGTACATATGATTCCTTCTCCTCTTTCTTCATTACTCAAGCTGCTTCTGTTAGATATAGTCTGAATAGGAAAGTGATTGACGAGAGAAGAATTCCTCTGGAGGATTTAAAAAATCAGAATATGGTAGAGTTTTTCAAAGTTAGAAAACTACTGTCTACCCTTACCTATGCTGCCCCTTACATTAAAAAAATGGGAATGTAGTTTTATGCAAACTTGGAGAAAAGAATTAATGTTGTTAGTGATCTTATGTTTGGAAAAGTGTTTGTGAGAAAAAGTCTGGTAAACTTTTCTCCTGCTGTAATCAACAAGCACTGTGGAACTGCTGATGTTCATGTGACTGGATTGATGATTAATTTATATATGTGTGTTAGAGAACTTAGTGGAGGCTTTATCAAAAGTTGGCCTGGAAAGAAAACTAAAGTTAGCACAACCCATCTAACCTCTTTATATGCAGTCACTGAAGAGCATGCAAGACTTCTAAACCAGATTGGGTTGGGTCTGTAGCTGCTGGTTGTATGCAGCTAGCACTGTAGCTGCATTAGCTCCTGCATCAGCATGCTCATCATTCCTGCCTATCCTATCATCTGGTGATTGTGCTCCAATGTCTTTGTCCTTCATCAAGTCTCAACTTCAACATATTTAGGGCCAGATTAGCTCTCTTCAAAGCTTGGAAGTTCAGTACTTAGAATGGCTGAAGTTATACACTTCCTCTTCCTCTTTTGGTCAAGTAAGGGGAGAGAGGTCAAGTGTGTTCCTATTCCTACTGGTGATGCTCCTACTGAAAATGTAGCAGCAACAAATGTTCCTGCTCAAGTTGTAGTAGGTGATAATGAAAGTGATGGTGTGAATGACGAATGAGCCTTTTTATAGATTCATTTTGTGTTCCTAATCAATTGCTCCTCTGAACAATTCTATTTTCATGTTTTGGTATGTATAATGCTTTTATGGATTGATAAACTGTTGTTATCTGTGAATGATTTTTATCTGAATTTTACTTGTTATTCAATTCTACTTTTTATACATGCAAAAATTCAGGGGAGAAATTCTAACCATTGCAGGTTAGATGTTTGATATAAGTTGAAAAACACTTGTCTTTTGATTTGACAAAAAAGGTTCAACAAAGGGCGAGATTGTAAGGGTAAAATAGAGTCATCCTATTTTATTTATTGTTGTGCTCTTTCTTGGTCCAAAAGCAATGGTAAGTGGTTACCATATTTAAATACTTCCTAAAGCTCTCAAGAGTCTTTGTTTAAGTTTGACTAAATCTTTGGTAAGATCTTTCTTTTAAATAAGGAAACTAATTTTGGAAACTAAATCTCTAATTTCATAATCTTGTGTTTCCTTGGAGAATTTGGTTTCTTTATTGTTTCAGGACTCTTAGTTTGAGTATATATACAAGAGCAGTTTGTGCTGATTAAAAATATCTTGAGAGATGCTTAGAGAGAAAAACTACATAGAGAGAGAAAAGCTGAGAGCTTGCTTTAGGGGTATTCGTTTTAGCTATGAATACAGTAACATCAGAAACTGCATTGGTTGTTTGTTTTCCTAATTGATAGGAAATTTATTTTTTAATCACATGTTTGTTTTACCGTGCTTCTTGGGGTTTTTCTTTACAGACTTCATAGTCTTGTGAGAGTTTTGGTTTTTAGTAAGTTTTCACTTGTTATTTGGTTGTAAGACTTATAATCTTTTTAGTGAAAACATTTTTGGTCATAAGGCTGAATCTACAAGCACTGCTTGTAGATTGTTTGATATACTTCTGTGTTTTATTATTGTTTTATTAGAATAAAGTCTTCCATTATTTATTTGATAGTTTAATTCTTGGAATCTTAGCTACTATTACACTTTCACACACACTGCATGAGCATGGCGGAACACTCATGCCGCAAAAAAATTTGAAAATTCTTCGTCCTAGAGCCTTTCCATCACTATTATTATGATTCTTATTAGCTGTTATGTTAGTGTTGGAAGTCAACTTGTGTACTGACATTGTATTTGTAATAGGAGATTGTGATTAGCCTAAATTATAGCATTGTAATCAAGGTAGTATTTGTAATCAGTATATAAGGCATAATCTGTTTGCAATAATAAAATAACAGGGAATAATTCTTTCCTTCCAAGACCGTTTCTCTCTCTTTTCTCTTTATGTTATTTTGTACATGCCTTTGATTTGTATATTCGTGTGTCTTCACCAAACTTTCAGTCTCATGTTTGAGTTTATAGTTATTGTGAATAATTACACCGATATCTATATCTATCAGAGTTTCTCTCTCTCCTTTTTATCACTCAATAAATCACTATTATGCATGAGTGGGTTAAATACTTGAACTATACTTTGAGGTAGTGTAATGGTGTTTTTTGTTTTAAAATAATTTCCACCTTTATATCACTAATCATGAAGATGTGGCTAGATAGATTGAACTTCACTTGAGAGAGCAGTTGTTGCATTCTTTATTCTGACTGCATCTAAAAGCAATATTTTTCTTTTTTCCAATAACTGGCAATTTGGTGTGAACAACAAAGACTTTCTACTCCAACTTGAATATATTATCAACAAGGAATTAGACATGCCTAACCGGTTTACGGTTCACGGTTCGAATCGTAAACCGAACCGTCATATTCAGGTGAACCAGACCAGATGTTCATCGGTTCATAAAAGGTTCGTATATTTCAAATTTGGTGAACCGGCGATTCACGGTTCCAACGGTAAGATTTTGAAAAAGAGCGGTTGGAATGCAACAGACGACCCAGATTGGATCGAATTAGATGACCCATATTGGATCTGGGGTGCAGAATAGTCATAAGACCGTTTGGGGGGCGGGGTTATGAAAAAAAAACTTTTTTTTTTCTATTTTACTAACCTATAAATACTCCCACTCTTTCTAAAAAAAATTCACTCATCTTCTCTCTAATTCTCTCAATTCTAAAACTCTTCATGTGTGCTACTTAAAGTTACAACTCTCCAATTATTTAGTAAGTTTACTAATTATTTTTATTAATTACGTTTTTTTGTTGTAATTATATATAATATTTATTAAGTTCTATACATTATAATAATTATGTTTTTAATTATCTATTAGTAGTTATTAATTTATACTACTAACTATATTTTATTACATTATTTATTATTTTACAAAAAAAAATCTTCTTCTCAATTCAACATGAATAAGGGAAATGACAAAGCTTCCCAAGGACCTCAAATCCCCAAGCAGAGAAGAGTTGGGCCCGAGGATACTTTTTGGAAAAATTTAGGCACACCAATTAGTTTAGATTTTAGCGATAATAAATATGATGTTAATAGTCCAATGGGTGATGAGCCGGTTAATCCCCACACCTCTGAAACTCATTCTCGTATGTAAGAGAGTATCACTAAAACTCAAACCATTGGTGGAACAACAAGAGGTCGAGTTCAAGGTGGTAGTCGAACTCGAACAATGGGAGAATCCCATATATTTACGTTGCATTATACAAAGATGCATCTTAAAGGTAAGGATTATCTAGTCACGTGCAACTATTGCAACGCCATATTCTGCTTCAAAACTGGAAATTGATACGACATGTATAAGAAGCACATAAGGAATAAGCATCCCAACAAGATAAGAATGAAAGAAGGTCAAACACAAATCCAAGGAGTTGTGGGTTCACCACAACAAGTTATGTCTTCTCTATTTAAATTTACTGAAGCTATGTATAGAAAACAAATGGTAAATTTGATTTGTACGTGCTTAAGGTCTACCGTTTAATTTTGTAAATGATATTTTATGGGCAAATTTTGCATAATTGTCATTGAATCCCGCCGCTAAAGAACCTAATAGGAATATGGATACTTGTGACACAAAATTGCTTTTCTAGAAGAAAAAAAAGACATTAATTACTATATATGTTTATAAATTTATTGTAAAAAAATTCAATATGTATAGATATTTGGAGTGATAAATGGCAACGACATGATTATATAGCACTTACATGTCATTGGATTGATAACTCATGAACAATGCAAAAACGATTAATTTGATTTAAAGACGTTGATATTGTATATAATGTTCGTAATATTTCCGCAAAAAATATGAATGTTTTTTAAAAATATGGTTTAGATAAAAAAATATTTTCAATTGGATTTGATTATGCTTCAAATAATACTGTTACTTTACTCGAACTCATTTCATTTTGTCAACCATTAATTGGTGGTAATTTTTTTCATACTAGATGCATATGACATATTTTTAATTTGTGTGTGCAACATGGTTTGATGACTTTACGTGATGAAGTTAAACCAATTAGGAATATAATATCAGTTTTGATGAGACAACAGACTAAATTTTGTAGACAGCTAAATATGAAACCTAAATCATTTCATTTAGATGTTCCAAATCGATGAAATTCTACCTATAAAATGTTATATGAATCTTATCAACATCGGGAATAATTATGTATATTTTTTCAATCGATAGATTACACTCTTCCAATATTTCCTGATCAACGAAATGTTTGTGAAAATTTAAAATTGATTTTGAAAGTTTTTAACAACGCTACCGAACAATTATTTGGTTCTTATTATCCTACTTCTATATTAGTTTTAGAACATTGTGCTAAAGTCAGTTATATAATCAAACATTTTAAAAATTACCCAATTTTAGGTGAATCTATTGCTAATATGAGAATAAAATGACTAAAATATTTTTTGAACATTCCACCATTGTTTTTAGTAGCTAAAATATTAGATTCTAGAATAGGACGATATGATTTAGAAACAATGCTAAAATATTATAATGATAATTTATTCCCCGACGACGTTTGCTTATTTTCAACTGACCCTATTCCAAATCCAACAAATGTTTCGAATGGAGTTAAAAATATTTTATATGCATTTTTTAAAGGATATAACGCAATTTATGGTACTAATATTAGTAATGGAAATGTAGGTACTAGTAGTAGCAGTCAACTTAGTGAAGACCATTTTTTCATGGGTAGATAATTTTATTAATACAAGAACTAAAAAAAGAGCATGATACGATGAAAATACAATAGAACTTGATTTATATTTATCAACTAATTTCGGTCTTATAGAAAATTTTTAATATTTTAAAGTGGTGGGCGAGAATGACAAAAAATTATTCATCTCTATCATTAATTGCAAAGGAGATCCTAGCTAGCTGCTCTTGCCTCAACCATCACCGTTGAACATGCATTTAGCGTGTCCGACTACGTTTTGGATGAAAGTGTAAGTTATTGATCTTAAGCCCTAGATCTTGAACTCAATGAAAATCACAATGGCATACAAAAATACTCTTAATTAAAATACCTGATGAAGACATATTGCTTCTAGTAATTTGCCCTTGATCCGAAATCTGCTATGATCGAATATGGTTTCTCCTTTGGCCTAAAACTCTAATGAGTTGATTTAACGTAATAGATGAATATGATGGGTATTGCATCTCTTTTATAGGCAAAGGGAGGACCAAATTCCTATTAGAGTTTTAATTTCAACCGTCCATCGAGGTAGAGTTTATTTAGGAAACTTACCCTTTTTACAAACCAAAATTTATTGTAATTTAGTAATTTCCAAATTAACTGTGATTCTCACTTATTGACCATATATAGATTTTCTTTACCTGCAAGAAATATCTTACAGAAAGAAGATCTCAGTTGAGTCCAAGAAATTTAGAATTTCAACTTTTGGTAGGCGATTGGGTTAAAGCAATGGCTCAAACACAAGACAAGGTAGTTACTTCCAAGGAAGAGGAGGGCTTTGATGAGGATACAACGATCGGGAGCGATTGAACAACGCCACTCGTTTCAGTAAGTTAATTGTAATTTTTAGATTATAATTTTTAATTTATAGATTGTAAGTTATAATTTTTAGATTAGATTTTTTTATTTATTGAAAAAAATTGTAACTTAGAGGTAAGACTCCTTTGACTTTAGTTCATTGATTTCCTCTCTTATTGTAAGTTTTTATTATATTAATAAAATTGGTCAGGGTACCGTCCCCTGTTTTTTTTTTTTTTTTACAAAATATTGTTGCTATCGATAGTTTTTTTTACAGATGTTTAAAGATAATTTACAAAAAATCAAAAATTATTTTTTTAAAAATTAAATTTGGTGAACCGTGGAACCGGTAAACCGATCGTACCGATTCCCGGTTCAAATACGGTTCCCCCTTTTGTTCTCCAAGAACCGTCGATTCCGAAACTGTAAACCAGAACCGTTTTGGAATGTCTACAAGGAATTGAAAAAAGAGAAGGAGAACAACTTGACATGAAGAAATTTTTAACAATATAAAATGAGATAAGTTTGACTAAAGTTGAAAGAAAAAACAAAAACAAAGAAAAGAATAGGAAATTAAAAAAAAATCTGACAATTTTATATGAAAAATAATTTTAAAAAGTTAAAAGAATAAAAATGATGTAAGTAAGTATGAGAAGGAGAGAGGGAGATAGATAAATAATTGAGTATATTTCAGGGAGGGAAATATTATTATCTTTCCCGCTATAATTTATTCCACTTAGACATCCCACTCAACTTCAATTAAGGGTAATTTAGTCATTTTAGTTTTTAAATGATTTTATTAGAGATAATGATTTGAGGGACTAATATGCAAGTTAAAGTGAAGTCTACGGACCAATATAGAAAATGAAAAACATCTATCATCTTCAGGGCCGGCCCTGGGCAGACGCAAAGTGATCGATTGCACAGGTCCCCCATTTTTTAAGGCCCCCAATCTAATAGTATTTCACCGTAGATTATATGTATAGCCCAACCCAAACAACTAGTTACCTGTTAAACATTTATAGTTATTATGGATATTTTTTATCAACCATGCGTCTTGGAAAAGAGAGCAACAACTGCCTATTATTCCACTCTTGCTCTCGGTCTCTTTCTTTTCCTCCTTCCCTTTTTCGACTTTCAGTCATCAACTCGACCCTCAAATTCTTCGCTAAAACCGCCATCAAACTTTCGATTACTTCCAATTTCCCATGATTATGGCAACATACCTTATATTATAAGATTTCCCCTTCATTTTATACCTAGCTAGTTTTTTTAACATGTGCGTTAAATGCACGTCAACTAAATCGTACATAAACAAAATAAAGAGGATAAAAAATCTTAAATGATAAAATAATAAAAATCGGTTTATTAACAATTACATATAAGTATATCACTAATCATTATAGATTTTAAAAAATGTCCTTATACACAACATTTGTTGTCTTATTATTTGGTTTTTCATCTTCATCGCATATCAATATCTTCAAACCAAAATAATTTGTTACTCTAACTGCGACATATAACTGCCAATGGTTAAATATTGGTTTCTTAAAAAAAAAGACTTACGTGCAATTATTGACTTTGGCACTTGTTAATTGTCATTGCATATGATACCATCAATGAAAATTGTCTTCTCTGGAACATAAAATATAGTCTTACATCGAAGGGAGTTAATGATAATCTTGGGATAAAAACATTTTCTCGAACATTGTCTTCTTTCAAAAATTTTGTTTCAAGAATGTGATCGATCCCCAAGATTTATGATGATTAGTCTTATCCATTGCACAACCCAGCATGGCTAATGTTTATCAAAAGCATTACTGGAACACTTATTTTAAGTGTCAATTCACGGTCTGAAAACCTCAAACATTTCATACTATTCAAAACCTCTATAGAATGAATGTTTTCGAACAAACTTGAATTTTTTCTACCCTGCAAATAGAATCTGAAATCAAATAAGTTATTCATTTTGAATGATTACTTTTATTAAATTATATTTATATTTTATTAATAAAGAAATTTCTAATAAGAAAATAAGCTAAAATCTAAATAACGAAATTATTTTTACCGTTAACTATTATTTTTATTTCGTAAATTATTTTGATTTTACTAACTTCCATTATATTTTTGTTTTATTGACTTCGTAACTATTATTTTTGTTTTATTTTTAAGAATTAGTTTTACGGAAAACTTTGGTTGCGTAAATTATTTTTATTATTTTGATAACCTCAGTTTAAATTGTTTTGTTTTATTGACTCTGTAACTATTATTTTTGTTCCATCAAATATTTTTATTTTACTAACGTATTTTTGTTTTACATAACTATTTTTAAGAATTTGTTTTAAACTTTTGTTCAGTAAATTATTTCTATAATTTTGATAACATCAGTTCAAATTATTTTTGCTTTATTGACTCCATAACTATTATTTTTGTTCCATCAAATATTTTTTATTTTACTAATGTATTTTTGTTTTGCATAGCTATTTTTAAGAATTTGTTTTAAACTTTTGTTTCATAAATTATTTTTATTATTTTAGTAACCTCAATTTAAATTATTTTTATTTTATTGACTGCGTAACTATTATTTTTGTTCCATCAAATAAGTTTATTTTACTAACGTATTTTTGTTTTACATATATATTTTTAAGAATTTGTTTTAAACTTTTGTTCCATAAATTATTTTATTTTACTAACTTTTGCATTATTTTTTTGTTTTGTTGATTCTGTAATTTTTATTTTTATAATGGCTTGTTCTATAAATTATTTTTATTTTACTAACCACTTATATTTTTGTTTTCTTGATTCCAGAACTATTATTATTTTTAGTTACTATTTTTTATATTTAAAGAGAGAAAAATGTTTAAACTTAATTAAAATAGAAGAGATGGTGGTGATGAAAGAGAAAATAAGGAGGAGATGGTAGAGAAAAAGAGAAATACAACCAGAGAAAATAGAAAGAAGATAGGAGAAAGAAATAGCAGAATGGTAATTCAAAAGTCAATAATTCAAAAGTGAGATTTTAGAGGGACATATATATATATATATATATATATATATATATATATATATATATATATATATATGTTTAAAGAGAGAAAAATGTTTAAACATGATTAAAACAGAGGAGATGATGGTGGTGAGAGAGAGAATAGGGAGAAGATAGGAAAGAGAAAAAGTAGAATGGTAATTCAAAAGTCAATAATTTAAAAGTGAGATTTTGGATGGATAAATCTACCCTTGCCATTATATATATGTATATAGATTTTCTCCCCCTCAATCCTCATTACCGTCATTCGTCACTCTGTCTTTCCCTTCTCTGAAACATTTTTTTCCCAAATCAATACGAAATCGATCGAGAGTTGGGAGTTCAACAAGGTCTAGAGTAAGTTTGACCCTTTTTTCATGAAGCATCAATACTCTATTATTGCCAATTCTGAAGATTCTCCACATTATGTAAAGTGGAGGTTGAAGATACATGAAGTCATTGAATCCAAAGTTGGAGAGAATTACTTTAATTCAATTTCCCAATTCACCTTCGTAAAAGTTAGGGGTATAAAAAAAAAAGCAGGATTTGCAATATCAGAAAAGACTTCACAAGAACAAGGGATTTCATCAATTTTAGTGTAGCCATGTGTATGTAGGTATGTTGATTGTGTAGAATCTCTTGAGTAGTTACTCTGATAGTGAATTGTTGTTGCCAAAATATGAAATTGATTAATTGAATTTATTTGTGGTTTGGATCAGTTTTTTATTCCAAAACTTATTAGCATTTTATAGTATATTGACTGTTGAGATATGGAGCTTTTAGATACACAGATGCAAAGTTTATCATGTGTACGAAAAAATGATTATTCAAACAGCAGACCCTAGACCTAATAAAACATGTTGCTTCAAGGAAAGGAAAGGAACGATGGAAGGATGGTACTTTTAAAATAAAAGGTTGAATGATAGTTTGGAAGTTCGATATTTGGAATTTCGTTTGTAAGAAAATAAATTGAATATTATATTATCATAAAATATGTTATTTATTTTTATCCTTTGAAATTTATTGTTTATTAATTTTAAGGCCTAATTTTTAATTTAAGATAAGACCTCCAAAATGTGAGGACCGCCCTAATCATCTTTATAGGAAGAAAGGTGAAGTTCAAGGACCAAAAAATATATTAATCCTTAAATCAATGATCTCTCTTCCTTTTCTCATCTCATAATTAATAAAGACATTATAAACAATTTACTAAAGGAACCTTAATTTCTACAAGTTTTAGTGGACGGGTGTCGCTAAAAAGAACATGAGACGCTTATTTTGGGATAACCGACCCCTTTTGGATTTGAAAACTTGTCATTTTCATCACCCTTGAAATTAGAAAATTATTTTTTTAACAATAAAAATGATATTTTAATCATTTAAGCCCCCCTCTCCTCTTTCTTTCTCCCTCTCCCTCTCTCTCTCATTTGAGCCAAATTCAGAGTATTATGTAAAAAAATTCACTAAATAATTTTGACCCCTTCATACAAAATCTTAACTTCGGCCATTGGCCGACCAACCGCTACTTGGAAACTTCTTTCATTTGTGGTTGAGAGAAGGGGAGGTAAAATGGGTGCAAGACGTACATATGTTACCTTGTCCAATTTTTAAATCCATTATCCTTAAGTCAATAATCAATTTTAGCATATTTAGTAATTGAGAAAAGCTCAGGTAAGACGTTTTGCACAAATTGTGTAAGACAAATTTACCTTATTCGACTCACCGTGTGTTAGTGGGTTGAGCTGTAAGAGAGTGGAGCACCGTCTTACTAATTACGGTCCGTAAGACCGTCTTACAGGAGATATACTCTTAGTGATTTTAAAGCAGTACATCATCAACATTAAGATGGTGTTCTGTAATTAATATAAAGCCCTAAAACAAGAGTTATGTATGGTAGAGATTAACCGAAAAAAATTCAAGTTTTCTTTGTTTTTTTTAATTGTTTTTTTATTTAGAGGATTAGTAGTGGCTCCCCACTTACCCCCTTGGTGACTTGAACCCACGACCTATTAGGTATGTGTGAAGCATCCTACCACTAAGTTGCGCTTCGTTGTCTTCAAGTTTTCTTTGATACTCCCTCCGTTCCAGGCAAAGAGATCAAGTTTGAAAGTCAAACTTTTTAAGAAAATGACATTTTTAGTAGTTCATTAGTAATAAAATAACATTTTATGCCTTAATTTTTTAAAGTGAACTATTTAAGTGAAACATCTCAAAATGGAATAGTTGACTCATTGCTCGGAACGGAGGAAGCAATATATAAAGATTTAAACTCAATTATCTCAAGATCTCTTACTCCCCCAGTTTTCAAATTATCGTCCTTCTTTTTCTAAAATAATTATCCTCTTTCAAATATTTTTATTTTAGAAAAACACTTTTACCATTTTACCCTTATTTTTTCGACTTACTTTAATTATGACTACATGTTTAATGAAATTAAAGAAATCATACATTTAACCAATATATATAATATAATTAATTACTTTTTCTTAATTTGAAAACGAAGGAATACTATTTTGTAACTAACACTTCAACTATTAACTGTGTTTGAAAAAGCAAATAACGGCATTATGCGCCTACATAGTTCCTTTTGTGAATTATGATTACTTTTGTACTCCCTCAATCCCTAAATTATCAACTAGTTGATCCGACGTACGGATTAAAAAAAATAATTGACTTGATTATTTATATTGATTTAATATATAGTTTCCTTTAAAACTCATGTATATGTGACATATACTTAAAGTATAATTAAAAAAGTAAGGATAAAGTGATAAAAGTGATGTTTTAAAAAGATAAATTTCAAACTGGACAATTATTTTGGGACGAACGAAAACGGAAAGAAGGACGATAATTTAGGGACGAAGGGAGTAATATTTATTTTCTTGCTCACTAGATCTATTATTTTATTTATATATTACACAAAAAAAAATTTAGTAAAAATTTAACAAAGATCGTTTTAGGGTATTTTCTGTAAAACGATTTTTTTGACATGACTTACTATGTGTTGATAGACTGATATGTGAATTAGTGAAAGTTCATCATACATATCAATGCCTACTTATTTTTAAGGGTGGAATTTGAGCCCGTCCCATTTGATAAGCTTCTAAACGTTAAAGTATTTTTTTTAAATTGAAAAGACACTTTTTAAAAACGAAAAGACAATTATGCCATTAATGAATTGGACAAGAGTTAAGCACCAGGAACATTTTAGCATCGCAATGCATAATTTGAGCATCGCGAACCCAATTTATGCGTCGTAAATCCAATTTGTGTATTGCGAATCCAATTTCTGCATTAAGATGAGATTTTCTGTATCACAAATCCAATTTGAAATTTTCATTTAATAGCGATGCATCGCTATTCTAACATAGATGCATCACGAGTCAAACTAGATTAATCTATATTTCTTTCGCCTTCTTTTTTTCTTCCTTAGTTAATACATAATCCTCAAATCCAACCCAAAAATAAGAATCTCCATTTGAATATCATATTTGTTGAATCAGAAAAATCATTTACTATTTGGGAGCGTTGTTTTGAACTCTCGTAATAAGATGTTGACCCTGTAAATTTACGATTCTTAATAATTGTGATTTTTGAACGATTTTAGAGAAATACGCTGCAGCTAGAAGTAGAGTCGTGAAAGGGGACGATGCGTACATTTTAGGAAAACCTTTTGAAAAGTACGTTTCATCGATAACAACAATTAAAAACGTGAGAAAATGTACGGAGCATGAGTAAGTCCCTCCACAAAACCCACTCACTCTCCATCATCACCAACGACCTGCCAGCCTTTTTCCTTTCTTTGAAACTTGTAAGACCTGCTACAACTACCTGCCTACCATTCTCTCTCAAAAATGCTCCCCTCTACTGTCCTCTTCCTACTTCTTCTCATTTGCCTCTCTAATAATATAACCCCCAACCAACTCAACTGAGTCAAGATGATATCTCCGCATTGCGTGCTATCAAAAACAGTCTAACCGACATTCCTACTTCCTCCGCCGCCGCCAACCGTTTCTTCTCCTCCTGGAACTTCTCTCTTCGCCGGACCCTTGCTCCTCCTTCGCCGGCGTCACTTGCTCCACCATTCCTTATCTCTCATCTACCCTCCTCCGTGTTACCTCCCTCACCCTCGGTACCGGCCTCTCCGGCTCCCCGGCCTCGCCGGCTCCCTCTCCCCATCCCTATCCAATCTCACCGAGCTCACACAGCTCGTCCTCTTCGCCGGCATTGTCACCGGATCCATTCCTCCCGAAATCGGCCTCCTCAAAAACCTCCGCGTCATCTCCCTTACCAACAACCGCCTCACCGGTCCAGTCCCAGACGCCATTTCCTCCCTCCCTAACCTCCACACGCTAGATCTCAGCTACAACCGATTAACCGGCTCAATTCCACCGGGACTATCAGGATTGCCGCAGCTGAGAGTTGTCGTACTGGCTTCAAACGAACTCTCCGGAGGGGTACCCCAAGCGTTACCAGGTCAGTTACTCCACTTGGATTTGAAAAGGAACAGATTGTCGGGAATGCTGCCAAAACGGATGCCGTCGACGCTCCGTTACTTGTCGGTATCACAAAACAACATGTGGGGTCCACTCAACGGCTTGCAATCACTCTCAGAGTTAGTGTATCTCGACTTAAGCATGAACCGTTTCAGTGGGACCATCCCTAGCTCACTCTTTCGACCCTCACTCTCATCAATGCTTCTCCAACGGAACAATTTATCCGGTGGCCTCCCACCTCTACCTGTAATATCTTCTTCTTCTTCACTGTATTCATCATCTTCATCTATAATCGATCTGAGTCACAATTTCTTAACGGGAGAATTATCCAGCATTCTAGTTGGTGTGGAAAATGTGTTTCTCAATAATAACCGATTGATTGGTACGGTGCCAGCCGACTACATTCGAAGCCTGTACAGTGGAAATACTAAAACACTGTATTTGCAGCATAATTACTTTTCGGCATTTCCCTTGGAAAGTAGTCCCGGCGGCGGCATCGGATTGCCGGACACGGTGTCGTTGTGCTTGGCTTACAACTGTATGGTACCACCGGCGGTGGGGCTAACGGCGTGTCCGGCCAGTGCTGGAAGTCAGCTTTCTAGGCCGCTCTATCAGTGCTCCTTGCACAATAATGGAAGCTAGCTCCATGTCCATGGGTTGATTTTTAATGGACCACCGCATATAGGATAATGCTCGAGCCATTTAAAATGCGTCCCTAGCCTTGCTTGTTTATGTATACTCTGTAGAGAGAGAAATGTGCCTCTTCTTTTTTCCATTGGTTTCCTTACCTTTAAAAAAATATATATTAATTTTGAAATTTATATATTCGGGATCGGGACCGTTTCCTTGCATAAATTGTAGTATAAAGTGAAGGATTTATCCATATTTTACAGTGAAACACGTACGTACTAGTACATTTCTTCTGGTATGAGCTCACCCTTTAGATAAATTATCTTCTTTCTTTCTTGTACTTATACTTGATGATATGACAGCTGATGTAATGAAATGGATCCCTACTTTTTACTTACTAACTCAAGTTATAACTAGTATGAGCTCATATTTTAATTCAACCAAGAATGAAATAAATAAAAATCAATAAACTAAAATTTCCCCAAAATCAAATTAAAAAATACCCGATCGACATGGTTGAAAACTTTGTTCTAAGAGACAAGAAATTAAGGTGCAGATGTGAAGCAACATCCCATCCCAGCTCTAGTACGAATTCAGGCCCTGCAGGCTGCAGCTAGTGCTAAGCAAACTTTGTCATAACTAAGCAAGCAACCGCTTCAAGAAATATATGAAATCCCTGAAATTATAATATGCTAACCAGAGTTGACCGAACAATAGCTTCGATAATGGTTACTTGTGGTTCAATTGACGTCGTATAAGACAAACCCATCTGCAACCGAGAGACCACCGAAGAAATTTGAGGGAGACCTATATAGAAGAAGATGATAAATTGCATTGGAGCCCTTGAGGATTGGCCAGTCCACAGTCATGACTGGAAAAAAAAGTCATCACTGCACATTTTGGAAAATTGGACGGTGGCATCTGACGGAGATGGCGCCGGAGAAGAAGAGGGCTTCATGAATAATGAAATTTTGGTTTATTGATTTTTTATTTTATTTTTGGTTGGGTTAAAATAAACTAACACTAGATATAACTTGAGTTATGCTTGTCATTAAGTGCAAAACTTTAAGAGCTTATGAGATGGTCTAAATTGAAAGTAAAAAAATAAAATAAAAGAGAGAGCTCAGCTTAAACAAGGCAATTAAGAAGATTCAAAGAGGCGAAATATATGGATATACATAAAATAATAGAAAATACAATGAGTACCTACCGACACTTTTGTCTTTCTTGGAGTGAGTCTGATTTTCTTTAGCTTTTAAGGTAAGGGGCCTCAAGGAAATGAGCATTGCATTGCATGCTCCTTAAATCTCAATGAATACTTGATTGGGTGTGCGTCAAGTAAAGTAACCACTAACATGTAACCAGCCTTGCTTGTGGTCCAAACTCCAAACCACATAACTCAACATATAACTCATTTTGCCTTCCTCCTCAAAATAACATAATAGTTAGTGTCCACATTAAAACTTTTAATAGACTAACAAACTACCCGACTTCTACACAAACTTCCTCCCAGTTATCATCTTTCACCTACAACTTCTCCTGTTTTTTTTCAACCGTTAAAATTTATTTTTTGAAATATTGTTTTAAAATGTCATCGTCAATATTTTATATTCGAAAATCATCATTGTTGCATAACGAAACGGGGATCGACATGCCGATCAAGTCGCGTTGATTCATTAAGTATAATACTGAAATGAACATGGGTCAAGTTGGAGGATTTTCAGTAAGGGCAAAAGTAGAGGATGAAGATGATTTATGACATAGGAAAAAAAATGTGGACAAGATGCATTCAAACCCTGTTTGCATCACGATCCATCAATTGGTTGTTTGAATTGATTTTTCGCGGTGCAAATTGGATTAGGTAATTTAAATCGATGCATTGTGGTGCAATAATTGGATTTAGTAATTTAAATAATGCATCAGGGTGTATAAAATTGATGCAACACGATACAAAATTGAATTAAGTAATTTAAATCAATGCATCGCGTTGCAAAAGTTAATGTAACACAATGCACTAAGTAAAAGACTTATGTAGTGTGCCTTCGGTTCATTAAACACGATGTACTGAGTAAGAGACCTTTGTAATGCGCCTTCGGTTCATTAAAAGTATCATATTCATAGTCATTTCGCCCCTAAAAATGACTTTTTTTGGTTGAAAAAAAAAAAGATTGAAGAGGTTATAAACTTGATAAAGGGGACCAGCTTGCAATTATTCCCTACTTTTTAGACAGTATAGTATACACGCCTTTCTTAACCACTCCTTGGGCTTTCAAGGATATTTAGGATCCAATTTCCTTGGCAAACAGCTAAGCTTCAGGCTTCTTCAAGTCCTCGTGTAAAAGTTAAAACAAAGGACAGAAAATTCAGATAAGGTCAAACTATTACGATTAAACACAGACTTCTAATTTTTGCGATTCAATCACCAAAGTCAGATGATTGAAAATATATCAAAGTCAGTACGCAAGGATCATCTACAATGATTAAACACAGACTTCTAATTTTGATTATTACTTTAATTCGTATACAATAGTAGAAGACCCCTTACAATCCGTGAAGTAGTTCCGGTCTCAAAAGAGAAAAAAAAAACATAGGAAAACCTGTAAAAATGGGAGCCACAAGAGTCCTGTCAAATTAGCAAGGAGCGAAACGGGAGACAGCCACTAGCAATTCTTGCCTACACAATACACAAGGAAAGAACAACACAAACTCAAATCCCCACCCCCACCTGTAATGTTCTGTGCCAGCACTTGCAACAATAGTAACAACATGTGAAACTCAATCTGTCTTCTTCATTACCCCGATCCTTGCACCAGCAGCATAGACTCAGCATAATATATCAAGACACCTGAGGTTTTGCAATATATGTTTGAGCTGCGCTCCATCACATTTTTTTGTATTTTGGCTTCAAATCACAAGCACAAATTCCATTCATGGACTTGACCTTGAAACCAAGCATATAGCATGTGATGCACCAATGGCTACAGAAAGCACATTGTGGGCTCCCAATCCATCCTCCTCCATTAAAAAATTTACTTCAATTGGAGATGATTGTACCTCAGACAAACCAGGAACCCCTAACTGACATTCTTCTGCATATCCCCACATGTACAGCTTCCCATTATCTGCAAAAGTTACCAAAAATAAACTTGCTCATTTTACCATTGATCACTCCCACTTAAATTGACGGGTCCCACTTTCATATGGGTATTCCTTGGAAAACACACTATCATAATATTTATAAGTCAATAATCTTTTCTTAATATGTATGCCGGTCAAACACAACACTCTTTAGGAATGGAGGGACAAATAAATAGGTCGACACAGGCAGCAGAAACACATGCATGACTAATCATCGACTTTCTGGTAAACTACACACATACGAGATTAATTGTCCCCTCATTAAATGAAGATGAGTGTATGCACACCATCTACCAAAATGTAGATTGGTCATCTGGCATTTTAAAGGGGAAACATTTAACCTTCTCATTAGTGTGCACCTAAACAATCTTACCAGTTATAGCAGCTGACGACGAACCCCCACAAGCAATATACACGACCTTCTCAGCAGCTAGAGCCTTAATGGCTAAGGGAATCATCTGTTTCTGAATACAAGAATGACCCAACTGTCCATGTCCACCATGACCCCAAGAAAGTACTTGACCTTCATCTGAGAAAACCTAGCAAAAACGTCAGCAAATCTACATCGAACTTGCAGCTAAAATATTCATGATTCTGCCGACGTCCTACCGGTTAAAGCAAGAGAGTGATATCCACCACTTGCTATCTGAACGACACGAACACCTTCGAGACTAGGAATAGGTTGAGGTTTCCAACCCCCAATTTTATTACCTCTTCCGAGCTCATAATTGGAATTCGCTGTATAAAACAGTAATGAGATGCTTAATACCCAAAAATGAAAATAACAAAAGCTACAAGATACTTCAATAAAATCTCTCATTGATTCAGAGTCAAAAGGACAGAATAACGCTTGATCCCGCATTCAGTCAGCGGCTATAATTACTCAAGACCAAGGAAAATAAGCTCAATTCTTGGCAACTTTTTTAATGTTTCACACTTCAGCAAATCAACAAGTCATGCTTTTGAGTATGCTAGGTAAACTATTCCACATAGCATAATTCCCCATATATTTCAGCTATAGAGTAAAAAAAGAAGGAAAAAAAGTAGTTAACACATAAAAAAATAGGAAGACATATTGCCAGAGAGAATGATATCCCTTACCTCCCCAGTTCCACAACTGTCCCTCCTCAGTAAGCACCATAGTGAAAAAACCCCCGCAGGAAACAGCAACCACATGCTCGGGTAATTCTTTTACTCTGGAAGGGATGCTAAGTCCACCTGCCTCACTAGGACCGCGACCAGGACCAAGGCCCAGTCTGCCATCCCCTTCATCTCGTCCCCAAGTATAAAGTTCACCTACATCAGACAAATATAAATATCGAGTCAAAAACAAAAACCAAAATAAATAAATATTTGAATAGTTTCCCAAAATATTTAACAAACACACTGGATAGTGTAAGGTCCATTTCCTGGTGTAGGAATCAAAGCCAAGATCACAACTGTGAAATTGCAGTTCTCTACTTGGAGGCAGCCATTCATTGTTAATTGATAGGAGTTCAGTCTGTTCAGAACAGCTGAGAGTAAAAATGGATCAAGTATACAAGTTGCAACTTATGGACCAAGAGAAAACATTACATTGGAATTGAACAGGTAAATGCATGGCGTCATTATATTTGAAATATCTTCAGATAAATAGCATCCCATCCAATTTCCGAAAATCTTCTGATGAAAACGCAGTTGAAAATAACATCCCCAAGGGTGAAGACGACAAAATCTATTACAGCTAGGCATCCCAAAATTCAAAGACGTACTCTGAGATGCAAGAGGAGCTCCACATCATGAAAAGATCTTTTTTTTTTGAAGAGCTAGCTTCTCCTCACCAGCCTTTTCTTTAAGTCATTTTTGAAGTGGAAACCTCAACAACTCCCAAAGCTTTGCTAGTGCTACCAAATTTAGCCATTGTTATAACCCCAAGGGCGACTCAGTGGTGGCTCAATCCTTCCTTCTCCCTGTTATGGCCAACAATAAATTTAAATAAAAAAATGTAATCATTGTTATTTAAATAGCACTTAGGTTCTTAGAGCCATGAATTTTATTATGCATGTTTCTCTCTGCTTATAAGTCCATTTGGTGTTCTCGTACATTTGAAGGAATTGCTCCTTTTCTTTCTTTGAACAATTTTGTGTAATATGAAATGTATTAAATAAGAAATAGGAATGAAGGCATCTTTGGAGAAAGTGATCTTCCACACCTTTCCTCTCAAGCCGGTACCTTGAGGGCAATTATACTTTTCATTTCTCATCCTTCTGAAAGCATCCAAGGAACAATTGTATAATATTAAAATCCAGTCTGGCTTGTTTGATAGTTGATCCTGGTTGTTTATTAGGTGCAATATAATTTGTAGTCCCTTAAGACAGTACACTTAGCTTGATAAAGTTACTAGTTCTAACGTCCATATTTGCTTTCCAGCACTTAAGGTTGTTCCCGAGGCTAGAGACAACTCTGGTCAAAATCCTTGGTGATATCACCATTGTTGTCCAATTATGAAATTTTCTTTCAAGTTTATGAATATGTGGACTGTTCATGTGTAGCGTGTCCCTTTTGTTGCTTGGATTTGGTTGGCTCATGGAGATACCCTTTCAACCAGGCTGCAATTTAAGAAAAATGGTCTGAACAGGGATTTATTGGAATACATCCTACTTCACTCGACTTAACTCCACTCTTTCCTGAGAACTGGTAGTCATAGAACTACAGAGACTTTTCTCAAAGGAATCTATTCAACTACAACCAAATTAAACGAGTGGAAGATAATATTCTTTGTTTAACCCCTTTCTCTAACTGAACCATTCTATGAGTGCTACTAATCTATATCTATCTATATATATATATAAAGACATGTGCATCTATAAAAGGAAATATCCCGCCAAAACTTTTTTTCAAAAATAGAAGGTTCTCAATTTATCATTGCACTTCACACTAATCCATATAAAATGTTCTTTTACATTCCTTAATACTTGTGTCAATCATGCATGTGAGCATCATTCAAATTTCAAAAGTCCTATTGTATTGTACACGAGAAATATATAATGTATTCCTTTGCCCAATATATATGGTTTATATATCAAAAAAATTCTTGGTTAAAATACCTTGCTTGGTGTTTTTTTTTTTTGGCTTAATAATTTTTTTATATTATTTTATGCCTTCATTAAATAAAATTGCCTTCGCTTTTTCCTGAGAGTTAAACTTGAATATCAACCTCCGTTAAGATGAGTGACTTGGATAAGGCTTTAACAACAACGATGCCTTGACTTGGTGTTTACCCAGATATGTATAATAATAAATTAAATCGATCTAGAAAGTTAGGATCTATATTTATAATTTTATTTTCTTAAAAATAAAGTTATGTACTTCTCATAGATTACATATCCAAAAATTTCGGATCTACATCTGTGCTTTAAGTAAGCAGGTCTGAAAAATTAGAGGATGTAAAAATAAATTAACAAAATCTAAATAATTTGTCAATATATAATTTAGGAAAATTCCAGCTCTAAAATTGAAAAACTCAAATTATCCAGATCTATGAAAAAATTAAAACAAAACTAAAACAAAACTAATTAAAATGTTAAGTCCTATATTTTTAGATCTATTTTCTTTGAATTTGCGCCAACTTCGGTGATTGATATTCATCAACGGGAGGCGGGGCATTTTATGAAGAAATAAAAAAATGGACTTATGCGATTGGATACAAAATAACGCACCGGAGAGGTTATAATTTCCAGAAAAAGGACCGGCCTGCAATTATTCATTTTATTACTAATGGACTACTAAAAATGTTAATTTTTTTCAAAAGTTTGACTTTCAAACAAAGACTCTTTACCCGGAACGGAGGGAGTACGTAATTAACATGGTATTTAATGACTTTTTTGGGGGCCAACTGTATATATTATTGCCTTTTTCTAATAGATGATATTTAATTAGCAAATATATACTTCTTCCGACCCAAAATTATTATTCAGCGTTCCCTTTGTGTCCATCCAAAAATTATTGAAACGAAATCTCCATCCGTTTTTAAATTATCATCATCCTTTCTTTTGAGACGAATGTAGTAATGTTGAAATCTTTTGAATTATTTGATCCATGTCAAAATTCATAGTGTGACTAAATGATCATTTTGGTGTTTGCTTGTTTTTCAATTGAATAATCATATATAAAATTATGTTGTAGAAAATAATTAATTTTCAAAATCTATAATGACTAATCTTATTGTTATATATTTTTAGTTAGACAGTGTCCCCTAATTTATTCTTTTAATTTTGTATGCATAATTTAGTTGAAAAACATATATGTTGTGCGTTTTAAGCACGGGTACAAATACTAGTTGCTTAGTAATGCCCATAATGAATCATCTGGTGTGGGAAGGGACGACGAGACTATGCTTCGGCAAAAACATTGGGTCAAATGGTTAAGCTGGTGATTACCAGTCCTCTCTATTCATGCAGCTAACTAAGAGAGGTCTGCTGTTTTAAAATTTAAAATTTCACACTTGAGCTGCCACATAATTATGTTAGAAGGGATAGCAAGGTGATATGTAATAACTAATAAGTTTATTTTACAGTTCATACATATGCTGAGCCATGTTATACCGAACCTCAGACGATAGACATTTCTTCATTGATTAATGATTAATAGTAGCATGAATGATCCTTTGAATTCCCTTCAACTAACTTTAATTGGCTAACTCTTCTTCTTCTGTGAACATGCTCCCTATGAGTCTAGGTGATTCCTCCCGTTGCTCTCAGATAATGTGAAATTTGTTGACAGCTCAAAATGATGTTGACAAAGAAAGATAAATATGGTATGCAATCTCCAAGTGTCTTTGTTGTTCTTATTTACAGTTTACTGAATTACTGTTGAAAGGGGTAATTATCCCTTTTCGTATGTGCAATTTGTTTGCATGATCCCATGTAGACAGCAATACCCATATGTGCTCCACTCTCCGCGGGATAACTAACCTGCGACAAGCTTGTACCACCTAGTACATATGAAAATCCTTGAGCACTTTGATATATGATGCATCACCAAGAATATAATTTGTCCATTCCGCCCAAAACTCGCGCATGCACCCTTGTTACCTGGCCAAGGGAAACATCCTTCCCAGATCACGACATTACATCATGCCAGAAACAATCCTCCTAACTAAAAAAGGGTGCACATCTGAATTCAGCCGCGGGAGGAATTGCAGGAGCGACCCTGTCTTCAAGTCCACTGGTTCTCGTTCCATATTATCTACCCCATCGTCATTGGAGGCATACGCCCCCCTTTTCAATTAGGATCACACACTCACCGCGGCCATTATCCCCATCCTCCCCCGCCACTTCTGCCCCACCAAGGCACCAACGACTGCCGGAGCTGAAATTGCTTCAACACCCACGACTCCCTCAGTCGTAACGTTTACCCCAACCCATTCTTCCCCGTCGTGGACATATTCCGTAACCATGGTGATAAAAGCCAAAGCTAGGATTTTCAATTTTTCTTTAGGAGATTACAAAAAAAAAAAAAAAAAGATAATTTAATCGCAAATAAGCCAATGAAGTCAATAGGGGCATAATGAGAATGAGAATGGCTATTTACAGGGTTTGAGAATCTTAACCGGCGGCAAAGGGCATTAATAAAAAAATGTCGCACCACGTTACGCAAGTTGAGAAAAACTTGACAGCTGACTAATTTGTGGCAAATATAACAAGTGTCACCTTCCCGAGCAATTAAGCCAACGCATTCTCCTCAAAAGGATATTCCCGAGCAAGGGAACACACATAGAATGGGTATGCGGGACTGATGCTCGAAATAGTCACTTGGCAAAATATGCGTGAACCATGTGACACATGTTCCATGACATGTAAACCGCTATAACATGCGGCACGTGTTCCACGGCACCTACACAGTGAGACTTTCCCTCATTTGAGGTCCCACAAACATCTGACCCGCTCATGTTTGTGCCATTCGAATTACCATATCATTACCACAATTTTGGAGGGACAACCAAGGCTAGCCGGACTCGAGGAAGAGGTTTCCCAGGTTTCCCCACGTGGCACAACCTTTTCACAAATGGGACCATTAAAAGGGATGTGGATTGGAGGCTAAAGTGAAGTATGTCCACATGGCCGAATGGTCAAGCCACACGTGGCCGAGTTGGGTTCAGTAGGGAAATTGCGGAATGGTGCCCCATGGGGACATGTGGCTTTCAGTTGCACAATCATACATATTGCCAAATGAGGGAGTGCCAGCACACTATACGAACTGCACGTGGTCCGACGCGTGAGGCCTACCCATAGCCGGCCCAAGGGTGAAGCTGGTGAAGCCCTTGCTTTAGGCCTCCAAACAAACAAAAATTACTACTAATTTTTTTAAAATATTAGGAGGCTCTTAATTTGTGTGTAAAAAAGGTATTTAGATATTAATCCTAAATCATTTAATACTCCATATGGTTGTCATAGTCTAAATTTGGTACTTTATGATATTGCTAATAATTGTCCTAAAGCTACATCTTTTGTTGGAGTGCTACAACGTATATATACCATATTTTATTTACCATATATAAGTTTAAAATAACACTAATTGACATACTTAATTATATAATAAGGCTTGATTCTTTACCAAATGCTTATATCACTTCTAGATTAATGTTCACGATTCTCGTAAATGTTGCTTCGGCAGAAAAAACTTTTCAAAACTAAAATTAATAAAATTTTATCTAAAATCAACAATATATCAACAAAGATTAAGTGGACTAACTTTATTATCGATTAAAAAACAATTATTAAATGAAATCAATTACAATAATTTAATAAATGATTTTCCATCCCAAAAAGCACGAAAGATAAATTTTAAATACATAATAATTTTAATAAAATTGACCCCAAGGGGTGGGAGAGATGGCAAGGGCACTCAAGAAAAGAGCTTGAGGTCCTTGGTTCCAATCCCCATACCAACAAGGGATCACACTTACCTATCAAAAAAAATAATTTTAATAAAATTTTATTATCTATCTATATTATATCGGCCTCGCACACTTGAGTTGGTAAAAGCTAACTACTCAGCAGGATTTATTTTTACGAAAGACAACTACCGGCTAGGATTAAATCTTGAAGAGACCAAGCGTGTGAGGGCAGTTAATTCCTTAGACTCCAGCCTCAAAACACACGTTCCTTTTCTCTCTCCAATCCTTTCTCTCTTTCCATCAACGCCCATTTCCCCTCCTTCCATCTTTGACGGTGAGAACTCTACCTGGAACGAAGAGTTCCTCTTTTGCGTCTCCCCGCAGTTCATTGCCCGTGAAACTTTTGGTGTCGCCGACGAAATCTACACCATTGGCTACATAAACGATGTTCTCACCCCCAAGATTAAAAACAAACACCCATTCAGTCCGGTAATGAAGGCAGCGACCGGGGGAAGAAGGAGAAGGTAGAAAGAGGTGGTTTTGAATCGCTTGAAAAGGGAGAAGAGTAGTGTTTTGTAACTTTTGTTAGAAAAGTTCAGTCCGTCATATCCTCAACATCAAACCTCTCTCGGACCACGATGAAGTAGCGGACATCGCCACCATTTTCAATTAAGAGGGTTTCTGTGGTCCAATTTAATATGAATGCTGATGGTTTTGATTTAATATGAATGCTGAATGGTTTTGATTTTGACTTTGATTTTAAGACAAATAAAAAAAAAGTTAATTACTTGGCAAAAGTTAATTATGGATCCGTATTTATATTTACCAAACATAATAACTACTATCAGTACGGGTTAGGATTTATTTTTACCAAGTAAAACTACATGATTTATTTTTACCCAGCATAACTACATTCATAAAACTAGGCAAGACTATTTTATTAAGGGTAGTCTTCCAAGGTGATGTGCATATTTTGGATCCGCCTTAATAGCGTGTGGGCCTCATTTAATGACCCATTATATTTTACATAATGTCCGAAGGCTTAGGCCGGGTAGATAGTCCACGAGCTAGGCCCATTCCAACCAGGTATAAATAACCTCACTAGTCCATAGTGAAGGGGGCTGTCTCTCTCTCTCTCTCTTTTTCTGATTTAGAATCACGCGCGCGCTTGGGGGCTACGCGTCCTCTCTTTCATACTCAGTGAACTGATAAACACACCGGAGGGTGATATGCATATTTTGGATCCGCCGCAATGACATGTGGGCCTCATCTAATGACCCATTATATTTTACATAACATCAGAAGGTTTGGGCCAGACAGATAATCCACGAGCTAGACCCATTCCATCCAGGTATAAATAACTCCATTAGTCCATAGTGAAGGGGGCTCTCTCTCTTTTTCTAATTTAGAATCACACACGCACTTGGGGCTACGCGCCCTCTCTTTCATACTGAGATATATACATGCCGGAGGGTTTTTGGTGTGGGCCCTCCTCACAAACTCACGATATTTATTTTACAGATAATATAGCCAGATATCCACTACCGACGACAAGATGACCGCCGGACGGCAACTTCGGCGACCCACGTCCATTGCTTCCTTCGGCACCCCGGTATGATGCTTTTTTGGATACATCACAAGGAAAGGTTTCAATTTTTAAAAAGTAGACTTACAGCATTAAAGAACAATTGGCCCTAAAAAATAAAAAGTACACATTTTGACTGCTCGCTTTTGGATAAGTTGGATCCATGGGCACATCCCCCAATCGGCACTGATGATGGAAGTGAACTCCATCCTTGGATTTCAAAATTAATGCTACTCAATCTTTGAATGCAAGATCTTCATAATCTCAATTATCGAATTCAGAACTCGGCTTTATTTTAGCTTCATCAATTATCTCAATGAACAAGCTAAAATTCAAGAACACAATCAAGGGAATTATGACCGACGACATTTAATTAGAGAATCAATATGTAAATAATATGTCTATGCACCTTCGATTCGCCATCCATCGTCTCGACAAAGAACCCTAATAATTTTTTAGCGAACGATGAGTTTATCGATGACGATGAGAATGAGGATGGTTGTAATCATGATGATGAGCTCGACTTCTTTTCTTTTCCTCTTACCACATCAGGAGCAATAGCACGACATGAGAGAGACTTCCTACAACCCAAGTAAGAACAAAGAGCCTAGATCAGAGGAAGATAAAGAAGTGCCTGAACTCAATCGTCAACGACCATTTCTCTACGTCAGTCTTCTTGCGTGAGGGAGAGATTCAAAGGAAGACGAGAAGACTGAAATGAAGCTTCCTCCCATGAAAAAAATTGGGTAGGAAAGAGAAAGAGTGAAAAGGTCTTTCAAACATATATGAAATCCCCGATTTTAGTTCTTCCCCAATTTCATCTGGGTTTGTCTCAAGTTAATTGATGTTAATTTGACATTTTCATTTTTCAATATTGTCTTTCCTATTTTGCCCCTTAATTTAACGGTCAAGTCTAACGTCCGTCAAAAAATGAGCTCGCTTGCCAACTAACTAATGTACGGTAGCAAGAATGAAAATTTTAAACTTTCGGTGACCACTTGCAAGTTTTTGAAAAGTTTGGTGGCCCAAAGATGGGTTTTGTCTTTCTTAATTGATTGTTTTTAATAAACTGAATTTGGATTTATTTATTTTTTAAAAATTGTTCTTAAGTTCTGTAATTAATTTTTGTAATTTTAAATATTTGCATTTTAATTTCTGTATTTTATTCATGCTAAGTTTCTCTTATTGGGCTGAAATCTTTGTGATTTCGATTCCGGATAGTCTTTTATTAGTTCACTCAGTTCTCTGTCTCATTCAATTTATTTTATGGTTATTGCATCCAATAAAATGTGTTATGTACTCTTTTCTTTGTGTAGTGTACATTGATTCGACCCTACAAAATCTCAAGCATATATTAATTTATTCGCATCATGCTCGCTTCATATACCAATCACGTCTCATACTGACACGGTGCCATAGGCACGGGTACGATGACCCTGATTGAGTTGTGCCAAACATAACTGGCGATCTAAATTGATCCGTAAGTGTGTGATTTACATATGAACCCCTCAGTTATGGGTTTTGTTAGAATTACCCCATTCGCAACCAATTATGTTGTAACAACCCCTCAATTATACTCTAACAACCCATCAATTATGGGTTTTGTTCATTGAGTTACTTCCATACCGACGTTGTGCCTATGGCACGGACACATATACTAGTTTACTTTAAAGGGACTCACTTTAGAGTTTAGAGTTCGCTTTAAGCGTTCATAAGTGTTGGGCTTGGGCCAACCTCCCTCAGCCACCTATTAGTGGTCTTAGTGTGTAACGCCAATTAGGGGTGTAAATGGTTCAACTTAAAACAAATTATGAGCTGAACCGCATGATCGGTTTGGGAAAAATCAAACCGGAACTAAACCGTTTAAAGTCTTGAGCTGAATCGAACTGAACCACGATGGTTCGACTTGGTTTGACTCGGTTCGGTGGTTCGGTTATGTGGTTTTGTTTCATGGTTCGGTCTTAATTTAGAAAGAGTTCTAGTCATTCAAAATTTAAGTAAACCAAGAAAATATTATAAAAACACGCTAAAGAAAATACTAAAAAGTTAAATATAATACAATTATATTTATAAACTCACTTTTAAAAAATTTGCACAAACTTTCAAATAAAAGTATTAACATTTTTAATTCTTATAATCAATAAATTGAATCCAATATGATAAAAATACAATAACGGACATGATATTTAAAACGTTTATATAAATTCAAAAAGTCTAAAGGCAAATTTCTAAATATTAGCCTTATAGCTTATATAGTATAAAAATATTAATAGTATAAGAGTACTAAAGTATAAAGGTTAGGAATTCTAAAGAATTTGTTGTTTGGCTCAGTGGTTCGACTTGGTGATTTGGCTCGATGATCAGACTTGGTGGTTCGACTCAAAATAGTTTGGTTCGGTTCAATTCAATTTGACTCGACTCGACATGTCAAGCCGCGAACCAAACCAAACCGTTCGACATCCCAAAATCTCAAACCGAGCCAAACCATATAGCACCCAAAGCCGAACCAAACCGCATGGTTCGGCTCGACTTGGTGGTTTGACGACTCGAATTGACACCC
The DNA here is from genome assembly GCA_013146195.2 of Codonopsis lanceolata. NCBI lineage: Eukaryota > Viridiplantae > Streptophyta > Magnoliopsida > Asterales > Campanulaceae > Codonopsis > Codonopsis lanceolata. Next base: position 72,934,412 of record CM028377.1, read on the forward strand.
CTAACGCCAATCTTTCACCCGGTTATATTCATTCTCCCACTCCTCCCGCAGGACTTAGGACAAACACTAGGAAAACATCTCATACATTGCAAATGAAATTCCACTTTAGTTTCACTGATCCCCAATAACTCAACAAAATAAATTCTAGCAAGAAAGTTGAAAATAAAAAATAAAAAATTACACAATATAGAAAAAAGAATCAAATATAAAACCTGATTCAGTGATCGCAGCCGTATGCGTCCCACTAGTGGAAATGTGACAAATTTTTCCATCCCAACTGCCTTGCACCAATTTCGGGGAGAGTTCTCTGGTATAGACAGAATGCCCAAGAGCACCAAACCCACCATAGCCCCTGTAAACTTCATTAGAATGATGAAAATATCACTTTATGCCAATTAAACGAATCCAAGCCAGACGAGACTCATGTTCATTACACAATGCGGTTTCATTATTTCTAGCAACAACAGTTATGGAACTAATTACATATGAGTAAGAAAATAATAAGCGCAACAAATTTGGCCCATCTATTTATTTTGTAAACAACGTTTGTCAAGGAAATGCCCTAGCTTCCAACAAGAGGGTTCTGGTGCAGCAATATTAACCCAAAAGAAGGTAATGTGTGGTTTCAACATGATAGCTCTCTACAGGGAGGTAGTTTAAACTGGATCTAATTAGTAGCCAAAATGGCATCTCTTATAACACTTCAAATCCAATGTGGATCTTTCTATAATTATCCAGTACTCCTATACGCCGATGTATGAATATTGTCTTTTGTTAATAGCAAATGCTCCGATAGTTCCACCGAAAGAGTCCCCATTTGAAAAGTCTGATAGTTAAGGGATAAGTAAGTATCATTAGAGTTCGTCACAATTAAAAGATTCAGAGTTTGTGCATAGTCAAGGTGCTCATATCACATGTGGAGGGTAAAGCTGGATGGTTAAGGTAACAATAATTTTTTAAAGTAGACCCTGTCCCAAAATAGAACATTGAACTCCCTAGTGGCTGCAACGGATGAAGTACAATTTAATATCCCACGTTTCTTATTACTCTACAGTCTACAGCAAGCAACAAGGCCAAGAATTATTTCGATGGGGCCAAAGAACAACGTCCATAACATAATCTCCGGGAAATTAGAAATATACTACTCCCTGGTTTCGGGCAAATAGTCCAGGACTATTCCATTTTTGGATGCTGCAGTTAAAAAGTTCACTTTCAAAAAGTTAAGGCATAAAAGTGTCATTTTATTACTAATGTGTTATTAAAGTGTCATTTTATTACTAATGTGCTATTAAAGTGTCATTTTCTTAAAAAAATTGAATTTCAAACGGTGATTTTTTGTCAGGAGGAAGTAGTTATTTAGGTAAAGACCTAGAAGATGGATCGGCCGATCCGTTTTACAGGCAATGGCAAAATTAGTTTCTTGTACTTGTTTCGATTTTGTTTATTACATATCCTATGAAGTTTAATATGTTGACTCCCCCAATTGCAGCTGAAATGTGAGCAAATAAGAACTTATCATGTAAACATAATACTGACCATGTGAAGACCTGGCCAAGAGAGTTGAGAGCGACGGAATGAAGTCCACCAAGAGCGATGCTCCGAAGACAGTCTAAATTAGGGTTCAAAGTGGGGAGGAAAGCAGGGTTCTCATGACCAAAGCCAAGGCGGCCACCGTCGCCTTTACCCCAAATCCACAACTTGCCATCCACCAGCAACGCAGAATGGAAGAGGCCGCAAGAGATGCCCACCTCCACTTCCGCCTTCGGAGCAATCTCGTGGTTATCGGGGCGGTTCAATGGCGGCGGCGGGGGATAGAGAGGGTGACGACCGGGAATGGGTGAAGAAAGACGAAATGAGGAAGGGAGAAGGAGGGAACCAATGGGAGCAGGATACAATCGGGTCTCTTCTACACCACCGCCCAATTGTCCTGAAGCACCTCGGCCCCATGAAAATAGCTGCACTGTGACGCCGTCGTCGGTGGTGGAGTTACATATGATTGGAACTCGATAGCTGGAAGCGGCGGATGAAAGTAAAGAAGAGGAGACGAAGTTAAATTTGTAACGCCACCAGTGGGAGACAGGAGAGCTACGACGGCAGCGTTGGCGAAGCGCCATCGTGGATTGTGGACGAGTAATGCCTCTTGTCTGGGGTTCAGGGTTTTCGATACAACCGTTGTCTGGTTAACTTAGAGCATCCAGAACGAAAACTCCCGATACCACTCACACTAAATTTCAGTTACACTTTTTAAATTTTTTATTTATAAAAAAATTCACACCAATAAGCACTTTTTATATAATTCTTCAAAAACATAAAATCTTTCAAATTTTATCTAACAAACCTACCTACCAATATATTTTCCATCATTTTTATTTTTATTTTCCTACCATAATTTGAATAAAATATTTTAAATATTTAAATTTATATTTATATTCTATGAAAATAAAGTTGTGTAATTTAATAATTGCAATTACGTGATATTGTCACTAGGTGATTGGCGTGCAAAGGGTTTAATTAATACAACCGGTTTGTAATACAATCTTCGGTTTTGTTTCCAGCGTTCTTTTTCTTTGGTGTTGGATTCAGTTTTTCAAACTTGATATCTTTTGTTTCCTCAAAAAAAAAAAAAAAAAAACTCTCTTTGAAAATATCAACTAACAAATCCAACTACCAATATATTTAATTTTTTTATTTCTATTTTTCCACCACAATTTGAATGAAATATTTATATTTTTAATTTATAAAATTTAAATAAAATATGTTTTTTAGATCTATATAATTGATAAATAAAGTTTTACAATAATGTAGTAGCAACAAAAAAAATATTAATTGTTTGCAACAACAAAACAATAAAAAACAAAATGTGGTATAATTAATTTTCAATAAAATCATTTTCAATATGGTGAAACATTAATAAAAAAATGCTAGAAACCTTGTATTTTGAGAGAAAGAGAGTGTGACTATTTAAGGTAAATCACTCTCCTAATTAAAAGAGTAATTTAATAGGTTTTAGGGAAAGAGAGTGATTGAATGTGTTCATTGTGGGAACAAGAGGAGGTAAAAATCTCTAAAAAGGAGATAGAAAGTTGATAGTAGGTATCCATTGTGGTCCTATGGATGCTCTTAGTAATTCCAATTTCCATGACCCCGTCCCTCACAAGTATTTATTTTAAAACCTAACTTTCTATTAGTAATTATAGTAGTCTTCTATCAAAAGACATTTTAATCGACATTATTTTCTAAACAATGCATTTTATATTTTTTCTATTGGTAATAACATAAAAATGTCTTTATCTAATTACTTTTATAACCAATACTCATTTTATAAATATTGTGATATATATCTCTTTGTAACCAATGTGAGATACTGTAGAAATTCACAATTGATAGGAATAACGACATAGGGAAAAAACTATACAAAGAAAGGAACCATACAAGGTAGTTACCTGCTAAATAATAATTACAAATAAATAAAATAATAATAAAATATATTATTATCTAATATGCCCCCTGCAAGATAGACGCTCGAGAGGAGAGACCAATCTTGTGAAGTAAGAGCTGGAAGCGTTGCACGGCTTGGTAAGTGCATCGGCCAACTGATCAGCTGAGGAGATATGAGAGAGCCTTAAGTGCCCGTCCTAAACATGTTGCCGAATGAAGTGAAAGTCCAGTGTCACATGCTTCATGTGAGTATGAAAGACCGGGTTGGAGCACAGACTAGTAGCACCCACATTGTTACAGCAAATGACAGGTTGAATGGAGGAGGTGATGTCAAACTCATCGAGGAGAGAAACAATCAAGTATACCTCGGTAGCTGTAGCAACCACAGCTCGGTATTCGGCTTTAGTCGAGGAGCGAACAACAATGCGTTGTTTCTTGGAGCTCCAAGAGATTGAGTTGCTTCCGAGATAAACAATGTAGGCACTGGTGGAAGTGTAGTCATCTTTGTTTCCCGCCTAGTCAGCATCGGTGAATGCATGAAGAACGGGTAGAGACTGGCGATGAAGTAGAATTCCATTATCAATAGACCCGCATAGATAGCGTCGAACAAGTTTGGCCGCATTCCAGTGTTCGGTGGTCGACCTATACATGAACGGAGAGAGTTTGTTGACTGCATAGGCAACATCAGGACGAGTGAGGAACAGATACTGAAGGCTCCCGATCACAGCCCGAAACTCAGTAGGGTCGATGAGAGCAGTGCCCGACTAAAGTGTCAAAGTTGGCGAGGTGGCAAGGGGTATAGCGACCAGGTGGGCATCTGTCATGCTCGTGCGATCGAGGAGATATGTAATATAACCGCGTTGGGAGAGCAAAAGACCACTAGGTTGCTTAACAACTTTAACACCAAGGAAATAGTGAAGTTCACTAAGGTCTTTGAGCGAGCAAGGACATGAAGGTTTGAATAGTAGCGGGTTGGTTCCCAGTGATGAAGATGTTATCCATACCGACAATAAGATATATGGTAGTGCCCCTTATATTAAGTATAAACAGTGATGTGTCGGTCACAAAGTTTTTGAATCCGGAGGCAAGAAGAAACTGTCGCATCTCATTGTACCATGCCGGGGGAGCCTGTTTGAGACCATAGATAGCCTTCTGAAGCCAATATACATGATGAGGGTTGTCCTTGTCAATGAAGCCAAGAGGTTGAGCCATGAAGACCTCCTCGGATAAAGTGCCTAGGAGAAAGGCATTGTTCACATCCAGTTGCTGAAGATCCCATCCTCGGCATACGACCAGCGAAAGAACTAGTAGCACAGTGGTTGTTTTAACCACCCGGCTGAAAGTTTCATGATAGTCTACTCTTGGTCGTTGGTGAAACCCCTTGGCAACGAGGCGAGCTTTGTAGTGATCAATGGTGCCATCAACATGTCGTTTGATGCGGAAGATCCATTTATAGCCAACAATATTGTGAGCCTCTACCGAGGGAACCAAATCCCAAATACCATTGCGAGCCAGTGCATCATAATCTTCAGACATTGCCTGGCGCCACTTGACATCTTTGAGAGCCTGTGTGACACAAGTTGGTTTGTTGTCCGCTGCTAGTTGAGCTGATAGACTGAGTTTGGTTAGCGTATTGTAAATATTGTTCTTGGAACGAGTAACAATTGATGAGGTACCTGCAGCAGCGGGCACTAGATTGTCCTTGGGTTCAACGTGCATTGGATTAATGGGACATTGCTTTCCTCGGGCATGGGGCTTGGTGCCGAGGATGAGCCAGTAGCGGGCATAGAGCTATCATCAAGAATGATGTTTGGTGCCAAGGAGGGTTGAGCAGTATGCACAGGGTTGATAGCAGACATTATATTGTTTTGGTAAGGTTGGTGTATGAGGGAGCTGAGATCAACCATGGTCTGATTAGTGCTAGAAGCAACTGTAATGGAGTCACTGAAGCGGGCAGCGGACGATCTGTATGAAACTGGGATGATATCATAAAGGGGTAATCAGGTAGCTAGTATGGAATCAGTAGGGCGAGGAAGGTGCATATCGATTTTTGGACTTGGGAAACTCTAACTCAACAAACAAAACATGATAGGAAACGAACAATTTAGTGGTGTTTGGATCGTAACAGAGGTATGTGTAAGTTCAGTTGGCAACTGACAAGTCTAGAGGGGGGTGAATAGCCTTTTAAAAACTTTGAAGGTTGACTTGTAAACTTCTGAAAGTAGGCAGCGGAAATTGAATTTTTGTCAGTCAGTTGAAGTTGGTCAGCTGGCTGATGTTTTTATAAAAACTCAAGCTGATAAATATTGGTCAGCTGGCTGACACAATTTTTTTAAGAAATTTCTTTTGGAGATAGATCACTAGATATAAAGAATGAACTGAAGAACAATTTATCAAAACAGATAATTAAACAATTAATGTAAATAACTGGCTGACACTTAAGTAGATCAAGACTTCTTAAGTGTTAGATCAGTTTGTAGGAGCTGATGAAATAACTGACAAGAGAATTGAAGTGGTTCACAATAAAACTGCTATGTCCACTACCAAGTTGGTCAGACTTGGATTTTTTAAGTGCACTAATTTTATTAAAAATCTAATTGATCTCTAATGGATCAGTGTACAACAAAAGACCAGTGTTTATGGAGATTGATTGAATAACAATCAAACTCGTGAGACAAACTAACTGATTTCTAAAGAGTATGAAATGAATCACTCAGTGTTTGTCTAAACAACAACTAGTAAGAAATATTCAAAGAAGGGTATCTAGCTAAAGTTTTTCAAGAAGACTAAGGCACAGAGAGAATTTCTTTGAGATTAGAATGCTTTAGACTTTTATATCTTTTCAAACTGCTTCCTGTGGGTATTTATAGATGTTCTTGAAGAGTAACCCGTTAGGAACACATTTGAATTTGAAAATGTGTTTGGCAATGTATACGTATCTTTACAAGATCACAGGGATCCTGTTGGAAAGATATCTTACAGAATATCTACCAAAAACACAAAATGAGAAAGTGTCGGTACAAGGAAATGTTCAAGTAAATGAGGTGAACAAGCTGACACTAAAACATTATGGTCAGCTGAAACAAGTAACTGACAAAGAGTTTAAATCACAAGCTGACCAAAATGAAATAACTTAAAAGTTCTTGGCTGACAACAAGTGGAATGATTTTAAGCAAATTTTATTTAAAGACAAGATTCAACAGTATGCACTTTGGGTGAGTGAGTAACCAAGGAAGACACACGGTGTGGAGCGAGCAGCTAGTTTATAGGCGGAGTATAGGAGAAGCCAAAGGGTAGCAAAGGCAAACAAAGACACGAAGTTTGCAGTAGTTGGGCGGAGATCCAAATAGTTTTTGATATGAAGATATCTGGTCTAGCGTAGGTGTTGGTATCCGATTGATGAGGTAAGCCGATGTTTGGAAGGCAAGCGATCAGAAAGGTAGCAGAAGAGATACTTTGGAGAGTAGAGAGAGGCCAGTCTCAACAATGTGGCGATGGCGACGCTCCGAGAACCCATTGTGTTCTTATGAGACCCCGAATCCTTATTTACTTGCTCGGATGAATTTACATTCATAATAACCATGTTTACAAGTTTACACGTGGCCACGACATTCATAGTAGTTTTCGTCGTAAGTTTGATTCCCGATTCGCGATTTTAGTTATCGTGTTGTCGTATGAGTTTGTATCGTTGTGTTTATTGTCGTATTACTCGGTTAGTATTATTTTGATCCTAGGTTTGGCCTTGGATGACTAGGGGGATCTTGGGGATTAACTTTGTATTATTTTGGTTTGGTCGTGCTTAAGTTTGAACACGCTCGTGTTTCATTTCCGGTATGACTTGTGTATTCACCTCGGACATGATAGGGCTGTAGTAATTTGGCCATAGTTTTATGTAGACAACTCGGAATTGAGATCCATTTGATGCGTTAGAAACTAGACTTCAAGATCTTTCTAAACATACCTCTTGCGTAATTTTGGGAGTTGTATTTCAGTATATGCGCATTTTTAAAGTTGGTTGAATCCGTTATTCTCGGTATTTCCAGAAATTTGAGTTTTGCCTTGTTTATTGGATTTACTTGGAGACCCTTAATGAATTTTCATTAGACCTGACTTGAGACCTTAATTAAAGTGGATTAAGCCTAAGTTGAAATTTTAGCACTAAGTCCTCAATTAGGAACTTAATCTCACTTAAAAATTGACCTATAAGGGCTTGACACTTGTTTTCCACTCACTCCCTAACCTTTGTGACTTGAAATATCTGATTTCTTCCACTCCTTACACCTCTTACCACTCCACATATTCAGTCATGGTTAGAGAACTCAAGTGTGGGAGATTCTTGGTGAGATTAGTGTGTATTTCTTGATTTCCCGGAGATCCGGCCACCCGATTTTGGATTCGAGACCACCCAATCGTAGCTATCGACGAGGAGACTACTAATCCTTGGTTTGTTTTATCATCTATTCTTTTGATCTAGACTTAAGGTACGTTACTAATTCTCATAATTTTGTAGACTATATTGTTTGTCATGCTAGTCTTCATTAAACTTGCTTAGATCATGCTAAGGAAGAGTTTTATCAAGTTTATAAAATGTTTTGATGCTTCTATGAAATCTGGAAATTTTTCCACGGATCTTGACTTGATGATTTTGGTCTTAGGTTTAGTTTGAAATATGTTTAGGCTTTGATTTGGAATCATTGTTGTTCATGAACTTGTTGGAAAACAAACAATACAAATTCAGTCTCTGTTTTGGGCAAATTTTGGGAAGTTATTGGTACTAATCTACTAAATAGAATTTTCTAAAAATGTAGTATGTTATACCTATACATGTGAGATAACTCTCTGTAAAGTTTCATAAATTTTGGAGTTAAGGAAGTATTTTTCATCAGTCACAAATTGTGGCTGTTCCAGTAAGCTGTTACCAAAAAGTCAATCTGTTAACGTGATATTGAGGTGACCATATTTCGATGAATACATGTCTGAATTGAGTAGTTTAAAATTCTAAGTTATAGTTTGGAGAGTCTAGTTTCTGGAAATGTACTATTTATGATATTTGGATTTATGAGGAATATTTGGTGAATTTTCTATGATAGACACTCAGTGTAAGTCATAGCAGAGAATCAGATTTATGTCATGAACTTGAGAGGACCATGACTTAATGAATACAAGTCCAATTGGAGTATTTTAAAATGGTAAACTCTAGATAAAAGAGTCTAGTTTCTGGAAATATAAAATATGTGTCATTTGGATCAACGGGGAATATTTGGTGAATTTTGTACGATAGTCATGCTGAATAAGTCATAACAAAAAACTAGATTTTTAACATGACTTAAGGTGACTGTATCTTGATGAATACAAGTCCAAGTAGAATAATTTAAAGTTCTAAATTATATTTCCAAGAGTCTAGTTTTTGAATATATAAAATTCATGAAATTTGGAGTTGTGAGGAATTAATGGTCGAATTTATAAGTTGACTGGACAGAACAATCATAACAGAAAAACAGATTATTAGCTTGATCTTGATATGATCATAGATTGATGAATATGAGTCCGAATGAAGTGATTTAAAAGGCTAAGTTATAGTTTAAATAGCCTACTTTCTGAATAAGTAATATTTAGTACATTTTGTATTGAGAGGAATTTTTAATGCAATTAGAAAGATTGATGTGCCGAGTGATTTGTAATATTTGAACTTGTTAAGGATTGATTCTCCATACTTGATGAATATGACTTATAAAGCATATAGTGTTTCTTGCCTTCAAGCATGTTCTACTATTGTGTTGTTAACTTGCAATGAAATTTGGATTCCACTAATAGGTGGGATTATAAACTTGAATTGAACTAGGGCTTGATTTGATATTAATCAACTTAGGCTTCCATCTTCTACTTGACTTATTGATACGTGAACTAGGGTTCCTAAATGGAATGAGAACCTAGCTATGACTCAAACAAGAACATAGAAGGGCCAAAAATGCATATAGCATTTATACCCTATTTGGTTGGAATTGTAGTAAGGACTCAATAGAGTCGAGCTTAAGGAACAATTGAACCTTAGGAGGATCGTGGTGAGATCCTATGTTAACTAGATTCCATTTGACTAGATTACTAGTATTTGGAACTTGAATTGATTAGTGTGGACAACTTGACACTTGTGCTTTTGAGACTCAAATGAGCTTCAAACGTGATTTAAATTATTTTTACAATTATGTGCATAATCATGAATATGTAGTAGAGTAATTCACCTACTTGACATTGGACGAGGTGTTCGTTCCTTATTTGGTTTCATGGCAAGTAAACATCTACTTGTGTATTGCATATAAGTCCGGCTGGCATTATTTGAGTTTATACGTTGATGGTAGGATGATGAATTGTCTTCACGAATTATGAGATTCGTGATTTCTATGTATCACCGTACCGGAGATAGTTCACACACCCTCCACTGTTGGCCACAGTGGGGAAGTTATCTCATTGTCGTAACTAATAGAGCGCATGGATTATGCTAATTCGGCTGAGGGGTGTCCTCAGTACATCGATGTATGAATCACGTACATCGTAGTCACAAAACAGATTAACGGTTGTTATTGCAGGAGCAACACAACGACATTGATTCGGTATCTTCTCTATCCCTTATGTGGCTTACTGTGGGCACTTATATGATAACAAAATGTTAGTTAAACATGAGATCTAATTGACCACGTTTATCTTGATTGTGTATTATTAAAATACGTGAGGTGTATATTTATAAGTATACATACTTGTACATTATAATTCTATTAACGATTTGATATGTATATATTTAGATATACATACTTTTACTTGATGATTCTATAAAAGGCTTAATGTGTATATATATAAATATGCACACTTATACTTAATGATTCTATGAACAGTTTGATTAGTATACATATAATTATATATACTTACATATGATGTTTTTATGGGAATTTCGTTCTAATTCATTTGATTTGTGTTTGAACAGAGAATTGCACCCTGGTTCATTTTGACGGTTTAGTAAGTAAGAAGAAATGACTATCTTGTGGAGTATCTAAACGATACGACGCCTCTTCACGGGTTTTTCTGTCATTTGTAAAATGACACCATGATTATTTTTATGTTACATAATTATATGTTACATATCTCTTGTAATAGCGTACTGGATCATTATGACTCATTCCGTACTTTGTTTCTAATTGCAGTAAATTGGTAGCCATGTTGAGGTCGAGTAGATAGTGACTGTAGCAGAGCGCAGCTGATCGATAGATCGAGATTAGATCGTGTGGTTCATGCTAGTAGCAGCAGACATCCCCGAGTAGTAGCTTGTGGAGTCCTATTTCTTTTTAGCATCGTCACATATATTATGTACTTTGTTATTCTTGTGAGATCGATTTTGTAAAGTTATCTAGACTTTACGGTCGGGTAGATACTTGGGTATTTGTATTGTTTCTTTTTCGGTCGACGGGTTGTGTCGTGCCATTATTCGTGGTTTTAGTATTTATTTCAGTTGTCTCCCAGGCACGCAGTAGCTTTGGGGCATTTCTTTATTCTATCTGTTATAGTTGTTGGTTAACCCTAGTATGCTTTAGCCGTGGGTAATTGTTATCAGGTTGATTCTTTATTGAAACGCCGGCCTGGAGTGCCGATGGTTTTTTTCAGCGTCTGCAATGTTGCGGCACGCGAGTGTTGTTTTTTCCCCTTTAGGAGATAATGTCTCTCTTGGGTTTCATTTGGTTAACGCTTCTGTATCTTTGATTTTTGTAAACCCATTTCTTAGTACGGATTTATGTTGGTGTTTAGAGCTTGTTAGCTCGACTGTTCGACTTGCAATATTATTTAACAAGTGCTCGTCCTCTTCTTATGTTAGTTTCAGCGGCACGACCTTGGGATTTCGTGTTGAAATCCGGGTCGGGTCGTGACAGTTTTGAAGTATGAGTGGTAAGGTAAGATGGGAGATGCCGTTAGCGGATAGGTAGGCGACCAAGCCAGTATCCTGGGCAAGACCAGTGTACTCTCCACCATTGTCTAATTAAAGAATAACAATGGTCGTTTTGAAATAGTTTTCGACCAGGGTCTTGAAGTGGGGAAAGATGGTGGCTACCTCAGACTTGCATTTGAGGGGGTAGAGGCATATGTAGTGTGTGAAGTGATCAACAAGGATCACATAGTATTTAAACCCATCAACAGAATGAAGGGGGAGTCCAAACATCAGAGTAGAGGATTTGGAGCGGGGAGGTAGACACAATAGTAGATTGAGAGAAAGGAATTTTATGACTTTTATTGCATAAACAATCATTACAGTGCGTTTGTTTAATGCAAGTAGTGTCTAATGCTAATTAAACTAGATAGAATCTGACACGAACGGGTTCAGATGGATGACCAAGCCAATGATACTAGTCTTGGTGAGAGACTTTAACGCCCACACAGGCAAAGGGGCGAGGAAGGGGGTTTGTGCTCGGCCATTCATATACACCATCATTAGAGTGCTCGGTGGATCGTTACGTGAATGTCATAAGATATTCTCATAGTGACAAATGTGTTCGTTGTCCTTTGACTTGAAGTCGTTATATACCCTAGATGAGGAGTTGTATATTTTGATACCGATAAACGACATTCTGTAACAAGGTGATTATAAAGTCGGATATTGGATATGCCATGAATCATGCTGAGGGATATGAACGATGTAGATAGAATTTGTCTCTCCTACATAACAGGGGTATAATATTATTTATGGGTCACTTGATAGGTGAGACTTAAGTAAATGCATAATCGTGCTCAAATAAATTAATATAAGATATTGAGTTTATTTGTTTATTATATAAGTCTACTCGGAAATCAAGAAACCAAGATTAAACTATAACAAGGATGACATGTTACATGCCTTGTGTTTAATTAAATATTAGGACAAAGGGACAAGAACTATTTTGGTCACAATCAGTTATTTGTAATCACTGATAATTCCTATTACTCAGGTAACAATGATGTATTGCTAGATACCGCTCATTGTTTATAATTAATTATATATTTGATAGAGTAATTAATTATTGCTAACGTAATTTAGGAACCTATTGGGTCACACACTTAGAATGGATTTGACTGGAATTAATTTGAGTTATTAATTGTATTAATGAATAAACGGAATAATATAAAGGGACCAAAGCATAGCCATGTTTTGACTAGGACTATGTTTGGCCGCCTACTCTCCTCATATATATGGGGGAGGATTTAGTTGGTAAAGTAGAGGATTTTTGATTGATTTCCTAACAAACAAATTTAGGGTTTGGTGAAACACTAAATTCGTAGAGAGACAAATTAGAGATTAGTTTTTCGTTAGACGAAGGGTTTCCTACTTTGATTCAACAATTGTCTAGCACAAAATTGTTCGATTAATCCAATCCAATCCATTCGTGTGATATCATAGAGAGGCCGTGCAAATCATTTGTTGCGATGATCGTGATTCAAACGTGGTTCTATTAAAGATTGATCGTTCAAATATTCGGGTATGTAGCCTAAATCTAATTTATATTAATTCACATGGATCTTGGGATGGTTTTGTTATTCCACATTTCCACCTTATTAATTTCGATTAAAACCAGAGGGCACTGGCCTAGCTTGCGAGGGAGGTTACCGAGCATGCGAGCTATTGTTCCTCGAGGTAACAAGATTGGTCGACGCACGGTGCGAGAAGGACGCGAGCTGGGACTGCTTCCAGAGCAGTTCGCGATTGACGAGTTTTTCATGGAGCTCATTAAATGATATGAGAGTGTCCCGATCTTCTACCACATCGACAATGTTGCGGTAGTCATCATCCAATCCCCTTAGGATGATCTCAATGAGATCCTTGTGGTCGAGGGGTTTACCAAGAGCATCGACCTTGTCAAACCGACCTTTGACGGACTGCATGTATTTCGAGATCGTTTGAGTGCCCTTGGAAGACCGCTTGAGGTAGTTCGAGTTGGGAGAGCATAGGTGTGAGCCATAATTTCTAATGCTACATGGGTGACAGCCTACTGGACCAAAGGGACATGAAGGGCAAAAGAAAACCGACAAGGGCTCCAAATAGAAGCTTGTCTTGCCGAATCCATGGTTGATATTTAGGGTTGAGTGTGAGGGCATTCTTCGAGAGGATGGTGGGAGGCGGACATGTGTATGCTCCATTTACATATTTGTAGAGGTCATAACCAATAAATGTGGTCTCAACTTGGAGTTTCTAAGTGATGTAATTGGTGGAGGTGAGTTTGGTGATATTGTGGTGGAAGATAATAATGAGTTGGAAGGTTTGGGTTGGGTCTATCTCTTCTCTTATATTGATGATAAAAATAGAAGTCTTTTATCTAAAGACTTTTAAAACCAACATCACTTTTTAACCAATGTAGGATATCTCTTCTATTAGTAATAATAGTAAAAGTCTTTTATCTAAACTTAAAATCAACATCACTTTCTAACCAATGCGAGATATACATTTTCTATTGGTAATAATGGTAGAAATCTTATATCTAAACACTTTGAAAACCATCATTACCCTCTAACCAATGTATGATACATCTCTTCCATTGGTAATAATAATATTTTTTTTAAACCAATATTAATTTCTAACCAATGTGAGATACATCTCTTTTATTGATAATAATTATAAGGGTAAAATAGGGTCATCCTATTTTATTTATTGTTGTGCCTTGTCTTGGTCCAAAAGTTATGGTAAATAGTTATCATATTTAATACATTTTCTTGATCCAAAAGCTATGGTAAATAGTTACCATATTTAATACATTCCATGGTCCTAAAGTAGTGATAAAGTGTTATAATAATTAAATACTTCCAAAAGCTCTCAAGAGTCCACATTTGTCTTGTACAAAATCTTTGGTAAAATCCTTGAATTTAATTAGGAAACTAAGTTTGGAAACTAAATCTTTTATTTCCTAATCCTATGTTTCATTGGAGAGTTTGATTTTCTTGTTTGTTCAGAACTCTAGCTCGTGTATAAAAGGGAGAGTAGCTCGTGCAGATTGTACAAAAGCTTAGAGAGAAAAATTCAGAAGAGAAAATCTAAGAGCTTGCTGGGAGTTTTTTGTTGCACCTTTGGAAGCAATTGCATCGGCAACTGCATCAATTTTGATGTTGAAGTGCGCCCGGTACCAGAAGGTAGAAATTCTTCTTCTTTCCAGAGGTGCGGAAGGAAGATGCCGAATCTTCTCCGAAGCCTCACAGCCAAGATCCAAAGGAGAAAATTATCTCCGAGCAGATTAGATAGCAGCCCGAGATCGGCTACCTTTAATACTAGGTAGAGAATAGTCTTTCGGTCTTTCGTCTTTCTTTTCCTCTTCTGAATCTCCCCTTTGACAGAATTCGTTGTTAGATGAAGACTTTCCTGATTCATATGCCTCGGGAATATCTCATTTTGTGATTCAAATAAAGTATTGTCTAAGAGAAAGGGGATGAATTGGTCTTACGAGTTCACTGATTAGAGCTAGAAATCAGGACTATTCTGTCTGAATTATATTGGTCTTTTGATCGCTCAAGTATTGCTTGCTCCCATTGGACTTCTTCGCTAACTATTTATCCTCCTTCCCGCTCTCTGCTAGTGGATGAAAATAAGTCTTTGTCTATCCTTCCATCTGAGATAGAATCCCTATCAAGACGTAAGGGAGGAAGGATCCCCCTATCAATCAAGATCGAAACTGTCTTCTTCAAGCTAGGAATCACTCAATCCTATCGGCGGTTTTCGGTGAAGGTCTTACTTCTATATATATCTTCTATAGATATATCTTACGGCTCTCCCTTCCTTCTTACGTGTAGCGCGTCTCGTGTCAAGTGAAAGGTAAAAGAAACCATGACAAGAGAGTTCCCGGTCATCATCATTCCACTCCTTTTTTGGTCTACTTCGGTTAGAACTTGATCCACGATGCGATCAGACCAATTCTAGGAATTTCTTAAAAAAGATTATGTTTTGTAGTTTGTTAGAAAACTTATTTTTTAATTTCACGTTTGCTTTACTTGTGTTTTTGTGGGTTTCTCTACAGACTTGATATCTTGTTAGAGGTTTTGATATTTGGTTAGGTTTCACGATTTTTGTAAGACTCATAATCTTTTTAGTGAAATCTTTTTTTGTCATAGGGCCGAATCTACAATAGCTTGTAGATCGTTTGATAAAATTTTGTGTTTAGTAATGCTTTATTAGATTAAAGATTTCCGTTGTTTACTTGTTTTATTATCTGGTCAATGCACCTTTAGATGCAGCTGCATCACAAACTGCATTGACAGTTTCTTTGGAATCCTAGCTACTATTGCACTTTCAATTGGTATCAGAGCATTCTCTTGATGTCACTAAGAGAATATTCTGGTTGTAGCCATGATAGATTCTCAATATGAGAATGTTGTTTGTCCTCCTACCTAACGAATACGAATTACTCAAATTGGAATGTAGGGAAATCTGATTTTGGTGAAGACTCAATGTTTCTTTCAACAACAAAGTTTAAAAATATTTTGAAAGTAAAAGAAAAAAAATAGATCTCCTTTTTCAAATATCAAAACTGCTTTCAAACTTGAGCCTATTAAGTTTTTTCCCCAAAAAAGACTCATTCCAGACCTCTGAAAAACCTTTTACCAACTCTTTTGCTAAACAGTCTATATCTAGTGGAAAATATATTGATTCTATTCAATGTAGGGCTTGTCAAGGATTTGATCATTATGCTAATCAATGTGCTAACACTTTGCGTAAGAAGGGTTTGAATTTTTCTGCTACTTTGAGTGACAGTGATGATGAAGATCTAGGTGATCTCATCACTCTCATAGCAGTACAATGTTTACAGATTAATCCTGCAGGTGTTTCACGCGGTGTAGCTCGCAATGCAGTTGCATCTGAAGCTGCATCTGACAAAAGTTGGAATGATTCTCTCTGCTTTAATTCTTCCATAACTGAAGATGCTCTAAAATCAGAATGCACAGAAGAGTTAGAACTTATGGAAACTTACAAGGAATTGTACAATGATTGAGAAAAAAGAACATCTCAAGTCAAAGTTCTTGCAAAAATAAATGAAGCACACAAGAAAGAGAATGAAAATCAAAAGGAGTGCATTGCAAGATTAAGAGTGTTTGCTCTCAAAGAAAAATGTTGAGCTAAAATCTTTGAAAGGAGAGCTTGACAAAGCCAATGAAATGTGGCTAAGTAAAATTCAGGTAAACTCAAACTTGATAAGATGTTGAAGGTTGGATAAAATGACAAATCTGGACTTAGATTCAAGTCAAAAACTTTTATCAAAAAAGATGAAGGAACCTCTACATCTTCTTTTGAACCAATATCTCATCATAGCTCATAGACCACTGCATCTACCCCCGTGTATAAACATGATCTAAATTAAGGGCCAGGGTAGTTTGCATAGTTAGGGAATCAAGGCCGGCCCTGAAAATTCAGAGGCCCATGGCGAAAAAAAATAAAAGGGCCCTTTTATTGATATATATATATTTTTTACATAGATAAGAGTAGAAGTGTAGAACTCATGACCACACAATAAACAAAATAAAACATTAACCATTGAGACAACTAAATATATTATAATTATATATACATTATATATTATACACTTTACAGGCCAGACCAATTAATTAGAAGTTAAAAAATCATTCCCATGTTTCAAACTTGTGAACTTCAGCATTTTAGGCGCAACCCTTGACCATTACAGCAACACGCTACTTGTTAAATATTTTAACAATAAATTATATATACAATGTATAAGGTAATTTTTACAAATTTGGTGCCCTCAAAATTGGGGGCCCATGGCCGTTGCCCCTCCAGACATACCTCAGGGCCGGCCCTGTAGGGAATACATAGCTCATAGACCATTGTATTTGTCTCAACTATATTATCAATTAAGGTGGAACAAATTTGAAGAGTTTAATATATACTAGTTCCTCCGTTTTTAAAATATTGTTATCTTTAATCCGTCCGGCATACTATTTAAATAAAAATAATTGACTGTATCATAAATATTAATGTTTGGTTTCATTTAGTACGTTTGAGCATGTGGTCATAATTAAAATATATAAAAAAAATTAATGATAAAATGATAAAAATATTTTCTTAAAAGGAAATTTTTTGAAAAAAGATAATTATTTTATAACGGAATAAAAAGAAAAAGTAATTCTGCTAATCTTCGAAAACTTGTCCATTTCGCTAGTGAGGAACAAAGAGGTCTCACTCTCATGTACATTATTTTTCTTGAAAAAGTACCAATACTATACATGATTGGTGGCTAAAAAAACAAACATATTTGGAAACAATTAATTCAACGATCGACCAAATCGGCTTTCTAAGGAGCTGAGTTGTCTCATCACGGATTGCACTTATTCCTTCGACTGTGTCCTACTGCTGCATTCCTAGTATTAAGACAATGATATTAATTAGTACGTGTTTGTGAATATATAATTTTCCTTAACTAATGGAGCTACACCGGCCTACATACGTACCTTAGGCGGGACACTGGAAACCTGGTGGAGTGGTCTTGCCACAGTCAGCAAGTACCTCAAGAGCAATGGGCACCAGAATGCTGATATTAAGAAGCTTAGCCTTAATGGTAGTGCATAGACAGATAGCAGCATCTAAGTCCACTAGTCCTTCGAGAAGTGGACAGCAAGTGTCTTTGGCACTGCTTCCTATTCCTATGTGCACAAGCCCACCTAACAAGTCCACACATGCACCTAGCTTCAAGGCGTCAATGGGGCACGTATGTGGTAGCGGTGGAGTGTATGGTGGTGGACATGGGGTTTCTGTGGGTGGAGGCTTTGGAACGACAGTTGGGGGTGCGGGTGGCTTGACAATGGGAGGAATGGGTGGAGGCAATGGATGTACGGGTGGAAGTGGTGGTAATATGATGGGTGGCTTAGGTAGGTGGGGTGGTAGTACTATAGGAGGTTCTGGAAGATGGGGTGGCAAAACAATGGGGGGAAATACTATTGGAGGGTTCGGAAGATGTGGTGGTAATACAATAGGAGGCTTTGGAATGTACGGAGGAAGTACTACGGGAGGCTTGGGAATGTACGGAGGAAGTACTACGGGAGGCTTAGGAATGTAAGGTGGATGAACTACAGGAGGTTTTGGAATGTAAGGAGGATGTACTACGGGAGGTTTTGGAGTGTATGGAGGATGCCCAACGGGAGGTTTTAGAATGTAAGGAGGATGTACTACGGGAGGTTTTGGAGTGTATGGAGGATGCCCAACGGGAGGTTTTGGAGTATATGGAGGATGGACTACGGGAGGTTTTGGAGTGTATGGAGGATGCCCAACAGGAGGTTTTGGAACGTAAGGAGGATGTACTACGGGAGGTTTTGGAGTGCATGGAGGTGGATGCCCTGCGGGAGGTTTTGGAACGTAAGGAGGATGAACTACGGGAGGTTTCGGAACATACGGCGGCTGAGGCGGCGTGGGGTATGAGCAGTGAGGACAAGCAAAACAAATGAGGGTTGACTCAAAATTGAAGAGGAGAATTATGAGGCTAACTAAGGTATACTTCCCCATTCTAGAAGGAGAAGGAAATTATCTCTTGTTAGTGGGATTGATGGCAAGCAATATTCACCTATTTATAATTTTATATAGGAGTATCTTTGTTCAAGACTTTTGGCCCCCAAGTTTTACTAAAAACTGGAGTAAGTTTTTCTCCTTTGTCTCATTTGAATAAAAAATTCATGCCACTATTACAAAAGATTTGGTCACTTTCTTAAAGAACAATTTTTTTTGTTTTAAAATATAAATATTATTTCCTCTGTTCCCAAAAAAAATTGACGCTTTTAGAAGTTCGTTAACAATAAAGTGATACTTTTATTTTTTAATTTTTAAAAATTGATTTTTTAGTGAAATATTTTAAAATAAAATAATTGATTTTTTGTTCAAAACAGAAAAGTAATCATTATAACTAGACATGGACAACTGGGTATGTTGGATCGGGTTGGAACGAGTAACAAGTTGAAAGTGATTAAAATTCATTAGAACTCAAATATCAAACAGATCGACCCGTCTAAACCCGTTTTTTTTTAAACGTGTCTATAGTATAAATTTAGCGCGTTGAAACAAGCAAGCTTTAACTGAACCTGTCACGACCCAACTCATTAATATTTTTCGGTTAAAACAGGTTACTCATTTCGACCTGAAAATGTTAACAGATTGGTGGGGTCTAGTAAATTTCAAATTAGTTTAGCTGATTAAACGGGTTGTGTGTTGTAATTATCATGTCTAAATTTATATAATGGTTAAAACTTGAAAACAATCAAAGTTCCAAGCTTAACATGGAGATACTTTCACAAACCTAATTAAATTGATTTCTGAAAATTAATAATAATACTAGATACTAAAAAAATTAATAATTAAAGTGTTGACGGTACGTGTGTTTTTGTGGAATGTGTGTATTTTCATTTTTCAATAAGAGCAATGGTACAATTCAGAAAGCATCACGGGAGAGTCACATAACGACTTTTGAGGGATGAAATTGACGGAAACCGTGTACATTATTATTAGCTAGATTAAAAGAAGATAGTGTAGAAATATAAAGAGCAAATCAACAATAGTTTAATTTAATGTACGTGTTAGGTCTATCCTTAATAGAAAAGAAAATGTGGGCATCGGAGGCCTTTATTTTCAACGTTCCCCCGGCCCCGGGACAAGTAATCGGAAAATCGCGGTTATATGTTTTTGACGCGTAGCACAAGTTGGTGTGATTGATTTGAGATTGAGGTAAAATAGTGGAAAACCGTGATGCAAATTACTATATTTATTGCAAGGACAAACCCCACTATGATTTTTTTGTTTTAGCTTTTGTCATTTTATTATAAGCCACCACCGGACCATTTAACCTTATCTCAGTCATAGATCTAGGTTGTCGGCAACCATCATCTCCCAATCTATTATTGTACGTGATACAACGTGAATTCGTGAAATAGTCTCATCATCTCTCAATCTATAAATCCACACGCATCATCAAATTTAAGAACTTATTTAGTGGAGTGTTTTGACCATAATATTGATTAAAATACATTTTTTTAAAATATTTCAATGCAGTGTTTTAAAAATGTATTGCGTTTAGAAATGCTTCATTTTGAAGCGATGTGGGAAAACAAAGGTTTTAGAACATTACGTCATTTTTTACAACTATTATGTTTATAAAAATAACATTTTGAAATAGTTTTTCAAACGTGTTTATATATAAAATAAACTACGTTTTAACTTTTTTGATTGATTATAACATTTCGTGCCACCACATTCCATTGTTTATGATGTGAGTGAATTTACAAATAAAGTATACAGAAAGAAAAACAGACAGAAAGAGAAGTAGAGAGCAGGGAATGCAAATAAAGGATCATCACATAAGCATACCTCGCCTAGACAGAGCCTGACATGTCCAAACAGAACGTGACCAACAGTATCACGGTCATGCGTCACCTTATCATGCAAGAGCCACTTTACTATGCCCTCACACACCAGCCCTGCAGGACTTCCGCAAGCATTGAGATCGATGCTCCCCAAGTTAGGGGCATCATCAGAAAGATTGTTAATAATTGCCTGGGCAGCATTGACAGCGATGGGCATCTCTAAGTCGGGTTTCGGCCAAGGTTTGGAAGAATCTTTAACAGGTAGGGGAGTGGTAGATGTACGCTCAAAACCTACATCACGGGGTCGGGTAGACCGATCGGTAGGGGGCGAAAAGCTCTTTTTTTCTTATTCATGCTACCTTGGCATCCTTGGCAGCAGCAGCAGTTTCATCTGCATCGTTTCGAGCAGGAAGAGAAAGGTCGGCAGTCTTCTTTATCGGGCTGGAAGACTTACCTGTTGCAGAAGCTTTGTTTGCCGAAGGGCCTAAAGGAACAGTGGTGACTGCCTAAGGTGTCTTCCTCGCCAGCTCAGCTACCCTTCAGCTTTCCTACTCCTCCAACTTTCGGAGTTGTCTAAAAGTCAACATAACTACACAAAGGTGGAAAAAGAGTTAATACATTATCTATAAGGCAGAAAAGGATACAAGAAAGGTAAAACATCAACCAAAGGCGCCCAAGTATGCAGGCGTACAGTTACGCCCAAGTTTTCGACATGCCGAGCAGTTGACCCGGAAGTTCTGCCCGTGGCAATTCCCTAAGTAGACATGTACCTCCTCGGGCTCAATAGTAAAAAGAGGCTCAACTCCAAGCACTACAGCCCGGAGCACCACGGCTACACGCAAGTTCCGGAGACTGTAAACTAATTATTTCCAGTTGAGCAAGCTCTCGTGGCTCACCCGCTTATCACCATTCATCACGACCCCGAGGGCAGCTCAGATAATGGTCAGACGAGTAGACTCACAGGTAATAAAACTGCCGTGAGGAAGCTTGGGTACACTTATACCGACCTCGCTCAAGGGCATAATCAGTCAGCCTACCCGAGAATCGATCAAAACATCTCTCTTATCCCATGCCTCAGCTTTCCGTGGGACATCGCTCAAAATTTGCAAATAACTAAAATTCAACTAAAGTCCAACCTGGTCAAAAAATTTGGCGCTAAGGATGAACAATATTTTAAACAACTTCAAAGTCAGCTCAAAACATAGTAGGTGGCACGTCACGATGTAAGCCATCGCCTAGATAGTGTTCAGCATAAGGTCATAAGGCATGAGGCCAAATTCCTTGAGGAATATAAGTAAAAAAAAAAAAGGTCTAGGGGAAAACGTAGCTCCACCTGGAAGAATTCAGTGAGAAATGACAACTTTTCATCCCATTCACAGGGATACTCCTCTCCCTCCAACTCTATTTTCTCTACCCGGTAGTCTTGGGGGTCCACCCCCAAGGAAGTAAACTAGGCAGTAAGTTTATCCGGGGTGTCTAAAGAGGCTCAGTGTGCAGCATAGTTGGACTCATCCGCGTATATGCTCACAATGGACACCGTTGTGGAAGAGGTGTCATTATCCTTTGAACGGCCAGAGCTTTTTATTCTTCAGGAAAGTGGGATATTATCAGTCCTCCTCCTCGAATTATAAATCTCGGTCAGCAAGGGCCTCATGCCCGATCACAACCCGCATCTCAACCTCAACAGGCTTCGCGGCATCAACAGCCTCTCCAATAGGCTCTCCCGCATCCATCGCCTTCTCGGGAGAATTCAATTGCTCGCTAAATTCCTCCGAGGAACTACTGTCATCAGAGGAATCAACAATCTTAATAGCTATACGGGGGGCATACCCGCTGGTGGCCTCATCATCTCCAGTCTCAACGTCCCTCACTATCACCACATCAATCGGGGGTGCCCGTTCGCTGCTCAATGATTCGTTCTGCCCGCCGTAGATGTATACTTCTTGGTCGCTACCCACAGACTCTTCGCAAGAACTCATTTCTACATAAGAGATCGAGGAAGAAAGGGGTGAAAGCCTGCCCAAGACGGCAAACAATTCAGAAGGAGTAAAATCCTATGTCTAGGTACATCAAGGGGCCATACCTGCCTAGCGAGTAAGACGCTTTGTGCCTTTTTCCTCGATCTCTAACCTATGAATCCTACCAAGAAAATGCAGGAAGGAAGAAGAAACCCATAAATGCATGAAGGTTCCAACCTAGAAAATGAAGAACAAAGCAGAAAAAAAAGGTAAATAATGAAGGACTTACTGTCAAGATTGAGTTGGTTATTCACAAGCTCCTTTGAGACACGAAACGGTGAAAGGTTCTGAAATCTAGAAGTAGAGTAACGACTGGAATCGAGGGATCGAAATATGGAAAACTTTTATAGCGCCGGCAGCAACTTGGAAGCTTTCTCTCTCTTGAAATTTCTGAACTGGTAAAAAGATTGGAGGAGGAGGAAGTTTTGCTTTATATAGGCGGGTCGTTTTGAGTTTTGGGGGGAAAAAGGCGGAGCCAAACGGCTCTGACGTCACGAAAGGACGCACACGCATTTAATGTAATGCTTCGGGACTCACGCTTTCATCAACTCATTCCACTAGCTGACGGCTCATGCGCCCTCATGCCTACTCTCTCTAATATTCTCCAAACAACTAGCTTCCTAAACACACTCCAGTTGTCTGCTCACCAATGTTCTAGAACCTTCTATCGTCTTACTTTCCTGTCGGGCCACAATCAACTTAAAATTGGCACAAGTATGGAAGCTCATTGCGGATATAAAGCCATCTCTTCTGAACAAGTGCACTCCTCACTCCGAGCATTAATACTCGCCAGACAAGGAGCAATGGGCCACTACTGTACCCGTCCCAAACCCAGTCACGAGCAAAGCACGAGCGATCACCATGTGCTAGTCATGAGCTCATTAGCATGGGACCCACAAGCCTAGCGGGCAGAGCTAGTAAGGTACCTGAGCAAAGATGATCAATATATCTCGTTCAAGCCTGGTTGAGCACAGGCCTTGCTTGCCCAGGGATCATACTTATCATCATATTTACATCATACACCTATGTAGAGCCATGCTTGCCCGAGTTAGCAGCAAGCAGGGAATCTCAGAGACTTGCTCTCCACGACAGGTCAAAGGTTTCCTTATCCAAGCAGAGCAATTACCATATCTGCTCCAACATTCACGCGGCCAGCCGCCTATCATGCCTATGATTTAGGAGTTTCCTCCTAAACCTACTAGGTAACTATGGAAGTGAATTTTAGACGGATTTTATGACATTGGGGGCCTATAAATACCCCTCCATAAACCCTAAACAAGGTACACATTCTTTACAACCTCAAACCCTCTGTCAATTTGTTTATTGACTCTCACACAATACTTACTCTCACGCCAAAGTGGTTTCGTGAGGCCAAGTATTGCATTCCAACTAAGGTGTTTTCGTGATTCTTAACAGGTTGTGAAGAGATTCAATCCATACAATCAAGCCCAGATATCCTACGCATCAATCAAACGGTCAAAAACTGATTTTTGCATCATCAGTTTACCTTTTTTTCCAAGTTTCATCACTTTTGACGATAAGTAGGGGCGGCAAATCGTTCGTGTCGTGTCATTATCGTGCCAACCCGATAACGGCACGACACGATAAACCTTAACACGAACACGACACGATAAGGTTAAATTGCCTAAATTTTAAACCTGAGCACGCACGTTAAAATCACGAAAATATGACATGACACGATACGATAAACACGATAAAGAAAAAATTAAATCTTTTTTTAGCCAAGCACACTAGGAGTGTTGGTCGTTAGGCCCACTAGGCACGTTATGAAATAAATGATTTTTTAATACAATAATACACAATGGAGATGCAGACATAGAGATGGCGAGGCGGGCAGATCTAGAGTTGTGGCCGATGTAGATGAAGAGCTCAACAGGATCTGAATTAGTGTACACCGGAGATGGGGTACTCGATTGGGACAGCGATGCGTCAGAGACGAGATGTTGTTGGCTAGGTCTGGAACAAAGATGTCACTTTTGCGGTTCTGTTGAAGGGGGGTTTGGTCAAAAAAGATGAAGGAGGGAGATGCAGATCTCAGATCTGTAGGCTGCAATGGGGGGAGATGGTCGCGTGGTGATGGTGAACGGGGGAGAAGGAGAAGCCAATCGTGAGAGATGAACCGGTTCCGTGTTTTTTTTGTTCGAGAACCAGGACCGACTCAAATGTCTGATTCTATGAAAATTCAGATCCGGAACCAAACCAAAGTATTGATCCGGTCCAGTTTTGATTGGTTCGGCCCGGTTCTAAATAATTCCTGCACACCCCTACTATTTGCAGCCACTACTAGCCTTTACATTGGATTAACAATATGGGTCCGTTTGGATGCATTGATTTTGAATTCAATAAATATTCAAATTCTGTAGAATTTAAATAACTTAGAATTTGCTTTCAAAATTATAGCATTTCAATTGTTTGGATAATGTGTAAAATTCAATTGTAATTTTACATTATACTTAAAATAAGAGCTCAATAATATGTCAAGTATCTACTTTAGTTTAGTGGTTTATGGTTGTTAATTATTGTGAATGACAAGGGTTAAAACCTTGCTATCAACAAAAGTATAAAAGTTTTACATTTTACAAAATAAATAGCATATAGTGGTGGTGGTTAACGATGGCGGTGAGTGGCGGAAGTAGTTGGAGGCGACAACAGTGATGGGGGTTGATCGGAGGCAGCGGTGGTGGCCGGAGGTATTGGCGGCGGTGATGGTGGCTGGAGGCGACAACGGCCGGCGGCAATGGTGGGGGTGACAGGAGGTGGCACAAGTGGTGGTGGTTGAAAGTTGTTTTGATAGTGGTAAAAAAAGGTGATTTGTTACTATGTAATAATTGATCAAAATTTAGAATTTAAATTAATAGGAATTAGGATGTAGTTAGTTTTATGGAATTGAGTGATTTAGAATTCCAACACAATTCTAATTCCAAATATATATATATATATATATATATATATATATATATATATATATATATATATATATATATATATATATATATAGCAGCGGTTGTGGCTAGAGGTATTGGCGGCGGTGATGGTGGTTGGAGGCGACAACGGCGGTGGTGGGGGTGACCGAAGGCGATGGGAGGTGGCACAAGTGGTGGTGGTAGTTGAAAGTGTTTTGGTAGTGGTAAAAATAAGGTGATTTGCAACTATGTAATAATTTATCAAAATTTAGAATTTAAATTATTAGAATTTAGGATGGAATTAGTTTTATGGAATTGAGTAATTTAGAATTCCAACACAATTCTAATTCCAAATATATATAAGACATGGCTCTTCAATTCATCGAGACTCCTCGTTTTGCAACCATTAACTAACAATAATACTTAATAATAATTACTATAATAAGGGGTATTAGAATATATGTATATATATATTAGGAGAAGTGTTTTAACTAAAGGTTTCTTCACAACAACATTTGATAAAAACTCTAGCTAATGGGTATGGAGGAAAAGGACTTGGGTAGGCCAAAAGGTTTTCTCTCACTATCAAAGATCAAACCTCTCGGCTCTCTCTCCATCTTTCACAAGACTTTTACGCAACAAGTAGAGATAGAGCCTCCAAAATGTCTCTCCTCTCTGTTGGGATTTTATCTCGCTTTCTCCTCCAATCCTTCTCTCGTCACCGATAACTTTCATCAATTCCTTCTTTTGAAGAGTTCCATTTATTTTGGACATCACTAGAGAATTATTCCTTCTCGTCTTGCTCCTCCTTTTACTACGGTTAGACTTTTCAGTTTCTTGATTAAATTTTTTGTTATAGTTATGCTTTTGATTTTTGATTTTAGTTTTTGTATTTTCTTTGTGGAAGATAATATATTGATAACAACTTATTGGGATTTTTTTTTTAATTTTGACAGTGATTTTAGTTTTTTTTTTTTTTTTTTGTAAGTTTTTATCTTAATTTTGGTTTTTGTTTAGACAATTATTTTAGTTTTTATTTATGATTATTTTTTAGAAAGCGAAACAAAAAGAAACATTTATTCTCTCACTACTACAAAACTATCTACAAGAATTTAGGTGATTTCAGTGATTGACTTTCGATTTTGATGGATGATAATTAAAAATTTGCTTTAATTTTGGTTTCATTTTCATTTTTTAGATAATACCATGATTTTTAATGATCTATTGGCGTCGGCCCTCAATTTGTTTTACTTTTTAATTTTGTTCATTCGAATATTTTGATATTAGTTTTATTTGTTATTTATTTTGGATTTTTAATATAATTTATGTTTTATTGTTGTTATTGATTCCTAGATTTGTTTTATGTTTCAATTTTGGTTTATGGTTCTTGATTAAATGTTTTGTTTCAATTTGAGCTTTTGCTTCTATTTTGATTTCTTTTTTAAAGTGATTTTGATTGATTATGATTTTTTGTTTTGGCATCGATTTTAGTTTTAGTTTAGATTTTTGTTTGAGTTTTTTTATTGGTTTTGATCTTAATTGTTGTTTTTTTAACTGTTATTTTATTTTTATTAATGTTTTATTTTTTAGTTATGATTTTATTTGTGTTAATTTCTTCAATTTAGTATTAATTTCAAATTTCAAATTTGATAATTGCTACTCGGTATAAATTAGTTTTTTTTATTTTGCTCTTGATTTTAGTATTTGATTGTTTTAGTTTTTCATTTCAATTTTAATTTTGGTATAAATTTTTGTAGTTTGATTTATTATGTTTTAACCATATAAATACTTTTAATAAATTAAAATCTCTACAAATGTGTTTAAATACTATTGGTTACAAGCATTACTACCAAATGTGTGTATTTTATGTATTTACCTTACTTTATTTTTAACTATAACAAAAAAAAATAAACATAACCATTTCACAAGTATGAAAATGTTTATTTCACAAGTAAAGAAAGGGGTAAAACGGTAAAAAAATCCTCTAAAAAAGAAAGATTAAACCATGAATTTATTTATTTTTGGACCAAACGAAAAAAGAAAGCTAACCCTTCTTTTAGGAACAGAATGTGTATTGTTTTTTGAGACAATAGCATCCTGAAATTTCACCGATATTTTAAACCCAAAGCGTGTAGTACAAACCCACCATCAAAGTATGCCCATAGCCTCCTGAAATTTCCAACTCTAGATCGGATTATTCTAAAAGTAACAACTAAAGGAACTATTTCTTGTCAACATATTATTGAAAGTAGAAACTATTACTTGTCGTAATGCACCGTAAAGGTAAAAATGTCCTTATCTAGGATTAGTACCCAGTACCCACCATATGAGAATCCAATCCAACAACTCGTTCAATTTCCACACATAAACATGCAGTTAGAAAACCAAATTTCCATGGCGTCTCTGAATTTTATAAGTAAATATGTTAACGTCACAAAATTAGGGGATTAGATTGCTAGTCATTGGTTAAAATTATCAGGTAATACTTGGCACATTACAAGGACAAAACCGGGTAAGCTGGAATCATGACAGCTTCAATAGAATGAGATGCTGTACAGGAGCTTCCGGCGATGTTGACGCTCAAAATTACAGATTATATCATCAATAGCATCCTCCCATTTTTCAGTTGCTTCAAGCTGCACAAAGAAATTGTGGATTGGCATTAATACATATAAACTCACCCCTAAAAGAGTAAAAGGACAGTCAAGAGCTCGAAGGCACTAACACATTACAAACCTCTTGGCACAAAAATAGAGTAAGCCGACCTCCAGTTGCTGCCTCCTCATGGTTATCTTTTACTTCCAAGTTGATCACTAGCACAGGTTTCAAAAGAGTGTGATCCCGATTGTGAAGATCTGCATGTAGTTTAAACCATATATAAAAAAAATTGGGGGGGGGGGGGATGTAATAATGTATGAAGAGTAAGCAAAAAATGTATTGCAATGAGCAAACTATATTCAAGAGATAAATAGGGTGCGTCAGAAATAAACGCAGAAATTTGCTAAGTCCAAATGGAAGGTTTAAAATTTCACGTCATACATAGTGCTAACTCCTAATATATTAGACTTGTGCCTAGACATGTCTATCCCCTCCCAGGGTCAAAGAAATATCAAAACGGAGTCATGTTTGACTCAGCACGCAGAGGTAAGAAAAATTAATTGACTTTATTATCAATATTGGATGTCGTGTGAATTCGAATGATACCCATATGACAGTGGGACCCATCAATTAAAGTAGTATGTTATATAGTTACTTGTCTCTAAGATGGAGCGAGATTTCCATTAGCATGCTCTCATAACTGTGACCCTTATTGGAACCTGATCATCATTGCGAAGAACGACAAGCTCACTAACTGTATCTCATTATGGATTTGTGAATTACTCTTGCCACCTATGTTTGATTCCAATCCAAGGAAATCATAATCTATGGATCTGGGGGTTAGGTTACGAATCAAACATAGGCGGCGACCAGAGTGGTTCACCAACAGTTACCATAATGAGATACGATCATGAACTTTTCATTCTTCACAACCATGATCGGGTTCTCAAAAAAACAGCACTACGTAACATCACTATTTCCAATAAAAGGAGAAATTTTAAAGATGAAGGTTAGGATGCTGGAGGAAGGGCAAGGAGTCCACCAGAAAAGAAACAAAACAAAAGAAGAAGAGTAAATACACGAAACAACTAGAAAAGTAAAGCCTTCCAATCACGCCTAATCTCTGAGAAGGGAACCCCAATCAAAGCTCCCCTAGCTGACACCCAGAGAGATAGAAAAACAACCCTCTCCCATTAAAGAGTGATCAATAAAGCCTAATCCCAGATGATTCTGGAGTTACGCTACATCCAAATGCACCAAAGAATAGCAAAACTCCACAACCACAAAACAAAACCATTACCTCCTCGTCATAAACCTCTAAACTTCATCTGAAGAAAAGAAGCAATAAGAGGCAGGACTAACCCCCTATTAGCACAAAAATGTCTTAGAAATACATTAGCAAATAGAATAAATGATCTACTGCTCCCTCCATTCCACTAGTAAATCCATGCTTGGTAGTAGAACATGTGCTATCATGGCTGTGACCTGTGGTGCTCTTCTCGCCATACCTGCATTGGTATCTTTCAGAATATAGCTAGGGTTACACACTAGTGGTCTATGGTCCACTGGAATCCGAAATACGGGTGACGATCAAGCCAATGCCAAGTGGAAGAGAGGATGCAATAGTAGGGTAGCCCTTCTCCAGGAACGCAATATGATTGTGAAGAGTCAAGTCTTGTCAATCAACTAATGGTAGTAGACAAATGTAATTATCATTTTGAGACAAACACCATACATAAACCAATATATATAGTGAACAATGATGTCACCCACTTGTGCACCTGTCACTTCCAATGAACATGTGGCAAAACGGGTTGGGTATCGTATAAACTAATGACATGTGTTCCCAAAAAGGATCTATCTCAACTCTCCTTCCATATCAAAGCAAAGGTCTACATGTGTCGATGCACCTTTAATGAGTTTACCGAGATCCCCTACTCCAGGTACACTTCCAACTTGTGGGAGTTTCCGCTTCTTACGGGGTAGTGGTTCTCGAAGAGGTATCAAGTCACCTTCGACCATCCTTGGTTTGTCTACTCCAGGTAGGCACTGTGAGTATCCTGGAGGTGTCTTTGTGGTGGGTATCTCCTCTCCAAGGCTCGTGGCCCCCGGGGAGGTGCAAGGTGACATTTGGCCATGCTTGGTCTCCAAGTGTGTAAAAGGATAATATGTATGAACTGTTGCAATGTTGTGGTGCAATCATCTACTGGTTCCATTCCACACCAACATTAGGAAGTTCAAATTCAGTTTTAAAGGTGCAAGTTGTGTTTGTAGTCCACTCACAGTTTTACGAAATCTCACTCAAGTCATGTGGGTTCTAAATGCTCTATTGTTTCTAAAGGAAATCAGTTTCAAAAGCCTATGAGGTTATGCAAGCTCATCCTGAGTCTCAAAATTCAGTTTGTGTCAAGGACTTTTATTACGTCATAAGATTTTGAGTAGGTCTCTTGTAAGACGGTCTTACGGATCTTAATTTGTAAGAGGGATCCCCACTCTCTCATAGCTCAACCCACCAACACACGGTGAGTCGGGTAAGAAAGATCCGTCTTACAAAAAATATCCGTGAGACTGTCTTACCTAAGTTTTTCCTAACATTTTTGAGGCTATTACAGTCTGATATCTTCTTGTGGCTAGCCCTAACTTATCTTTCTAACATTTTCCTTAAAAAGAAAACTTTAATACTCCCACAATTCCATCAAAGAGTCCACGTTTGAAAGTAAACATTTTAAGGACTAAGATAAATTTCCACACATACCCTTACTTTCAAGCATTAAACAAATCTTGCTAATTTTTCATTTAATGTAATAAGGATAAAGGAAAGTCATAAAAATATTTATAAGGTAAGCTTTTGAGACAGACTCTTAAAGCGGAACGTCCAAAAGTAGAAAATATGACTCAGCGGAATGTAGGGGTACTAGTTCTAGTAAAACCAATTCTTATCATCTCTTGAACGTCATATATTGAGTTCGAAGTAATATATTTAATAGGCCAATATGATTCTGAGCCAACACATGATTGTTAAAGGTGTGCCTAGGGGCTCAAGCAGACCAACGCGCTCCTGGAGCTCCTCATCTGGCCAGACCAGAAAAGCCCAAGTAATCCTAAACAATACCAACATAACTTACAACAATCCAAGCCAGCTTCACCAAAGTAGCTACTGACAATAGACTATGCGGCACTCTTGCACATGCAATAGTAGTATACAAAAATCTGCCTCCATTTCCTTAAGTGTCAATTTTCGACATGGCACAGCCGCTGCCCTTGTAAAGAAGGTTACTCTAGGAGGGGCCCTCGTTTTCCAAATCATGTACCATAGAGAAATGATCAAGGAGTTCTCCTTCAAAATGCTGTAGTACGATCTACCAGAGAAGATAATGAACGAGGAAGTCCACACGATGGAATCCCATTCCCTAGGAAGGGACACCCTTGTCTCCTAACATTCCCTTAGGCTATGTTTGGATGGCAAGAATAGAAACAATAAAGGGAATCCCTTACCCGCAAGGCCGCAATAATGAGTTTCCTTCTAACTTTTGCACTCAAGCGTTTGGATGAGAACATGAATAATGACAACGAATGAATTTAAAATTGTTAATTAGAAAGAAAAAAAATTAATTTACTTGCATTCAAAAGAGGTAAGGAATGGGTCATTCCACCTTCTAGGGAAGGAATGAAATAGCCACGTTATGTCAAAATTTCATGCACAGGAACGGGGTTCCCACATACACTGGAAGTTCTAAACACGGGAATGATGGAGAATATGAATGATATTCCCATTCCCCTGCTCCATCTTGCCATCCAAACAAACCCTAAAAGTTACGTCAAGTCCCTATCATGAAAGATTTACTTGAAGAACTTCAAAAGGCACGTGATTGCCTGCTTTGTCTATGGCAACTCAATAAAGATCAGGGAAACAAACTTTAGGTGCATTCATCCCAGCCTCTAGCGGAACCACTAGCTTAGGGATATAATGCAATATTTTTCTTGTGCTTTAAGGCTTGGATAGCTGATTCGGAGGTAACTTGATCCAATCTGCGCAAACTGCAACTGCTTAGGTTCTCCATGATGAACGTGCTCTCCCCAACCTCTAAAGTGTGGGTGTATATGGTGTAAAACTGATGCCGTAATTCTGTAGACACAATAGTAATCATCTTTTTCCTAGGTTGCACGGACACTCCTTCAACCTAACGTATATGGTTGTATCCGTGACACAAGATACTTCCGGATAGTCTAGGTTGAAAGCGTATCTGTGCAACCTAGTCTTTTTCTACCTACTTTGTTATACCCTAACATATTCATGCATAAATGGCACACACCTATTCATTGGTTTCTTCTACTTTTTCTTTTGCTTTAACAGCACAATCATAGCCATTGCAATTGCCCACTCTTGGTAGAGTCCTAAAACTAATTGCCTGAAAATCATTGCTACTTAATAGTATAGTGTAAGGGCCACTGTTCACAACAATCACTGGCATTAGAGCTTCACTTAGCAACTTAACTCAACTAGCCTTTGTCCCAATTACTTCACTTAGCAGCAATCAAAATAATATACTCCCCAAGAAAATTACTTACTAAGTACAGCAAAATAATCAATCCTTCTTGAAGATAAATATATAAGAAAAAGGTAAATATAATGAATGTGGAAGCTTAATACCCGTAAATGAAGACAAAGAAGAGCTTGGAAAGAAGAAAATGTGATTCTGGAACATATAACTTACCTTCAAGAACCATGTCAAAAACTTTTTCTTCAAAAGTGAGTACCACATCAAAGTAACCATCTGCAGCATTTTCTTGCCACCGTTGAGGCGCATTTTTAACCGATAAATTTCTCTTTAGCATTGTTAATATTCCATTGCGCTTATATCTGTGCTATAATAGTTAAAGGATTCCTACCAATGCACTTTGCTTCATTTTAAAAAAAATGATGAATTTTTTCTCCATTATACTACAAAATTCTCAAATTATTCAACCAAACCAAACCAAACAGAAATAACAGAGGTAACTAAAAGGACAGGGAAAGAGGATACAGTTCAGGGTCTTTGCGACGGAGATCTTCATACATGTGCTTGTAGGGGGTACCAAAGTCGTAGACGTTGGGTTCTCTGAGGGAAGGACCAGGAAGCTTAACGTGAGCCCCAGTTCCATACGAGGCTACATCGAAGCCTTCCTTCTTGAGGAGGAAGTGAGCTTCCATGCTCCGATTCTGATTCGACGAGCAAACCATGGCGTATCTATTACGTTTCATCGCTTCTTTCTTCTTCTTCTTCTTCTTCTTCTTCTTCTTCTTCTTCTTCTTCTTCTTCAGTTCTTCCTCTTCTCCTCTATTTTTCTATTCTAAACAGACATTCTAAGTTGATACTAGAAAGAAGCTCATTCAAACTTCCAGCACTAGAAAGGAATCTTCTTCCCTACACGGTTTATTGCAATTTAGGGTTCCCCAACTATATCCCCTTTTTTGCAATCTAATTTACAGGGTATTTACGTCATTTAGTAATTCTTCGTTTTTAGAAACGAGTCGAACTAACCATACAACACATT
The DNA here is from genome assembly GCA_013146195.2 of Codonopsis lanceolata. Taxonomy (NCBI): domain Eukaryota; kingdom Viridiplantae; phylum Streptophyta; class Magnoliopsida; order Asterales; family Campanulaceae; genus Codonopsis; species Codonopsis lanceolata. Next base: position 72,968,271 of record CM028377.1, read on the forward strand.
ATATTCTTTACACTCCATAAAAATAATTACAAAAATATCATCGTGTAAAATAATAATATAGCCCACATGAATGTATATAGCTGCACAGGCTCAAGTGTGTGCACGTCCCTTCATTTGTGCAATAAACCGTTACATCCCTTTATTTGCTGTTATAGTTGGAAGGACCGGAGCAGGGACATCCAACATGCTTAATGCTTTATTTCGTATTGTAGAACTGGAAAGAAGAAGACTCTTTTTAGATTGGCAGATCTTCGCGAGGTTCTTGGTATTATACCAAAAGCACCACTTATTTTTTCAGGTACTTTTCCAAAACTCTGTGGTTGGTTGGATGATATCTTGCATATTTATTCCATATTGCATTTGAGGATGCTTTATCAGTATCTAAAGTAGAAGTAAAGTTTTTTTAGTTGACATTGATTGAATGAAGTGCTCCTTTTAGACTTACTCATCAGCGTTTTTGGACGACAGCAAGGCAGAGGCCGAGAGGAAGAAGGGTTAAAAGGGGTTAAGGGTAAAATAGGTAGTTTAGATGAGGTGTAAAGAAGTAAGATGGGAAATTTGATTAATTGGGTGGGAGTGTGGATAAAATTGGGGTGTAGAGAGTTGATGATGTGTGGTTAGCCTAACCCTTTAAAAAAGGTCAAATGTACGAAAACAACACCTAATTTTTTTGTATTTTGCAATGTAGTCATCTAAAAATAATAAAATTAATTTTGCATTCATACAATTAATTAGTTTTTTTTTTAAATGTTGTCATAAGATAGACAGAACGGTTAATTTTCTAACGAAAGTTAGTCATGTGAGATTACGTAACAACGCTCGGTAGCCTTTGTTTAATAGATACTAACATTGCCTTCGAATCACTACCATCATCATTTTTTTATCAAATAAAAATAAGAAAAAATAAATAAATACCAAAAACCGAAAACCAATTAGTTGAAGACGAAGAGAAGAACAGCCAGTTGAACCCCCCACGAGCCTTATATAAACTTTTAAATGTCAGAGTATAAATCTTGCGAACAAATGGAAGTTGGCAGACCAGGATTGAGGAAATGGTGGACATAATACAGGGTTGGCAAGTGGGTCGTTAGTTTTGAGGACGGGAGGGTGCTAGAAAATAATGTAGGTTTTGTAATCACTTCTTTTGACTCTTCATAATGTATACCACATTGTTACTCATCGGACACTTGTAAAACTCACGGGGGACTAATATGAAGAACAAGAAAAGGTCAAATCCATTTGCCTAAAAAACTAGCATAAGAAAAACATAATTCCTCCAACCTCAAATATCTTATGGAGTACACCAATAAGGCACCATCTCTGCCCTACCCTATTCAACAATCTCTTCGAAAAAGCTCACCCAAGGCTTCATCTTCCACCACCTCAGGTTGTCGCCCTTGATTCCTCAGCCACTACCTCCGACGGTGTCAACATAATTATGACACTAAAATGGTGCACAATTTTTCAATTAGAGCCTTATATCACATAAATACTATTAAGAAATATTAGAAGAGAACAACTCCCCTGATTTTACATCCCAATAAGACATGCACTTAAGCTCATAGGTGGAAAGTGACTTCGGAAGGTGGGGTGGCTATCCAAACTAGTGTGACAACGAAGGATAATAGGATCAATGCAGTGTAGAAATAAGACGTTATAGAGTGTGTGGGTTGTTGTATTAGACCGAGTTGGAGTATTTTTTGCATTCAAATTTGTTTTCTTAGTTTCATTCAATAAAAAAACCCTTAAGTATATCATTAGTCCCTCCTGAACTTTGGTCGAACCCATCATCAGTCCCCCAACTTCAAAAAGTTTCACTATTGACCAAAGTGGGCCTTTTTTTGCTCATCGGATATCCCTAACCCTAACGTCGTTTGTGTATTTTCGTTAAGTGAGCATGTGTCACTCACATGCACAAAATAAGGGGGCAATGTGAAAATTTCAATACCATCATCTCCAAAGTGGAAATTTTAATACCAACATCACATGCCCTTGTCGTTCTCCCCTTGCCTTTGTGCGTCTTCTCTCTCCTGCCATAGCCGTCATCAGTCACGCCGGCGTCTTCCCAAAACTACCGTTCCACCATGCTTTACATCTCCGTTCCATTCCTCCACAATCCCCCCTCCACCACCGCAACCCAAGCACTAACCCTTCCAAGTTGAGCCCGACCATCAATCACACCGGAGCCACATCGTCCAGCCAGCCCGCCGCCCTCCAAGCCCTCGCAACTCAATTCCGGTATAGCAGCACAATTCTAGCAATCTTTAATCCTCCGTCAAATTTTTCCTTCAAAGTTTTCATATTAATTGACATTGTTTTTTCTCTGTGTGAATTCTGTTTTTGGGCTATGCAAAAATTCAATTGTAAACTTCAAAGCTTTCCACTTGAGCTTCCATATGTAAACTTTACCTCGTCTTCAGTCCTTGATCTCTCTCGAAATTCTTTTAACTCGTCAATACCCAACTGAATAGATATAATGTTACAAGCCTTACTGTCATTGATCTCAGCATGAATTATTTTGGCGGTGCCATTCCTGAAGATGTTATGAATTTGCTGCGTGGCTCGGTGTTCAGAATGAACTCACTTCCATAACCCTGAAAAACACTGGAATCGCTGACATCATACTAGAGGAATGGTTCTCTACACTGGCCCCCCAAATCACCTACATGGATCTCTCCAACAATCAAATCAAGGGGAAGCAACCAGCAGAGCTGAAATCTCCAAAATTGATTGTCATTGACTTGAGTTATAACCTCTTTGAGGGTCACTTCCCCTTTGGTCCTCGAATACAACCCACTTCTATCTTCAGAAAAACCTATTCTGTAAGACCCTGAATCCTTAAGTACTTGACTCGGTAGAATGTTTACATACTTCGTTCTTGCTCGCGACCTTTGAGAGATCTTAGATCCTGGTGTACTTGCTTAGATGCATTTACATTCATAATAACCATGTTTACAAGTTTACACGTGGCCACGGCGTTGATAGCAGTTGTCGTCGTAAGTTTGATTCTCTGATTCGTGATTTTAGTTATCGTGTTGTCGTATTATTCGGTTAGTATTATTTTGATCCTAGGTTTGGCCCTGGATGACTAGGGGGACCTTGGGGATTAACTTGGTATTAGTTTGGTTTGGTCGTGTTTAAGTTTGAACACGCTCGTGTTTAATTTTCGGTGTGACTTGTGTATTCGCCTCGGCCATGATAGGTCTATAGTAATTTGGCCATAGTTTTCTGCAGAAAACTCAGAATTGAGATACGTTTAATGCGTTAGAAACTAGACTTCGATATCTTTCTAACCATACCTATTGCGTAATTTTTGGACTTGTATTTCAGTACATGCACATTTTTAAAGTTGGTTGAATCATTTATTCTCGGTATTTCCAAAAATTTGAGTTTTGCCTTGTTTATTGGATTTACTTGGAGACCCTTAATGAATTTCACTAAACATGACCTTAGACCTTAATTAGAGTGGATTAAGCCTAAGTAAAATTTTTAACACTAAGTCCTCAATTAGGGACTTAATCTCATGTAAAAATTGATCTATAAGGGCTTGACACTTGTTTTCCACTCGCTCCCTAACCTTTGTGACTTGAAATATCTGATTTTCTCCATTCATTACACCTCCTACCTTAGATATTTATAGCCACCATTGATGAGGGCTTGTATGTGGGAGATTCTTGGTGAGATTAGTGTATGTTTTGTGATTTCCGGAGATCCGGCCCCCCGATTTTGGATTCAAAACCACCCAATCGTAGCTATCGACGAGGAGACTACTAATCATTGGTTTGTTTTCATTTTTCTCAGCCTTTTCTAGGCTTAAGGTATGCTACCAATCCCTAAAAATTTGTATGTTCAATATAATGACATACTCCCTTCATAATAGTTGTAGTATACAAGCTTAGGAAAACTTCTTGTGAAGTAGAAATCTTCATTTCAACAAATTATAAATCTAGAAATTATGGGGCTGCTTTGTTAAGTTATTAATTTGGGTTTGAGTAAAGCATGAATGTGGTTCTAATTGTGCTTAGGAGTACTTCTTGTGAAGGTACTCATTGCAATTGTTAACTTTAAAGAATTTTTCACGTTAGGGTTAAAATCTGAATAATTTTGGAGCTGCTCTCTACACTTAATAAATTGGGTTTGTGTATAGCATTAAAAGTGTTCTAAACATGACTTGGAACAACTAATGTTCATGGACTTGTTGGAATTGGAAACTTCAATGAGATGACTAGTTTAGGATTTCACCAATTAAGAAGAAACCTCACAGATTCAGTCCTAATTTTGGGTTGTTTTCCGAAAACTACTGGTAGTAATCTACTACATGGAATTGCCTAAAAATATTATATGTTGGTCATGTGTATGTTAAGTGATGCTCTGTAAATTTTCATAAATTTGTTACTTCGGGAAGTATTTTTAATGGATCATGAACCATGGCTGCGATAGTGAGTCTGAACAAGGGGAACTAGTTATTAACATGATCTTCATGTGATCATAAATTGATGAATAAAAATCCAATTAGAGTGTTTTAAAATGGAAAAATATAGTTTCAAGAGTCTAGTTTCAGACTAGGCAATAATCCCCTCATTTGGAGTTGTGACCGATTCATGGTTGAATTTATAAGTTGACTAAGCAGAATGAGTCACAACATAAAACCAGATTTTTAACATGAAATTGAGGTGACTGTATTATGAAGAATACATGTCCAAATAGAGTACTTTAAAGTGTTAAATTATATTTCCAAGAGTATAGTTTCTGAATATATAAAATTCATAAAATTTGGAGTTGTGAGGAATTAATGGTCGAATTTATAAGTTGACTGTGCAGAATAATCATAACAGAAAAACAGATTATTAGCTTGATCTTGATATGATCATAGATTGATGAATACAAGTCCGAATGAAGTGATTTAAAAGGCTAAGTTATAGTTTAAAGATCCTACTTTCTGAATATGTAAGATTCAGTACATTTAGTGTTGGAAGGAATTTTTAATACAATTAGCAAGATTGTTGTGTAGAGTGATTCGTAATATTTGAACTTGTTAAGGATAGTTTGGTTTAATTCATGGACTACTATGGATTTTGGAAGTTAGGATGAATTATCATTCTAGGAAGATTTTATTATTTATAACTTAAATGGTTTAATGATCCTAGACTAACAAGGTAGCCTTGGACAATATGTGATGGGTCGATTGTTAAATTGATAACTTGGAATGGTTTTCCATGCTAGAATGTGAATTTCTATGCTTACTTGAGATTATGACTAAAAGCATAATTATGATATTGGTTAAATATTGAATCCTCTATATTTATTTGATAATATGACTTGATAAAGCATATTATATATTCTTGTTTAAATCTTGATTTCTCTTGAATACTTTAAAGTCTCATTGAGGTTTGATTTGTCTACTTGTATTGAACTTAAATTTCACTAATATGTGGAATTATGAACTCATTGAACTAGGGTTCCTAAATGGAACGAGAACCTAGCTATGCTTTAAACGAGAACATAGAAACGGGTAAGAAGTGCATATAGTATTTATACCCTATTTGGATGAAACTGTAATAAGGACTCAACGGAGTCGAGTTAAGGAACAATTGAACTTTACAAGGATCGTGGTGAGATCCTATGATAATTATATTCTATTTGACTAGATTACTAGCTTTTGGGACTTGAATCGAATAGAGTGAACAACTTGACACTTATGATTTAGAGACTCAAATGAGCTCCTATTGTGGTTTTGTGATTATTGTAACAATGTGCATAATCGTATGAGTTTAATAGATCATTATATCTACTTGAAAATTTGCAAGTAAACATCTACTTGTGCATTGCATATAAGTCCAGCTGGCATTTCTTGAGTTTTACGTTGAAGGTGGGACGGTGCATCGTCTTCACGAATTATGGGATTCGTGATTGTTATGTATCGTCGTACCAGATTCGGTTCACACACCCCTCCACTGTGGGCCGCAGTGGGGATGTAGTTCCATAGTCCACTCCTGTGTAACCAAAGGGCGCATTTGACTAGAACTATATGACCGGGAAAGGCGCCACCCTTGAGGTGATACCGCTCGGCACTTTGATACCATTATTTGGGGTATCACTGGCACGATATGATTAACAGTAGTGATTGCAGGAGTAATACGACGACAGTGATTTGGTATCTTCTCTATCCCTTATGTGGCTTCCTATGGGCACTTATGTGATAATAAAGTGTTAGTTGAACATGAGATCATATTGACCATGTTTGTATTGATTAATATTATTGAGAGACTTGATGTGTATATATATAAATATGCACACTTATACATGATGATTCTGTGAACAACTTGATTTGTATATATATTGATATATATACTTGCATATGATGTTTTTATGGAAACTACCTTCTAATTCATTCTATTTGTGTTTGAACAGGGAATTACACCCTGATTCATTTGGACGGTTTAGTAAGTAAAAAGAAATGGCTATCTTGTGGAGTATCTAAACGATACAACGCCTCTTCACGGGTTTTTCTGTCATTTGTAAAATGACACCATGATTATTTTTAGGTTACATAATTATATGTTACATATCTCTTGTAGCAGCATACTGGGTCATTATGACTCATTCCGTACTTTGCTTTCTAGTTGCAGTAAATTGGTAGCCGCGTTGAGGTCAAGTAGATCGTGACTGTAGCAGAGCGCAACTGATCGATAGATCGAGATTAGATCGTGTGGTTCATGCTAGTAGTAGCAGACATCCCCGAATAGTAGCTTTTGGAGTCCTATTTCTTTTTAGCATCGTCACATATATTATGTACTTTGCTATTCTTGTGAGATCGATCTTGTAAAGTTATCTAGACTTTACGATCGGGTAGATACTTGGGTATTCGTATTGGTTCTTTCTTGGGTCGACGTGTTGTGTCATGCCTTGTTCGTGGTTTTAGTATTTATTTCAGTTGTCTCCCGGGCACGCAGTAGCTTTGGGGCTTTTCTTTATTCTAAATTGTTATAGTTGTTGGTTAACCTCGGTATGCTTTAACCGTGGGTAATTTTTATATCAGGTTGGTTCTTTGTTGAAACGCCGGCCTGGAGTGCCGATGGTTTGTTCAGCGTCTTCAGTGTTGTAGCACGCGAAGTTTTGTTTTTTTCCCCTTTGTGAGATAATGTATCTCTTGAGTTCTTTGGCTTTGGTTTCAAGCTTCATAGCTCGGGACTTCATTTCCTTATTGCCTTCGCTAATTTGATTTTTGAAATCCTGTATTTTAGTATGGCTTTATGTTCATGTTTAGAGCTTGTTAGCTCGAATGTTCGACTCGCACTACTATTTAACAAGTGTTTGTCCTCTTCTTATGTTAGTTTCAGCGACATGACCTTCGGATTTCGTGTTTGAATCCGGGTCGGGTCGTGATATATTCTTAGGGTCTATTGCTTCAAATATTGATGAGTTGATGCCACTCGTTCAGTACTTCTTTCTGTCTGAGAACCGATTCAATGATATGATCCCATCAACCATTTGTACAATGAGAAACTTGCAAATCCTTTCTCTCCTGAACAATCAAATATTGAATTTTTCACTTTGCCACTTATTTTGATGATGTTATACATGACCCCCCCTTATTTTGTGCATGTAAGTGATACATGCTCACTTAACGGAAATACACAAACGGCGTTAGGGCTAGGGACCTCTAATGAGCAAAAAAGGCATACTTTGGTCAATGGTAAAACTTTTTGAAGTTAGGGGACTGATGATGGGTTCGACCAAAGTTTAGGGACTAATGGTATACTTATCTCATAAAAACACGAATAGGACATTGACTCAAGGTCAAGGGTTACATCAGCATCTACTAAGCAAAAATTATCAAGTGAGTGGTGACAGTAATTTCACGAGACTAACTTCCGTTAAAAAATTAACAGTTTTCCTCCATCTTGTGAGGATATTTCAAAAAAAATAAGCTTACGATCATATGAATCAACAAATGTGACTTTTCTTTGGCCTAAAGCTCAAAATAATTATACTTATGTAATTTATAAAAGGAGTAATGTATATTTTGGTCTATGGACATGTCAAAAAAGAATAGTTTGGTCCTCGAGATTTAAAACATACTAATGTAGTCCCTCAATTCGTTTTTTTTTATCAATTTCTCCCTCCCACCGTTACCGTTATACTTTCCATCTAATATTATTTCAAATACCAAAAATACTCTTACTAAATTACCCTTACTAAATTAACATACAAGGGGGTTATAATGGGGTTTTATGCCAACTCCGTGGAAGTCTCCTCCTATATAAACACATACAAACACGCACTAAACGCACACACAACACAAAACTATGCATTTCAGGGAGTTCTTGATAAGATTTGATCAAATAGTGGTTCATTTGTCGTTCAATTATTAAGTTGGGTATTTGGCTTGATCACTTAAAATGATCCATTCCGTTAGGGAATCACAAACCTTAAAAGAAAATTTAGTGTAATCTGATTATTAGTCTCTTCAATTATCGTCTCACAAACCCTAAAGAAAATCTAATCCAAGATTGATTACCGTATAATTCAAATTATGAATTAAATTGTCAGAAGCCATCTACCGAGAATCACCAAACTTTAATATTACCTTCCAACCCCCTCCCCCCGCAATTCAAAAATCAAAATTCTCACCCATGTCTCATCCGCCATTGAAAGCTGTGACATTAACCCATGTTTGCTACCAAAAGGGTGACCAATTAGGCCATTTCCTAGTCTGGATCTTCCTAGCCCCCGTCTAGGTGGCTTCTTCTCCCATTTCCTGGGGCAAACTCGAATAAGTTATGGGAGAGATTGAGCGAGTTTAAGCTTGGGAAAACTCTAAAACTCGAGAGGTCGGAAATCTGACCGGAGAGTTGATTCTCAGCTAGATGAGCCTAGATCTACGTTAGTGAGAAGAGGACTACATTCAAATCTCGCCCATTACAGCATTACAGCAAAAGGAGGATTCTTCCTATTCTCCGATTCTGAATCGGATTGGATCCCGAACTCCATCGCTCAATAGTGGCATAGAAAAAAGAGGAGGCGCTAGTTGATGTCTCTGGTTGAGGCTACAACCGCGGAGTGGGCCAGGGTACGATACGAAAGCTCAGATCGAGTAATCGACTGTACCAGTCAAATTTTCTTAAATCATCGATAGATCCCATAACTGGATACGTCAAGTTGGGAAAGAAAAAAAATAGGGGGATCTGGAACTTCGTCTTTCTTATCTAGAAGCTTTGGGGCCGCCGAAGAGACTGTTAGGGAGTTGATTTCGAAAGGGGAGTTGGTTTGAGAGTGAGTGAGGATTTGAAGGATAAGAGCTTTTGGGTGTCGCCATTAATGGAGGAAGTTGTTGCTTGAAGAGGAGGAAAGAGAAAGACGAGGAGAGGGGCATAAACCTCCATGTATTTTAAACTTTTTAAAATCCCCTCACATGTTGTTAGGTAGGGTATTTTTGGAATTTGAAATAATATTGTAATTATAAATATCATATAGTAGTAATTTTAGACAAAATTACGTACAACTGATAATAACTAAAAACATATTTTCAAATAGAGTTTTATATTAGATAATGACTTACCATGGTTTTTATTCATAGACATTGCGTAAGACATAATCAACAAAAAATATTTTATCTGGAATTTGAAATAAATTTTAAGATCAAATAGTATCAGTGACATTCTTGAAATCAAAAGAGTACCACCAGAATTGTCGTTTGAAAGAACTCAACCTTCTAAAATATGATTTCTCAGCCTTATAACAATTAATCTCATGTCGTATAACTCAAGTAAATAAACTATATTACGAAACAACATTATTTGAGTTCTAACCTTCAAATTTAACACACAGTTTGAGATTTCAGAATATGTAATTCAATTGAAATATTCACGAGTATATATCGTTCAAATTTAACTGATAGTTTGAGATTTCAGAATATGTATTGTTCATTAATGTGATGTAATTAAAAAAATTGCATCTTAATTTTTATATGATTATTTAATTGAAACCGTAAAAAAAACATGTATCTGTTTCAATAACATAACTTATATATTACATTTCAATTTTCAATTACATAAAAAAATTAACAAAAAAAATGCTACTCTAATTTGAACATGACATAAAGTTCTCGATATTCTTACTTATTTGTTATGAACCATCATAAAATGTATTTTTTTGTTTAGTTTATTGAGTTTTGTCTTTTTTCAGTTGTGTAGTGTGCATTCATTTGATATTTACAAAATCTCAAGCATATATCAATTCATTTGCATATTGTCTGCTTCATACATTGAATAAGTTTCATACTGACACCGTGCCATAAGCACGGGCACAAAATCTAGTGATAATTTAAACTAAGACGGATTCAAACTAAAAAAACAAACAAAGTCAGGCCCATGAGTATTTTTTATTTGTTTTTTGTTTTAAATATTATAGAACTGTATTTCAAGATCTATTAAAGATAATCGTAAGTATTTTTATTTACTTATTTTTTTTATTTATAATAATAGTAAGCTATTCAATATTTTTGAATAAATATCATTTTTACGAATTATTTTTATATATTGATTTTGTTTTTAATTAGTTGGGATAAGTATACCATTAGTCCCTAAACTTTGGCCAAACACATCATCAGTCCCTCAACTTCAAAAAGTTTCACCACTGACCCAAGTAGGCCTTTTTTGATCATCGGAGATCCCTAGCCCTAACGTCGTTTGTTTATTTTCGTTAAGTGAACATGTACCACTCACATGCACAAAATAAAGTTGTTATGTATAACATCATCAAAATAAGGGGGCAAAGTGAATATAAGTCATTTCAGCTTACCTCTCTTCTAGCAAATTGTTCCCTCTGTTTTATAACTCACTCAGTCTAGTACTTATCAATCCATTCTCTCTCCCCCGATGGAAAAATGGAGGTGAAGCCGCCGTGAAATGGAGGTTGTTGTTGACGCCCGGCGAAAGAGACGCAGGTTGATTAGGCTGGAAGCTGCTTTGTCAGAGTCGAGGTGAACAGAGGTGGAAGGAGAAGGACGCGGCCATGCATGGTGGAAAGCGTAGCTAGATGCTTGAACGAAGGACAGTGAGATGGATGGAGGTAGATTGCTGGCGGGGGGCAACGCCGAAGACGGCTATGCTTTGGAGACCTTCCAGATTTGTCTTCGATTTGGAGGAAAACAACTAGAGAGGAAGAATTACAGGATGGAGCAGAGAGATGGGAGCCACGCCTGGCATGGGGTTAGATTCGCCGGAGAAGAAGGAGCCGGCTGTGGATGGAGAGGCAGCCTGTGAGATGTTGATGGGCCGGAGAAGGTGAAGAGACCGGCTGAAGATCGGACTGCTGGAGCTTTACTGGCTCTCTTGAGGGGGGATCTTGGCAGGACATGGCTAATGTGGATGCGATAGGGCCAGGAGATGGAGATTTCGCTTGCAATTGGGGATGAGGATGGGCACGGACTGAATAGAGGATGGTTGTTGGGTTGTGGATGAAGAAGCTCTGCCGGACATGGCGGATGATTCGCCGGAGAAGAAGAGAGCGGGTGATGCTGGGAGCTGGGCAAGGAGATGAGACACGAACAGGGGCCGGTGGCTGAGAAAGAAGGGGGGAGATTGAGAAGGGAGATGGCTGTAGATGACCCGACTGACCGCTTGGGGTTTTGATAGAGAAGAAGCGGGACCTGTACGTGAAGGTTATGGAGATGGATGAGACAGAGAGAACCTCCTTTTCTGTGTTGGGCTTCCTTTCCCCTAAAGTTATGAGCAATTTTTTAGGTCCAAGTAGCACAATGGGGCTTTGGAAAGATATTTCCAGCTTTATCATAATAACAGACAATGCAAGTTATGGTTTGGATTTTGATTTTGTTTGGAAGAATCGTCCAAGGAATGGTTAGGTCGTCTGAACAAGGAGTCCCTGGACATGATGAGTTGTGCTTTCAAGGAGAGAAAAGTGATTTGCCCCCTTATTTTGATGAATTGGTTTATATTAACTTTACCCCTTTATTTTGATGATGTTATATATAACCCATTTATTTTGTGCATGTGAGTGACACATGTTCACTTAACGGAAATAAACAAACGGTGTTAGGGATTGGGACCTCCGATGAGCAAAAAAGGCCTACTTGGGTTAGTGGTGAAACTTTTTGAAGTTGGGGGACTGATGATGTGTTCGACCAAAGTTCAGGGACTAATGGTATACTTATCCCTAATTAGTTATATGCACATGGACTCTATCTGACTTATTAATAGCTTGCCTATAAATTTGATTTCTACTTTATTTTTATGTGATATTTAATAGTTATATGGCTTTGGTATGTAATTCGTTATATGCCAATTATATGTCATTTTCGAATTTAATCTACAAATTAAAAAAATAAACTCAATTGGAATAGTTTATGTCAACATCATTAAATGACATTTCTCAAACAGAACATAAGTGATTCTATTTTTGAAAAGTGAGTTTTGGTAGGAAATTTCTAAAAATTATGCACTTCTGTTTTTGTATATACTACAACACAACCGTAAAATGCACAGTTCAATATTGATATAAATAAAACAATATAAAACTTTAATAATAATCATATAACCGAATAATTATACAAAAAATCACTAGTTCGATATGCATATAAAACAAATTATGGAAAATTACGTTAATAAAAATAATAACTTTTTTAACATATCTTTAAATTGATATCGAAGTGACAGGTCCTTGATCAAAACAATTTACTTTGTACAGTAAAAATTAAAGTTAATCATAGAAGATTATAATCAAAGCACTCATGCAATGCACGAAGCCTATATTCATATCAATACAATAGTTAAAACTTTAGTTCTAATAAAATACACAAATGATTGCAACATAAAGATTATGAGTTCGATGTATATAATTAAATATCATAATTTTGTAACATTAAAATTAAGATTATTTTGTTTGGCTCTCATGTAGAGTTCAATTAAAAATCTAAACGTGTAAGCAAATTAATAGAAATAAAAAAATTAATGAAAATCAAGAGTCTTTAGATTTAAAAATGTTTTACCTTTGAAGAAAAAAATCAATTTATAGAATAAAAATATTAAGAATTTCAGTTCAATTCCAATTCTAATATTTTTTTTCTGGATATAAACAATAAAATTTACATTGAAGCTCACAATTCCAATTGTAAACAATGGAATTGAGGTTCACTTTCTCTTATTCTCTACTTTGGAGTCTCAACAAAATTTAAATTCACTGATGTGTTTTCCGTATTAAAAAATGATATTAAAATATATATAAATAAAAGTTACATTAATATTAAAAAAAAATTGATATCGCATACAATATCAGACAAATGGTAAATTGTTTGTGATATAATAACATGTTTTGTCATAAAACCTTAAAAACTACACTATTCAAAATTGGTATTTTTAAAAAAAATAATTCAAGTATTATGGTTCAATTTAAAAATTAGACATAAAGAAAAAATAATTAAAATAGTATATAACCAAGGAAAATAAAATATAGGAGATGGGTCAAGGAAAATGAACCAAAAATTCAAACGATCGATGGATAAACATTGGAAAATTTGGTTTAAATCATATTATGGATAACTTTTGGACCGCGCGGTAAATACTCATAAAACTACATTGTTTTAGTTGATGTATATAAACAAAAAGAAAACATTTTTACCCTAGTTTCAGCACATATTGTTTTTTTTACGCATTTTTTGCAGCGATGACCAACCCCAAGATTACCACCTAAAGAAAGTCTAACTACAGAAGCTATGACCACCGACTTACCGGAAACTTGTTGGTATGTTCATGTTTCCAAAATTATTTCAAAAACTATATTTAACTTCAAAACTCGTTAATTAATTTTAATTCGTGATTTAATTCAACTAACAAACAAATTCGATCTGAATGTTGATTAATTCAGTAATTTGTTATATCTAAATTTTTTAACATGTATAAGTAACTAAAAAATTCGAAATTATCAGGTTTCCATTTTTTTACATGTAGCTAGATGTCTCAAAAATTAGTCATATATCGATTTATATATTTGTTTACAATAATAACTTTGGTTATGATGAAATAGAGAAAAAATTGTCAGATCTTGGTATTATTATTAATTGATTATCCGTGAATTAGTTTTACTTCAAAGTGTGTGTATATGATTTAGTTTCAAAATTGTTGTTTTATTCAATCTTTATTTTTCTTAGCCTGGATATTGATGTAAAGAAATTGACAAAAAAAAATAATTTTGATATCTTTCATGTTTCTACTATGCATATTTTTCTTAATATACTAAATAAGAATGCGAAGAGGTTTTGGAATCATTTATCCAATCAACCATAATAATGACATTTTTTTATTTTTAATTTCTAATACAAAAAGTGACTTATATACAAATTAGAAGTAGAAAGTTACTTTTGTCAGAAACTTTCTAAAACTTATTCCTCTCCTTTTAAATATGTATAAATTTCAATAACATGCAAGTGAACGGCTTCTTTAAGTTTTATTTTTGATTAATTACAAATGTCAAATAGGGACATATTTATGATGAATGACTGAGTTCTTGGGAAATATATGCGGAAATATTGGAGGATTCAAACCAATAATTATGGGAATGGAAGCAATAGTGTTGGGAGGGAACAAATATGTGGATTGTGGTTTGACCCTTCTGAAGATTTATTTAGGCCAAAGCCATGAGACAAAAAGAAAAGCAACACATAAGGAACCATGCCTTTGTAACCATTGACCATTGGTGCATGTGTGGTATATTTGATATCTTGTTTTAAGAAAGTGTTGAATGTGTTTAAGATTTTTATGAATTTAAAGTGTAATATTGTTAGTGGTCTGTGACTATGATATGATGTTAGTATTAGACATAACTAATATATGCTCGAGGTTTTGTAATGTAATATCAAGGCCCATGTTTGTTAATAGGGTTATATTTCCTTAAAAATATAGTTGCACCCCAATTTATTGTATCGTTATTAGGAGTGGAGTATTTGATTACTCAAAACATTTTTTATTTGTGCTTTTGGATGTTTAGTTATGTGAGTGCGTTAAAAATAGTAAGACTTTATCTGATACAAATGTGAGTCACAAACTTTGAAGCCATAAAATATCTTTTTTCGTTATACAGTGTATATTGATCCGATCCTTGAAAAATCTCAAATATATATTGATTGATTCGTATGCTTTTTGCTTCATACAATAATCAATTCTCGTACTGATACCATGTCATAGGAATGGACATAAACGAATCTAGTATGAAATACAAAATGAGTAAATGACCACATGTGAAGAAAATGGCGTGTACAAATAAAAGGCAAGAGAAATGAATTGAAGCCTCGAAAATTATAAACTACCAGTCAAATAGGGACGCGTAACCTACACAACCTCATAAATGGTTCATTTCACCCTTAATTTTAGTCCATGATTTTTTTTAATTAACTACGCCACAAGTGTGCTAAGCTAAGCCTCTCACCTCTCAGTTTTAATGGGTCCCACCGTGGTCCCCCCGGCCCCCACCAACCCGGACACATGTTTTTTTTTTCTTCTTCTTTCAGAGACGAGTCGTTTGTCCTTTCTGCCATATTCATTCAACAGGAATCCAATCCACAAGTCTTCAAATCAAATACTGTATAACCAACCAGTGCCATTTTCCGTAGCTAATAAGACTAAATACCATGGGCATTTTCGTCACAAAAATAACACGTTTATCGCGCTTGTTCTATTTCTTATAAATAAATCGCCATCTCCTGTTGAACGAGCTCGTAGTAGTTAGTACGCCGACAAAACAAGCCGACGCCTCTCTCTTTCTCTATCTGTACATACATCACTGTTAGTGTTATATAGTCTCATCGTCTTCCCTCAAGTCTCATCGCCTCCGTCGCCGGTCTGGTTTATACAGACAAGCAACATCTATCAGCAATCCAGTTAAGGTTAAGGTTCTTAATTACGTAATTTGATTTTCTTATTGTTGGTGGTTTGAATTGAATTTTAGGGTCTGTTAATTGATTTGGAGAAAATGTTGGGTTTGTAGATGGAAGCAGTTATTGGTCTTCGATCTTCTTCATTTGGTGTCTGTTCTTCTAGACCTTCGAATTTAATCGCCGGATCCACATCGTCTGCACCCCAATTCGTCCGCTTGGGCATTAATTATGGCCTCTGTACACCTTCCATCAAGGTACCTTCAATTTAGATTAAATTAATTGAAGGCTTAATTCTCATTCCAGTACTTATGAAGATGTTTATGCTTCGTTTATACCAGTCTGCTGAATGTGTCTGGATTATATGCTTTAGTTATTCTAATCTTTAATCAGCATTTCTATCGCGACTTTCCACTTTTAAAAATTAATAATCATTATTACTCATTATTGGGTTTGGTAGAGATAAGAAATTAAGAATAGTTGGTTTGGATTGTCATCAACTAAATTTCTATCTCCCTTCTCTTTTTGCTCGCGCTCTTTGACATCCAATTTAAGTGTTTTACGGTCTGGTAATAGGAGCACAACGATGTTAATTAATTATTTATTTATTTATTTATTTATTTTTATTTTCTTGCACAACGATGTCGATAGGGTTTAACTTATTGTTGGTAGTGCAGTCATGGATTGTTTTGAACTTTTTATAATATGTTTGACAAAACTAGAATAATATGGAAAGGATCAAGTGGATGTGAAGAGTCTGTCAAAGGTTACTTTGCAGTATCTGCAAAACCTAGTTTCCTCAAGGCTGCATCAATAGGTGATTGTGATGGTTGTGACTCGTGATGGAGGGTGGACAGGTGATGAAGGTTTTTATTAAGCCATAGGCCGAGGGGATATTTTGGAGGGGAGAGAATTTCAACAATCACAAGACCATACAAGTATGCCATAGGAAACAGAAGCAACACTCAAGTTAGAAATAAATAAAAATTATTTAAAAAAAATCCAAAGAACCTAACTATGCACATGCTATGCATGACTTAATTTGGAAGAGATAATAGCTAGAAGTAGTATCTAACATACATCTGTTTTAACTGACTTTTACTTTTAATTAATGGATGCTGCAGAATCCTTCAGTATTTCGTTCAAAGTCGGGATTTTTTGCTAGGGGAAAGAAAAGAACTTTAATCCGAGCTTCATCATCTTCTGATTCTGCTGGGCACACTGCACCAATTGCTCCACTTCAGCTCGAGTCTCCAGTTGGACAGCTTCTTACACAAATACTTGTCAGCCACCCACATCTAGTCCCTGCCGCTGTTGAGCAGCAGCTTGAACAGCTTCAGACAGACCGTGATGCTCAGAAACAAAATGAGGATCCTTCTTCTTCAGGCACGGATCTTGTCCTATACAGGTGAGTTACATGAGTAGCCAATTTGAGAACTATTGACATTAGTTTGTTAGTATGTATGAAGGCCAAGGAACATGAAAGGTAGCATTTATTGTATTGAAAGTTGGATGGCTATTAACATAGTGATGAAACTGTTCTTTGTTTACTTTTATTGCGCCATGCCTTCGTCTCCATTATTACCCACACACACTAAAACCATACCCACCAACCAAATGAAGTATGAATTATTTTTTCTCCTGCATTTTCTTTTGGCCTTTGTGGAACTGTATGAACATAATTTATTCTTGGATTGAAAAACTGATACTTTGTTATTTGAAATGTGCTTTTGAAACATTTTAGGAGAATTGCTGAGGTGAAAGCTAATGAAAGGGAAAAGGCACTAGAGGAGATATTGTACGCTTTGGTGGTGCAGAAGTTCATGGATGCTAATGTTTCGCTGATACCCTCTGTAAGTCCCTCATCAGCCGAGTCTTTTAATCGAGTGGACACATGGCCAAGCCAAGATGATAAGCTTGAGCTGCTTCATTCCCCTGAAGCTCTTGAGATGATCCAAAACCACTTGTCTCTCATTCTTGGGAACCGGTTAGGTGATTCAATGTCTGTTGCTGAGATAAGCAAACTTAGGGTTGGCCAGATTTATGCAGCATCAGTGATGTATGGATACTTCCTTAAGCGAGTAGACCAGAGGTTTCAGCTTGAAAAGACGATGAGAATCCTCCCCGAGGTGGTGGATGATGAAAATAATAGTAGTATTGAGCAAGCAGTTGGGGATGAGATGGGACGGAATGCCAACAGTGTTGACGGCTCTTTCAAAAATGCGCAAACGCATCCCGAAGTATCATCCTGGTCTGGTGGCCCTAGCCCAGGGGTTTTGGTTATGGGATAAAGCCCTCTCGGTTGAGAACCTATGTGATGTCCTTTGATAGTGAATCTCTTCAGAGTTATGCAACCATAAGATCAAAGGAGGCAGTTAATATTATTGAGAAACATACTGAGGCATTGTTTGGTAGACCTGAGATTGTTATCACACCTCAAGGCACAGTTGATTCTTCCAAAGATGAGCTTATTAAGATCAGCTTTGGTGGTTTAAGAAGACTTATTTTGGAGGCTGTAACATTTGGTTCTTTCCTGTGGGATGTTGAGAGCTATGTAGACTCGAGGTACCATTTCGTAGCAAATTAAGCTTCAAGTATATTCCCTTGAATATTGGCAAGGGAAGGGAGGCACAACTAACCGATGTTATACTGCTGTTGGGATTGCGAAGTTGTTAGGCACTAAATTGATCTTGTATATAGAGATTTGATTATCCTCAGATGTAAAGACTAAACAGTTAAAACTTGGTATTGGTGCCTATTTTGCTAGAAGATATGATGATCATAGCTAGAAATGCATGCTTTCTTTTAAACAATCTTCTTGCAAATGAGAATTTATTGATAATCATCCCTCTTTGCTTTTACACAGCATATTCTTATTTTGCACAAGTCGATGTGTATATATATTCAATTGGGATGGGGTAATATGAGTGTTAAACCAAGTAGCAGTCAGATGAACACGCACTCTCTCGCTTAACCATTCTTGGGATCAACCATGGTCATGGAGGTTCAAAACTTGTCCAAGAAACATATTTAAAAAATCTTTGATGTATGCTTGATTTTCTTCTACTCATTCGAATTTGAACGTAATTGGCAGCCACATAGACAGTGGTGACATAGCTAGTATGGAAGAAGAAAACTCAAGGTTGGGCAGTATCAATGTTTGATTAAGTTTATGCTCGTAGTGATTCACCTCACCTTCAGATCATATTTGGTAGTGCTTCACTAGCTTTACAATAGTGCATCAGTATCACGTTTCGTTTCGTTAGCTCAGATGGCATTTTTCAAATTGATCCACCATTTTTTTATTTACAAGAAAATGTCTCGTGTTTCAATTTTCAAAATAATAGATGCACAACACTGTAAACCCATCCCACTAATGACGTTTTAAAAAAGGAGTTTCATGTGGTCAGAGCCACTTAAAAAAGATTACTCACTCGAGGCATTGTTATCACGATAAATTTGTTTCTTACTTTCTTTGTTCGGATAGAAAAAGAAAGATATATGTGATCTCAATAAAGCAGTATATGTTGATTGACCGTGGAACAGTCGTAATGAACAGAAAACATAGCAACTACCCGCCTACAGGCTACAAGTGTAAAGGTGAGATGCTAGACAGTATTCAACAAACTATGGCTATCACTTAGCAAGCATCATCCTCACAAACTCCTCGTAGTTCACTTGACCATCACCATCCATGTCAGCTTCTCTTATCATCTCATCCACTTCTTCATCAGTCAGCTTCTCCCCTAGGTTTGTCATTACATGGCGCAGCTGTCATGTATTAACAAAAATAGGTAAGCACGGTTTACAACTGACTTTCCAACATGCTAATTATCAGATCATAAACTGTCAACTAACCTATCGAGCATTGGTCGGTTTCCTAGTGTTTCTCCATGTTCATCAATTTTTAATAAATATCAGAAGAAAAGGCAACTTTGATGTTAGAAACAGTTGTGTACCTCCGCAGCAGAAATATATCCATTCTGATCCTTGTCAAAGACCTTGAAAGCTTCTTTGAGTTCCTCCTCTGAGTCAGTATCCTTTACAAGAAAATATGAAATCAATTATAAACAAGTCAAAACCATGATTATGTTACACAAAAAGGGGGAACCACTATTTCTCAAACCTATCCAAACATGGTTGAAAACCATTCTACCTGAGCTCTTTCTATAACCAACCTTTGGTATGGATAATCATGCATGCCATTGTGAGTATCTCGACCACACTAACAGCTAAATCATGAGACAACACCTTTGCTAAGTATGCACGTGTGAACCACTAACACCTAAAAAACTTGGTAGACCATGGACAATGACCTATCAAAAGAGTATTATTTGCCGAACAAAAAGAGAACAGGCATACTTGATACAAGCCAGTAAATGTGGGTAAATATGTCCGCAACTGTCTGTTCATGAAAGACTCCCAAGTTCATTTGAATGCACTGTAACGTATTAAAAAATGGCGATACGTCCCTCCATAATTTTGATTCTTGAGAAGTGTCACGATCAACCAATAAGATGGGGTTTCATAATTTTTAGATGAACAGGTTGAAAAAACCAGCCAAACTTATCGTTTGGAAATGCTTTCGTGTAGATTACCGTGTGCTCCGGAAAGTTGAAGTAAAAGAGAGAAAAGCAAAGGTGAACCATGTTACGTAACAAGTTCAGCAGCTAGGGGAGAAAACATTTGGCTTCATATTCTGGAGCTGGACACGTTGACGATAAAATAACATTGATATGAAACAACCCACTAATTATTTATTTGCAAAAGAAAATAGATAAAAGACCAAGGTTTCCTGGAATACATGGTGAGCCCTGATATATGAATAAATTTACCTTCATTTTTCGAGCCATCAAGTTCAAGAACTCAGGAAAATCAATGGTTCCATTCTGATCAGCATCAACTTCATTGATCATATCTTGCAATTCAGCCTCGGTGGGATTCTGCCCCAACGATCTCATAACAGTTCCCAACTCTTTAGTAGTGATGCAGCCTATAAAAACAATTGGCGCATTCAACTAAACTTGACAATTTCTAAGAAAGTAGTAACTAAGAGCTTGATGCACCAATAGAAAGGCTAAAAAACGACACAAGCAATATAATAAAGTAGAAGTTACGTACTTCTGTAAACAAAACAGCTACATGTTCTGCATTAAAAAATTAATAATTATTATTTGGTCCATGTACTTGTGTTTTTCCTATACTGGTTCCCATTTTTGAACTTTCTAATTGGATTATTAGACTTGACTTTTTGTCCTATAAGAGTCCATGTCGTCAGCATTCCTTCATTAAGCGGTTATATTGTCTGTAGATGACTATCTCGTCCTTATATTGTCTGTAGATGACTATCAGCATTTCTTCGTTCCAACTTTCTTCTTCTCTCTGTCTAAAACCAATTACCCCTCTCTAGTCTCTCCCACCATTTTTTCAATAGATAGGTTTTGGACTTTTGGCCCCCTCGTTGTGTGGATTGGAACCAAGGACCTCAAGGTAAGTCTCTCCCACCATTTACCAAACATCACACTGCCACCACCGACCGCCGCTACCAATATGCATTACAGATACCTTGTCCATCCGTGCAATCAAAGAATGACGTATCAACAATTTCAGGGGGGGAGTGTAGATTTTGCTATCAAATAAATTACACTACAATTGAAAATGAAAATATATAAACAATTTATAAACCTGCTATGCAGGAATCTCTCAATCTATTATGCATGCAATCAAAGAACGACGTATCAACGATTTGGGGGGGGAGAGTGTAGATTTTGCTATCAAATAAATTACACTACAATTGAAATGAAAATATATAAACAATTTATAAACATGCTATGCAGGAATCTCTCAATCAATTATGCAAATTAAACAACAACAAAAATCCCAAATAAACTCTAAATCTATCAAGCCCGGAAAAAAAAAGATAGATTTAACCCCCCCAAAAAACTCCTAAGATGCATCCAACCAGAACGAAGATGAGAAGAAGAAAAGAGGGGATGATAGAAACTGGGAGGAACAATGGAATCAAACCATAAAATCCAATCGTCAAAAGGAGGACAATGCCAAAGCAACAGTATTTCGACTTTCCTTCCTTGGATGAATTACACATTTTCATCTATTAAACTAGCATACTCCCTTTTGTATTCCTTCAAATTCACTCAAATTACAGGGAGAAAGGTATACTGAATGGTTCAGGGCTGACTAAATTAAACCTGAATGATGCCAGCGTTCCTTTAAGATCTCTGTGTGACGTGTTAATACTTGATTGTAAGAATGAAATTTAAGGATGAAGGCCACCGTGAAGGCATTGTTGGAGGCCATTGGTGATGGTGGCTGAGGACTGTGAATGGCATTGGTAAATGCCTTCTATTGATGCTTGGATAGCTAGTGACGGATGCATACTCTTAACATGACCAATTGAGTTCAATCACAATTTTCATAGACAAAATTGTGAAGCCAATATTCTTTCGAGGAAACAATTTCTTGATAGGAAGCATAAGAATCACACTTCCATTCTTGAAGTTGAAATACCTAGTTATAACCAATCATATAAGATGAGGGAAGTGTAAATGCATCTGCCTCATGCTGACGAAAGCTAAAACAACACTGTTCAATACAGGCAAGAATGTTATTAGAAAAATAAGATTATACAAATTGAGCTGAAAAAAGAGGCAAAGAAGGTTATTATTCAAAAAAAATTAGATATAAGTGGTAGAAAATAATGTTATCTGTGTGTGTGTCAACAACAACAAGCTATATGCATGTAGAATTCACAAGTGGGTGATAACAAAATCTCACACTAAAACCTGTAGTCTGTAGAAATAGAAGGGCATCCAATTTTTCATTGCTTGTGCTTATGGAGACTGGGTAGACAAACAAATTTCACTAACCAATTTTGTTTTTACTGAAGTTCAGGTATCATATCAAGAAATTTTTCAGTCAATACTAGATCAAACTGACACCTAGTGTTTTTCCCTGAGTTGAGCTTTATACTAAATCGTTGATATGTGATATAAATGTTAAATTTACTGCATGCTCACTGACTAGTTGGGACATCAGTAATATATATCCCTCTTAATGGGGAAGTAAATGCCACAGTAAATTGGTGGAAACTTAATTCAGATGATTGTGCTGACTACAGATCCTTTTAACGAATATCTTGCAAGATGGAAGTATATATCTTTATTACTAATGTATATGTTAATTTTGGTCTTCCCCTTCTCCTATTTCTAGTCTGGTTAAAGTAGGGGAATGGGAAGATCAAAGACATTAAGATATAAAACATTCCTACATAACTATGAAATTAAATTTCACAAAGGCTTCAGTAGTAAATGTAATAAGTAATAAGATATAAAACAGCATATACTATGAACTTGTTTTAGAGAGAATTCGTCTTAACGAAGGTTGTTATAGCATTTTTGGATGGATCAATTTATGGTCTCTCTAAAAGGCATATACATAGTAGAAGGTTTTTAACAATCCAACCTATCACTCACTTTCCTATTGATCACCCCCTACCCAACTTGGTGGGCAACAAATCAATTATGTCTGGGATACCCGAAAAGAGATCCCTACGAGAAAACTTAAGTTGATCTAATATAGAAGTTATCTAATATCACAACAAACCCGCCCGGAAATTGTAGTAGAACATCTTTCTTAGATAGATTCAGTATCGGGTCTATTTATCCCTACAAGAAACAATCATTATCACACCTAATCATCACTTATCTTGACGAATGAACTCCTTGCTGGTGATGGAAACCCAAGTTTATACGAACATCCAGTTTCGGCACATTTAATAAAAAACTTAAGAAACAAAATACATTGGAGAAAGCAGCAATAGATCATACAAAATGAATAACAAAGAGTACAGATCCATAGCTTGGAAACGCTAACTATGAGAGCAGAACAGACATACCATCGCCATCCTTGTCGAAAAGGCTGAAAGCTTCCTTGAACTCAGCAATCTGTTCCTCGGTTAACTGTTCTGCCATCTTCCCGATCAACCCGCACGGATTAGAATATCAGACTAGGAAGAAAACCCTAGAGAGGGAGAGGGAGCGCAACAGTCTAGGGTTTTTAATTTGGCTTCTTGGGAGTGTGAACCTGTATGGGTGAGCTTGCAGACTTAATACACTCGGAAGGTACGGTCACATGTGTTTGTACATTGGGGAATCTCTACTATGCTTCCCGTTAATACGCTATGAATGTACGGTCATGTGTACGTACGTGTAGATGGGGAATCTCCACTAAGCCAAGTTTTTATTACAACACTGAACTACAATTAAAAATTAGGAAAAATTACAAGCCGGTACATTTTTAAAAACATGTTTTCAAATAAATCCATCTATTTTTTACACATTTCTTTTAGATACAATTTTTAGACAAAAGTACTAATCTGTCCTTTGTGTACGATCCTCGTCGTTTTTTTTCATTCAATTCAGTGGAAAGAACCTTCAGTGTAGAGTTTTTCCAATTACCCCAAAAAACTTGATGAATCCAGTCAACCGCATGGTTCCACCACAAATGGCTCCGATGCCGATGAACCAACAGCAGCCACAGCAGCCGAATCTGTCCATTACCTTTAATTCTTTCCAAAACCTTCAGTGTAGAGTTATGTCATTAAAGATTAACATTAAAAAAATTAGGTTCTGTCACTTTGAAAATGATGAAAGGCTTTTTGAATGTCTCAGAAGGCAGAGGCCTAAATAAGTCTTCTCGGTAAAGACGATTCTCCGGCGGAATCCTCACTCACCGTCTGATGCGGCTTGGAAAAAGCCATTTATCTCTTTCTTCTTTGTTGCCTGCAGCGTCAGTGACTCCCATGCAGTGCGGCTTGGAAAAAGCCATAACACAAGTCACAAAACTAGAGCGGGAGGATCTGTGTAGTTGGAGCGAGTAGGACTGGAGTTCATGTTTGGGGTCAGTCCGCCTTCTTCGCACGATTGCATTCATAATGATTCAATCGCGAGGGCTCCAGGCTTTGCGCCTCTCTCTCTCTCTCTCTCGATCGGCTCTCTGGCGCAACCGCGACGGAGAAGCAGTCGGCATGACAACGAAGGGGCTGGCGGGCGGAGCCGGTTTGGCGTCTCACTCACAAGAAATTACTTAATTAGGGATTGATAACATACAATTTGAAAGGGGCGAGGGCGAGGAGAGCCGAGGTGCAATTTTGTTTGTTTTGAGAGTTTGATCGTAATTTGTGGAGAGATGAGACACGATGCCAAGATTATGTTTGATAGGCATCGCAATAGGCATCGACATTTCACACGATGCCAAGATTTGGCATCGCAACACAATTATAGGCATCAAGATTTCACCACGATGCCAAGATTTGGCATCAGCATTTTTGGCATCAGCATTTTTGGCATCAGCAACAATTGTAGGCATCAGCATTTCACCTGATGCCAAGATTTGACATCAGCAATATTTTTGGCATCAGCAACAATTGTAGGCATCAGCATTTCACCTGATGCCAAGATTTGGCATCAGCATTTTGGCATCAGCAATGTTTTTGGCATCAGAGTTTTGACATCAGAGTCCTGATGCCTGGAATTAATTATTCTAATGCCTAGAATTAATTATTCTGATGCCTAGAATTAATTATTCTGATGCCTTGAATTAATCATCATGATGCCAAGGCTTGGCATCAGAGTTTTCATTAATGGCATTTTTGTCATTTGGCAAGCAATTTGTAGTTAAATGAAATGTGCAAAAAATTAATGGTCCTAGATGAAAATATGTTTTCAAAATTGTACCCACTTGAAATTCCCCCTAAAAATTACTACTACTCTCAAGTCCGAATATTATCATTTATGGTCCGAAGACCCGTTGATTTATCTTTTATTGTCTTTGACTGGATCAAAAAAATGGTAAATAGAAACTTCATATTCTACTCTTTTTTAAACCGGTAAGTGGTCTAGTATTCATTCAGACCCACAACAACATAGGTCGAGTAATTAATTCTACTCATAGACTTTGAGTAATCAACTTCTCTTTCACAATTCATTTGTTATGAGAGAAAAATAAAATCAAAACCCTACCTATACCAACTACCAGGAGACCCTATTCGGATCGACTCAACAGCTTTTCTTGATTTGCTTTTAATTTTATCAACATAATTAAGGTAATTCTTTCAAATGCTCGACCTAATTCATGGTCAGTTACTCTACCCTCACATTTTTCCCACACAGTCTAATTAATCTAGATATATTGGTCATATATTGTAGTTTTATCTTTCAAATTTTTTAACTACAATTCCAATCAATTGTATCTGTAGAAACATAATTGGTGTTTTTGATTATTGCTTTTTATGTGTTTCATGTTTACAATTTGTATTTTAATTTATTTTAATAGTTTATATTAACATGTTTGGTTTTGCAAACATGAACTGATTTTTTTTTGTTTTCAAACATGAACTGCATGTTTTTTTGGTTCTATCGGTTTAAAACATAATTGTTGTAATTAATATTTACAATTTAAATTTATATTACAGAGAATATGTCATTCATTACTCCGCCATTAGAAAGATACTTTACAAAAGTGTCATGCAAAAGTAAATTGTCAGTTGTAGATTATGTTTATCAAAAATTAGATGAAGAACACAAAAAATTGTTCTTGGATTCTGCATTTTGAAAGTTGTATGGGATTAAGGAGAATATGAACCCCTCCAATGTGATGTTACATGTTTTAGTTATGCTGAGGATTGAGTCGCCCGATGAAAATGAGTTGTGGTTTTGTATTGGAGGTCGAAAAGTGAGATTTGGGCTCTCAGATTATACGCTAATTACTGGTTTATATTCCGGTGATGAGAGTGATTTTACTAAGGACATCCATGTAACAAAAAGATTATTTAATGAATACTTTGAGGGACGAAAAAAGGCTGTGAGACATGAATAATTAAAGGAAGTTTTTTCAAGTGCAAAAACTGAGTTGGATAGATACAAATTGAGACTTGCTGTTATCTACGAATCCGTGTTGAGAGCTAAGGAATGGATTATTTCGATTGACACTGATTTTTTGAATATTGTGGACAACTTGGAATTGTTTAATAATTATCCATGGGGAAGAAGGTCTTATCCCAATCCTCTAACTACACTGAAAAAACTTTCGAATAAAGATGGTGTTAAAACCAATATGTTCTATGGTTTCCCATTACCAATACAGGTAAACAGTTGAATTCAACTATACATCAAATGACAATAAATTATTTTCATCACATGTTTCTTACATATAACTTTGTTTAGGTTTGGGTATTTGAATTATTTTGCAACTTTCCTGGATTTAAAGATATTTATCAGCTGGAAAAGATAGGAACTGAAGTTCCTAGAATGTGTAACTAGAAGTCGACGGGAAATCCAAGCTATGAAGAGATTATTGAAATCTTTGATATACAACATGTAAAATATTGGATATACAATAATGAAAGATTTATTTTATTGTGCATTTCATTGATGAAGTTTTTATTGTTTTTGAATTGACAGGATGTTTCTATTCTTCCTTTGGTTCTGAATGATACAGAATCTTGTTTGCGTTATGTTCATGGGTTTCCAGGGACTTGGTGTACAATATACACATATAGGTTAGAGGAACAATCAACTGAAGAAGAAGTTGCCCCTGCTAATGATTTGATGAGAGTAATCTTGGATGTTGTGACTTCTATGCAACAAAAGCTCAATGATAACTTCTTTAAAATCAACCGGAAGATTGATGATCATAGTATTCAAATATGAAAGATTGATGATCATATGATTGAGATGAACCAGAAGATAAATGAATTAGTTGATGCGAGGAGGGAGCAAACACCATCCAACCACTTGCAGACACCACCTTACCAGGAAATGGCGATAATACCACCTCTCCATGATACGATGATGACACCACCTGACCACGAGACGATAATGGGGACCACTGAGAAAGAGATAAATCAGCATACATGGGATACTGGTACGGAATAGAACAAATCATTGGAGGTGAATACTGCTGCTATGGGGGAGACCACTGAGAAAGAGAGAGATCATATGAAGCATACATGGGATACTGGTATGGAACATAACAAATCAATGGAGGTTGCTACGGGGGAGACCACTGAGGAAAGGACAGAGCATACGGGTAATACTATTAATGATAAATTTGATTTAGCCTCCAATAGATATAAAAGGAAAAGGATAGAAAAAGATATCGATTATGTAAATATCTTGGATGAGGGAATGGTGAGAGTGAAAAAACCATCGACCCAAGTAAGAACTCCCTACACGACTCATTGTCGTGTATTTGGCGACCCTATAGTTAGTGGTATGCAATTTGAAAGAAAATTTGTAGATAGCATGAAACATGACTTATTCATGGCACCAGATTGTTCGAAGATGACCCTGTTTAAATCTTGGTTGAAAAAGGGGAAGCCTATGTAAGATACTTTTCTTAATCCATTGAATACATTTTAACTATTTATTTATTGTTGTAATTACTTTAATTACTTGCCTTTTAACTATTTATTTCCACAGCGATTATACTATGAGATATGGTTATAAGCTCCCGAAACATTGGTTCAAGACATATGTCGTGTGTAAAAAATTTCTTCAGGATCTAGTAAGTTATTCTATCAAATTAATGGCATTATAAGATAATATTATTGCGTGATTTTGATAGACAATTGTATTTCAAGATATTGATTTGGCCATGCGACTTATTCGGGATAGACAACAAAAATATCCATCAACATTTGACAAGTACAAAAGAGTCATACTAGATGCTGGCTTCACCAATGTCCTTATGCGTGAGTTCGAACTTTACAAAGAAAAACCGATGTGTTTCAAGGTGAAAGATTGTTTCATGGAAATACATTATGGAACTTGGAATTTTCTTGGGAAACCATGGGTTCAATGTGAAAGGATTTACTTTCCGGTCAAGGCCAAGGATCATTGGTTTGCTGTCGACTTTGAATTCCGGACTGCAAAGTTGACTGTGTATGACCCCGATAAAAGTCATCTAACAATAGATGAAGTTCATGAAGCTCTCACCCCTTTTACAACCCTCATCCCATTAATTGCAATGAAATCCAAAATAGAAATGAGTACAATTACAATTGACAGAGATATACTCACACAACAAATGAGACTGAAATAAGTGATCCTATTTCAATTGGATTTCATTGAATTGTCATTTGTTGAAATTATTTGTTTATAATACCTAATTTGTGGTTTAAATGTGTCATAGGGGTGATTGTGGGATTTATGCCCTTAAGTACATTGAGTTTTTAAGCATTGCCGAGTCGCCTTATTATGTTACTGATGAACATATTTCAAAGTGGAGGAAAAAGTTTGCAGTTGATGTATTTTGTGCGAACATGAATCCTTAAAATTTTGAGAAGCCATATTATGTTGTTGCTGTTGATGCTGATGATGCTGCTACTGCTGCTTGTATTTGTTTGAATGAGGAATTCGGAGATGATATTGGTCATGCATTTTCTTTATTTCACAGGGGTCATGTAAAATACATTTGTTTATTACAATGACAATCCTTGCTTACCTTGATTCATGCAATGAAATTGCTCAGTTTTTGCTTTATTTTTGGTACTACTTATATGAGTTTGTAATTGCAAATATATGTCAATTGAATGTTTGTATATTACTCAGACAGTTTGTATATCACTTTCATATTTGCATAGGGTAGATTAAACTTGCAAAGAGTAAAGTAAATGAATCAATTTACACATATGGTTGACTTGAAGAGAGTAGGGTTGATTACTCTACCCATTTTATAAGAAATGAGTCAGGTAACTGACTCACTTAATACTTGTGGTTGCAGAGGGCAGGGTCTATTACTCAACCCATTCCATAACAAATGAGTCAAGTAATTGACTTAGTTAATCTGGTGTTGATTAAGTAACTGACTCAGCTAATACTTGTGGTTTGATTAAACTTTCATAATGCAACATGTCGATTACTCAACTCATTCTATAACAAATGAGTCAATTAACTGACTTTAATAAAGTAACTTACTATTGTTGATTAATTGATAAAACAAGGTAGAAAGCCTACCTGTTGATATTTAGTAAAAAAAAAACTTTTAGACTTGCTAAAGTCAAATCAATTTGATTAATAACCAAACTATGTTTTGACTAATGTAGAGTCGATTACTCAATCCAATATTATAACAAATGAGTCAAGTAACTGACTTCAGTTACTTGCCTCATGTTTAAAGTGATAAAACAAGGTAGTAGGCCTACCTGCTGATATTCAGCAGGAAGAACTTTTAGACTTGCTAAAGTCTAATCAATTTGATTAATAACCAAACTATGTTTTGACTAGCGTAGGGTCGATTACTCAACCCAATCTATAACAAATGAGTCAAGTAACTGACTTCAGTTACTTGACTCATGCTTAAAATGATAAAACAATGTAGTAGGCCTACCTGCTGACATTCAGCAAGAAGAACTTTTACACGTGATAAAGTCTAATCAATTTGATTAATAACCAAACTATGTTTTGACTAATATAGGGTCGATTACTCAACCCAATATTATAATAAATGAGTCAAGTAACTGACTTTAGTTACTTGACTCATGCTTAAAATGATAAAACAAGGTAGTAGGCATACCTGCTGATATTAAGCAGGAAGAACTTTTCGACTTGCTAAAGTATAATCAATTTGATTAATAACCAAACTATGTTTTGACTAGTGTATGGTCAATTACACAACTCAATCTATAACAAATGAGTCAAGTAACTGACTTCAGTTACTTGACTCATGCTTAAAATGATAAAACAAGGTAGTAGGCCTATCTGCTGATATTAAGCAGGAAAAACTTTTACACGTGCTAAAATCTAATCAATTTGATTAATAACCAAACTATGTTTTGACTAGTGTAGGGTCGATTACTCAACCCAATCTATAACAAATGAGTCAAGTAACTGACTTCAGTTACTTGACTCATGCTTAAAATGATAAAACAATGTAGTAGGCCTACCTGCTGATATTAAGCAGGAAGAACTTTTAGACTTGCTAAAGTCTAATCAATTTGATTAATAACCAAACTATGTTTTGACTAGTGTATGGTCGATTACTCAACCCAATATTATAACAAATGAATCAAGTAACTGAAATCAGTTACTCGACTCATGCTTAAAGTGATAAAACAAGGTTGTAGGCCTACATGCTTATATTCAGCAGGAATAACTTTTAGACTTGCTAAAGTCTAATCAATTATAAATCATTCATGTTTCAGTAATTCTATTAAATCAATAAACACTTTGGATAAAATATTAAACTTAAGTACTTCAATGTAATTGAGTTTAAGAGATACAAAAGAGTTGTTGGTGTTTCTCTAAAAAAATTCATTGTGGTGCAGCTTCATCGACATCGTCATCAAAAGATTCTTCAGCAGCGGCTTCAGCAGCAGCTTCTGTTGTTGCACCTAATTGTTTAGCTTCTCTGTCTAATTTATATTTAAGGTCTGTAATCTTCTATTTGTAAGCTGCAGCCTTTGCTTCAGCCTTTTCAGCTCTTGTCTTCTGTTTTTCTTCTTCTTCCTTGTGAGGTAAGGCTTCAGCTCTTAGCTCTGCTCGTTCTGCTCCATGTGCTCTTATCAAAACACAACGTTACGTCTTATCATACCACAACGTAACGTAACATTACATCTTATCATACCACAACGTAACGTAACGTTGCGCCTTATCATAACACAACGTAACGTAACATTAAGTCTTATCATAACACAACATAACGTAACATTAAGGTCTTATCATAACACAACGTTACGTCTTATCATACCACAACGTAACGTAACATTACGTCTTATCATAACACAACATAATGTAACGCAGCGTAACATCTTATCATAACACAACATAACTTAAGCAACAACAGCAATCTAACAATGTAGCGTGGCGTAACATAACAACCTAACTTAGCGTAGCGTAGCGTGGCAACCTAACCAAACTTAGCGTGGCGTGGCGTGGCGTGGCGTGGCGTGGCGTGGCGTGGCGTGGCGTGGCGTGGCGTGGCGTGGCGTGGCGTGGCGTGGCGTGGCGTGGCGTGGCGTGGCGTGGCAACAGCAGCAGCGTGGCGTGGTGGCAACAGCAGCAATGTGGCGTGGCGTGGCGTGGCAAGCGTGGCGTGGCGTGGCGTGGCAACAGCGTGGCAACGCGTGGCGTGGCGTGGCGTGGCGTGGCGTGGCTTCGACAGCAACTTAGCATGGCAAGCGTGGCGTAATGTAACTTAAGCAGCAGCAGCTTAACCTAGCGTAACATGGCATAACTAACTTAACATAAAGCGTAACATAACATAAGCAACTTAACAGCTTAACCTAACTTGCGATACGTTACGTTACGTTAAGGTATGTTACTTTAAGTTACGTTATGTTAAGTTGTGTTACTTATCTTTAATTTAATTACTAACTCATAGTTATTTTTTGATAGCTATGTAATAATATGACAATAACAAAAAAAAAAAGACAACGCTTGATAACTAGGCCCATAAATAGGAAATACTAATAAGTTTTTCTTATTTTTGAAAAAAAAAATTGTAAAGTCCCTCCAATGCCATATTCCCCCTAAAATTTGAAAAACAAGTGTCTGAATATTGAATTGAAACGATTTTCCCACATAGGGCTTATACTCATAATTTACTCTAACTCAAAACTCTCCTTCCAACAGTTCTTGTCTTCGTCTTCTTGACCTAGGGCTTCTACCGCATAATCCAACTCACATACTCACTTAATTCCAATGTCATACTCCCTCTCGTTGAACAACGAACAACTCAAGCTACAGCTCACTCAAACAAAATTGACTCCCAAAAATGGAAACCCCAATTTTCCAAGAGAAGGAACTCGAATCATATGACTACAATTTGACAAGAGTTTGCAATTGTGGTGTTCACGCACCTATGTGGACATCTTAGAGTGATGAAAACCCATGTAAAAGGTTCATTGGATGTGCAAACTATAAAGTGTTATTTGTTTCTTTTTTCATTATTAATATTAATATGCAGGTGTTTATTTATTTTTTTTATTTTTAATCTCAAGATTAAGCTAACCACTGTAAGTTTTTTGCTTGGATTGACCCACCACTGCCTAAAATAAAAAAAAAATAGTTATTTGTGAACGAGTTAGATCACAACTAGTGGATTTGAAGCATGAGGTTAAGAAACTTGAAAGGTAACTCAGACAAGTGGTTCAACAAGCTGAAAAATTGAAGATAAAGAAAGAAAAGCTCAAGGTAGAAGCAAAAAAAATTGGAAGAACAATTTATGAAGTCAAAAGAAAGAGCGCAGTCCTATTTTTGTGCAATTCTCCTAATTTGGATAATTGTTGTTGGCCTGATTATTGGAATGTTCAAGGGAAACACTAATTCCAACAATTTGTCGCTTCCTTAGTGTTTAATTGTAATGTATTATTGCTTGAATCTAAATATTCCATATGAACATTTTATTACCATGCTTAATTAATGGAACTTTTTGTTATTTAGTTATTCATTTACATGAATCATTTGTTATACAATTGGTTAAGTAATCGACCTACTAATATCAGTAGTCAGCTGACATGCTGTCTAAAGGAAGCATATTGTAAATAATAATGTTACGTTATTTACAGCTGATTTGGATGCTACTGCAGTTTTTTCGACCGAGGCATTCCTGTTGGATTTACAGCTGTTGTGAACCTACCTACAAATAACTAAAATTAAAATAATTACAGTTTCTCACCTACTCAATTTAGGTCACTTCAATTTAATAGATTTATCCTTGTGAAATTCAAGGTTGAATAAATAATGTCTTGCATGATTTAACTTAGCCAAAACATAGGTTGGTTATTAATAAAATTGATTAGACTTTAACAAGTGTAAAAGTTCTTGCTGCTGAATATCAGCAGGTAGGCCTACAACCTTGTTTTATCACTTTAAGCATGACTCAAGTAACTGAAGTCAATTACTTGACTCATTTGTTATAATATTGGGTTGAGTAATCGACCCTACACTAGTCAAAACATAGTTGGTTATTAATAAAATTGATTAGACTTTAGCAAGTGTAAAAGTTATTCCTGCTGAATATCAGCAGGTAGGCCTACAACATTATTTAATCACTTTAAGCATGAGTCAAATAACTGAAGTCAGTTACTTGACTCATTTGTTATACTATTGGGTTGAGTAATCAACCCTACACTAGTCAAAACATAGTTGATTATTAGTAAAATTGATTAGACTTTAGCAAGTGCAAAAGTTCTTCCTGCTGAATATCAGCAAATAGGCCTACAACCTTCTTTTATCACTTTAAGCATGAGTCAAGTAACTGAAGTCAGTTACTTGACTCATTTGTTATAATATTGGGTTGTAATCCACAGAGAGTCTATAACGAGATCGTCTTCATCAACGCATCTCAAATCTCTACAGAAGATTGCAGTGAGCTTACCCAGACCTTAGCAAAACACTATCTGTGGATTGCTAGGAAGAAAATATTGAAGAATAAGAGAGAGATCAAAAACTTTAATAGACAGAGATCGGCATCTTGGTCAATAACCCAGTTCTTGATTTGAGTTCTTCATATTTTTTCGAAGAACTCAGCCTCTAACAAGAGCTTTAGGATTTCATTCCTAAAGTTAGAGGTCGAGCACTTGGATCGATTTGGAGATTGATTTCAAATGGTGCCCAAGGAAGATGAAGAGCTGTCTGTAAATATTGCATTTATATCTTCAGATTTGTATTCACATACGCATGCTGTTGATTGTACAATATTCAATCATCATAGAAGGTCGAGTGCTTTGCACTCATTCGTACAGATAATTTTTACCTGAACGACCTTGAAATTTGTCTTCTCATATATGTCTCTCGTTTTCTTCTCTTATTGCTCTCTTTACTTAAGAATTTGTCTATGAACAATTAAGTAAATATTAAGGCTTGGAAAGACGAGGACAGAGATTTTCATAGAGAGTCTAGGACGGTGTATTCTGTAATTTATCTTTAAATAAATTCATAATTTCTTTCAATTGATTTATCTTTCATCATTCAGTCTTTGACTCTCTATAAGCTTTTATAAATTGATTTATTCTTAGAAAAGCTAATCTCTCGTGACTTCTTAAATCAACATTTGGAAGAAGGATTAAGTGTGTTGTTGTTCTGATCATATAATCGTGTACAACCACTTAAGACTTCTCTAAATCTAAGCCTTATTATTTCCGCTGCTCAAACTCTTTCAAACAGGCTTTTGATTTATTAGCAGTACACTAGTAGAGTTCATAACTCTTCTGAGAGCAAGTCTGTTGTTCCATGCTATCAATATACATGCTCAACGTGTTAACTGCATATGCCGTTAAAACCTATGCCTTATATATACAAAAAAGAAATAAAAGTTTTAATTGGCAACATAGGCTATTCATCCCCCTCTAGCCTATATGAGCAATATTGTGGACCAACACCATCAAAGTTAACTGTGTAATTCTTCCTCCCGCTCCTCACCACATACTTGGACTGATCAATGGGTTCAACCACTATAAACTTATTGGCTTTCTGAATTGCTTTGCCTAATTTATCTTCCATTGTTGGGGTTTAAATGGTTGTATAGCTTTGTGCTGCTTCGCGCCTTTCACAAAACCACGCCTGCAACTTTTTTCCAATAAACTCAAGCAGCGAAAGTATAGGACTCTGTCGGGCTTTCCTAAAAACTGGGTTGAGAGACTCTGCATTGTTTGAAGTCATGATATTGTAATGGTCTCCTTTGAAATGTGACCTTGCCCAAGTTTCGAAATTTGTTTCACTAAGATATTTCCACCCCTTTTCGTTTATTTTCTCAATTTCAGACATATGCTTGTGAAACTCTTCTCCAGTATATGCCTCTGCAGCTCTCTTGAAAAGTGTGACCGTGTCAGACTTTTGAGTAGCAGTCCTTAAATTGCCTTTTATATGATAGATACGATGCGCATGACGTGCATTTTGAAAAAAAATACGGACAAGACTAATAAGACTCTTATGTCAGTCGGATATAACAACAAGTCCTTCATGGTCACCTGTTATTTATTTCAACTTTGTAAAAAACCAAAGCCATGATGTATCATTCTCAAAATCAACAATAGCCCATGCAAGAGGATATATCTGCATATTTCCATCCTGACAAGTAGCAATAATCAGGGTACCTTTCTATCTTGCAGTTAAAAATGTTCCATCTACAACAACTACCAGACACATTGCAGAGTGGAATACAAGAATGCAAGCCTCGTACGCCAAAAAGAAGTACTTAAAGCGGTTTTCACTATCAAGCTCTAAAGAGAAGACTGTTGATTGATTAACCAATTTCAAGTTATGGGCAAATGCGGCCAACTTAGTGTAACCATCCTCGGCTGAACCCCTTAGGTGTTCTAAGGCAACTTCTCTACACCTCCTCCCTTTTTGATAACTTAGATCTACACCCAATGATCGGTAAACGTCGGCAATGACATCATCAGGTCTATACGTAATGTTACGATCCTCGAGCCTTGACGATATTTGTACTCCAATAATACAAGACGTTGTTTGTCTATGATTAGCCATGGACATATTTAGAGGGCAAGTATGTTCACCTGTATATTTTCGAATCTGAAAATAATCACATTCTAAGTACTTTGTTGCAAACAAACGCCATTTGCAACTATCATCACTACAAACTATTGTGTACACTTTCTTATTCTATTTTTTTGTTTTGAACTGAAAGTTGTTGTTCAATGCAAGCAAGTGCACAACTTCGTGAAGCTCTTTCTTGTTATTGAAGATTTGGCCAACCTTCAAATCAATATCAACAGGTAACACTCGTGATGTACTTCCGACCGAAGAAACTAAATGCTCACTTGTGAAGTCATTTCCTTCTCGGCTGCCTTGATCTCGGTCACCTAGGCTAAAATCAAATCTCGGTGGTGTTGATAAATCATTCTCATTATAAGATAAAGATTCTTAAATTACCTCCAACCTATCCGAAGAATCATTCGTATTATGATTGCCTCCTTCAGGTTGCATTTCATCACTACCAACTCCATTATTTTCTTCTTCAAATTGTGTGTCATCATCATGACCAACTCCATTATTTCCTTCTTCAATTTGCTTGTCACTACCACCACCAACTACATTATTTTCTTCATCATTTATGTCACCACCAACTTCATTATTTTCTTCTCGGTGCCCGTCGCAATTTTCTTGGCTCACATTATAACGCCCCAAAATTTTTGTACCAATTTATAATCCCAAAATATTGGACACGTCACTAATACAAATACTAAATCACAATATTTCCAAAATCATCTCTTAAAGACTATTAATAAAGAAAGTCATAGAGAACTTATTACAATTCGAAAGTTGAATTAAACAAATCTGTAGTTCCAAAAGGCTAAACCAAATCCTTGTCCCATAAATTTAAAACAAGATAATTCAAAAATAAATCTTCAGGTCGTCCTTGACGATATCCAACTTACTTAAAACCTGGAAGGAAAAAAAAGATTTGGAAGGAATGAGCGAACAATGTCCAACAAGATCATATACGACCCCTCCGAAATCTAGGGGAGGGTTTATCAAAATAAAATATTCAAAAGGAATCAATATTCAAATAGTTCATATTCGGAAATATCACAATAAGATGAGAAATTTTACATTTTATATGTCACAAAAGAACTCGAGATTCATATGAAGGATAGAGATAACAAAAACACTTGCGAGAGGTCTAATCGTCGCCAACTGTCTCATACCAATTGGGGACGACGACAAACCGCAGATACCATGATCACATAAGCGGTCTCATGACCTCTTTTAAACAAGGATTCACAATATAATAATAATAACAATTCATAATGGTATATCCGGATAACCAAAACACGGGCCAGGTGGCATAATTCATAATCAAATATCGAAATCAAAATGCTACTTCATCCCAATAGCCGGTTGTTCAACTTAGTGATCATAGTAAGATTTCAATGAGATAATATGCCAACAAAAATTTTGTTTCACAAAAATATCTCACTGGAAATTTAAATATTCGTGAGATATATAATGAGATTTATAATTTAGAGTAACAACAGAACGGATACGACGGAATTCAAATTCAAATGCCAACTCAAAGTTGGTACACGTTTCAAATAAATGTAATTGTCAAAGATTTTGCGGAAGCCTAACAATTTAAAATAGAGAGTTCAAATATCTAAAAGAATTTGGTAGAAATATATATTTTTTCCTTTCTCTTCCGTTTACGGCAGAACAGACCAACACCCATCTCCCTCAATCTCTTCATGGACTTCGTCTCTTCTCTTCCTCTGCCGCCCTTTATTATTTATTTATTTATTTATATATTTCAAACGCCCTCTCTCTTCATGTGAAAACCCAACACCCATACACACACACACACACACACACACACAAAGAGAGTATACGCACCCACGTTCACTCCAAAATCTGCTACTCCCTTTGTTATTTTATTAACTTCTTCTACAACAATCTCTCACCCAATTGACCCATAGACGCTTACATTGATTCCAGTTTTCCATTCATAGCTAAATTTTCAGTTCCTCTCTTAATCTTCTAACTGCGAATCTAATTTGTTTCAAAAGAAAAAGCCTTACTGCTACAAATTAAAACAGGGGAAGTTAGACATTACCTCCAAAATCTTTGATTTACTGTAGCCCCTTAGAAATCTCCTTCTTTCGTTGTGCTTCCCCTCTTTCTCTAGATCTGCCTTTTCACTCAAAATCTCCAATTTCTGATGAAGACTCAAAGAATTCTGCACCTTTTTTATACTCTTTACCAGCTTGATCCATCTTCTCTTCCAATGAATCTGCTCGAGGTTTGTTTAACTCTCTCTCTCCCTAAGTTAGTCGAACTTTCCCGACAATTCCTTCCCCCTTTTTGAAACTGTGAAACGTCCCTCTAAACATCTTCCCTTTTTTGTTTCTTTTCTTTTTTCTTTTATTTATTTATTTATAATTATCACTACTATACTTATAATAATTATTATTATTATTAAAGAAAAAAACTCTAATGGTTGAACCAACACTCTAAATAAACAATAAGGTATACTAAGCCCACTAATAATGTACACCAAGCCCACTCAATTTCAAGTGTACTAGGCCCAAATAATTTTAAGCAAGCCCAAATGTTAGTAAGTAACTAGTTTTTTCACCCGTGCGTTAAACGCACGACATATATATTTTTCAACTAAACTACACAAAATCAAAATGAAGAATAAAAACAATATTAAACGAATGAATTAAGGGAAACCGTTTAAATAAAAATATATAATTGTAAGACTAACCATTGTAGATTCTGAAAAAAAAAATTATTATACACAATATTTGTTGTTTTATTTGTTCGCTTATCATCTACATCGCATCTCAATATCTCCAGAATGAGTCGTTACCCGTGAAACTACGACATATAGCTGTTCATGACTTCCATTGACTTCTTCAGTAAGAGTTTTATAAACGATAGTGATTGACGTTGACTATTGTTAATTGTTATTACTTACGATACAATGTAAATTTGTTTTTATGGAACTTGAAAGACAACATGATATTTGTTGGTGTATAATTTTTTTTGGATAAAAACCAATAAAATAAGTATTAATGTTTGTATAACGTATTCTTCATGATTTGCAATGCATTACAATATAATTATTTTAAATTTTAAATTTTTAGTTGTTAATAATCATAGCTTAGATCAAAAAATACATAAGGTGGGGTTATTTACTAAATAATTAATATCATCAATAGAAAAAATGGCATGAAAAAGACGTATACAACTTCATAATACAAATTTTAAAATGTAACACAAAAAAAAAAGTTACATTAAGTAAGAGAGAATGCGTTTTTTTTGTTTAAAATAACATAAACAAAATGATTTGAATCATTTTCATGATTTCTAGAACAGACACTTTGCAAAATACTTGGGCCTGTAAATGACAAAAAAGTGATAGCAATTGATGTATCATGTACTCTGTAGTCTGTACTGGTAATTCGCTCAAAAAATATTTATTATTGTACATATAGAAATACAAAAAATTATTAAATTTTACTTTTAAAATAGTATAATATCATATAGTTTGTGATATCCGATAAAGAAGGAATTTAAGTTAGATTGACACATTTTTAACAGAACCTCAAACATAATTAAGATCATAAAACTAAAAAAGAAAAGTAAAAACTCTAAATAAAGCATGAAATAACACTATTATTTTCACATGGTCTATATTGTAATATACCCAAAATTTAATTAAAAAAGTATTAATTACATAAATTAATGTTGTATTTTATTTTTCGTTGACCTTAATATATTTTTGGGCTTATTTTTGGTTATATGAAAAATTTCGAGTTGTTTCATAATAGTACTTTGTTTGTTTGAGCTTTAGCCCAAAATTGAGTTTTAGCAATGGAATGAACAATAAGCTCTTTTATGGCTTAACCCATTGGTCTAGTAGTCTGGGTTAAATAATGATAACAATAAAAAAAATAAAGTGATAATAATGATAATTAGAATATTTTTAAAAAAGAAGAGAAGACGGGAATGAAAAATGAAGATTCTGCCTCTTCCATAAAGATTAGGGGAAGCTAGTCATTTTTAGAACCAATATAGTGAGAGAGAGGCGGCGGTGGTAGAGATTACTAGAGACAGTTATGAAGCAAAGCTAAATTGAGGTATGTAATGCAGCGTCGTATTTTAAATTGGTTATTTTATAGTAGGGGACTTGTATTGGAGGAAAAAAATGGAGAGGAATGTTGCATTGTTAAGGAAAAGAAATTAATTAAATGTATAAAAATGACATGTTTTTACGACAACAATTAATAACTAACAAAAAGAAATTGTATGTTTTCAAGACAACAATTAAATAACTAATAGATTGACACTTTTAAAAAGAGTAATGAAATTGTGTTTCCAATGTGTATGTTCCCAATGCATATCATCTACTTATTGTTAATAAATTGTTTCTATTTTTGTAACATGTTTTTGGCGGGAAATTTCCATTTTTAGGCACATCTGTCATTATATATATATAGAAATCTAACTAAATAATAACAAAATGTTATTTTATTTTAGAAATTTTGGGTCTATTACACTTTAACCCCCTTAAAAGAAGTTTAGTCTTCTAAACTTGACATACCTGATCAAAAGAGTTCGGGATGCTTTTCCCTCATTTCCTCTTCGAGCTCCCAAGTGGCTTCTCGTTCAGTATGGTTGCTCCACTGAATTTTTACATACGAAATGGTTCGTTTTCGTAATACTTGATCCTTTCGGTCCACGATCCGTACATGTTGTTCATCATAACTCAAACTCGCTCGAAGTCGTAATGGTGCACTCTCGATCACATGTCTTAGATCCGACACGTACTTTCTTAGCATAGATACATGGAATACATTATGAACTCCATAAAGTGTAGGTGGGAAAGTAAGTCGTTATGCTACCTCTCCTACTCGCGCAAGTATCTCAAACGGTCCGACGAGCCTTGGCCTGAGCTTACCACGAATCCCAAATCTCATAACTCCTTTTGTAGGTGATATCTTGAGGAACACATGATCCCCTACTCCAAATTCGAGTCCACGACGTCGACGGTTAGCGTACGACTTTTGTCTACTTTGTGCCGTCAGAAGTTGTTGTTTGATAAGTTGTACCTTCTCTGAGGTAACCTGTACCAGTTCTGGTCCTAAGAGTTGTCTTTCACCTACTTCGTTCCAACAAGTAGGTGACCTGCATTTCCGTTCGTACAATGCCTCGTAGGGTGCCATTCCAATACTAGCATGAAAGCTGTTGTTGTATGTAAACTCCACCAGAGGCAGGTGATCATCCCAGTTGCCTTGCAGATCCAAGACACAAGTTCGAAGCATATCTTCCAATGTCTGTATAGTCCCTAAAGCCTTTTGTAAACTGCGCCAAAACTTTGAAGTGAATCTAGCATCACGATCTGATACTATCGAGATCGGTACTCCATGTAGTCGAACAATTTCATCAACGTACAATTTCGCTAACTTTTCCAATGAATCGTTAATTTTGAATGCTAACAAGTGCGCAGATTTGGTCAATCTATCTACAATAACCCAGATTGCATTATGACCCTTCAACGTCCTGGGTAATCCTACCACGAAATCCATGGTTATATGTTCCCACTTCCATTTTGGTATTGGTAAGGATTGTACTAGACCACCAGGCTTCTGATGCTTTGTCTTCACTTGCTGACACACGAGGCATCTAGAGACGAATTCTGCTATCTCCCCTTTCATGTTTCCCCACCAAAAGGTATCACGCACGTCTCGGTACATTTTTGTGCTGCCATGATGAACCGCAAACCTCGAGTTATGGGCTTCTTCCAAAATTTGTCTTTTCAATTCGGATCAGATGGAACACATATTCGAGATCCAAAGCGTAAGATGCCATCACTACTGATCCGAAAATTGGTCTGGCCCTCCTCTCCCAGACCTCCAGAAATTTTCACTAAATCAGGATCTACAGTTTGGGCTTCCATAATCTTTTCCAACAACGACGGTTGAACACTCAAGGATGCTAATAGCCCGCTGCTACCCGAAGTTCTGATTTCAATACCTAAGGATTCGAGGTCGTTTAAAACTCTCATTTCCTTGGTGATCATCATTGCTAAGTTTCCCTTACGACTCAAAGCATCGGCGACCACATTAGCCTTACCAAGACGGTACAAAATTGTGCAATCATAATCTTTTAGTAATTCAAGCCACCTTCTCTGCCTCATGTTTAGCTCATTTTGAGTGAAAATGTATTTAAGACTTTTATGATCTGTATAGATTTCGCATGTTTCCCTGTACAAATAATGCCTCCAAATTTTCAGGGCAAAAACCACTGCTGCTAGCTCCAAATCATGGGTGGGTTAGTTCTTTTCATAATTCTTCAATTGTCAAGATGCGTATGCGATCACTCTTATCATTTTGCATTAGCACACAACCTAACCCTTTTAGCGATGCATCACTATAGATCACAAATTTCCCAACTCCGGATGGTAAGGTAAGGATTGGGGTTGACACGAGCCGCTTATTTAATTCTTGAAAACTCATCTCGCAATCATCCGCCCATATAAACTTTATATTCTTCTGAGTTAGCCTAGTTAAAGACCCGGAAATTTTTGAGAATCCTTCTACGAAACGACGATAATATCCTGCTAACCCCAGGAAACTTCGAACTTCGGTGACGGTTGTCGGTTTTCCCAATTTACAATGGCCTCAATCTTGGCAGGGTCCACCGAGATTCCATCCTTGGATACCACATGCCCTAAGAAAGCCACCTTGTCTAGCCAGAACTCGAACTTCTTGAATTTGGCATAAAGCTTCTCTTCCCTCAAGATTTGCAACACCGCTCATAAGTGTTGTTCATGTTCTTCCTGTGTCTTAGAGTAGACCAAGATATCATCGATGAAAACAATCACACATCGATCGAGAATTTTCTTGAATACCCTATTCATCAAGACCATGAACGCGGCTGGGGCATTCGTCAACCCAAATGGCATCACTAAAAACTCGTAATGTCCATATCTGGTTCTAAAGGCAGTTTTAGAGACATCTTCCTTCCTAACCCTTAATTGGTGATATCCCGACCGAAGGTCGATCTTTGAGAAATAGCATGCACCTTGTAGTTGATCGAACAAATCGTCAATCCTAGGTAATTGATACCTATATTTTAATAGTGATCTGATTCAATTCTCGGTAGTCTATGCACAACCTCTTAGACCCATCCTTCCTCTTTACAAACAATACCGGAGCACCCCAAGGTGAGACACTTGGTCTAATCAATTGCTTTTCCAATAATTCATGCAATTGTTCCTTAAGTTCCTTGAGTTCAGCCGGTGCCATTCTATATGGTGCTTTAGAAATAGGAGTCGTCCCTAGTATTAGATCAATTCCGAACTCTACTTCACGTTCTGGTGGTAGTTCAGGAAGATCTTCAGGAAACACATCTTCAAATTCCTTCACTACTGGGAGTGATTCTATGTTAGCGTCGGAATTCAAATTCAAATGCCAACTCAAAGTTGGTACACGTTTCAAAGAAATGTAATTGTCAAAGAATTTGCAGAAGCCTAACAATTTAAAATATAGAGTTCAAATATCTAAAAGATGTATAATCTCTTACCTGATTAGCGGGTGTACAACGAAATAAATATCACCAATTCCGGAAGAAAGCTAACCGCTCTTATCCAAATCTAAAATTTAAGGCATATATTGATTTACTAAACATTATAATGTACTCCATCCGTCCCTAAATAATCATCTTAGTTGACCCGGCGCACTGTTTAAGAAAAAACAATTGACTTGATTATTTATATTGGTTTAATGAGTAGTTTCTTTTAATGTCCATGTGTATGTGGCTCATAATTAAAGTAGAGTGAAAAAGTAAGGGTAAAGTGGTAAAAGTGATGTTCTAAAAAGGTAAGTTTCAATGTGGACAATTATTTTGGGACGAACGAAAAAGGAAAGGAGAACGATAATTTAGGGACGGATGAAGTAACAATTTAGTCAACCTAAACTAATTTAGATACTACTGTTTACTATAATTATTTTTTTTTATATCAAGAAATGTTATTTTAACAACTTTCAGCATTCTTTCAGTACTTCTCATCGTCCTTGTGCACTTAAATAAACTTACAAATCAAACAGCACCCACGTTCAACTTTTCCTCTTTTTCAAATAAATCCTATCCATACTTTATTTGTTCCATACACACAACATTGTTCTTCTTCAGTTTACTAACCCTCTAATTCTCATCTCTGCACTTACTAAATTGCATTCAAACACCATCGAGTACACACACACACACACACTTGGTTGAAATATATATTTTTTCCTTTCTCTTCCGTTTACGGCAGACCAACACCCATCTCCCTCAATCTCTTCGTGGACTTCGTCTCTTCTCTTCCTCTGCCGCCCTTTATTATTTATTTATTTATTTATATATTTCAAACGCCCTCTCTCTTCATGTGAAAACCCAACACCCATACACACACACACACACACTCAAAA
This sequence comes from Codonopsis lanceolata, assembly GCA_013146195.2. Taxonomy (NCBI): domain Eukaryota; kingdom Viridiplantae; phylum Streptophyta; class Magnoliopsida; order Asterales; family Campanulaceae; genus Codonopsis; species Codonopsis lanceolata. Next base: position 73,013,117 of record CM028377.1, read on the forward strand.
GAGAGTATACGCACCCACGTTCACTCCAAAATCTGCTACTCCCTTTGTTATTTTATTAACTTCTTATACAACAATCTCTCACCCAATTGACCCATAGACGCTTACATTGATTCCAGTTTTCCATTCATAGCTAAATTTTCAGTTCCTCTCTTAATCTTCTAACTGCGAATCTAATTTGTTTCAAAAGAAAAAGCCTTATTGCTACAAATTAAAACAGGGAAAGTTAGACATTACCTCCAAAATCTTTGATTTACAGCAGCCCCTTAGAAATCTCCTTCTTTCGCTGTGTTTCCCCTCTTTCTCTAGATCTGCCTTTTCACACAAAATCTCTAATTTCTGATGAAGACTCAAAGAATTTTGCCCCCCTTTTGTACTCTTTACCAGATTGATCCATCTTCTCCTCCAATGAATCTGCCCGAGGTTTGTTTAACTCTCTCTCTCCCTAAGTTAGTCGAACTTTCCCGACAATTCCTTTCCCCTTTTTGAAACTGTGAAACGTCCCTCTAAACATCTTCTCTTTTTTGTTTCTTTTCTTTTTTCTTTTATTTATTTATTTATAATTATCACTACTATATTTATAATAATAATAATTATTATTATTATTATTATTATTAAAGAAAACTGTAATGGTTGAACCAACACTCTAAATAAACAATAAGGTATACTAAGCCCACTAATAATGTACTCCAAGCCCACTTATTGTCAAGTATACTAAGCCCAAATAATTTTAAGCGAGCCCAAATGTTAGTAAGTAAAATATAACTAAATAATAACAAAATTTTATTTTATTTTAGAAATTTTGGGTGTATTACACACATGGGTTACACACAGAGGTGCCAAATAGCCTTGTTTTTTAATATTCAAGTATCATTCAACTTCGTTGTTTGAAGTAATTCAGATTGGAATTTGAAAACTATGCACAGTTGATGGAGTAAAAAATGTTATCTCTATATTATCAACTTTGCAAATGTTTCGTACTTTAGCATATAACTATCCACATGAAGTTTCATAATTGATTACAAGTCCTATTGCATTTTGGTTGCCATTAAATTTCCATGACCATCCGTTGCTTTCTTCGACAAAATGTCTAAAATAAAACACAGCGGTCCAAAATTTTGGTGAAGTAATAACTGCAATGCAATTTAATAAAAAATTAGCCTATAAAATTGTAAAATAATATTGTAGTTTCATAAATAAAAATAATGAAAAATATTAAGTTGGTAGTAGTCAATTAAGCCACCAAAATTGTAAATTTGCAATGCAACTTTTATAATGGATTAGTTGACCAAACACAATGGTATATACTCAATTATATTCTGTCACTTGAGGTCAATTAATCTACGAAACACAATGCAATAAAGTAGATTAATTGACCCCTTAATGTCGAGTAAAATTAAGTTACGACAATGCAAAACAATTTATTTACTTGTGGTCAATTAATCAACCAAACACAATGCAATACAGTCAATTAATTGACCAAAATGAAAAAAAGTCGATACCCCTTAAGGTCATTCACTGATTTCAATTAATCAACCAAAGACAATGCAATACAATTACTTGATGTCGATTAAGAGACCAACACAATCTATTACCATTAGACTCTCACTGGAATTATTCAATAACATTCAAGAAAATGAAACCTAAAGACGAACCTAAATCCAAATACATCATTCGCAGACTAACAAAGTAGAGGGAATTTGGAAAGAAGCAATACTGGGAAGAACAAATCAAGAAATTGGAAAATCAGTGACAGTTGCAAAGTTCTTGCAAACCTATTGTTATAGTTGAACTAACTGCAAGAGGAAAACGAAGAGGGTATTTAAGATATTCAACATAAGGACGTTGGGAACTCATTTAAGAGGAATGGTATAATAGATATTTTCATTCAAATATGGCTATATATGATTGTTTTCCATAAGTGTGGTTATTTTTGTAACATACCTCTTTTTTATGGCCGAATATGAAGAAACTCCCTCAAGTCCTGTCTATCGAAATGCACAACCCATTGAAATAAATATTTTATAGACTTCATTCCTAAAATTAAAATTGATCGCTTGATAACACAATATATATGTGTGTGAAATGGAAGACCTCTGCAAGTTTCAAACATCACTCCCTCATATGAAAACCCTCATACATTCTACTCTTAAGGCCTAAAAAACCTTGATTAATTAGCCTTTGTCAAATTGGCAATCACCTAATTCTTTATCATCGTTTGTTGATTTGGAACCCTGGTTTTTCATGTGCCCTTTTCAAAGCACAAATTCTCACTCAATTCACCTGGAAAAAATATATACATATATAGGATTGTCAAATAGGGCTAAAGCCCGCGGGCATGCTCGTCCCGTCCCCTAAAAGGGGCGGATTGAACTGATGTATTAGATACTCGTTTGGATGCGGGCTTTTTGGGTTTTGGCCACACTTGCCACGGGCTTTTGCGGGGCGGGCGGCGGGTAGCCCGCTTTTCTGGACTCTATCTTAGTGGCTTATAATTCTTAAGTGAAAAAGTAACATTGCACATTTACAATTTTTATTGTTACTAAGTGGCCCAACTGCCCAGCCCATTTCATTTACCTTTGGGTTAGGTATTGTTTATTTGTTTTGACTTTTGAAACTTTATTAATTTTCATTTCTTAATTATAAGTTTCTACCTAATTCGCATAAGACCCTCTTCAGTTTTCACTTCAATTTTCTACACAAACACACTCAATTAACACATGCCCCTCTCTTCTCTATCTGTAAATTCCTCTCTCTCTCTCTCCTCCCCCATCTTCCACATCTGTCCCCTCCTCTTCTTCTTGTTTTTCATCTTAGTCTCTCACTCATGCATTGCTTCACACCACCAAGCGCCAATTCGCCGCCGCTACCACCTTCACGAACGTTCATCCTCCTCATCAGACCTCAGTCCTCATCGTCCACCGCCATCCACCATACGCTCCTCCTCATCCATTATGAAGACTTTCACTCCAAAATCCAAGCCGCTAGAAAGATCCGTCACCTCACCAAGATTCGGTCTCAACCAAGAGTTGCTAGTGATTCAAATCTAGCTAGCCAATATCCACTTCTTGTGGACTTGTACATACAACAAAATTATCACATATTTGATATTTATATAAATTATTGAACAATTGTACTTTACGGGCTTTGCCCGTTTTGCTCATGGCTTTACAAGGGACGGATTGGGCCTAGAGAATCAAGGACCGTCAAGGTTGCGGGTTTTCCCGCCTCGACCCGTTCAGTGGCGGGCTTTCCAGGCCCACGGGCAAATCCGCCCCATTTGCTCGTTTTGACAATTCTATACATATAACCATAATATTTATAGTTGAATCAAGTAATTTTTCTTATATTATATGTCGAGTCAAACATAATTTTTTTAGAAGAACCGAGAGTGTACTATCTCAACATTGCTAGCCCTACAACTATATAATATTACAATTTCCTTATAACTAAGCTTTGAAAAATAGTAAAGTTGTCTTTGTCAAAAATAATTTTTTGTTTCTTCGAGGCTTAAGCTCCGTTTGTTTTACGGAAAATAATTTCCATAAAATGTTTTCTAGAAAATGATTTTGTAAAATGAAAAGATTTCATTTTTAGGTGTTTGGTAAATCTTTTGAAAATATGTTGGAAAGCATTTTTTGGTGTTTGGCAAACGCATGGAAAATGTTACGAAAAATAATTTATGAATAAATACAAAAAATATATTATAATATTAATGACCGTATTAAATATAAGATAGTGTTGAACTTTAGTGGTGTCAAATCAGTAAGATCTTTCATTTTTCAATCTCACCAACACAAATATTTTTTTATAATTGATATGAAAAAAACGTTTTAAAAAAGAAAATGAATAATGTTTTGGACGTCCCAAAATAATATAGTGAAAACTAATTTTAGGACGTAATGAATATTTATTAAAATTATTATTTATAAATAGTGTGCACAAACTCAATTTATATTTCTAAAAAAATATTTGTTGAATGTAATATTGTGCGTGTATATAAATAATAATTCAAAATAAAAACCATGAGATCTGTGTAGTTGTGTGTTTAGATTCTAAAAAATGAATATATGTCTATTGTTTGCACTTTCTGGTTGTTTATGTTGTATTTGTGGCTTGTAAAAGTTTTTATGACTTCATTTAGTTATATATTTTACAACGGCGAACTTTTAGTTCGGACTCATTTATTTTGCTTGTCACATGCCTTCAACACGGTCAAAGTCACTGAAAATAGTTTTTTATATAGCTTAGTAACTAGTAATAACTTTTTATATATTTATCTGCTTTAGTTTTTTAGGAAGTTAGTTGAACTTAACATTGTGGAACCCTCATGTCTTACGTATGGTAGCTTCGTAAGAGTAATTGTTCGTGAGAGAGGTTTCTGGGATGCCATACAAGTTGTAAGTTATAATGTTTCATTCAATAATTATGATTAAAGTTTCTTGAGTTACTCATTAGCCTTTTCGTTATGTTGGTCATTTCTACATGTTTTTATTAGGAGTGCATCATAAACATTCTCTTTATTTTTCCTGTCTACGTTGAAACATTAAATCATTTATCTACTTTGTATGCACTTTGCGGTTGAAGTTAATGCAACAGAAGAATATGAAGCCATATGATTCAACACTTGCAAACATGTCAGTATGTTGCAGTGAAGGTTTATAACTGATTTGGCCGAGGCATTCCTGGATCAGATATCTAACAGTTCTAAAGCTTATTTTATAATGATTTCCTTAAAGCATGTGACAATCTGATAGCAAGTATTATATGAACTGAAAACTTCAAATTAATTTTTGTTTTATTACTCTAGTTTCTTTTTCCTGATTCTGCTAAGTTAAATAGTGACTAGATGCACGGAGCATTTTCCATTTCCCACTAAGTTTGGTTAATTGGTATTTTTGTTGACACAAAAAATCTTTCAGAATACTTGTTTGCAAATGAAACCCCCACTTTGATCTTGAGTCTAGTTCGTTTATCAAATACCTATTAGAGGGACTTAATGAATCTTACTTAGCTTTCGTGTTTTCTTTCGCTAGCTCAATTGGGCCTATAACCATACTTTACATAGTTGTAATTAAGGAATTGTGTTGAATCATAAGGGCCTTTGCCTTTAATATATATATATATATATATATATATATATATATATATATATATATATATATATATATATATATATATATATGAATCAATGTTGGTTTCCTTTTTCGTCTTCCCTATAATTACCACCTATTTAGCTTTAACAGATGTATTATGCTTTTGTAGTTCACATTCATAATGTGTTGTATTGTTCGTGTTACATTTCTTAAAAGGTTGTAGGATCAATCGCTATTTAGATATTGGGTAAAATGAAACAGTTGAAACTCCATCTTAATATCATAACATATGAGTTTTTATTTTCTTTGTTTGGTAATGTGAATGCTCCTTATGAAGAAGGTAATATGTTTTCACAAGTGGATGCTGCCAAAAGGATAAATGATATTAAGAAGAGGAGATGCTGAGACATGGCATCGAGCATAGTTATGTATCAATCAAGAACTTGGTTGGTGTCTCTTTTCTACCTTTCTTTCTCTGTAGACACCCCAATTTCGTACCCCTGATATGTGACTCTGACATGTGATATCAAGAACTGTTTAAACTTAACAAATGTCAAGTTACAGGAGTCAAAAATGCGAAAGGCAAAGCAGGATGCGCAAAACAGTAAAATGCGAGGGATAAAAGTGACAATTCTGAAACTCAAATAGTGACTTGGCGTGGCCAAAAGGCTCATCTGGCGCCGTGCCAAGGAAGGGTAGGATCCGCGCCAAGGCTGCTACAGTCCCTCTCCCAGTTAACGCATTGTACAAGAATCGAAGGTTGGTGTACAAGATTTATCAACGTGCTGAAGGGATTTTTAATCCCTGATGTATCCCTTCGTCCACCTATAAATAAGTGTGTTGGGGCTAACTTCTGAAGACGGAGAAGAGATCACAAAGAAACGTTGAAGGTTTTTCTATGCGTTGTTATAACGCTGAGATTAGTGAGTGAAGTGAGATAGGGAGTGGTTAGCCCATAAAGCTTTGAAACCCTGCCCAAACTCCGCCAAACAAAAACCCACCAGTTAAAAGTGATCTCTAGCCTTTTAGTTAGGTATCCACCTTACTTCCCCGGCCCAAAAACCATAAAGTAAGCAGTTACTATGCCCGAGTAAACAGGCCCAAAAACACCACAAATAAGCCGTTGTTCCGCCCAACCAAAAAAGGCCAAAACAACCATAAATAAGCCGTTATTCTGCCCGAGTGAACGAGCCAAAACTACCAAAAACAAGCAGTCACTCTGCCCAAATCCCAACAACAACAACAACAACAACAAAAGACTCTCTCTCCCTGAAGGACAAAGCGAGCACATTCCGCTCTAAAAGGTAATAGCCTTTAAGGGCGTTATTTTTTATAAAGTTGTTCTTTAAATCCGGCCCAATGTAGAGAATATAAGCCGTTGTGCTGCCCGGATTTAGTTAGGAAATATTATGTAAAAGAACCGTTATAATGGCAAAATATTTTTAAATATATCTGTAATTATTGTAAGGAGATGGCTGCAAGTCCGTAAATAATGTAGCTGTGGATATATTTGTTTTTATTTTCATGTCTTTAAATGCTTTATTTATTTGCTAGATAAATATGACAAAAAACATACTTTAGCCAAAAACCACTTTTGAGACCGAAAGGGCGAGTTGGGTGACTAGCACCTTCCCAACTCGTAACTTAGCCTTCGAACCCGTTTTATAATCTTTGGTTTTCCTTCTTTTGGTTTTGCTTTATTTTTGCCTTAAAATAAAGATGACGACTTTATAAAACATTTTGGATCCAGTGGGGCCTCGCAACACTCTTCTTGCACTTTTCCGTTTTCCTCTAAAGAAGGGAGAATGAGAATGAAAGGGTGATGCATTCCCATATCCTGGTATCCCCTAAACAAGGGATAACTTGATGCGGGAAACCCAAAGTTCTCATATTGGATCAAAAATCCACTAAAGTCAACCGAGACGCATTCCAACGCGCTATTTTATATAGCACTCCCCTCGCACTTTTAATTTCGTTCTCCCATAAACAAGGGAGGATGTAATGAGAGCAGTGGTGTCCCGCATCCGCACGTACGCGCATCCCTATCCAAGGGCGCGCGAGGCGCGGGCGCACGCCGGGCGACCCACATTCTCCAACTACTATTGATTTTGAATATTTACTCGTAGAATGAGGATGCCATTATTTATGGTAAGTTTTCTATATACTTCTCACTTTTCTCATTTGTACTTGCTATATTACATTTTCAGTAAGTTAATTAGTCGGTAAATATACATGTACATATTTACTTATTGTGGTTGTTAGGATGACAACATTATACTTCTACTGTTATAGTTATTGACACCTGCAACGCTCACATTGGCATTGTTTCACGTGTTATAAATTTGTGGAAGTACCTTGCCCCTACTGATGATTTGTAGGTAATACGTTTATCAACAATTTTTTTTTAAATAAATAATGTGTATAATAAAAAAGTCAAAACAAGTAACGTGCCATTTGCACACTAGACTGTCACGTCCCAAAGATCGTGATTACACATCTCTCGAGAGGTGACGAACAAAATCGAACACAAATCTAACGCAGAAGTCAAATTTGTCAAGGAAAGTTCCTGTCAAAGTATCAAAATACCAAATATATATCACAATATACGGGTACGTACATTAGAGCAACTATCCATTGGATACAAAGCAAACCCAAAGAGTCTGATGACAACCAAAAAATTCAAGCTTCCAAAAACTTTATACTATAAACTATACAAAACGACAAAAAAAAAAATGTTCCAAGGTGAGCTGACTCATGCATCACTACACAACTTCTAACTACAAAACCCAAACCAGATACCAAGCTTCCTTTTAACTATCACCTGGAAGGAATAAAAAAGAAAAAGGGTGATCACAAATTGCCCAGTAAGGAACCTGCCAACATTAAAGGATGTGACAATGTATCGAAACTGTATCGAAGTGACTTTATCAATCTGATAACAATAGTTGTGAAACAACGCTAAACAATCATATCTCTCGATCGAAAAGTGGATGAACAATAACAACAAACAATGATATCAAATCAAATTCCATAACACTTTAGCCGGCCAAATGCTAATAGCTGCAAAACAAATGACTCAAACATACTGCATATGTCACTTTGACAAAGAGCCGCAATAATAATACCAACAACCGGTGATGGAGCAGTCAATTGTGACGCTATCAAATCGTAACATAGCAATAACTCAAAGTGTATATGACGGAGTAGCAAAATAAATACGAATGATCGATTTCAAATGACGTGAACAAAGGAATGAAAACAAACTCAAATCCAACTTGGTAATAACGATATCAATTATCATAGGTTTAGAATAACACGAATCAAATGGTAACTAGGTTGACAAGAACCCTTACCTCAAATCCGAGACGATCCAAACACCCATCTAGCTAAGCTAACTCGTTTCCATCTAAGTATATAACACAATGAAATGATTTAAGAACCAACTTTAAGTACTATACCTCAAACAATGAACATTAACTATTATCTCAACAATTATAATCTGCAATATTCAAAATACACATTCTGATTTTGAAACTAAATCCATTTAATAGTACTCTGAAAAATAATAAATTTAGGTTTTTGAATCACTTGATTCCGGTTTAAAATGAGTAAATTATGACCATTCAAAGTTTGTAACATTTTCTTTAAAATTCACAGGACCAAGCCGAAAATTAATAACTATAAGGTAAGCTTTATATCAAAAACTAAACTATAGGGACTAAATTGCAATTTCCGAAATTGTTTTTTTTCAACATCAAACCTAGCTACTGTAATACTCCATTCTTCCTACATAAATTCTTTATTTCCTCTTTTTCCTTAACTTTCAATCTCCATATATAATTAAATCACTCACCAAATCAAAATCATTATCCTATTTACAAATAGATATACCACTGACAACACATACAATTTAATACACATATACATATATTTTCTATGTATTAAACATAAATTAACAAATTGATCCATATGAAATCAAGACAAACCTACATACAAACATATACCCAAAAACTCAAGAAAACACACCGATTGTTAACATAGAATAATTTACAAGTCAAATCAATACCAAAGATTTATCGATAATAATAAATACGTTTCAATAATAAATAGTATGAATAAAACACAAATATTTTAGGAATGATCATATGATTAAACTGACACATAATTAATACAAAAAAATCTCTCTTACCTCAAAATAAAGGAATATCCACTGAATATAGGTGCCGTTTGGTAGCCAGGATTAAGGCCGGATAAGATTAATAAGCCGAGTTGCCTGATATTTGGTACGCAATACATGACTAATAGCACGAGTTATCCGGATAAAGTCATTATCCCCCTCACTATTAATACCAATGGGGAGGGTGGTATTATTAGCGCCCTCACTAAAAAAAATTGTGATTAATATTTGTAATCTCAAAACTACCCCCAATATACAAGTGAGTATTAATAGCGAGTGCACTAATAGTACTGAGATTAATAATACTGCTTATCCTTATTCGACTACCAAACAAGCCCATAAAGTCATTCTCGAGTTAAAGCTGCAACTTCTACGGTGTTGGAATAATCATCGTATCGCAAAATAATAAACATACGGTTTCTCTCGTCCTCCGTAGCGCACATATCTCCCAGACAAAGAAAGGCAATCAATTCAAGGTTGGTTTCACTTGGCACTTGCTGCTTGCTAAAGTAGACTAGATAATTTGTTAAGAAGACAAGTAGGTGACTCACATGTTACGTGGCAAGTTAAGAAATTGAATTCTAAATTTTCGTTGCACAATATCAATGTTCAAGTCCCTCATTTCGCTAATACACTCATTTGATAATAGTATAAAACATATTATATTAATAATATAAAATATGAACTAGTACTTTTAGTCAATTTAATATTAATATATAATATAATAAAGAATAGATAATATATATTACTACTATATATTACAAGTAAGTCAACAAATATTTCTTGGTCAACTATATAAAAAACGTTATTTTATTACTTATTAGCTCAATGACAAAATTATTAATAGGTTTAAATCTCAATTTGATCACCCTACTTTCGGCCAAAAGTTATTAAACTCACTCTACTTTTTTTTTTCCTTAATTTAATCACTCTACTTGGCTTCGACATTCAATAAGGTCACTTGAATCATTTTTATCCGTTATATTGGATAAAAATCATTTAAAAGACTAAAATACCCTTATTAAGTTGAAGGGTTTTACTCTGTTTCATTCTTATTCACTCCCCCAAATGGCCAGACCCTCCTCCGCTGTTGAAATTCCCTCAGATCGGCGTCGCAGCCGCAAAGATGATGATTATGCACGTCGTAGTCTTAGCCGGAGTCCTAGTCGAGGCCGCAGAGGGAACGACAATTCACGGCGTAGTTTGAGCCGAAGCCCTCACCGCAACAGTAGAGGGAATGATTATTCCCGTCGTAGTTTCAGCCGGAGCCCTAGCGATGCGATCTTAGAGGGATCCGGAGTTGGAGTCGCAGCCCTGACTATTCAAGGTACGTCAAAAATTCCGATTACTGTCGGAAGGATCACTCCCCCGATTATAATAAAGTTAGAAGAAGCCCCAAGTCAGAAACCCTTAAATTTGATAGAAGACCGAACTATAACAATCGAAAGAAACCGTATCTCGATCGCGATTTCGGAAATGGACATATGGAAAAGTCTGATTCTGATGATGAGTTGAAAGGGTTTCCCTTTAAAGAATACATAAGGCTCAAATGCCAAATCCGACTCAGACGATCCAATATTCACTTTCTTCGGCACTAAATTGGAATTGTTAACCTTTTTTCTCTTGAAGAGACGTTCGTCTTCATCATTACGATCTAAGCAAAGCAAGAAAAAGAGAGAATCCAACAATGAGAGCTTCAATTCGGATGAGAATGCCATTCCTGAAGTCAATGAGAAAAGTAATACTCTGGTCGGTGATGTGAAGTCGTTTTCTTTTCTTTCTCCTCCTTTATCTGGATAAGGGTAATTTTGGGTTTTTAAAAATGTTTTAAGTTTTCCATCAAAATATTTTAACAGAGTGATGAACGTGCTATTTATGTTCAAGTAGAGTGATCAAATTGAGGAAAAAAACAATAGAGTGAAGCTTAATGACTTTTGGTCGAAAGTAGGGTGACCAAATTGAGATTTAAACCTTATTAATATTATATTTTCATATGGAATTGGTAACACAATATCAACTAACTACTGCTAACTCAATTATAATAACAACTAGTATTTAATACACGCTAAAATATAATTATCAATTGGAGTCGAAATTATGCACATTTAATATTATACTAACAGACAACAGATAACCCTGTCTATTTTATTAATAATTTAGCAGGATACTATACTAACATAAGCGCGTAACCCGAAAATCACATTTTAATTTAGTGCTCAGAATTATTGTAAATATAATACAATTAAATAATGCACATCTAATTTAACTAAATAGGCGGGGTGTTACATAGACTACTAGAGGTATACAAAAAAAAACTACACAAAGCTAAAGTTATACACAAAATTCACACCGATCGGATAAACGAGAGAAATATTTGTTTCGGTGCACCATTGGGACAAAGCGTGCAAAAGACTATCTGTCAATTGGACCACCGAGGCTTCTTCATTTTAACAACTATCATATTTCTCACTTTCCAAATAATCCACCACGCTCCCACTGAATCTGTCTCCCAAATAACATTTTTCTCGTGTGTTTGTACCGCAACCAGCTCATCGGCAACTCCCGGGCAATGAAGCAAAAGGTGGGTGACACTCTCCTCGTCATCTTTGCACACGTAACACCAATTGACTTATACTATCCTCCTTTTCCTTTAGTTATCTTTAGTCAAAATAGCACCATGACAAACCTCCCAAGCAAAAAAACAACAACTCTATTTGCAATCTACACTCCTACTTGATGCATTAAAATGAATAACAATAATACAAGAATATATTTTAATTACTTGGAAGGTGAATAAATGTGTGAAAACTGAAAACCCATAAAAGGAAGAACTTAAAATTACCATTTTGTTCTTTTAACTCAAGTACAAATAATGCACAAAATGATAAAGATAAAAATAACCAAAGTTTAATATTAATTGAACATAAGTCAACAATATTTACCTTGATTTTTCAAAACACTTTTAAATTAATCACTCGATTATACGGGTAGCATTTACGATCGGGATTTTCTAACCTATTGAAGCTCTCGGAAAATCGAAAAAACAAAATATATTTTCCGCTGACTATTTTCCTTTCAATTTCATTTCACGGATGACAGCGCCAATGTACCTACCAACCACCAGTTGGCTCTCTACTCTCCGCCTCCGCTCTCCCTTTTCAAAAACAGTGTGCTAGGGCATTTTAATATTTTTTTCTCTCTCTACGCGTCACTCAAAATCCAAATTATAGAAATCAAACCCAATGTCGACGGTGTAATCCATAATTGCACGATCATCCACTCCTCGACTGTCCACTGAATCGATCAATTTCTAAAAATGGCGTTCCAAAGCAAAAAACTAATCAACGACCCCAATGGTAACTCCGTTCTCATTCATTTTCCTTACTTTCAATTTCAAGCGTTTTGTTACTGCTTTTGTCTTTGTTTACCTTTAAGATTTGTTGTTTGTTACCTTCAAAAAAAAAGACGTCAGAAAATCAGTGGAAAATATTGAGCTGGACAAGCCTTTATATTCTCTTGTATATATGTTGTTATACTGTAATCTGGTGCATGAATTTCCTCAATTTATTTTTTGGGATTATTTTCATTAATTACTACGGAGTACTATTTTTGATTTTTTTTGTATTCATAATTTCCCTCAAATTCTCTCACTAAAAATTGTTTTAGTTGTAATCTTCTTTGACCTTACCTAGAATGCTTTTGGTAAGATTGAGGTAGGTAATTATTATATTGGTGAAGAACAAGACTCAGTTGAACAAATGATTTAGTAAATGTACATATCAGCAGGTTATGCTCTGCCCCCTCATGATTTTTAATCCTGAGTAATCCAACCGGAATTGAGAGTGCAAACATCATTGGGAGCATTTTAAAAAGTTGGCCAATGAGCAAGCTAGTCGATTGACCGAAAACATAAAAGACATAATGTTTAAACAATGACAATCTTGAAGCTATATGACATGCCATCTAGAACTATAAGAAGTAAGAATTGAGATTGGAGAGCACATGCCCGCAAAGTAGGGAAGGTTTCAATTACATATACCCAAGTGCTGAGTGAGCCCAGCTGGAAGAATTATGCAAATATAATTCTTAAGATTTTAATTTCTGAGATGTGTTATAAACCACATAGAAAGTTATATACATACATATATATGATTTCATTTGCTGGTACGTTGCTACTAATGAACAGCGAAGAATCTTGATTGCTGGTTGGAGTTGCTAAGTCCTAATCTCAGCGTTCCGTTATTAATCTCAAATCCCATCTGAATCACTCATTCTTAATCAAAAACATAATAAGATGAACAGCTCAAGTTTGCACTCAAATTGGTCGTGTCTGCAACATTCTCCTATTCGGTGGTTTTCGGAAAATTTCTATATTTGCTCTCTGCTTAGAGAATCTGCTCTAATTCACTGCCCTTCCTGGTTAATTGTGTACATCAAGGTGTCACAAAGTAGTGAATGAAAGCAGCGTAATGTAAAGGAATCTGCCAAACCTGTATGAGATGCAAGCACAGCAGTAGACTGATGCATTATGAAAGAACCAACAGAAGATAAAGCTATTTTCTCACTACAAAATTGGAAACAGACCTTGTTCATTCAGAGGCAGTGGTTGCTACCGCTGCCAGAGGGCGAGAAGATTGCTAAATGTTATTACAAGGAAAAGGCTGATTCGTAGGACTCGTGGGTACAATGAATACATACCTGTCTGAGAAGATGAATGCCTTTTTTTGATTAGAGTCTAAGAGAATAATTGTTCTATGATTTCTGGTTGAGAACATTTGGTTGTTCCATGAAGGATCATGGAAGAAGTGAAGCAAAGACAGTTGCTTCTTTAGACAATAAACTAAGTTAATTTTTTCTTTTGATAAGTAAAGTATTTTTTTTTTTGTTAAGAAAATGATATAAATATGAGAGCGTTAAAACAGGTGACGCGTCCTCTTTACAATAGTAATAATTACAATATGTTATCCACAAACTCTACAAAATTGTGCCATAAGAAATCGACTCATGGCACCAAAAGAGCAGAGTATGCATAATAATATCCTTGATCTTCTCTACGCTTCTCTCCGCATTCTAAAAAACTCTAGCATTCCTTTCCAACCATATAGTCCAGCAAATCACCAACGGGGCTAGTGGGCCACCTCCCACAAAAAATTCCTCCTCCGTTTATACAGGGACCAACATCTCATCATCTCTTTCACTGAATTAGGCATCACCTACACCACTTTGATAAGTAAAGTTAGAATAGGTTTCCCTTGATTCTTGCTTAAGATGAATGAGGAATAATGAGGAATTGCACAAGGAGTTAGGTGAGAAGTTTTTAAACCTGATTGGGATGGCAAACCACCTATAGCAACTATAAGACATGTTTTCTATGCATCAAGTTCGTACACGGTCTCTGTTTGTCACCATAGTACATTTTCTATGGGCCTTGTAATAATGCTATTAGGGAGAGACTTTGGGCAGAACTCAGGAATTCTAAAGCTAGATGGAATGTGCCTTGGTGTGTGGGGGGTGATTTTAATGTGGTTAGATTTCCTCATGAACGTTCTAGTGCTCGCATCTATTCTAGTGAAATGATGAAGTTCAATGATTTTGTCAATGAGATGGAGTTGGTGGATCTTGCTTGGTAGGGGGGATTTCACGTGGTTTAGAAATGGGGAGCGCCATCAATTCTCGAGGATCGATAGATTCTTAATTTCGGTGATTGGGAATGTTGCTTTGTAATTCATGCAGCCCCGCCTTCCGAGATTATCTTCCGATCATGTGCCGTTGCTTCTTGAGTGTGATGGGGATCTAAAGGGAGAACTCCTTTTCGATTTGAGAATATGTGGTTAAAGGAGCCTGGGTTTTTAGACTGGGTTAAGGATAGATGGGATTCTTATTCGGTGATAGGTGATCCAAGCTTCAGATTAGCTAGAAAACTGAAGTTGCTCAAGGAGGATTTAAAAGTTTGGAATAGAGAGATCTTCTGTAAGGTGGAGATTAAAATCAAATCAATTTCGTAAGAGATTTGCGACGGATGAGAAGGCGGCCGGTACACCGAACGAGGAAGAAGAATCACTTAGGGTGCGCTTAAAGCAGAAGGAATTGAAAAGTCTTCTTATTCGTGAAGAGATGCATTGGCGCCAAAAGTCGCGAGTTCAAGTGGTTAAAGGAGGGAGATAATAACACCAAATTCTTTCACGGGATGGCAAAAATTGTGGCAGCAAAAATAATCAGATCTGTCAGATTGAAGGCGTGCAAATAGAGGATGAGGCCGATATTAGGGTGGGCATCGCGAATTTCTTTAGGCGTCGGTTGAAGATAGTGGGGTTGGAGACCAAATTTGGATGGTGTGGGATTTGACAAGATCGTGCCGAGGATTCGGCAGCCTTGGAGCGCCCTTTTTCGATCGAGGAAGTGGCAGGAGTGCTCGTAAGATGGAGGGAGATAAAGCCCCGTGCCCCGATGGATTTTCTATGGCTTTTTTCAAAGATTGTTGGGAGGTGATTAAAGGGGACATCATGGAGGTGTTTCAGTTCTTTCACTCTAGTTTGAGATTTGAGAAAAGCCTTAATGCCTGCTTATAGCCTTGATTCGAAAAGAGTGGAGCTACCGATCCGAAAGACTTCCGCCGATAAGTTTGGTTGGTGGCATTTACAAGTTGATATCCAAAGTGCTAGCTCAAAGAATGAAGAGGGTTATGGGAGTATCATATCGGTGTCGCAACACGCCTTTGTGAAGGATAGACGATATTTAGACGCGCCCTTCATTGCCAATGAAGTGGATGATAGGTTGAAAAGCGGGGTCCCGTGGTTGTTGTGTAAGTTGGACATAGAAGGCTTATGATAATGTGTGTTGGGATTTTTGGTATATATGTTGGAAAGAATGGGTTTTGGTTTCAAGTGGATTCAATGGATCCGATTCTCGCATTTCAACGGTTCGCTTCTCTGCCTTGGTGAATGGCGAACCATCGGGATTTTTTTCTAGCTCAAGAGGCTTGCCAAGGAGACCCTTTGTCCCCATTTTTGTTCATTGTGGTAATGGAGGCTCTTAGTAGGATGTTAGAGAGGCAGCAGGCAGACTTTATCGGTGGATTTAAGGTGGGAAGGAGAGGGAGAGGGAGTTGTCGATTTCCCATCTTCTCTTTGCAGATGATACCTTAGTTTTTTGTGGTGCGATAAGGCTCGGTTGGGGAATCTTCGATTGGTTCTATTATTTTTCAAGCGCTTCCTTCGCATCAACATTTCTAAGAGTGAAATTATTCCTGTAGGGGGTGGAGAATGTTGGGGATCTAGCAAAGCATTTTTTGGTTGTAAGTATGCTGCTCTCCTGTCTCTTATCTTGGGCTTCCCATAGGTGCTCGCCTAAGAGCGGGCGTTATGGAATCCGGTGGTCGTGCGTTCGAGAAGAGATTGGCATGGTGGAAGCGCCAACTACTTTCCAAGGGGGGAGATTAGTACCGATCAAGAACACTTGCTAACTTACCAACCTATTTCTTATCTCTTTTTGTGATTCCTGCCACAATTAGGAATAGATTAGAAAAGTTGGAAAGGGATTTTTTGTGGGAAAGGCAAACAGATGAGCATAAGTTTCATTTAGTGAATTGGGAAAAGGTGTGTTCGAGGGTTCAGGAGGGGGGTCTGAACATTAGAAAATTGAAATTATTTAATATGGCTTTGTTGGGAAAGTGGGCGTGGCGATATCTCACCGATAAGGAGGCTTTGTGGAGGCAAGTGGTGGTTTGCAAGTATGGGGAAGGGGTCATGGTTGGTTTCCTAACGAGGTCAATTCGGCTTATGGGGTAGGAGTCTGGCGTGGTATAAGGAGAGGGTGGAATTCATTTGAAAGATGCATTGCTTTTGAGGTTGGCAATGGGGCCTCGGTGAGGTTTTGGAAAGATAGATGGTGTGGGGACATTTGCTTGAGGGAGGCGTTTCAGAACTTATTTGAGCTTTCCACGGATAAGGATTGTAGAGTTAGCTCTATTTTATCTTTGGTGGAGGGTAAGCCTATTTGGAATCCACGTTCGAAGGAATTTTCATGATTGGGAGTTAGAGTCGGTTGTGCAGCTTTTAGGATGCTTCAAGCGAGCGAAGATATACAGCCGACGGACAAGGTGGTTTGGAAAGGCTCGGGGGCTCTCTTTTTTCAGTAAGCACGTATTATTTCAAGCTTCTCAACGGTGGTAGAGCTTCTTTTCCGTGGAGAGCAGTTTGGAGATCCAACGCCCCTAAGAGAGTGGCTTTTTTTATATGGGAAGCGACTCATGAAGCTATACTGACCGGGGATAATTTGCGGAAACGTAACATGGTTTTTGTTAATAGATGTTATATGTGTAAGGGGGATGCGGAGAGTGTAAATCATTTACTTCTTCATGCCAAGTGGCTTTAGAGCTTTGGAACTTTGTGTTGGGAATGTTTAACATGTCTTGGGTCATGCCAAGATCGATCGATGACCACGCCGAGGCTGGAATAGGGGCCATCCGAAGAGGAGTAGTAGTTTATGGAGGACAGCTCTTTTGGGTGTGTGTTGGATTCTATGGAAGGAAAGAAATCATAGGGCTTTTGACAACGTGGAAATGTCAGTCCCGGAGTTGAAGAATTGGTTGTTTCGAACTCTTCATTTTTGGTGCTTCGAGGCTGATCACTCTGTTCCTAGATCCAACATAACTTTTGTAGATCTTGTAAATAGTATAGATATTGGTTAATCTTTGGGATGGTATACTTCTAGTGTACAAAGGACGCATCACCTCTTTTGATGCTTGATATATGATATTATTTACTTATCAAAAAAAAAAAGTACATTTGCCATTCTATGACTGTGAGTCGGTTCTAACAAGATGTCATGTTGGCAATAATTTCCAATTACTCGTATCAACCCATTATCTTAAATCAATTGATATTATTGAAATTAAATTAGGTTGGGTAAAGTGCAACTGAGTGTTATTTGATCATACTTTCCAGGAAAGTTTAGACCGGGCTTTTATTTCATGGCAGGAAATTAAGAAGCAATATGCTCACATAATGAGGATTACCATTATGAGAAAGTTACAATGGTTGTCTGGTAAAACTAGAGAAATTTTGATTTAGAACATATACATTTCTGAGACAGTTGACTTATCTCTGGGTGTGGATGCAATGATAGAAAACCGTTTATGATGGTGTAGGCACATATAATGTAGACCAATAGTTTTGTGGTAAAGATACCTCAAAGTTCATCATGAACTTCATCCAAGTACCTAGTTTCCAAATCCTATCATCTTCAGCAGCAAAGCTATTTTTGCATCATTACATCAGAGATTGGTGAAGGCTTCTAAGCTCTGTAACATCAGGCATTTGCTGTCTCATCGACTAATCTAATGTTGATTAGAAACATTGCCACTATCCATTACCTGAAAATACTAGCTTTCTTGCTCCCACTAAACTGCGATTATCACAACTTCAGTCATGAAGTAGCCCGTCTCCATTTCATCTCCTCACCAGTGAGTGCCCAGTGAGTGCCAGTCTGATGTTAGTTACTGTGCTCATTACTGTTCTCACCTTTACCTTGCGGTTGCCGATTCTTTCTGTAGCAGAAACCTAACCTGCGCTGCTACTTCTTGGAATCAAGAGAACCAGTCATAGGTTCAATCTTTATCCCAGCTCTGTCTTAGAGCTTTTGACAACAGCCAAGTTGCAATTAGTTTGACCAGCAACTTAACCTCTTTGACCAAGTTCACACCCGTGGTAAACCGGTTTACTCTCTGTTTCGGATGACACCGAACTACATATTTTAAATAGGCCCATAGGTTGGGCTGACAGGAGTTCACGTCAAAAACATTAGTTTTATTGAGAATGCCTGTCCCTTTTCTTTCCCTGTAACTATTGAGGAGCTAGTCAATGATGATGATGAAACTAACGATCAATTTGAACATTAGACTCCTTTTGAATCTCATAGATGAGGTCAATGCACTTTGCAAAGCCTCTTCTGCAAGTACAAGCAATAAGCACCCTATAGATGTTGATTCTTCTTTAGATGTTCACTAGTCTTTGTGCCCGTGCCCATGGCACGGCGCGAGTAGGGGAGGATGTCAGTATTGGAGGGTGTAAATATTTAAATAAATCAATATACGTTTTAATCATGTTTCAAAAAGAGTCTAAAATAACAAATTAAAAATGAAGACCTCTCGGTAATCAATTAAAACAATATGATCATTCAACAGTGGAAAAAAAATTAAAACTTTCTTTTGTAACTTTCTTTTGTAATTATATGTTTTAATCATGTTTTGAAAAGATTTTAAAGGTCCGCTTGGAAATTGTGTTTTCACCGGAGACTATGATAGAAAGGCTCTAAATGAAACACTACATGCATTTTGCAAGTCCTGATGCAGTCATGGAAGATAATCCTTCTCCAATGTCTTGCCAAGTATGTATTCATATGGTCGCAAATTGATCCATCAGTCAATAAACTATCTCAGATAATTTTATCTTTTCTTGTGTTGTGTCCCATATGGTGTGACTTATATGCACGTTGATTACATCTAGAAAAAAATGGTCCATATACTTCAAAAAAAATAAAAATTACTACATCCGTTTCGGATAAAAATTTCACTATTCTATTTTAAGATATTTACCTCAAGAAATCCACTTAAAAAAATTATATCCACAATTGACAACATTTCAACTTTACAAACATCAACTCTTTGGGTGGAACTGAACGGATGGACAGTTCCGAGACAAAAACAATGGCGCCGGTATGGCACGATTGTAGTATGGCACGATTCTGGCAGCAGATACTTCAAAGTCTTGGACTGAGGATGCGTTGCGAGATTGGCACACTGAAAAATTTGCCCCAAAATTCATTACATGGGTTCCCTTAAAGAAATTGAATGAAGGAATTTTTAAAAAATACATAGAGATGAAGAGAACACAAAAACACGAACAGAAAAAAACATGAACCCAATGGCTTCTAACAATTAGAATTGTAATGTTGTTCAAGTTTTTTTGGGGTTTCATGAGTACCTAAAATTTGTATTCTACAATACGCCCGATACGTATCATGAAAACCAGTTTGCACGTATGCCAATTGAATATCTTGCACTAAACAAATCCTGTCTCACATATAATAACAGAATCACAATCAGAAACATATACATGTATCCTTATTTTTAAAGCATCAGAATCCAACTAATGTCAAATTCATATGACACATGGATACAACTAATGTCAAATTCATAAAGTAACAAAAAAAAAAAACAGTATTCTTGTGGGTGGCACTTTTTTATTTTTTTATTTTGAAGTCCTACTTAACTGCCCTCACTCAAGAAATCACTTTCTGAAACTTTCCCTTCAATGTTATGTGGATGATGTCATATGGTTGTGTATTTGGTTGTGTTTTTCCTTACCCTGCACACTTTCCCCCAATTTAGGATTTCTATCAAAACATCTTTGCCCTTCAATAAACTGCATTCTCTCTCATCATCATCATCACCAGTTCCAGTTTCTCTCTCTGAAAATACTTCAAATGAAGAAGATTCATTTAAGGTCTCTTACCTCATAAACACAATTGGGCTGTCTCCAGAATTAGCTATTTCGAGAGCCAAGTATCTGAGAATCAAGACCTCAGAGAAACCAAACAATGTGCTGGCCGTTCTCATTAAACATGGATTCACCAAAACCCAGATTTCAAGTATGGTTGAGAGAAACCGACAGCTCATCCTTTGTGATCCTCAAATGACCCTTTTGCCCAAGGTTGGATTTTTGAGCTCCATAGGACTTTCAACAGCTGAATTATCTAGTGTTATAACTGCAGTACCTCATATCCTGAATAGGAGTTTGGAGAAGATAATCATCCCGTCGTATAATATCTTGCTTAATTTGGCTGGGTCGGACAGATGATCATACAATATCTGCTGTTTGTAAGGGCTCTTATCAGCCTTCAAAGGTCTTTTTATTTAGTAATTCCGAAGTGGATAACTACAATATTATTAGATAGTAATATTGTACTCCTCCGCTAAATAAAAATGCACAAATATCCTTTCTATAGTGTAACCAAAACATAAAAACTGAAGCTTAAGGCAGTGTTTTGTTCAGAGAAATTGCAGTACTGCTCCTGCATTAATTCCGAAGTGGATAACTACAATATTTTTAGATAGTAACATTGTACTCCTCCCCTAAATAAAAATGCACAAATATCCTTTCTACAGTGTAACCAAAACATAAAAACTGAATCTTAAGGCAGTGTTTTGTTCAGAGAAATTGCAATACTGCTCCTGCATCATTACGTTTTAGAATTTCATGAATTGGGTTCAGCAAGGGATGCAACACTGGGAATTGGAAGCAAATCCAATGTTGCTATATTACATTTGGAATGTAACTACTGGTGCCTAGACCAACCAATTAGAAACAAACAAATATAATCTCAAACATAACTAACAAAGTAGCTGATTCTGCCATAACTGAGGCCTTAGGTATGAATTTTAATTTTAATTTTAAAAACAAACAAAGTAGGAGCAGGAGCAGGATACCATAGAGATACTATAAATATAATCTCAAAGAAATCCAAGCATGAATGACAGATAGAATAATAGGTGATCAGTAAGGAAGAATAAGATGAATTAAAATTTCATAACAGAAATAAACACACACACAAAACACAACACCTGCATAATCAGCAATTTTGAAATTAAAATTTCATGAATTGGGTTCAGAATCAATAATTAGGGAAAAGAGAAACAAACTTACAAATTCAGGCAGAGAAGGCGGCTACATTTGCTGCAGCTGAATGACATTTGCTTAGTAATACATGTAATTCATGGGTACCGGTCATAATAGAGGTGGCTTTAAGTTGCTTGAACTTGTAGGGCTCGAGATGGACTTGCCTGTCATAAGTAAGCCAACAATAAGCCCTTCATTAGAGTACTTTCATCTATTCCTTGGATCTAATACGTAAAAAATTTCTTCAAAACTGAAAAGCGAATCTGTACATGGAGCAGACTTGATTAAATAGAAATTAACTTGTTGTCACTGCCTTTCATTTCTTCGTGTATTTAAGATTCTCATTTACTTTCTTAGAGTTCTTAGTTTTGAACCATTGTGTTATCTTTTGCAGTAGGGAGGTGCCATTGGCTCTCAAAAGTCTTTTATCTCTGCAAACTTTCCGAAATAACCTGCACATCAACATCACCCCATTGTATCTCCCCTTTCTCTTTCTCTAACTGCCCACCTTACCATACCCACCAAACCACTCCTCTTCCCTACCTATTAAGTTTTTGTTTCTTATCCTTAGAACCTAATGTATCCAGCAACTTTGTCTCAAACAGCCATGTTATGGCTTATCATACATCCTGTTCCACATTGTTGGCTATGAAAGATTTACTGCTCTAAGTACAGAAGCTCATTAAAACATCCACTCCCTCCACCCCTTATTCCCTTTGAGTCCCACTTTTTTTTGATAAGTAAGATAGATATATAAATAACCGCTTCAAAAGAGGTGAAGCGTCCTATATACACCGGAAGAAAACAAAGAGACCCCACTAACTACCAAAAATATTATCCACAAAATCTACAAAAGGATTAGAACCCTGCGAGAATGCCTCAGAACACCAAAAAAATAGCAGCTGCAGAATTTGATTTTTGATTTCTTCTAAGGTTCCTTTCTTTCCAAATGGCCCAGCACACAGTCAATGGAGCAGTATCCCAGACACTGTTTTTCCTTCAATGCTTTGAGTCCCACTTTAAAGATTAAGACATGAATATATGATTGAGGTCAGGAATCTTCATCACAAAATCTCTCATCAATTTACTATGAATTGTTAGCTAATTTTTCAGAAATAGCACTCTCTAATTTGAAAATCCAGAAAGAGAACCGAAAGAATCAAAAAGAGAACCCAAAAAATTTACTGCTTTTGTGATGAAATTTTTTTACTCATCAAAAAAATTTGATCACATTTGCAGCATCTACTTTTCAAAAAAATTATCCTACTTTTCTACAATCAATTTTTACTCATCAAAAAATTTAAAAACTACTTTGAAGAATTTGATCACATTTGCAGGAGACTCTTGTTCATTCAAACTGTTGGACTCATATAGACAATGCATAAAGACAATGCATATAGACTGTACATATATATAAACAAAGTCATTGAACTGTTGACCGAACAATTCATCATTTAGTGCTCCGACTCATTGGCTATTGTGAAAATGAAACTGAAGTAACAATTCATAATTTTTAATTAGGCAATCTCTAAGAACTAATAGAAGATTGACATTCGCAATCAGCCACTTAGCACTGAATAAAAAAGCAATATCAACCCTGTAAATTATATTACTAAGTAGAGTTGTACAAAATTGGTCTATAAAATCAATTGATACCCAATACACAAAATGATTTAGGACACAAAATACCAAAATGGGATTCGTTCGGGAGAAGAAAAAGGGTTGCAGAGAGAAATCGTACCTGGACTGAGAGAAAGAGGGAGAGAGGCGCACAGACAGCAAGGGGCTTCGGCAAGGGGAGAGAAAAGCTGCTACCGAAAGTGGAGGACGGCCGAAAAAAGCTGCTACCGATCAACAACAATTAATGGTAAGTTGGTATCCCAAAAGGGGGACATCAGGTATCAATTAAAATCCAAGAAACTCTATCAAAACATCAAACACATTGGATGCAACCCAATTTCTTTTATAATAATAGGCCAATTTCAATTGAAATCCAGATCCATTGACAACAATTTAATTTTAAGAAGCAAATAAAACCCAATTCAAATAATATCAGATTAACTCACCTAAACAGAATTATGGGGATAGCTGCATTTTATCCATTCATGATTCAATTTTTAATGCTTTGCCATGAAGAACAGAGAGATTTCAACTATTGAATGAGCGAGAGATTTCAACTATTAGAGAAAGATGATGAGAGAGAAAGCTTTCAGATTGCTATAACTCTAATGGCGATGCAGAGTTTTACCGTCGGCGGCAGAGTGGTTAGGGCACCAAAAGATTCAGCCCTTTTGCTCCGCTTTCATTCTCGGGTTGCGATGAATTTCAATTGCCGTCTTCAGGGCTTGAGTGAGGGAAGGGCAGGAGGAGAGAGAATAGCGGAGAGTGAGCGAGCGAGAAATGGCGGTGCTCCGACGCCAATGGAGAGAAGGCGGCGTCTTGAGGGGGTCAGGGCTCGAAGGAGCATTGAGAAGTGAGGGAGGGGATGGACACTATCTGCAATGGGGAAGAGAAGGAGTCGGGAGGAATTGCAAGAAAGAGGGAAAGAATACTCGTTGGGAAAACCCTCATTCGCACATGTGAGAGCTGAGGGAAATATGGGCCGTTGGATCACCGTAAAACAATAAATCCTGGCCCTTTTTATCCTAAGTCAATTGTAAGCGTACCACACTGACCTCTATTGTATTATAGATTGTTCTCCCTTGGTCAACCTTGCTACTCCCCCAGCACTAGCATAACTGTGAGCTTAAATGGAACCTAGATTGATTAATGTAAATAGAGGTGGTAAACTAGAAGTTCTAGATCTTTAGTTATAATAGTATAGGCTGGAGAGTTTCTTTCTTTGGTATGACATGACTGATTTCTTTGCTGAAGTTAGGACGAAGAGATCTTGAGATATTTGAGATCCCACCCCTACTCAAATTAACTCTACCAAGAAATACATGCCTAAGCATAATCCAAGGTACTTCCTGATATAACTTATTGCCTTTTGCATCAACCCCTAATCATGATGGAACTTTTAAGTATACCAACCTGCTATTACTCCATTGAACACAAATCCTAGTATTATTATAAAACTTTAATTGTTACCAAATTTCAGTTAAATACGATCAGAGCGCTAAATGGTCATACAATTGAATTTGCAATTCTGATGCCGGCATTTTTTTAAATGGCTTATAACTGCTGCTGTCTTGTGCCCCCTCTCCGGTGGGTGGGGTCTGGGGAGTGGGGAGGAGTAAGTTCTCACCTTACATAAAAGCTAAAAGGGAACACTCTATTCTCCCCGATGATGGAGTTGTGTATGAATTTCTATTTTGTTTCCTCTCAATTTGGAAAGCTTGAACATCTAATAAATACTTTACAGTTTCCATGTTTCCTTCATAATGTGTCCAGTTAGTTCTCCCTCACTCTCTCTTTGTCCCTCCCTCCCTCTATTCCTCCTTTTTTTTAATCTGCTGCATGTAGAGTTAAATATTTTGATTGCTATTGTTGCAGCTGTGGTGACTGAATTCATCGAGGGTCTTGTGGAAACTTATCCTGGGTTGCAGTATTTGGATGGTTTTCCGGAGGTTAAGGTTGTCCTTCGCGCCGATGTTTCAAGTGCAACGTACAACAAAGTTGCCGTTATATCAGGTCTAGAACCTATGAAGTACTCACTCAGTTTTTCATAATAATGTGGAATTTTCATGTAGCAAGTTAAATGCAAAGTCACAGATTCTTGCCTACTTTTCTTTGGTTATGAGAGGTATAGCTAGTCTTTTGTTTTGTTTTTTCTGTTTTATTTTTATGAATTT
This sequence comes from Codonopsis lanceolata, assembly GCA_013146195.2. Taxonomy (NCBI): domain Eukaryota; kingdom Viridiplantae; phylum Streptophyta; class Magnoliopsida; order Asterales; family Campanulaceae; genus Codonopsis; species Codonopsis lanceolata. Next base: position 73,038,858 of record CM028377.1, read on the forward strand.
AATGTTCAATTGTAACATGCTTGCTACTCGTTATATGCTACATGCTTTTATATGGTGACGTGAACTCTCTTTTTTAGGACGATTGAACTAAAAGTTTAACTAGCGTTACTTACCAAAAAAAAAAGTTTAACTAGCATTGCAGTTAGTTCTCTGTTTTTACTTGCACCTACAGACGTAAATAACTACACACTTGGCATTGTTATGTTTACTGCAACACTGAAAAGGTTACACACCTTCTCTTTTGTTGCCAGTTGGCTTGGTTTATTGTCATGAAAATTTGGACAACTGAGGAATTATGCGTGCTCTTCTGTTGGTAAATTTGTCGCTCTTACAGTTGGGGGTTTGAGACACCTGAAATATTGCGAGGTTTTGTGGAAGGATACTCCAATTCTTTTCACGTGGCCCGTTTAGAATGATAGGAATGCCACTTTGTTTGATGTGACGTGTGTGGAGGGGAGAATTAGGACCTTTAAAGGAGTGGAGCAACCTATTCATAGAGTTTAAGATGCTATGCCGAACATTTTGTTTTTGTGGCTTCAGAAAGCTTTCCGACTTAGATTAATTCTTATACAGATTTTGTGTAGGGTACTTCTGGCAGGAGCGTGGTAAATATTTTTTGTTTTTGCACAGGGAGAGTTTTTGTTAGGTTGCTGTTTTCTTGTATTCGTCTCTATTGGCGTCCACTAATACGTTTATTACTTGTGATGAAAAAGGAATTAAAGTACTACCAAAAATTCAGGACCAGGATGTCCTGTACATTCTTTTTCGCTGTAGTTATTGAGGAAACGCTTCTTCCTCCATATTATATTTTCTCTCAACGTAATAAAATTTCCATTTGTGATACATAATTAGCGAATTTGTCCGACATGTGGCATTCAAGAGTGAAAGTAAAGTTTTGGCTTGGATTTCTCTTGGTATACATAAATTATATTTGTGCACCACTGCCATTTTCAGTATACTTGGAGTCACATACTAATTATCCTTGCCATCCCATCTATTTTGTTTCCCATAGAAGTAGAACGACTCATCTTTGCTTGGCCTTTTACTGAATTACGCAATCCCCATCCAGCATAGAGCTTCTACTTTCTAGACTGAGGATTAATATTTAATCCTACAATTTTTCTTAGCTGATGAATTGTCAACACATGTATTTAAACCTGAATTTCAAAATTATTACTGAAGTGTGACTATGTTGTCTAATGCACACAAATTGCTCTTTGGAAAATTGGTGAATCCCATGATACAGGAGGTGGAAGTGGCCATGAGCCTGCTCATGCTGGATTTGTAGGAGAAGGAATGCTTACTGCAGCCATCTGTGGGGATGTCTTTGCCTCCCCGCCAGTTGATTCAATTCTTGCGGTAGTTCTTGTTTCTAAATCTCTCAGAGTATTACCTAGGCTCCTCTTTAGCTTTTGTTTAAATAATTTCAAATTAACTTTATCCAATTTTTAGGGCATTCGAGCCGTGACTGGGTCAATGGGATGCCTCTTAATTGTCAAGGTATAATAAGCTATCAAATACTACACCAGTTTATGTTTCTTTACTCTAATAGCTTAAATTTTCTAGTTATTGTGCACTTTGTTTGGCAGAGCCACAGAAGAATAGGAAAAATTCGGCTGATTTTATCAATTTTAAAACGAAAAAAGAAAGTTGGTATCTTGTAGGTCAATTACGTCGGCATTATTCACTGAAGTGTTCCCAGAGATAGTGGATAGTGAGAGAAGGCTATCGAATTGATGAGGCATTACCTGATTTATGATATACTAATTCTAAATGTGACAGAATTACACTGGGGATCGCTTAAATTTTGGTTTGGCTGCTGAGCAAGCAAAATCTGAAGGCTACAGAGTAGAGGTCTGTGTCTATGTGGATTTTTTTTCTATGTTATTTCTAACTCTAGTTATCTACTTCATTCTTGGGAAGAACAAGGGTACGGCATCTGATTCAATAATATAGAAGTAAGCCATGCTAATTAATGTTAGTGTTTTGTAGATGGTAATTGTTGGAGATGATTGTGCTTTACCACCACCACGAGGCATAGCTGGGCGAAGAGGGTTGGCTGGAACAATTTTGGTTCATAAGGTTTAATCTTCATTCCTTCTGTTTTTTTTTTCCTTAAACGCGCACAATTTACTTGATCGCAAATAAACAAACAACTTAACATGCAGACAGACAACAAGAGACATTCACACAGGTCTACAAGATTTCATTTGTACACTATTCTCGGTTTTGTTCATATATTGTCCATTTGTCGTCAATTTCTTACCATTCTTTCTCTGGGACTTCCTGGCACAATTTGGATCTTACATATAAAATTTGTGGGGTGATATCCCTATCCCTTTAAATACTAACACTGAGGATAATATATGTTCTGATATATTCAGATAGAAAGTAAAATATTGCTCAAGTTAACGGAACTATTATGTCAAGAACAATTCATCGAGGGTGTTCATGGTTTGGTATGGTCCCAGTTTTAGGCACTCTTGACCAAAACCAAAACAGAAAATCGAATTCTCAGTTCTGGCTACTTCGGGTCAGTTTTGTTATATTCTCAGTATAGTGTAATATTGTGAAGGGGAAATTTAATCAGATTGGGAAAGATGAGAAAGAAAAACAAATCTCAGAAATGAAGTAAATTTTTTAGTCGTAAAAATATTGTACAGCCATTCAATGGATCTGCCACCATTGAGTTCCTAATAATAGAGATCTACAACAAAAATTTCAACAAAATTTGTTAAACTAAAAAAAGCTTATCTGTACTAGAGTCTAAAGCCAACTCTCCCAATTGTATTGATCAAAATAGGAGATATCACTAATTATGTGGATAGTATAACATACCAGCTTGGAACCATATGATAGGAATCACTTTATAGTAGTCATCTCTCATTTGTCTTTAACTAAATGATGCTGTGGATTTTGCCGAGGTTACAGCCTCTTGGATGGTGAGGCAAGGAAAGATAAAAGAATAAATATATGAATTGTCATGTATTTCCACACACAGAAGCTTGTGTTGATGTGATTGTCCTTTTCACTCTGATTATGATGACCCTTTACTTAACCAAATTTTAGAAGCTGTCATTGCCCCATTTTCTTATTTTATTGCTGCTTTTTTCGGGTCATTTTTTTGTTTAGTCTGATACCATATGTTGTCTTCACCTTTCTTGTGTTTGCTCTTAGAATGGGACATACCAGGGTCATTCTTCAAGGCTAGGATCTAGTTATCTTTAGCGAAATATTATAAATTGTGAAGCTGCCTATGCCTGAAACATGTATTGGAAAAGAAGAATATTGCCTATAATTTGGACAAGAGTCGCATTGTGGGGAGAAAGAATTGAGTTTAACTTGGTTAATTGAAGGAAGGGAAACCCTGCCATCTTTTCATATCACAAATGCAAGGACTTGTTCTCAAGACTTCTGAAAGATAATACAGTTTTTTTCTTATCTGGAGATAATTTTCTTATTTTGGCTGTTTGTTCATGATATCTCATTGTTTATAATTAGATCATATTTTGATTTGCCAAGTCATTTTATTCTTGGCACAACACAATAGTAAGGTTGCTCTATTTTGATATGGAGGTCAGCATTTGAACTACAGAAACAGTCTCCATGTTTGCAGGGGGTTGGACTGTCTGCATCAGATCCTTCCCTGCAGCAATGGCGAGAACCTCGTGCACATTATTATTTCATTCCTGCTTTACCTTCACTTCAGGAATGTTGGGCAACGATGAAACTACATGTTTGTCAAACGAGTGTCGCCGAAAAGAGAATTCTAAGATGGTTTTGTGGCTACTCTAGAAAGATAAAAATTTAGTAAACAAGTCTATAAGAATGTGTAAGTAGCCCAAGTTGTAGATAGGATTAGAGAAAGTAGCTTGAGGTGTTTGGACTCGTGGGAAGTAGACCAATAAGTGCATCAGTATGGAAGAATAGCAATAGCAAGGTCTTTTGTGATCTAATACTTTTGTCTTGTATACCACCTTTTTGGTGCCTGTTATATAATACTCTTTACTTATCAAAAAATAAATAAATAGCAATAGCAATTTCAAAACTATTTGAGGCAGGGCTAGACGAAAACTAGGAAGAATTGGGATAAGTAAGAAGGATTTGATGATTGTGTCTAACACAAAATCTTGCTTTGGATAGAACGGACTGACAAAAATGGTTTCATGCAACTGACACCAAGATGTGGGGACAAAGGTCAATTTGTTTAATTTGGTTTTGACACTTGATAGATGATTTAATATATTCCACCACAAAATGAGTTTCAGAATTCCAAACGAACCGCATGTTTAGAAGCTTACTACTAGTATTAGTATAGTATAGATTTGTTTTCCCCACCAAAAAAGTTGAACGCCTTTGACTGAGGTTACCAGAGGAGATGTACTGCAGTGAGCACTTAGAAGATGATATGCGCAACACAACCTTATTGCAGTGCAAGTTTTGGTTGATCAAGCAACCAGATGTATCACAGCAAAAACAAGTAGAGTGGGTTTTGAACACAATGCTGGAGGGGCTGTAGGGTTAAGTAAATCTTGTGTAATTTAATCATCCATAAGACAGGAGGTTTGCTCTATCTTTCGGAGTTGCAGACAATTGAGGAGGTGCGATTAACTCGTGGGTAAAATCCTGGTAATTGTTCTAGTAGAAAAAGGAGTTTAAGAACCTTCAGTGGAATATGAATAATGAGGGGAGTAGAGGTGATATTGGAGAAGTTGCTGGAAAGAACGTTGGAAAGCAAAAGTCAATTGTTATAAAGAAGATAAAGATTAGCTGGCAAGGGAAGAAACTGCTAAATTGGGATTTTCAGTTTTGGCTTTTGTTCCTACACTTTGACACAGTAAAATAGATGTGGGGATTGATTTTTTGCTCTTTTTGGGACGACATGGGTTATGCCGAAAAGTGTTAATACTTTCTTTGCAGCCTGGTCAAGGGTCCGGGTCAGAAACTCTGATAATCAGAAATGGTTTAACTCCTCCTATTCACCTCCTGTGTGCTTATGGAATGAAAGAAATAAACGGAGTTTTTATGGAGGTGAGATGACAATTTGAAGGATGAAGAATTTATGCTAATTCAGATGGTTCTTTTGGTTGAACGAGGCCTTCCCCTCGGTCATTGATTCTTTTGTGCATTTTTGGGGGATCTTTTTCTTTTTGTGGGAGGAAGGTTGTGCAGTTCACAGTATATAGAGCACATAGGTTCTTTTTTTTGTTGTCTATTAAATTTTCTTATGCTGTATACTTCTAGACTCCTAGTTTACTTGGATTTGCCCCCTTGGGGTTTTTAGTTATACAAGGACTTTATTCATCAAAAGAAATAAATAGTTGGAGTATATAGTGCTCCCTTGGTGCTGCCACACCTAGTCATTGCCATGTTACAATCTTAACTCAGAACTCATTTTATACATGGGTGGATCTAAGGCAATGGGGAGGTGGGATCCAGCCAACGTCAACATTTTGCAAAACAAAAATTAAAATTATACGATAAAAGCTATTATTAAGCTTAAGCTCATTTATAATTATGTATGTAATGGGTAAGGCTCATTAAGTTACCGACTATATGCAACTTGTTTTTTCGATTAATGAAGTTATTTTACACTACTATTATTGTTTACAATATTTTTTAAGTACGTAGCCCACATGGTACCAAAATCCTGAATCACCCCTGAATTTTTATGTACAAGCAACACTCTCTCCTTTTATGCATCTCTTTTCAATCTAAATCATAAATCACAATCTAGAAGACGGTTTACATTAAATAAGTTTGAGTTGCTTTGGAAATAGAGGAAGTTCATTATTTTTTAAATACACCAAAATCCTGAATCCTGAATTTTTACGTACAAGCAACACTCTCCTCTCCTTTTATGCATCTCTTTTCAATCTAAATCATAAATCACAATCTAGAAGACGGTTTACATTAAATAAGTTTGAGTTGCTTTGGAAATAGAGGAAGTTCAATTTGAACTTCTCCCAAATTATATTCTAAAATATGTTTCAGGAACTTCTTAATTATGTTCCATTCTCCATTACATGTTAATCATAACTAACAACTATTTGACGTATCAGAAAACATTCTCATCTTATTCATCCTTTTTCATTTAAAATCGTAACTCACAGTTTAGAAGATATTATACATAAAATAAAATTGAGTTGCTTTGGAAATAGAGAAAAGTCAATTTTAACTTTCATCTCAAAATTATTATAAACCATGTTTCAGTGCTTTGGGCCGTTGGTAAATGTCTATAATCTCATTCCTTTCATTATTTTGTATTCAACAACATATCACCATTTTTTTTGATAAGAAAAGAAGTTTAGATTAATCGAAAAGAGAGTACAAAAAATGGATGAGGGACTCATCAAAGCGAAAAATAAATAAAAGAAGATACAAAAAGTGAAAACAACAAAAATGAAAAGCCTATTGACCAAAAGACCTAAACAATCAAGTAGACAAAATTCACTTGTCTTTGCTTGATTTGACTACGTATATATATATATATATATATATATTATTTTTTTATTTTTTGATAAGTAAATAAAATATATTAAATATCAAGCATCAAAAGAGGTGATGCGTCCTTTGTACACTAGTCGTATACCATCCAAAAGATTAACCAAAATCTGTGCTATTTACAAGATCTACAAAATCTGTACACTAGGAGTATACCCAACATTTAAAGTAAGTTAAATCTATACAAGAACTCTACAGAAGAAATGGAACAGCTCGTGTTGCCCTCCACCTGGGCCATCTCTGAGGAGCACCAAAAAGATAGAGTGCAAAGCAAAGACTCCTTCAAAGTATCGACATTTCCACATTCTCAAAAACCCTCCTATTTCTCTCCTGCCAAATCGTCCAGCACACTCCTAGCAAAGCGGTGTCCCAACTGAAGTTTCTTCTCTGGCGCTTATACAAAGACCATAAAGAGTTCTTTGATCGAGCACGGCATCACCCACGAGATACCAAACAAATTGAGGACCAAATCCCACAGCTGGGACGAGACGCAACAGGGCAATGGATCAACTAATGATTTACGCCCTCGTTGCTCCTTCTACACACATAGCACCAATTCACATAGATTTTATGACGCTTTCTCAGATTGTCCCCCGTCAAAATAGCTTCGCGCACTGCTTCCCAAGCAAAAAAGGCTACTCTCATAGGGGCACTTGATTTCCAGACTTGCTTCCACGGGAATGTAATTCTGCGCCTATCGCCCAACTTGAGATAGCGAACAAAGAAATTCTTGCTCTTAGCCCCATTCCAAACCACCTTATCAACCTGCTGTCCCACCTTATAGGAATGCAGCTTCTCGCTGAATAACAAAAAGGGATCCACCTCCCAGTCTTGAAGGTTCCTTCGAAAGACCGGGCACCACGAGATACTGTCTTCCCCAAAATTCAGAACTGAAATGATCAAACAATCCTTCTCTGTAGCTGTAGCAAGCAGATCTGGAAAGGAGCGAGACAACACCTCATTGTCGCACCATTTGTCCTTCCAAAACTTGATTTCATCGCCTCTGCTAATGTCAAAGGAAATAAATCTCTCAAAATAAACCCAACCTTTCTAATAGTCCTCCAAACACCAGTTCCGTAAGGTGAAGAAATGTCGATTGGGAACCATAAATGATCCCCTTCACCGTATTTGCATACTACCAACCTTCTCCATAGAGTCTCCCTCTCCTTCATAAATCTCCAAAGCCATTTACCCAGCAAAGCGATGTTAAACAGCTTCAAATTCTTGATGCACAGCCCACCTATCTTGATGATATCACACACTTTATCCCACTTGACTAGATGATATTTACGGTCCTCCGACAACCCTTCCCAAAGGAAATCTCTTTCTAGCTTCTCTAATCTACTTCTAACAGAATTCGGAAGAATGAACAAGGACATAAAATATTTTGGAAGACTTGAAAGAGTATTTTTTACAAGCGTGAGTCTCTCACCCTTCGAAAGCAGCAACTTCTTCCAACCCACCAACCGACGTTCGAACCTTTCCACGACTGAATTCCACAAAGCTTTTCTCTTGTGAGGGGCCCCTAAAGGAAGGCCCAGGTAAGAAGAGGGAAGGCTTCCAACCTTACACCTGTAGAACGAAGCTAAAACATCCATATTGTTTACATCCCCAACTGGAATAATCTTACTCTTGGCTATGTTGACACTGAGCCCGAGACAACTTGAAAGAATAACATAACTAGCCTCAAATAGCCCAATTGAGATGTATCCGCATCGCAGAAAATAAGAGTATCGTCCGCAAAAATTAGATGAGAGATAGATAACTCCGAACTACTATCGCCAGCCACCTTGAACCCTCAAATAAACCACCCTTCCACTTTTTTATCTAACATCCGGCCTAGAGCCTCCATAACTATGAGAAATAAGAATGGAGAAAGAGGATCTCCCTGTCTCAATCCTCTCGAACTAGGAAAAAAACCTGCTGGCTCTCCATTTACTAACAGGGAAAAACGGGCTGACGAAATACAAAAGTGAATCCATCGCCTTCATTTGTCTCCAAAACCCAACCTATCTAACATGTACAGCAAAAACTCCCAGTTTATGTGATCATACGCCTTCTCAATATCCAGCTTGCACAATGCAATCCAAACGTTAAGGTTTCGGATGAGTAGAATTTTGAGGCTTTGGGCTTCAGGATAATTCTAGTAAAGTCTTGAATATAGAAAGGAAGTTATTAGCCAATTAATAAGGTAGTGGTTTTCCATCTCAGCTAAAGGAAGGTTTTGATGAATTTTGTAATCCCCAGGAGTTGCAGGGTTACTTTCTTTCTTCAATTGTCTCTTATAATGTTGCAATTACTTGATACATGATTTATGTTCAAAGCTAATAAAAGCTTTTATACGATTTGTTAAGGAGGTGATTTTTCACACAGCAATTTTTCTTTTCCTTCGACAAAAGCAGGTTGCTGGAGCTGCCGCTGCTTCGGGTCTTTCTCTTGCTGATGTTACTGCAGAGGCCAAACATGCATCTGAAGTAGTTGGGACGATGGGTGTTGCTTTGTCTGTTTGCACGTTGCCAGGTCAGGCTAAATCTGATCGCCTGGGACCAGGAAGGATGGAGCTTGGTCTTGGAATTGTAAGTGCCACGTAAGAGAAACCTTTTCTTGGATGTTCTATGCAGATAAAATCAACTAGATGCTACCAGATAATGTTCATCTTTGTAAAACATTGTGAACTTTATGCTATTTGCCATATTTGTCAGGATACATAATGTATCTTACTTATTAACATTTAGCCGACAACATATGCATTTGTTTCAGCATGGGGAGCCTGGGGCTGCTGTAGCCGACATCCAGCCGGTGGATTTGGTGGTTTCGCATGTTCTTAGCCATATACTCTCACCAGTATGCCACTACAGACTGATTTGATGTATTTTCATTTAAGTGCATACATCCCTTGATTGTTAACTTCATATCTATCATGTTTTCAGGAAACTAACTATGTCCCCATTAAACGCGGAAGTAGAGTTGTGCTTATGATAAACGGGTAGATCAATTACTTCTCCCCAGATTATTGATTCTTGTGTATATTGGAATACATGTGAACACTTTTTAATATATATATATATATATATATATTTATATATATTTTTTCTTTTTTTCTATTGAGAAAGTCTAGTAGAGATCCCGCAGTTATTCAAGTTGTTGACTTGTTGGTTATCATTCTCATACTTGATAATCTTTGGTCTTTGGTACTCGTAGAAGGAGTGGCTGATATCTTGCTCTGGTAGGTCGAGCTTTATAAATACTTGGGTCTTTAAAATTTCGATGCAGATGCTAATGGTCTAGTTCCTTTCAGATTTAGGCGAGGATATAGTTCTTTAGTTAAAAACAGTTAGAGGAGCCTTGCTTAAAAAATGAACTTTTTAAAAGTTTTAACAAATAGATTTGGTTTGAAGGTGTGCAATTCTGGTTGAAAGAAGCCATCTGACCCAATCAGATTGAATTCGGCAGGTTTGTGCTTATTTAAAAAAGAAAAAAGAAAAAGGATAAAAGGTAAGTTGATCATGTGAACGATGGATACTGAGTTGTAGCTTTGTTGTGCTTTCTTCTAGAGTAGGATGACATAGACAGGAATTGAGGAGACTTTTTCATCATTTGGGCTTTGATGAAATTATTAGTTTAATTTTGAGAACCGCATTCACTTCGGTAATGAGTTGCTCAAAGTAGTACTCCGTCCATCCCAAAAGCATAGATATGCTTTCCTTTTTAGCTGTCCCAAAAGAATATGTATGTTTCCTTTTCAGGAAAGTAGTTATTAGTGTAATGAATTTAATACCGTATTAGTTTGTGGATATGAATTATCGACTCAAATAAACTAGAGCAAGTATAAATTGTGGCCACAAAAAACATTGGTGATGAAGACAATCAATTTTCAATCATTGTCTTAAATTGAGTACTTTGATATCTACTTATCAAAAAACATAAATTGAGTATTTTAGTAAAAAGTCGAAGCGTACTTCTCTTTTTGGGACATGGGGACTACTTGTTATCATTCACGGAGGCAAAATTTTCGGTGTGTGGACACAAAATAAAGTGTGTAAACAGGAATTTTAACTAGAATTTGTACTATAAATTTACACTACATAAATGCTTTAAGTGTACCGTACACCTCAATGCATCAAGTTGTTGTACAGTACAACACCTTAGAATTTCCTGTACTTTTTCTGACACTAAGTTCTGTAAATATATCAATTTTCAAATAATACAACATGTTATTCATTGTATTTTGAATGCCCTAATCCAAATTCTTCAAATTAGGCCTTGAAATAATGTTTTTCCTTTGTCAAATTAATCAAAGAAAGCAAGACACAAATCAATATAATAAGTCTTATAGTTCTGATCTCAAAACACTAAAGATAGGAAGAAATTCGAGTCATTACTTTGTCTTTAGAAATTAGCTATTCCTTGATACAAAGATTGCCAGAGACAGAACTCTAAAGATGTCTGCTTCCGCTGCCAGATAAGGGCAGTCAGAGCGCCAGAGTGGCAAGTCCACAATGGATTACTTGATTGCTTCCTTGAAAATTGAATCACAGTTGGAAAGGATTAAAAAGATGCTCCCTCCATTCCCAAAAAGAGTCTTCAAGAATTGAGAGAGCAGTGTTTTCGCTAATAAAATCCAGACATGGGAGAGGATCATATTCAGGTTTAAGTTTAAACCTTTCTCGCTGTTCTCCAAATCACAAGTACCCCCTTCAGTATTGTAATTTATACTTGATTATAGAAAGAGCAGTTAGTTTCTGTTCAAAATTGTAAAACATTTCTATTTTAAATTCAAAATTTTTTTGATAAGTAAATTTTAAATTCAAAATTAGGGGATAATATATTATTATTGTATTTTTTAAATTTTCTAAACCACTAAGGCAACTTGGGGCAAAAATACAAATTCAGAAATGGGCAAATGGCAACTCATAATTTTGAGGGTACAAATTGTAGATTTTTAAAATTACTGGTGCTAAAGTGGCGTTTTTTAAAGGTTCAGCCCAGTGCAACCCCCCCACCTGACCTCGATGGCCCCTTGCCCTTGCTTGTTTATCATGCACCATTTCTCCACAAGACCAAGGCTCTAAAAATTGCTAGGCTGGCGCTAAGCGCCAAACCTGGGTGGGACCTAGAAATAAGACATAATATCTGATTTTTAATATATTTTTTAATATAACCTAATTATTAAACATTAATTTTTTAAATATACTAATACTAAATATCACCTAATAATTTAAAAATAATGATTACATTATGATGTTAAATTTTAAAAGTAAAACTAGAAATTTAATATCATCTAAGGTTCAAAATATTACAAAAATAGTCAACAATTCAATTATCCATAGGTCTGTTGACAATTACAAATTTACAAAAATAATTTAATAATTTGAAATTGATATTTATTATTTTTTTAATAACCCAAAATGACATTATTTAGGGCCAGAATTTAAAAAAAATTAAAAAAATATGAAAAATCAGCAGTTGGCCGCCTAGCCGATTTTTTCGCCAATTTGCCAAATTTCTAGGTGTCTAGGCCGATTTTTTGAACACTGTTCAAGACATGATGCGGTTCTCAAAACAAATTAGTGGAGTATCTGCATGTCCTGGAATCGAGTCATGCCCAGGTGAAGATACTTTCCGGATGGTGTAGGTTGCAAGCATAAAAGATAAAGCTAGATGGCGTAGGATTTTAACCACAAAAGACAAAGCTAAATATGGTACTTCAGTAGAAATTCAAAATTTCTCTTTGAACATTCTTAACCACATTATCCTTTTCCCTTTCTTGCTGCAGTTAATGTAAGTCTTGGCCACTTAACTCCGTGCATACAGTTTGCTTATCCCCAGCTGTAGTTTACCATGTTTGTGAATCAATTAATTGCTTAAGCTATACTTCATGAAAAATATTTGACCTTTTTGATTGTTTGTTTTCCAGATTAGGTGCCTCTCCTGTTATGGAACTGATGATTGCGGCTGGAAAGGCTGTTCCTATATTACAGCTGGAACATGGACTAGCCGTTGCCAGGGTGTATACGGGGTCATTTATGACCTCTCTTGATATGGCAGGTTTGCCAAGTTTCCTTGAGCTGGTTCTTTATCCAATGAAATGGTCTCTAAGTAATGTGCTTTACACAGGGTTTTCAATTTCTATCATGAAGGCAGATCAAGCAATTTTGCAACGTTTGGATGCTGTAACTAAGGCTCCATACTGGCCTGTTGGCGTTGATGGTCAGTGATTACCCTAAAACATGTATTCCTTCTTGTCATTGGTGTCTTTAATTCTAAAAGGGCACTTGTATCACAAAATTTTTGCTAGATTATTTGGGCATACAACTCAAGAAGTCATAGTCTCTTGCAGGTGATCGTCCACCTGCAAAGATTCCTGTTCCAGTTCCATCATCTCGTTCGACAAAGAGTGATGAGGTTGTTGAAAATATATGCATTTGGTATTTTATCATTAATTAGCGACCATCTTTTCTAGCGTTCTGCACCTATCTTTTTGTAAATGCTTTATGTGGAATGGGTTTAATGGGCTACAAGGTGCCCTTTGGACTGCAGGTGTAACATCATTTTGAACTTGTATGACATATGGCTTCAACCGTCTTTTTGTCATTTAAGGTGATTAGGATTTTCTATGAAGCGTTTTCACTTTTGAGGTTATTTTGATCAAATCTGTCCTAGTTATCTAGTGTCTGGATTCAAAGATTCTAAAAGATCAGGAAATAGTTTGTATGATATCATAACTAAATATCAAATTGAGTTTAAGCCCTCTTGCATTTTTGCTTCTTGACATGGCTGATTACTAGTGAGGGTAAGTACCTTATTCCCACACTTTCTTCTTCTCCCCCCTCGCTTCTGTACACTGTTATGTCGTCAAACTTCTGGTCAATATTTATCTAGCAGCTTGTATACTAGAAATATATCCTAGAAAACTTTCCACGCAGTGAGGTAATGCGATTAGACAATTATGCTCTCGCAACGGTACAAATCAATTAAAGATTTTCCTCAACGAAATAGTCAAATAGCTGCCATCAGTGGTCTTATCCTTGAATAGATAGTTGACTTCCCGCATAAGCTTTGTCCACGATGGTGACAATGTTTTCTTTGTCAATCAACGAAATAGCATGTGCTCCGTTAACCATAGTGAATATAATTATGTTTCTGATTGTAATAAAGGAAATGTCTTTTTCAGTTTGGTTCTTAAGTATTAACGCAAATCTCACTTGTTAATTGATCTCATGTATTAATTTTTTGATAACTGGTATTAATTGATTCTAGGGGAACATTAACTAGTATGAAGCTCGTTTACAATATTTTCTTACCATTTGAGATTACAGAACTAATTTTTACTTTTATTCTTTTTTATGTTATGTATTTGTATGTCATACGCACTGACAATTTTAGAAACCATCTGTCTTGATGTGGAATGTGAAAATTGAACCATCAACAAGATATTTGGGTTTAGGTGCTTTGGTTTTTCTAGTTGTTCTTTGTTTTGATGATTTGTCCCTGTTACATCTTTCTTGCAAATATGCTATTTCTTGCCCATGAATTAAAAGAAAATTATTGGCTAACTTGAATAGTTGTTTTGTGCATAAAGCACAAGTATTCAATGCCTTATTTATTATAGTGGTTTTGTCATTATTCTTGAGAAAGATTTTTCTGTTTTTTCTGGGGCTGAATTTAGAGGGCCTTTGATGTGCCTTGGTCCCTTTTATGTTACCAACTCATCTAAAAGCTTAAGTTGTTAAATAGGTGCTCAACAATGTATATCAACCCTAACCCAACCTTAACCCTCCCCCACGTGTATGAGCCGCTTTGGAGACAAACAAATATGCCCCACGGGCATCAAAAACTACACAGGGTGCCAACGTCACGGGTAACAAATGCAAGTGGGATGACTTGGATCCACCTTACCTAACTAGAGCTTTGATACTATGATAAGTTACCATCTCACCTAAAAGCTTAAGCTATTAGATAGGGGCTCAACAAGGTATATCAAGCTTAATAATACCGAAAGCTTGAAATCTTGTACATAAATCACGAAGAGAAGTCAAGATATGTTCAAGACATGAGCTTATGAGAAGCTACACAATAGATTGATCCATAATGGAAGTACATATTTCTGCATAGAATAGAATATTGGCCCAATGATTTCGAAAATATGGGAGTGATCTATTTATAGAACAATCATTTTGAGCATTCATTCTCTTGGTTTCATTCCTTTGCTTAGACTGGGCAGTGCAGTTTTCCTGTTCAAATCTTAGCCCATTTGGCCATCACAGTTGCATTCTTAGTGGAGCTGTCAGATACAGTTGTACAATGTGCACTAGTAGGTCAGCCTTGGGCCTAATGGGTAATATTGTATGATTATTTTTTTAAAAGATAAATAGTGTCATATGGTACCATTAGCAATTTAAAAGTTTCTTTTATATGTCCTGTTTCATTTTCAAGTCATTTGAGTCATCAAAGTGACGACTGAAGAGTACTGCTCGCATTAACAGGAACCACAGGACAGTTGTACGGTCAGATATATGACGCAAAGCTATGTATTGCATTCATCTCATCATCTCTAAAGAATAAGAAAGAATAGCTCTCTTAGATCTTTGTGAATCCTAGAAATAGACATAGTTCCTTCTGTAAGGATACGTCTTCCCATCTCTTTCTTGCTGCTGTTCTTGCTCACTATTGGGTTTTTTATCTCTGCATTAGTGTCTTTATTTGAGTAGTATCAGTTCATTTTCATGGTTTGTTATGGTAGTTGAGGGTGCTGTGGAATGGAACTGCAAGCCCAAGCTATTGATTTTAGTGCAGCCTTTATTTGGATTGTTGACCAGATAAGATTCTGTTCAAATGTTATTTTTTGATAAAAAAGAAAGAACTAGATCAAATGGGAAGAAATAATAAAATGATGGACAAGATATCCATCCAAAGAAAGAAAATACAAGGAAATAAAAATCTAAGCTTCCTAGCAAAATCAAAACAGCAAGGCTGTCCAAATTTGCAGAATTACTTAAATAGGCTCCTCAATGTTATCTGAGTTTCTGATGGACGATGGTGTTGGATGCATGTACATAACAGCCAATCTTGAAGTTGCTGGAGATTGGGATTTTCTCAGGATTTGAATGAAGTGCGAAGATAATTGTACAGAAATTGATGGTTAACAAGTATTGCTGGACATTGATAATTAGCTCGTTGTTACTGATTTAGGCACCCTACTGGTTCATCGAGGAAGCTCCTAATATTATTACATTGATTATCCATGACAATCTGTAGTAGCCGCTAATATGTATTTTGCTGTAATGAACACTTTGCAGCGGTAAGTCACAAATTTATTCCAGTGTTTTCTTGGTATAAACATGGAGAACTGAAGCTTGAGATATTCAATAGCATGTTAAACTAGAAGCAGTTTAGTGAGGTAGTGAAAATGATGACCCCATCTGTTTCCTGGAAAATGAAATATGAAAACCATCTGTTATGTTTGGTTGGCAAGATGAAGATGGGGTGGAAATTATTCTATTATAATCCTTTTCTATGTCACAAACTGTGGAGAATGACTTCTAGAAGATGAGATTGAAGTCGGAAGAGAAAGAGACAAGTTCTGCATTTTCTGGTAAATCATTGAAAACCATAAATTTGTTTCTGCGGAGGCCGATGACTATTTAATGGTTGGCAGTAGAATATTCATATTCAACTCATTTTAATATTCTACCAAACAGCTGAATTTTGAAACATTTTCCATGAAACAGAAAGCCAATATGAAAATATATTAAAAGTTGGGGAAATCTTGTTGCTTTAGCCTAGTGAAGAAGACAACTTGGGTATTGCAAGTCGAATTTGTTGTAAACCAGTTGATACTGTTTTTCATGTTGCTGATTTGTGTGGGACAGAGACTAAAGAGTAAGGGATGGAGGGGACGGGGTTGGTGAGGCATCTTGTGGGCTGAGAAAGTCATAGCATGAGGTCAAGGTTTTTCCAATTTGTAGAGTGTGATGCAGGAACATATGATTCGTTTTAGTTTCTTGGACTGGTTTTAGTTTCATTTAATGTTAATCATGGTTTATTGTACTAATGTTTCTTTTATATAAATGATGTCCCAGTCATAAGAGACACTTAGGTGAGGATAAAAGAGTGTTTTTATATATTAGGGGAACGCTTGAATGCTTGTATAAGTATAATTTACAATCATGTGATAGACAACCTCCTTTTATCTCTAATGAATCAGAATATTATGTCTGCTGAAAACTTTTTAACCTTACCAATAATTATCCGTAGTTGATAGATTGACCCATCTTCTTCTTGTGTTGTATCCTTCTCTCAAATTATGAAGCAGATTAGCTTATTTAACAAATCTTCATAGTGGCAAAACAGGAAAATGTTTGTTTGCAACTACTATTATACTAATTCATTCACATTTGTTGTGGTCCTCAGTTTTGTAGCTTCATTATCTGTTCTTATCGCCTGTATCTCTTTCTATAGACACTGAGTCGACCAAAACAGCTAAATCACCAAGGTCATATTCTGGAGGTGGCTATAAAGGCCGCAACACAAGCAATTATCGATTTGAGGGACAATCTAAATGACTGGGATAGTAAAGTTGGGGATGGTGACTGTGGATCTACAGTAAGTTCCCTTGCTTTTGTAATTGGTTTTTTGCGTCCTTGTTTACTCATATTGTATATCACGTTCTGGCTGATTTCTTCTGACTGCAGATGTTTAGAGGTGCAACAGCTATTTCTGAGGACATGAAGAAGTAGTAAGTTCTCTTTTCAATTACTTGGGTTTGTTTTTCTTCTTTTCTATTCCTTTTTCATTTTCTGAAACAACCTGTTTAGTTTAAACCCTAATAAAGTCGGAATAAGATTTATGTTGCAACTCTAGCTCTCGAACTATTTAGTTTAAGTGTTTTGTGAAATAAAGCTGATTGGAGACAACAGGATGAGATTTTTTTTTTGATAAGTTAAAAGATGAGAATCTTAAGATTCGTAAGAGCTGGATTTTTTAAAAAGATGTCCAAGATATTTTTTTTGTATGTGTATTGAATTTTTTTTTTTTTTTTTTGATAAGTTGTGTATTGAATTTTTTACACTCACGTATAATTGTTGCTCGCTATGTGACTAAACGCGAGTGGGACTAGGCTGCACTAATAACACATCCAAGTTTTTGGTATTTATATTTGTTGACAATTGTAAGTCTAGTTGGCAACGGAATAAGGCTAAAGGGGGGGTGAATATCCTTTTAAAAACTTTAAGGGTTATTTTGAAAACCTTCAAAAGATGCAACGATAATGTTAAGTTTCAGCAGCCGATGATCAGCACGTAGCAACTAGCAACTGAACTTAAAACAGTTTGGTTTGGTTTGTTTTTGACTGAATTAAAGAACAATATATAAGATCAATTATGTAAAGAATTCAGGAATGTAACTGGTATGAACATTAAAAACAACAGGTAGCAAAACATAGTATTTGGAGTCGTTCACGGTGTTAAAACTGTTACGTCCACTACCAAGTTGGTCAAACTTGTATTTTGAAGTGCACTAAATATATTAAAATTCTAAGTGATCACTAACACATCAGACCAATGTTTGAGGAGTATGATTGAGCAACAATCATACTTGTGCAACAATCAAGTATTCTTTTAAGATTTGGAAGAAGTAAGGAAGAATACAATGATTGTTTAAACAAGAACTAGAAAAGAATAGTATGTAAAAGAATATCTAGTTAATGTTTAAGGACTGGAACACATCAAGGAAAAAATTGCTTGAAGGAGTATGTTGAGTGTCCAGTCCTAGGTTGAAGAAGATAAAGAAGGATTTAATATGAGTAGATGAATGATAGCTTCAACCTCTATGAGAACTGGAACATTTCAGAAAGATTTTCTTGAAGGGATATGAGAAATGCTTCGGTCCAGTTCTTCTATCTTCTTGAATCCTTGCTCAAAATGGTTTATATAGAGATCGTTGAAAAAAGCCGTTTGAAAGAGCAGGGATGATCTTTTGAAGAGTGATGATAAAATCTATCTTTTAAAGCTCGAAGATCTTGAAGAAGATTTTTGATACGGAAGATATCACCTGACATAAGATCATAAATTCATAGATAGAAGTTAGATATCTTTTTGCATAAAATGAGGAGTAGATATCTTTAGCATGTAATAATAAAGAAGGTTGTTTAGCTAGAAGATATGATACATTGTGGGATATTTAATGAAATTATAAACTGTTGAGTAATTTAATGAAATGACAAAAAAATCTTCTTTTGAACAGTTTAACGTTTGAAATTAGATGGCCAAGAATTAAATACGTGAGAAACGACCCAAAGTGTTTTTCAAAACATTTGTTTAAAATACTGATTGATAGAATAAGAAATTGTTTAAGTATTTTAACAAAGAGAGCGTAAGTAGATAGAGTAGCTTTTAAAGCGTGACTTACACTTGGCATCAGCACCTTCTAGCTGCTGATAACTCACCTACAGCATATGGATTGATCTATTGACGAAAGTGCAGTTTTAGCTAAGTGCTTTTAAAAGATAGTGAAGACCACATGTCTTTTCAGATATTATTTTTAAAAACTTTTAACCAAAGTTTGAGGACGTTTTAAGTCATTATATAATTTGAAGTGCATTATTTTAACAGCATACAATTTTCAGCAGATAGGATTTTAAGTAAAGGAAAGGATAACGGTTGAAAACTGAAATATAGATAACATCAGGTGTAAGAAAATGTTTTTAAGAAAACTGCACTTGTTAAGTGAGGGGATTAGCAGCTAGATGACTAAGACACGGCACATAGATGAATAAGACTTGTGAGAGCTGCCTACCTTAGTCTAAGTTTATTTTATCTTACTTAAATCGGTAAAACATAAGTTGTAATTCTACCTGCTGAACTTCAGGAAGAGCTTTAGACTTGTTAAAGTCTAATTAATTTGATTTTAACAACTAACTAATGTTCTAAACATGCAAAACTTAATTAACTCAGCCTATTGAATTTTACTTAGATATATCTATTAGAGTGATATAAATTCAGTAGGTGGGTTTGTATGAATCCTTACTGATTATTTTGCTGTTTTATTTTCTAAAGTCTAATTAATGGATTTAAGTAATTCTAAACATTCATGTTTCAACAACAATCATCCGTTTGGCCTCAACAACAATTGTCAACAAATTTTATATTATAAAATAAATTATTTTCTAAAAAGCATGTAATCCATTGTGGGATTTATGAATATAGAAGCTGAATGATTTGAAAGTAATCCTCATCAAATTTTTGGGATCTGGTCGTTCATTTTTGGATTTGACTTCATTTTAGGTAATGTAGAAGGCTGGCCTTATGTATTCTTTTGGGTTCACATGTTTTATGCTCGCTGCTCTGGAAAGTTGTCAGCAAATGAACTTGTGGGTGGCTTCTGCCTCCCATAGTTGAATCACTAGGCTATCATGGTGTTTTTGGGCAGTTGAAATTTTACTACTGAAACTTTAGCATTAGTTTCTTCAACAGGGCAATATATTGCTCCTTGGAAATCATGGAGACTGAGGCTACTTGTTTGTTACCCATTGACTGATGCGGGTTCTCATATGACGACAATTATGATCCTTCTAAGTTCTAATAACGTTTTTAGTCATTTGTTTCTTTGAAATATTGAACTGTAAACCTTAGTTATCTGGAAATGTCGTCCTTCTGTCAACCTATGAACAATTTGACATAAAATATGACCAGTATATCTCGTTGTTAGATTGATATATATGTTTAGATAATGAGCTGTGTAACATTTGGTGGACCCCAGATTCTAAGATGGTAATTCCGTTTCATCTATATTTGTTTGACTCCAATGGTTGCAGCTTCTGGTTGAAGTTTCCTTAATTTGTTTTGTTTCAACTTAACCATTGTTTAAGGTGAATCTTACATATCTGACTTAGATTTTCGGTTTCTTTGATTTTTTTCCTTCCAACTTTTCGCTTTCCAGCTATCCCCTCAACGATGCTGCAGAAACAGTTAACGAGATTGGATCTTCTATCAGAAGAGTCATGGGAGGAACAAGTGGGATCATGTATCATGCACTCTCTTTTTTATGGCATAAACATATTTTATTCTTGCTAACCTGTTGTTTTATTTGGAATTCATATTCTCTACTTCTATATTTTAAACAGATATGATATCTTTTGTAAGGCGGCATATGCACAGTTGAAAGCTAACAGCCACTCCGATATTACAGCAGTGCACTGTGAGTCTTTTGAATTAAGTTGAAACTTGTGCATCTTATGTGAGAAAATTTTGTTGACATCATTCTATGGATAGGGGCTGATGCGCTTGAAGCAGCCATTGCTGCTGTTAGTAAATATGGAGGTGCTAGTGCAGGTTATCGCACTTTGTTAGACGCCCTAATCCCAGCATCATCAGTTCTTAAAGAGGTTATGATGACAGTCAATTTGTGTTGCCAGTCATTTTATTTTAGGCAAATATAATTATAACAATCTTTTGTAAGCAGAGGTTAAGTGCTGGGGATGCTCCTGTTGATGCTTTTGTTCTCTCATCTCCAGCAGCTTTGGCTGGAGCCGAATCTACTAAACACATGCAAGCTCAGGTAAAATGCTATGATCACTTCCCAATTTGGTATGAAATCAGCATATGCTTTTGTTTTTCTGTTGGTTTTCAATTTCCATCCTATGAATCCTTTTTTCAAGTGAGAAGACCATAATTTTAAAGTGGTTTCTCTTATTCTCTTTGATATTCTTTTTAAAATAAAATAACCTGTGAAAAGTTGCTAGGCTGCAACCTGTATTGCTTGGAATTGATTTTTAAAATAGGGGATTGTGGAAGTTTTAAACTTTGAATCACTAAGGCTACTATGAATTTGCTTATGTGCAAGCATTCATTTCTGAGAAACTAGATGCAGATATCAGGCTTTTCCCTCTCTCTAGCCATGATGTGCACGAAAGACTTTTTCAATGTTGGCTCATTTGTGATTTTATTTCAGATGTTTTTCTCAGAGTTCTTGTAGTTATGATTTGAATGTCTATTTCGGAAAGGAAGACGTTTTAAAAGAGAAATTAAGACATACTTGATGTAAGGCTCCATGTGAAAATACAATGCCCCAGGATAAGTATAATATTGTCTCAAATCCATAGCCGCCACTGATGGTCTTTTGTTTGGTGATCATAATTTAACTAGATGTTTGGCTTTTATTTGCGGTTGCCTCCATGAACAGAGTTTAAATTCTAATTTGTTCAGCTGTTTTTTGAGATTGCTAGCCATTGCACTCACATTGTGAAACCTAATCTAGTCAGAAGATGGATGGATCAAGTATCGATTGAACACATACTGGATATATGAACTGGGATGACAAAATCACAATTATCTACACTAATTGGTATCTTTATTGCATTAGCTAAAACTTATATGTTCTTGTTCATGCATGCCATGACATGAAAAGTGGGCAAAAAGAAGGCAACAAGAAAAACAAAGAAAAAGAATCTCTACCATAGGGCAAAAAGAAGGCAACAAGAAATAGTTAAAAGTTGCATTGTCTGTTGGCGATCAGTTAACAGATGATCACTGCGGGCGAAAAACAATAGATTCATGGGCTGTGTATTAGAAGAGCACAAGGGATCCATTGTCCTGCTCCATTTAGGCTAGATTGATTTATACAACTTGATGGCTGCGCAAAGAGCAATAAGTTATACTCATCTACTGACGGATGTAGTATCTTTCAAGCAGTGTAGGAGTTTGGCTGCTTTGAGTGTCTATTCCTTGTGCACATGTTCTCTATGGTGCTCCAAGGTTACATAGAGACTTGCCGCTGATTTGACATAGAAGTTAAATTTTAGGGCAAAAAAAGGCAACATGAGAAAAAAAAATATTCTAACATCTAGGATTATTATTGCAACTTTTAGTTAATTTTATAGATTTTTCACACTTCCATCAATCACATTGTTCGCCTAGTAATCTCAGGTATCTAAGGCAAGATCTCTATTTCCTAGTTCTGGAACAATATGTACCCACGGTGCAGTACCTAGCAGTATTTGTAACTATCGGTCTTCTTGACCCTTCTATTGGGCGAATTGGTCAATAGAACATAGTGATATATCTATAAGTGGGCAGATGTAACTCTGGTTAGTGAAATGCACTGGAAATCGTGCAATGTGTAGTAAGTGCACAAACACTCTAGTCTTGAGCTTGCACTGAGGCCCTTTCCTTTAGTTTCATCTAGTCTAGTTAACTAAATAAAAACCAATATAATATAAAACCACAATTTAAATGCACAGTATCGGAACGAAGTCTAGCTTTAAGACTCTCAAGGATATGACTTCTCCACGAATCACAATGGATTTTGATAGCTGGATTCGTGTGCTTGGGTGAAGTGATCTAGTTGGTCTAGAGGGTGGCTTAGACCAAGTGCAAGTAATGTCAAATGTAATCACTCTCGTGGTAGACATGAAAAGTTGTTGCATATTATTCAGTCTGGATGAAAATGCTGAGCTGGTCATCACGTTTAAGATTAACTTTACTTCACTGGGCACAGAGACTATTGGGGGGTACAACCAGCTATTGGTCTGTTTGTATGGATAAAGTCCCCAACCCTTCCAGTTCTTTTTTTTTTAATTATTAATTAACGAATACAAATAAAGAAGTTGAGTTAGAGTGAATAAGCTAAAACGATTATATATAAAATATTCCACTGGGCATATATGCATATGAAACTGCATTGCAGATATGTTTTTTTTTTTCTCTGATATTCTACTACTAAAGATCTTTTTTAAAGACTGCTTCCATACATCCACTCCTAGTTTACTTTACGTTATATACTTAAAATGAAGCTTGCTCAATGTAGGCTGGCCGTTCAACTTATGTCTCGGCGGAGATACTTGCGACAGTTCCAGATCCAGGTGCCATGGCTGCAGCTGCATGGTATAAAGCAGCTGCCTTGGCTGTAAAGGACAAGTGTGGAGCTTCCTCATAGAGCGAACTGACCTGGATATGCCTATTATGTTCCATGGTTTCTTAAAAGAAGATTTGACCCAAGTAAATTTTGTTCATAAGTTTACACCACAACCAAGTAATTGAGGGTTCCGCTTACGCAGTCTTCTGCATAATGCTGAGAGAGCTAGTTCAAGTATACTTGTCAAACAGTTTCATTGAACAGTACATTTCCAGGGCAAAAGGTAGCTTCATGTGTATCGTAAACTGTAAAAGTACTTGATACAACTTGGGTGTTATGAAATGATTCTCAATATATAGTGGCTGTAAGAGAGTGAGGATGCATGCACATGAGTGCCTCTTTAATTTTCTCTTCTTCAGGGTTGTACATCCAATTGTTCATGAGAAGCTTCATCCAAATGGGCTTTCATATCTGTGCTGTGGACAAAACGATGGCTCTCATTTTTGAACCATTATACTTGGGTTTACATACACCTTAAATCACCCTACTTTTTAATTTCATTTCTGCCAGAGATTTTCCTTTCTATTTTTGCCTTAAATACTGACATGCCATGGTTGAATTAATGCACATTTGTGATATTCAAACTCAATTATAATGGTAAAAAAACACGATAGAAAAATTCAAATAAGAATTCAGAAATATGGCAGAGCATACAAGTCAACACAAGCTCATTCTTGTCTCAAGTGTCAAAAAAAATGAAAGAATGAAGAAAACATATATAAATTCAGCGTAGAAAAAATTGATTGATTTCAATTACCAATATTTTCATAACTTGAGTTTAAACTTGCAAGTACTGGCTTTGATGCTGACTATATTGTTTGCAGATAAGCTGTCAACTATCAACAAACACACCCCCAATATCCTCACCTTCCTCAGTTTCAACTTGCCGAGTTGAATTCTCACCGGCACCTCTACCTTAAGGTCTAATGGAATTCTTCCCGTTTGTTGTTGCTCCTGCAGTGCCGCTATCAACGTTCTTCCGTATTGCGACTGACCCACTAGGTCCACGTGGAGTACGGTTTTGTTCCGATGGCCTTGGTAGAACGGCGGGAGTGTTCCTTGACACAGCTTTGTGGTGGAGTACCATACGCTGAGGCGACTTCCTTTTTGGTAGTGGATTCCGATTTTTTTGTTCGGGTTGATGGTGGTGATTTTCACATTGAATTTTGCATAGAGACTCATGTCGAGATTGAGTCTTAAGTTGGCTACTCGGAGGTTGTCAACTGAGTACTGGGGAATTTTTGGTTTGAACGCGAGGTAAAGACTACCAATAGTTGCTCCGATTATAATGAGTAAGATGATGAGGATGGTAATTGACCAGCAAATACATTTGCAACATGTTGAATGGCGGCTTCTCATGTCTTTCTTTGGTGGTGGAATGGGTGCGTTGATGACCGGAATATTAAGTAGGGGTGGTCGTAGTGGTGTCGAATAGCGACTATGCTGTTGCAGGTGATCTCGGAATGATCCCCTGCTGCCGCTTCTCACTTGATCAAACTTTGATGATCCTCTATATGCATGTCCCGTATGAGTCACTAAAGGCGTCGTTGGCTGGTCTTCTATATCTACATTGTTGTTGTTGTTGTTATTGTTGTCGACAGCCACCATTGGATGGATTTTCTTTTGAGGATGAAGATGATCTCCCATTAGTGTAATGCTCATCTTATGGATCGTTTGGTCTTCTTTTTGGTAGCCTTAGCTAGATAATTATACTCCAATTAAGGGGTATGAATTGTGAATTTGAATTATAAATAAGAATAATATTTATCCAAGTAAGGAGTAGCTAGGATTAGGGAATCTGCGTTTGGTTAGCGAAGTATGTATTCTCACCTTCTTTCACCGAAGAACAAAGTTAGGTTAGCTACATCCTTCGTATAAATGTGTTCATACTCTCTTGTGTTTGTATTTCAATTTTTTTAAAGGTAAAAACTTAGGTGGATCTATTTGACCTCACTCATCGTGTATTGGTAGGATGAGTTGTGAGAGAGAGTAAAGCTCTGTCTTACGAATTAAGATATGTCTTACACGGTAAGACACAGTTTTACTGAAGACTAACTCTTTTACAAATATAAATATAGTAGCTATATAAATGAATTTGATAAAACAACTCCTACTTCAATATTTACATGAAGTAGTTGTAAGTAATACTCCCTCCGGCCCTAAATTATCCTCCTAGTTGATTCGGCACACAGATTTAAAAAAAACAATTGACTTGATTATTTATATTGGTTTAATGTGCAGTTTTCTTTAAAGCCCATGTGTATGTGGCTCATAATTAAAGTAAGGTGAAAAAGTAAGAGTAAAGTGGTAAAAATGATGTTCTAAAAAGGTAAGTTTCAAAATGGACAATTATTTTAAAACAGAGGAAAAAGGAAAGGAGGACGATAATTTAAGGATGGAGGGAGTATAACGTAGATACTCATAAAACAACTCGTAGTTCAATATGTATTCCCGCCATCGCAAAATTATTGTCTTGTTTTCATTTTTCGTCCATTCCTTACAAATTGTCTTTGTTTGAAAATTTCAATTTTAGGACAATGTGTTTTCCATTTTACCCTTACTTTTTCTTCTTACTTTAATAATGGACCACATTAACTTTAAAGGAAACTACACATTCTATCAATATTAATAATAAGTGAATAAGTCAGTTATTTTTTCTTAATCCGTACGTCGGATCAAACATAACAATAATTTTAAGACGGATGGAATACATGCTACTGGTCCAATATGTCTGACTCGGTAGTTCAAACTTCAAACAATATAATTTATTTAAAAAACTTTGACCCACCAATATGTTAAGTAATTGATGTGAAAATAATGAACTTACATAGGTTGGCAAAAGACGTGCCAATCTGCCATCATCTTTAAGAAGAAATTACATTGAAAACACTATTTTGGCATGTTGATAACACAACGCAAACACTTGCCTTCAATCATCAAATTAAAAGCTTTATTGATGTCTTCAAATGGCATATTATGTGTGATGAGCTCATCGATCTCAATTTCCTGCATAAAATTTCAACATTACGGAACTTCTCAAGTGCACATAAAAATCATTCCTTTGAAAGCTACCAAACTAATCGAGTGCAAAAAGCACGAATGAGTATTACTTCATTACTTACCTCCTTCAAGTACATATCGACCAACAAGGGAAGTTCTGATTTTGGCTTCCATCCTCCAAATAGAGATCCTTTCAGTGTTCTCCCACTAAGAAATAGTCCATAATGAGCTGTTATCTCTGGCTTCACTTTTGGTACACCAAGGGTAACAGTCAAACCCCAGCCCTATGAGTAAAATGGAAGCACCAAAACGTCTCATATCAGCGTTGAGATCCTTGAGTGAAGCAAATTGATTGTTTATAAAATAGGATGTTAAAGAACTTACATCACAACAAGACTTTAAAGCAGTACTTATAATCCCAGTATCTCCAACACATTCAAACGAATAATCTGCCCCACCATTAGTAATACGCTTTATAACCTGGAAGGATAATTAATCAAAAGGTCAGGGCAATATTTGTTATACCATTCATCTTTCAAGCATGTGTTGGTACGAGTGGGATTGCACTCAAAACATCCTATCCTAATTGAGGCCCAAGTTCCAATAAGGAAGTTAACCTAAAACATGTCAGAATGGAAATAAGAACCACACAAACATAAAAGAAAAGGTAATAAATTTGGATTTAAAAATTTTTTTTTTTGGAATCAATTCATAAAATACAGTATTAACAATAGTGATGCGTCCAGAGTGAAAAAGGGATAGTAAGTTGAGTCTAACTGTAAAATAGAAACTTAAGTTAATCTTATTTTAATAAATGAAGTTCTTATTTTATTACCAAAAGTAAAATAAAAAGAAACTCATAATTGCTGGAAACAAAGTTGGAAGTGTACATAGTCTAAATGCAGCCCATAATTTGGATAATCAAGTGGATTTGATGACAATGGTAAAACAAGCACACTAGTGGAGTCAGTGAGCTGAGTAATCAAATTCCAACAGGCGTAACCAGAAAAAATAGGAACAGAAAGGGAAAGAGGGAACAGAAGATATAAGAAACTACAGGGAGTATTTTGAGAGTGTAGTCTATAGTCGTCAATTCCCTTCACAAAACATAAAATACCTGTTCAACGGGTTCATTGCAGTCATTTGGGTTGATAAAGTCTGTTATTCCAAAAGTTTTACCTGCGACATCAAAAGAACGACATCTGCAAAAATTTCTGATTGTATAAAAAGCATGCTGTACAGCAATAAAAAATAAAAGTCACCTTTTTCACTTTTATCAGGATTAGTATCCACGCCTATTATTCGAGATGCTCCCCTCATTTTGGCACCTTGTGCAACCTAAAAAATTGAAAATGCATAATGAGCAACATATTAATTTAAACAGCCAACACTACAATCACTGGAAAGACAGGTGAGGTGGCACCACATACACATACTTACAGAGAGCCCCACAGTTCCCAACCCAAAAATGGCAACTATAGATCCTTTAGATATATCAGCAACCTTCCAAGCTGCACCCAACCCTGTTAAGAGATTTCCACTTGTGAGCATATCCACCATAATCAAAGTAAAATGTTGAAACTGGATTACCTAGTCCATGAAAATTGGGTATGAAAGCTAGTAACATTATCACATCTGGAGATTAAAAAAATTAGGCATTCATAGATTCAAAATAGTCTCCTAAGTGCAAAGAGATTTGTAAACACGAAACTCTAGAAATTATTGTGTTTGGTGTTATTACAGAAAATTGTTTTTAAGACCATAGGGAGATCTTAGGCACCTCCACGCTAAGAAGAATTAATAGTCAGTTAAGGTAACTCTCCAAAAATTTAGGAGAGAGAGAGCAACATTGGAGAAATTTTGTGAACTTGAGTTTCAACTATGTTTGAGATTTTCTAAGTGATTGGAAATCCAAATTTCTCTAGGTTTTAAGATTCCATCTGGCCTCTTGTAGCTAGAGACTTATCTGGCAGTAACCTGGAGCACAGGAGATTGGTTAAGGAAATTGTATTATGGTAGAAACTTGTTGGATTGACTGACCAGGTGTGGTAAGCTACTCACCACCTCTTGAGTGCCATCACTAGGTGTCATTTTGTCAACTTGTTTATGAAAAAGCATATACCGCACATCATTCATCTATCACTTCATCTCACAAAACAAGGTGATCTTGCTTCGCCACCAAACAACAGGGAACAGGTCAGTGTCAGTTCTGGTGCACGACAGTTACCTGGTGCAATTGACCTGAGCATTCTTGCTCTGAGCAGCCTTTGGCCGGTACTTTATGTACTAGCTATATGAAGGCTAAGCTTTTGGCAGGCATGGTAAAAATGGCGTATTGGACATTTGGACTTAGACTTTAATTTTGACCCGGCAGACTTTTCCAAACCTACTGATATTTTTGCTATTCTTGATAGCTTCTTATGTTTTGACATATTTTCACTAAAATACATAATATTACAGTTGTATATCATTGTCAAATGGTAGATATAAAATCAGCATTTGCAAGTATTTAGTCACATCTGCACACACTCCCCCATTATTGGCCTCCTTTTAGTTTAACCCATGTATCCCACTATTCACTGATTTTGCTAAGTCGACTCTTAAACACATACACGCACCAACTCCAGACCAAAGTCTGGGTTACGTAAATTGATAGATGCATCCATTCCAAATTAACTAGAAAAGGGTTACCAGACAAGCTGCAATTACCACTAGAGGTGCATAATCATAAAGTCAAAGGCATTAAACAGAAAGACATTCTTCCAATATGTAAATATGCATAGTAACAAAAAAAATGAAACAAAAAAACATAAATATGATGTTCGTAAAGTAATTGTCTTACAAATTTACCTGCCGCCACTCCACAACTAAGGAGGCAAATTTTATCTAGAGGTGCAATTGAGCTGACTTTGACTGCACACCCAGAGTGAACAACTGTATACTCGCTGAAACTTGAAACTGCACAGTAATGATAAATGGGCATCCCTCTTACTGAGAAGCGTGTTTTCTGATCACTGTGCATCAGACCTCTCCTTTCCAAGCCCAGTACTTGGCAAATGTTGCTTTTGCCTGAGGTACACTGCCTGCAACTCATGCATTCTCCAGTAAACAATGTAAGCACATGGTTCCCCACTTCAAATTCAGTCACTCCTTGACCAATACTCTCAACAATCCTGCATAAGTGCTGCAGAAAAATTAAAGACTCCTAGATTTGCTTTAGAGGGGGAATCACATGGGGTAAACCAGAGTTATTTATGCAGTTTCACTCCAAAAAGATTATGTATTAAGATAAACAGATCCAATCACATCCTCCATTCCCAAAATAAAAATCATAGCACAATATTTACAGTCGCCAAGCTATCTCTGATATGACCCCAGAATCTGATTAAAGACCACAGACTACAAGAAGTAGAGCTAAAATAGCCATTATGAAAAGAAGAAAACATAAAACAGCATAACAATCAAGTAGAGGGAAAGGTTAGAAGAGCATATCTTCTCCGATAATTCTTTCAAGATATTCTATTCTGCTTGACCATTGTCAAATATTGAAAGTTAAGTTACAATGTACTTGACAATGCTATTTTCCAAAACTAAAAATAATATACAAACAACTAAAACAAGAGCTAACTTGATATCATTCTGTTGCCACTTTGACCTTATCCATCTTGATCCTAGAAAGTTTTTTAAGTGACCATTATCAACTATAAAATGATATATACAACTTGAAATCTTTGTGTTCAACAAAAAGAAAAAGAAAAAAACAAGGACTACTTGAAATGGATCATTCACTGCATTTGGCCTTATTCATCTAAATTTAAATTGGACAATGAAACAATGGCCATTCACAAAGGCGAAGCAGGTTTATATTCCATTACTTTTCTCCACCTTATTCCACTCCTGAAACAGCCTCTCAGAAGAATGAGGTCCCAAAGACATCCAACCAAACAAAGGTATGAATGTTTCCATGACTTGATAAGGGTATTTAACAATGATCAGAAGAACAATGTGTTATACTGAGATTCTAAGAAAAAAAAGAAAAATATCACTGATCAGCCAAGACAACTATGAAGTGAAAGATGATTTTAAAAGTACCCGGATGCTTCATGGCCGAAAATTCTAGGAAACAGTGGGGGCTGTGCCTGCAAAAACAAGTAAGGCTTGTTAGACCACAGAATTTTCACTGACAAAAGCCAAGTAAAGTTTTATGAGACAACTTAAAGTCTGTATAACAAGCATATATATATATCTACTGGCAAACGTAAAATTTTAGATGTACAATAGTCAAAGGTTATGGACAAGAATAGATAAATGTGGAGCAATAGATAAAAGCAGAGAGTAGGAACAAACAGTTAATATGTAACTCCATGGATGGATCTGTAACCGAATGACGGTGAAGAAGAAAAGGAAGGGGGCGTACTTGAGAGAGCCAGGCGGTGAGATCGCTGCGACAGAGGGAGGTAGAGACGACCTTGATACGGATTTCCATAGGTTGAGGAGGACTAACTTGGACCTCCTCCATTACCAATGGCTCTCCTGGTCCCCATGCCACCGCACCTTTGCAGGTGATGACTCCTGGGAGTTTGGTTGACGACGAAGACATGGATTAATGAATTCTGGTTGGTAGGTGGAAGAATGAAATGCAAAATGCCTTTGATTCTGCTCTAATTGAAATTGTGTAATTTGTAATTTGTTGGAGAAACTGAGTCGATTGATCAATGTATATGTAGTAAGCAGTAAGCATTAAGCTCTAAGGAAGCATTGATTTTGAATAGAATGAGTAAGGGAAGTTGGTGGTTGTCGGTAGGTGAGGTGAGGCGGAGTTGGTACGTACGTACTTAACCCCCAAACTCCCTCCGTTCTAATTTGCATTTATTGATTCAAAAATAACACCCCCAATGTACATATTCTTGTTTTTAATATAAACAAATAACAATAAATATATTAATAACAAAAAAAAAATCCAGAAAAAAGTAAAAACATCCGCTACAGTAGCGAATGTTTTTAATTGTGTTCGCTACTGAGAAACGGTTATACCGTTATACATCCGCTACACAAAAGCGGTTATAGTGCTAAACATTTGTTGTGAACTAGTGGATGTTTAGCCAGTTATGAATTTTTAAAAAAAAAACTCTGAAAAAAAATCAAAATTAAAAAAAAATTACCTGAAAATAATTGTTGGAGGGGATAGTTGGTTGGGAGAGTAAATGAAATGTTGGTTTCCTATTAAATGTCTAGTGGGGTACTTAGGTAATTTTATTCATTAAATGGTCTTATATTTAGGGATTTCGATGTTATATTTATGGTCACTCTTAATTAATTTTATTTTTCCTTAAAACCATAAAACATGTAATTTGTTATTTACCTCATTCCTAAATAATCGTCTTGCTCTTTTTATTGTCCGCTCTACAATAGTATTTTTAATTGTTTTGTTTCTACTTTCATTTTAAGGATTTTTTTAAACCACTTTTCTCTTTTAATTTTTACTTTTCAATTAGTAGGACCCACTATTAGCTATTCAATTATTATAAATTTCAAAATCATAAAGGGTGAAAGTGACAAGTTATAAAAATATAACTATTTATATGTAATCAATTGTCTTTTTTTTAACGGAGTATCGAATTAAACATGACGATTATGAATGGAGAGAATATAATTTATATATACTAGGAGTAGATAATCACATGCATACCCAATTCATAGCCGAGGGGAGTTGTAGTTTTAGAGTTATGGGAAAATAAATTTTCTTATCACTTTCTATCTATTTAAAATTTTTAAAGATTTTTGAGTTCGTGTACTTTAAGTCTCCTGAAATATCGCCCCTCTCTTGAAGTTCAACTTATCAACACATGATAAGTTGGATCTTGAAGATCCGTGATATTGAAAATACATAAAAGATTTTTTTTTCCTAAGTTTTTGTTTTAACGAAAAGAAAGATGGGGAAAAAAAAAAGTGCAAACCTTGACTTAAAATGCTGGACATAAATAGGAGAAAGTTTTTCCTAGAAATATAGAAAAATAATTTTAAATTCTTTCCCGTAACTAGAGTAATTTGGACTGTTAAAGAAAGTACATACAAGTAAAAGTACAATTTATAAAAAAACTAATTTGTCATGCAAGAAGTTTCTGATGGACTGTGGGAGTAGCCAATTTTAAATAAGTAAAATAAACATTGTATCATCATCATCCAATAACATTTTACAAATCAAGGAGAAGCCAAGTACACATTTAAGTTTAGACATAAATTACCCAAATTTATTTAGCTGCATGCACCTTCTCCCATTCCATCCCATCTGGTAAAAACTTGAAGAAGCAATTACAAAAATTAAGGCTTGATTAATTTTATACCTATCCTTGCATTCTACTGTTCAACCACTCAATGATCCCCTCCACGATTTCCTTTCGTTCTGGTTCAAAGAGCAGATCATGTAGTAGCCCTTCAAGAAGTTTGATGCTTTTGTCTTTTGATGACGCCTCTTCATATAGTTTTTGAGAAGCAGCCGGGTCTGTCACTGTATCAGCAGTCCCATGAAGAACAAGGAACGGCACCTTCAGTCTTCTCAGATTCCTTTGCAAGTAGGATGTAATTCTTAGAATCTCATAACCAGTTCTGATCCTAATTGATCCCGTATATACAAGTGGGTCTGAATACTTTGCCAGCAGTGCTTCTGGGTCTCGAGAAACTGCTGTCCCCTTCTTGTTTGCTGCACTAAGCTGGTACCTTGGCAACAAAAGGGAGAATACAGGGGCAAGTATCTGTGATTCAATCCAAATTAATATCATTAACTTGCAGCTCAAACAGAATTGCATTCTTATTTAAGGCTGAAAATTCAAGACAAACTAGTTTCTTACCGCAAATATTGGGTGAGCTGGCTGAACACCTACTGCAGGTGAAGTCAGAACAACACCTGCTATGCTGGTTTCGATTTTTGGGTCAAGCACCGCCTACAGTCACGAAAGAAGGTTCACGAGAATTAGACTCGACTCGAGGGAATCAATGGCGGCCTTGGACGTTACAAGAACTGCCAGGAATCTAAAACTCAAAACCAACCTCACCTTAAGAACTATGGCGCCACCTGTTGAGTGTCCAAAGCAAAAACATGGAAGTCCTGGACTTTCAGCTATAACCTTCATTATAAACGATTTCTGCATTGCATTTGAGAAAAAACAAGTGAGCACAGTTTATTAGCGATTCATTACTGAACAATAGTAAACTTAAAAAACATCAACTTCACGTGAGGGAACCTCGGACTATACCACGTCGGTAACAGCATCATCAAGAGAGTGCACATACGCATGCAGTCCATCACTTCCACCATGTCCTTTACACCAAAAAGTATAACATTGATTAGGACACATCGAGAACAATCATCTCAATCTACGCCTATAAATTGAACAGCTATACATAAGAATATATGTAGCAGGTTTCAAAAAAAAAGAATGTGTAGCTTATAAACATAACAGAACTTAAAACACCATCTTTTCGGTTAACCTACACAAATCATCTGAAAACCATGCATAAAACCCTTCACAATGTACATAGGCAAACATGATGAACGATCAGATACTTCAGTTTTTCTCCATTTTTTAAAATGATGAGTTGAGCCAGTCTTACATGCCACGGACATAAAAATTAGCATGACAGCATAACTTTTGCCAGGTTGGTTGTAGTATCATTCTCACACAAAGGAGAAACTATGCTAACATGAATTCCGATATTTTTTCAATTGAAGATAGTAAACCTTATTAATGTCTTTGACACCTTTATAAAGGAGAAACTATGATAAATGAGCAGCTTTAACGTTCACATGTCCTTTGATTATCTGTACACCTAGTCACAAAATAAATAGTTCTCAGTTAAGGGATCTATGCACCATTCCACCATTTAAGTTAATCTTTTATCATTGGTTGAGCTTCATGAGCTTTTGCTAAGCTGAAGAAGCTTTTTGCAGTCAAAAAGTCAAAGCTAAGTCACTTACCCTACTCACCTCTTCATCAGAAGTTAAATGACAGGACTACAATAATGAGCACGCAGAATTTGGGGAGGACTAAGCGTGAAGAAGAACCAGCTCTTTGATCCTAAATAAGCTCTTTGTTGCATGACTGAAGGGAGAAG
Source organism: Codonopsis lanceolata (assembly GCA_013146195.2). Lineage (NCBI taxonomy): Eukaryota > Viridiplantae > Streptophyta > Magnoliopsida > Asterales > Campanulaceae > Codonopsis > Codonopsis lanceolata. The sequence continues at coordinate 73,073,385 of CM028377.1, forward strand.
AGGAAGAAAAAAAAGAAGTTATTTGACATTTTCCTTGGGGAAGTAGCAAATGCTTACTCGAGGTAAAGTTGATTTAATTCTAGATAGCTTCATGAGCTAGTCAAACTTGTAACAGCATAGCTTTCATTTAATACGACAAAAGCTTGAAGCCCAGATGCTCTTCTCCTGAAGTCGTTTGATTTTGATTGCCAATGATGAGACCCAACTGTATCTTCTTTCTGTCTCAGGCACTCCTTAAAAGGAAGACATCAGTTTCTCCTATTTCTAAGTTGCCTTCTCCAAATATTACAGAGGACTTTACATATATTGCTCTTGTTGAACGTGTTACCTAGCAAGTGTGTTTTCTGATATTTAAGGAAGGGTGAATATATTGTTGCCTATTTCATGATCAATAAAAATCATCTTACATCCCAGGTTTTCTTCAATGATACAAGACTTGGTCGAGGGTGTCATGGAGATCACAGGGCATGGTGTTTTATCTTCGAATGCATATTAATCACTAACGGCCTTCCTGGTTGATCTCATTTAAGTCCTAAATTTTATCCCAACAAATTATCCTATAGGTGAGACTATGGGGACAGTACTCCCACTAAATAGTACTCGTAAACTTGCTAGAATGGTTGTCTGGACAGCCTATGCCAGGGCTAAGGCATGGATGGGAACGCTCTCCATGGCTTTTACACAACCATACTGATGAGGGGGGTTTCACCTGAAGTGTAAATATTCTGAAAGCAAAACAAGTAGATGCACCCCAACCATGCAGTTGGAACCCCAACTTCATCTTGTTGAGTTAAGGAGTGAGCCGCAGATCGCAGAAACTCGACAAGTAATCCCTCCGTTTTGACAAGTAATCCCTCCGTTTGAGGCAAATAGTCCACTATACTATATTGGGATGTTTCACTTTAAGTGCCCACTTTCAAAGATTATATCTAAAATTTAATTTTATTTTTTGATAATCACCATAACATTTCAAATTTACCCTCCATATTTAATATTAACATATTGATTGTGCTCAAGCACTTTTGTAATTATGATCATCTATAATGCTTGTTATATAACCCTTAATTATAAGACTTTTCAAACGTGGACTACAAAGGGAGTAGTAACTAACCAATGCTTCTGCCTTTAACAATAAGAGAGTCCATAAGGAAACATACCACTGACATCAGATTGTTTGGTCTGCTGTGTATGTCCCACGACATTTTTTGGGGAAGAGGGAAGTTCAAAATAGGTGTCCACAATGTGGTGGTGGATGTTTTCTAATCATATGTTCTTCTGTTGTAGCAAGGAAGTACTCCTCGTGTATTGGTTTTGATACAATATAAGTTACCTAAGGCCCCCAAAAAAATATAAGAAAGGGTATGTGTCGTCCTCCCATTCCTACTCTTATATGCACAACGCCAGATGAAATTACTCAAGAAATAAGCTTACTTAACAAGACGAGCTTTTGCACCAATGGGATTCCAAAATATGTTCAAATCCTGCACATCCACATATAGATGTATAGCTGAAGAACATCTATGTCAATAGTAATTAAAATTAATAAATCTACTGTCATTGACAGATAAACAGACATGCATGGCAAAATTTTGAATGAAGAAGCAGTTGTGGTTGGAAAGAATGGAATATAATGAATTCTTTGAAATCGATCGTTGCATATTTATGATCAAGGAAGAATAACAGAAGAAAAGAACCTGGAACCAAGAAAGGAGAGGAGTATAAGGCAATCAATGCCGGTATTCAAGGCTTGCATAAGTAAATACTTCAGATTGGTTAAACAAAAAAAACCCTAATATTTAACATGCTAAAATCGCTCTGGACTTACCAATCCAATCCATCCCATAGACCTTGTATCCATGTGCATTCAGCTGCTTTGCGAATTCATGGTACCTGCCACTGTTTAGTGAAACAAATTAAGGAACTAAACTCGATACAACACAAAATACAAGACAAAGCTAAAACAATAGATACCTGTGCTCATTCAGGCCATGCAACAGAACAACAAGTCCCCTGCAGACAAAAGACGAAACATCATCAACTCTTGCTTCATTGTAAAAATCAAAACAGATATGTAAACCTTTAAGGGTTGGATCTAAGAATAAAGCAAAACAGCAAATACAGAAAATGTAGAAATGCAAATAGGATTAGAACACAACATGAGAACATGCTTTCTCTTAACATATTCTAAATTTGAATGAGTTGTAAATAATAAAACATTAAGATTTAGGCAAGAACATATCGTGCATGTTAATTTCCAACATGCTCATACCGACTGAAATGACAAAACCTGATGACAATCAGTGCACCAACAGAAAGAACAGCCTAAATCATCCCATCTCAGTTCTACCATTTCTTGGAAACTAAAATGAACGGTCATTTTTATTTTGCGAGGCTGGAAAAAGTACGCAATAGAGAATCGGAGATAATATAATCCATTAGATTCCCAAGATAATTCTGAATCAACTCATTAAAATAACTAGCACAAAATATCAGAGAAATTATTGATTTAACTCTTGAAACTGATGGGTCATTGAGTCCCCAATCGAAAAATGATTCATCAGAAGAACCTCAAATTAAATGCTACAAGTAACTAAGCAATTATATCATTGTTCCACATGCTCTGTCCTTCGCAAAGTTCTTTAAGAGATAACAGGAACCTGATTACCACTCTACCAGTCTACTTTCAAAATTCTAAACTGACCCTCTTCATATAGAGCAAAATTTAAGTTGAATCGAATGAAATGGTTCGTTATATTTGTTGCTTTATCACGCTAGTTAGAACAATTTTGTTGCTGCAATTATAGGCCTCCTGCATTTGTATATTTTTTTCTTATTCAGTTACCGAGGGCATTAAAGATAACTTTTATCTTAATTGAATTATAATTTCCTTTATTATAGATCTTCCTGGCTCAAGCACTGCATTTTATCCAGGCTTTCCCTTTCCACTTCCCACAATATCTTGTAACAGTAATTGGGGTACCAGACATGCGTTAAGAACTTGAACCGAAAAATAACCACAATGAGCCGAATTTCATAGTACATAGAGTTTCTTATTTGCTATACTTGCTGACACATAAACATTCAGGCTTCATTTTAATCCTACTGAGTTAAATAATGAGAAGGTAGCAAATCATTCATGTAAGCTTCAATCATCTAAGAAAACACAGAATGACACGGGTAGTTAACAAATGGATAGATTTTCCCATTAGAAGTCAATTTGCTTCTACAAGCTTGACCATTTATCTATATAGGCGTAAGAGGCTCAACACTTACGAGCAGCTTTCGGCGTTGACCTCATATTCAAACTACATGTGCCTCAAATTTAAGAAAAAGCTAAAAATGACATGATGAACATAATATACTTCACTACACCAATTAATAAGAATTCATAGAAAACACCCATTTGCTAGGACTTGTACTCTTCCTCTTCCCTGTCATCTTATAACTACGCTATTATAATATCTGAAATATCTCAACAAAACGCTATTCTTGAAACACAAGAAAATAAGTCCAAATATAATTTACTTGATCTGCATTTAATGCAAGCCCAAGAAGCTGCACCCAGCAACCAGATTCACTTTATCTCCTCCTATATCGAGTTTACCAAAACATTACAAGTATCACTTTTGTTTGTAAATCTAGAAACTTAACAATTTACTGTCTTTAATTGATCTTCTCTCTTTGTAAGTAAGAGCATTTGCATAATTTTAAGTCAGACTGAACTTGCTGAAGGCACTTTTGACCTCTGACCAGTCAATCAACTCCAAATTGTGCTCAAGTATAAGCCTATCCTTTCATGAGAACTGCTATGCCCATTCTCTTTTGAAGGCCAGAACTCAAAGATGTTGAAATGAAAGGTGCCAATGCAGTTCCTGCAGAAAACATATCAGTCACCTCCTTTTGAGTTAGACTCAAAACAAATGATAGGATCAAAGAGTTTTCAATTTGCCTTTCCCATCAGAATCTTACTTTTTACTATCTATACAAGATGAAACCTAAATCAGTACATGCTGCAATCCATTTAGCATTACTTCTACAAAAACACTTTGTATCCTGGTGCAAATAATATCTATACAGATAAGAATCTACTGCGCTGTTGTCACCCAGAGATGGCATTCTCTGCTATCCAAATTGTACTCTCTCCGTCCCTAAATAATCGTCCTAGTTGACCCAGCGCAGAGTTTAAGAAAAAATAATTAACTTGATTATTTATATTGGTTTAATATGTAGTTTCCTTTAAAGCTCATGTGTATGTGGCTCATAATTAAAGTAGAGTGAAAAAGTAAGGGTAAAGTGGTAAAAATGATGTTCTAAAAAGGTAAGTTTCAAACTGGACAATTATTTTGAGACAGACGAAATAGGAAAGGAGGACGATAATTTAGGGACGGAGGAGTATCTCTTTCATACATTCTTCGGATCAGTGACTAATTAAAAGTGTGTGTCAACTGAAGTTGTCAGGAGTGAAATAACAGCAATGCAAGAATTAAATTAATGAATAAAGAACAAGTTTGAATCCTATTCCCATTCCTGTTACATCACAATCTGATTGCTATCCCCCACCCCATCCTAAAAAGATAAAAAGACACTGGGGAATTGTAATCCTTGGGGTGCGTGCCTGCCTGCCAAGCAACTCAAGATAACTTAGTATGTATCTAAGAGTAAAGAGGCAAGCAATATCCGACATTTATTTAGTAGCTAGGGAATATGCCTGAAGTTTTTCCCGGATTGTTGCATTTATTGGAAATGCAGTCAGTTGGTTGTGCTCTCAGTCCTGTCAACTGGTTCAATGAAGACAAAAAGTAATATGTTTAAATTACTAATTATTACAGGCACCTCGTTCAAGAAATTCTCTGAGTTAAAAAAGACAAGAGAGATCATATGTTCATTCCCAGTATCAGTAACTGCAAAGAAATTGAGTCATCAAACGACTAAAAGAATTTATGCCAAGCTATTAAAATTTTGGGACCACATAATTCGAGCAAGTGCCCCTCTCAACAATGTGTTGACCTAGGGATCCCAAAGAAGAAGTTTATTATTCTATTGCCACACCAAGCTTATTCTATTGTCACCCCTTCCCCCCACACCTTAAAGTCAAACCACTCGAGAATGATCTAGGCACAACTTCCCCTATATTCCAAAATAACATGCCTAATGTAAACCGTTTTATAGATGCTAATTCATGATCATGTTCTCTTGGGGTTAGCCCACTAATACACGGTGAGATCGAGCTATGAAAATTTCCTAAGTTTTTGTCTAATCTTAAACTCCTCTTGTTGATGAGTTTTGTTGACGCTCGTTTAGAATTTATTTATATTGCATCAAGAACCATTTGTATTACTTCCTCCTCAAGCAAGTTACTATTTGTATTGACTTTACACTAATTTGAATAAAGCAATTGACTTTTTTGTAATTTTTTATAGATTGTCAATTAAAATAAAAATGTTAAAAATAGAGAGAGGATAACATTTTGGCATAAACTTGACAAGAAATGATAATAAAAGGTAACGTCATAAAGCGATACACAGAAAACTCGCCTGACTTTGAAAGAGACTGGGGCCCACGATTGCGTGAACATGGTGTCCCCCCTGGACGTTACAAACATCGAGAACTCTCTCACCGACTCCGACTCCTTATCATCGTTCGTCACTCTCCGTATCGCCAGCGCCCTCCTCGCCGCCACCTCCTGGTCCGACGCCACCGCCGATGCACTGCTCTTCCACGGCACTATCGTCGCCGGGACCCTCACCACCGGCAATCCCTTCCCCCGACTTATCCCATCCTGTTTCTCTAACTCCTTACTACTACCCTTCTCAGGCGATCCCACGGCCGCCACCACCCCCGTCGCCACCGTGGCAATAGAACTGACACTCGTACGCCTCCGGCCACGGAACGGGAAAAGCAACAACAGAATAAAAGCATTAATAAGCATCAACAAACTCTTCAAAGCTCGCATAGATAAAAGCGCATTGACACGACCGCTCGCTCCGGAGGTTAAAATGATCTCCGCCGCCGCCGCCACCCCTGCTACTGGTCCCTCGTTCTTAGCCATTTGACAAGGAATTTCAATCTCTCTCCTAGTCTTAACCTCAGACAACAACGATAATTGCAACGTCGATGAAACTCTCTTAATTAAACACAGAGAATTCGAATTCGATTTCAATCCACGACTATTCTCCTTATAATTAACAACAGCATTCGATAGCAAAAATCGAGCGTCAACCGGAGAACGGGCGTTTGTTATTGCCAAACAGATCATAAAACAGAGAGAGAGAGAACAAAAATAGCTCAAAATTGAAAGAAAGAAGGAAGAAAAAAAAAGGAAAAAAAATCAAACCAAATGAAAATTTTGGAAATGCGATAAAAGGGTATGTGAACTTGGTTGAATGACACACAATTATAGGTGTTTTAATGGCTGAGAAAAAACTTGAAGCTTTTTACTTTCTCTCTCTAAAAGTAAATGAATTTGAGGAAACGTTCGGTGGACGGAGGAGTTTGGAGAACATATAAAGGGTAGCCCACGAGGAGGAGAGTTGAGTTGAGCAAACAAACAAACGCATCCTCACCTCATTTCTGATTTGACGGTCAATTTTCCGCCAGATGTCATGCTGTGGGCACTGTCATGTGTCGATTATGCGGCGACTTGATTCTTTAAGTGTTTAATACTGACCCACTCTCCATCTTTCTAATTTTCTTTCATCTTCCAATTGTTTGTTTGATGAAACGTTTTGATCAAAATGTTCGTAAAAAATATTATGGAGTATATTTTATCTTTAAAAATATTTTAATGTAACATTTTAAAAATATGGAGTGTTTTAAAATGTTCTAATTTATAGCATTTTAAAAATATGCTACGGTTACAATTATTCTGTTTATAAAAAATAGCGTTTTGTAATAGTTTTTCAAACGTGTTTACAAGAAGGAAAATATTATCCTTACCACTAATCTTATAACTTTCCTTACAACTAAGTCTTGAATTTGGAAAAAATGTTTTGAACAAAGACAATTTTATCCTTCTTCAAAACTTAGTTGTAGAAATAGTTGTAAGACTAACAATGTTGAGTTTTGAAAAAGTTGTATTTTAAAAACGCTGTGTTTTCAAAATGTTACACCAAACGAGGCCTAATTGGCTTAATTTCTTTATTTTACTCATTTTCTCAAACAATTTTGTGTTGCGATTTTGACTCATTTTCTTCTTTTTCCTCAAACAACAATATTGTGTGCGACTGTGTGGCAAGTTTGACTTATGGATATGGATATGAACCATACCCGTATTCCATTATTGAAATGGGATATGACTTGGTTCATATCAAAAGTAAAAGCATTATTAGAAAACATTGGGAATCAAAAATAAAAATGTTTTTTTGGGAGTAGTTTGGAAATTGGAATTACCAATAAAAAATGGATAGGGACAAGGAAGATTGGTAATTAAGTGAGGCATGTTTGTTAGAATGATAATATCACCCAATTGTCCTTTTATATTGGTCTTACCTTCTTTGTTAAGCAATGAATTGGTAAGTTAGAAATATGAAATTTAAAATATCACCATCACACGATTATTATCAAAGAAGGAAATTTCATAAACAACATACGATGTTAGACTATTATTATGATTGATATTTGACAGAATATAGGCAATGTCCAGATATGGCCAAGTTAGACTACGGAGGAAATTATAAAACAAATGCCATATGGATGCGGGCACCTAATTTGTAATAAACTAGATTATATATTCGTGTTTATGGCACGACGTTAATATGGGATGATGTCAGTATGGGATGATGTCAGTATATGACGGTGTTAGTATTCAAATAAATCAATATAATAAATAATATATATTGTATGTGTGTGTGTATATATATATATATAATTAAGTTTATTTAAATTAGTGAGAACTCAGCTATCAATTTTCGTTTCCTTTTTAGTTTCTCTCTCCTGAAACTAAAGTAGGGGGTGGTGGTCAAAAGAATGACAGAGAATAGTCAAATAAATAAATAATTAAGGGATTATACATAGTGCATAAGAAACGGTTAGATTATGTTAAGATAAAAATAGTTTAGATGAGATTTATGAAGAAAAATATGAATAGGAAACGGTTAGATTAGATTATGTTGAGATAAAAACAGTTTATATGAGATTTAATCCTGGCCGGTGATTGTCTTTGGTAAAATCAAATCATGGCTGGTAAATAGCTTTTCCCAAATATTTAATCATGACCAGGTAAATAGCTTTGTTAAAAACAAATCCTGACCGGTAATTAGTTTTTAATAACCGACCGATCTGTTTTATATAATACATAAAAGGATAATACGGTGGTGATCAAAGAATCTCATTAGGTTGATTGCGTGTATCTAATTGAATTGTGAAGTCATCACAAAAAAGTATCATAGTTTATATAATGAGATATTATGAAGATTAACATTTAAGTTACAAGTCATGTAGTCATACCTTTCTCACTAGCTAGCTTTGATAGCCGTTGGTCTCACAAATACAGTCCTCCTTTTCAAAAGAAAACCAGTTTCTTTCTACTTCATAATTCGTCCTCCTTTTGCAGCCGAATTCTCACTTAAACTATAATCCTAAATATAGTCCTCCTCTCCGAAAGAAAGCCAGTTTCTTTTTGCTTTATAATTCGTCCTCCTTTTGCAGTTTGAAAGATCGAAGAGCAAGTCAGATCATTTGGTTTCTTAGTCAAGGTTAGCATAAGTGCAAGTCTAACTTTGGAAAAACGTTGTATTTTGATAAACATTTGTCATTCATCCGCTTGCAGCGTTAGAAAGACAATATTTGTCTTAAAGAGATTTACTTTCCACACACCTCGCTTTCTATTTCATCTATTTCTGTTTTGAAGATAACAAGATAAACAAATATAATAACAATACTAATAACACTAGTTTCAACGTACTATATATGATTTCTATCTACATCATTTCATTATAAAATAAAATAAGATGGTTTAAAGTAAGATTTGATCGTAGTTTATTTTAGAATAACTTGGCAAATTGTTACAATAAGTAAGTGACGTATTGAGACAAAACTTCATGGCGATTCAAAATATGGCAGAGCCAAAAATAGAAACACAAGTGAAAAGCTTAGCTAGAGTTGAAATAGTCAATACCTACCTCTATTCAAGTTCATTAAGAAAAATGCAATTGTACAATGGGACGACTAAAAGTGCCAAGAGGTTTGGAAAGTAAATCAAATCTAGCAAATCAACATACGTTAAAGTATGCATATGTGAGAACCGTTAATTATGTATTTGTTTCCGTTTGAAAACTTTTTGGGTACTATATTTTCTATTATTTCTCGTTCGCCTAGTTTAATATAAGCTTATTTTGCATGCTGATCCATTTTCTAAGATTAATAACCGCTTAAATCCCTTTTTTTAAAAAATAAATAAATTACGAGTCGATCTATTTTACAAAATTTTCAACCTCTTTAGTTTTTTATTTTTTGTAATAGCTAAAGTTTATTTTTATATTATTGTTCCTAAATTGTTCCAGCCCAATAAACTGTATTATTATTCTTTTGTTCATCTTTAGAACAAACATCCATCGTAGTCGAAATGAATTCTATTTGTTCGACATGTAGGGCCGGCCCTGGGGGTGGGCGGGAGGGGTTATCGTCATGAATCCCCAATTTTTAGGGCCCCAAATATTTGGGTATTGTCTTATATTTAGTATATATATATATATATATATATATATATATATATATATATATATATATATATATATATATATTATACTGTCAAGAGGGTTTACAATTGATTGATTTCACTTGGTGGTTAAGATGTCCATAATTTATGGTAGATAGATGTTCCAGGTTTGAGTCCTAGGTTGTCATTTTTTTTAGTTTTTACTTTTTAGTTCGTTACTTTTTTAGTTTATGAACTATATATAAGTTATAACGTATTGATTAGTTTAGTGTAGAATAGATAATTCAATGGTTAACATACTTGATAGATTGTTAGAGATTTTGGGTTAATTCTTCCTATAAACTTTCTATTTTTCTTTTTCTCAATACTTTCAATGATTTCATTTTTATAAAGGCCCCCCTTTTTTTTTTGTGGGTCTCTCAAAACTCAAGACCGGCCCTGTCAACATGATCTACGGTGACGAAATAAGGACGGAAAACTCGACAGAAATTATTAATAGTCAATAGAGAAGGTTTTAGACCACATCCTTAATTTGGATTCTAATGATATTAAAGAAAGTCACATCGTTTTCAAGGTTAAAATGGAGAAAAAATATTTGATGTTCCAAATTAGGAATGTGTTAAACACTCGCTGCACCTTTTTTTAGATATGCTAGCTCCATGATCAATTGAATTTCATGATTATCTTCATATGCATCAGGTCAGGGTGGTTAGGCCTAGGCGACACATGTCCCATGATTGATTATATTAGGAAAGTGTATTTGATTTTGATTCTGATTAGTTTTTATACATGTGCGTTAAATGTTCTATTTTTAGATATGCTTATTAAAATTAAGGCTCCATTTATTTTATAGAAAATGACTTTTGGAAAACGTTTTTCTCATTTTTCGGTATTTGGTAACCTTAGTAAAATATAGTCAACGTAAAATATTTTCGGGTTAGTAGAAAATTAAGTCTTTTTTTCCAGAAAATGACTTACAGATTTATTTTCCGTAAGTTACTTTCTGAATGTTCGAGCACTCCTCTGTGCGCTTTCACAATTATACATATTTAAATACACACATAATATTTTACTCAACAAATAAATTGTTTAGAAATATAAAGAGAGTTTGTGCACATTATTTATAAAATTATAATATTAATAAATAGTCACTACATCCTAAAAGTAGTGTCAACTATATTATTTAAGGACGTCCCAAACATTATCTATTTTATTTTTTAAAACATTTTTTTCATATCAATTATAAATTTTTTAATTTGTATTTGTAAGATTGAAAAAAGATGGACCTTATTGATTTGACATCATTAATGATAATTTTAGGGTTATTAAATGAAAATTACTTAAAGTTCAACACTGTTTTATATTCAATATGAGTATTAGTATTAGAATATACTTTTTGTATTTATTTATATATTGTTTTCCATAACATTTTTTATGTGTTTACCAAACTCAAGAAAATGTTTTCCGGCATATTTTCAAAAGATTTACCAAACACCTGAAAATAAAATATTTTCATTTTCCAGAAATCATTTTCTAAAAATCATTTTCTGGAAATCATTTTTCGTGAAACAAATGGAGCCTAAATAAAATTAAGAAGAAAAACAAAATTAAAATAATAAATTAAGGAGAACCGCGTAAATAGAAATATATAATTGTAAACTTGTACTAATCAGATTTTCATTGCCTATTGCAACTTGCTTGGATTGATCTATTTCATTAACATGAATGAGGGCGACATTTTGGAAACTATTGCATATTGTTTGTTTTTACAGATGTAATTGTGAACGGATTTCATATTATTTAGGCTTAAATAGTAATTTGGTAACCTTACTTTCCAACTTGTTTCGTTAAACTCACTCTACTTTTTTTTCTCACTTTAATCATTGTACTTGACCTTTGTTTCACGTTCATCACCCTCATCCAGTTTTTTGGATGGAAAACTTACAATCTTTTAAAAAATCCTAAAATACCCCTACATATATCACATGTTAATCACGTTCATTACCACACCCACACATCAAACTTCGTTTTCAACATTGAGACGTGATCCTCCCTCCCCCCACCAACACCCACCAATCCACCAACCCTGTGAGACCCCGAATCCTTAAGTACTTGACTCGGTAGAACGTTTACGTACTTCGTTCTTCCTCGTGACCTTTGAGAGATCCTAGGTCTTGGTGTACTTGCTCAGATTCATTTAAATTCATAATAACCATGTTTACAAGTTTACACGTGACCACGACGTTCATAGTAGTTGTCGTCGTAAGTTTGATTCCCCGATTTGCGATTTTAGTTATCGTGTTGTCGTACGAGTTCGTACCATTGTGTTTATTGTCGTATTACTCGGTTAGTATTATTTTGATCCTAGGTTTGACCATGGATGACTAGGGGGACCTTGGGGGTTAACTTTATATTATTTTGGTTTAGTCGTGTTTAAGTTTGAACACGCTCGTGTTTCATTTCCGGTGTGACTTGTGTATTCACCTCGGTCATGACTCAGAATTGAGATCCGTTTGATGCGTTAGAAACTAGACTTCAAGATCTTTCTAACCATACCTCTTGCGTAATTTTTGGAGTTGTATTTCAGTACATGTGCATTTTTAAAGTTGACTGAATCATTTATTCTCGATATTTCCAGAAATTTGAGTTTTGTCTTGTTTATTGGATTTACTTGGAGACTCTTAATGAATTTCACTAAACCTGACCTTAGACCTTAATTAGAGTGGATTAAGACTAAGTGAAAATTTTAGCACTAAGTCCTCAATTAGGGACTTAATCTCACTTAAAAATTGACCTATCATAGCTTGACACATGGAATCCACTCACACCCTAACCTTGGTGCCTTGAAATATCTGATTTTCTCCACTCATTACACCTCCTACCTTAGATATTTACAGCCACCATTGATGAGAGCTTGTGTGTGGGAGATTCTTGGTGAGATTAGTGTGTGTTTTGTGATTTCCCGAAGATCCGGCCACCCGATTTTGGATTTGAGACCACCCAATCGTAGCTATCGACGAGGAGACTACTAATCCTTACTTTGTTTTCATTTTTGTCAGCCTTTTCTAGGCTTAAGGTATGCTACCAATCTCTGAAAATTTGTATGTTCAATATAATGACATACTCCATTCATAATAGTTGTAGTATACATGCTTAGGAAGACTTCTTGTGAAGTAGAAATCTTCATTTCAACAAGTTATAAATCTGAAAATTATGGGGCTACTTTGTTAGGTTATTAATTTGGGTTTGGGTAAAGTATGAATGTAGTTCTAATTGTGCTTAGGAGTAATTCTTGTGAAAGAACTCATTGCAATTGTTAACTTTAAAGAATTTTTCACGTTAGGGTTAAAATCTGAAATAATTTTGGGGCTGCCCTCTACACTTAATAAATTGGGTTTGTGTATAGCATTAAAAGTGTTATAAACATGATTTGTAACAACTAATGTTCATGGACTTGTTGGAATTGGAAACTTCAATGAGATGACTAGTTTAGGATTTCACCAATTAGGAAGAAACCTCACAGATTCAGTCCTAATTTTGGGCTGTTTTCCGAAAACTACTGGTACTAATCCACTACATGGAATTGCCTAAAAATATTATATGTTGGTCATGTGTATGTTAAGTGATGCTCTGTAAATTTTTCATAAATTTTCGAGTTCAGAAGTATTTTTAATGAATCATGAACCATGGCTGCGACAGTGAGTCTGAAAAAGGGGAACTAGTTATTAACATGATCTTCATGTGATCATAAATTGATGAATACAAATTCAATTGGAGTGTTTTAAAATGGAAACGTATAGTTTCAAGAGTCTAGTTTCAGACTAGGCAATAATTCCCTCATTTTGAGTTGTGAGCGATTCATGGTTGAATTTACAAGTTGACTAAGCAGAACGAGTCTCAACAGAGAACCAGATTTTTAACATGAAATCGAGGTGACTGTATTATGAAGAATACATGTCCAAATAGAGTACTTTAAAGTGTTAAATTATATTTCCAAGAGTCTAGTTTCTGAATATATAAAATTTATGAATTTGGAGTTGTGAGGAATTAATGGTCAAATTTATAAGTTGATTGGGCAGAACAATCATAACAGAAAAACAGATTATTAGCTTGATCTTGATATGATCATAGATTGATGAATACAAGTCCGAATGAAGTGATTTAAAATGCTAAGTTATAGTTTAAAGAGCCTACTTTCTGAATATATAAGATTCGGTACATTTGGTGTTGATAGGAATTTTTAATGCAATTAGCAAGATTGCTGCGCATAGTGATTTCTAATATTTGAACTTGTTAAGGATAGTTTTGTTTAATTCATGGACTACTATGGATTTTGGACAATGGGGTGAATTATCATTCTAGGATGCGTTTGTTATTTATAATCTAAATGATTTAATGACCCTAGACTAACATAGTAGCCTTGGACAATATGTGATTTAGTATTTGTTAAGTTAAGAACTTAACTTGTATTTATGCTAGAAATAAACATCTATGCTTATTAGATATTATGACTTATGAAAGCATAATTGTGATACTTGTTAAGGATTGATTCTCCATACTTGATGAATATGACTTATTAAACATATAGTGTTTCTTGCCTTCATGCATGTTCTACTATTGGGTTGTTAACTTGCAATGGAATTTGGATTCCACTAATAGGTGGGATTATGAACTTGAATTGAACTAGGGCTTGATTTGATATTAATCAACTTAGGCTTCTATCTTCTACTTGACTTATTGATACGTGAACTAGGGTTCCTAAATGGAACGCGAACCAAGCTATGCCTTAAACAAGAACATAAAAGGGCTAGAAATGCATATAGCATTTATACCCTATTTGGTTGGAATTGTAGTAAAGACTCAACGAAGTCGAGCTTAAGGAACAATTGAACCTTACGAAGATCGTGGTGTGATCATACGACATTTATAATCCATTCGACTAGTCACTAGCTTTTGGAGCTTTGATTGATTTAAGTGTGCATGCTTGACACTTGTGATCTAGAGACTCAATTGAGTTCCTATTGTGGTTTTGTGGTTATTATAACAATGTACATAATCGTATGAGTTTAGTAGATCATATATATCTACTTGAGAATTGGCAAGTAAACATCTACTTGTGCATTGCGTGTAAGTCTAACTGGCATTATTTGATTTAATGTGTTGATGGTGGGACGATACATTGTCTTCACGAGTTATGGGACTCGTGATTGCTATGTATCGCCGTACCGGAGACAATTCACACACCCTCCACTGTTGGCCACAGTGGGAAAGTTAGTCCATTGTCGTAACCAATAGAGCGCATGGATTATGCTAAATTGACCCGAGTATCCCTCGGTATGTCGATGTATCAATCACGTACATCTAACAGCACGAAACAGTTTAACGGTTGTGATTGCAGAAGCGGCACAACGACAATGATTCGGTACCTTCTCTATCCCTTATGCGGCTTACTATGGGCACTTATGTGATAACAAAGTGTTAGTTGAACATGAGATCCAATGGATCGTGTTTATCTTGATTGTGTATTATTGAAATACTTGAGGTGTATAACTGTAAGTGTACATAGTTGTACTTAATGATTCTATGAACGATATGATATGTATATATTTAGATATACATACTTCTACTTGATGATGCTATGAAAGATTTGACGTGTATATATATAAATATGCACACCTATACTTAATGATTCTATTAATAGTTTGATTAGTATATATATATATATATTTATATATACTTGCATATGATGTTTTTTGGGAACTACGTTCTAATTTATTTGATTTATGTTTGAACAGGGAATTACACTCTGGTTCATTTGGACGGTTTAGTAAGTAAGAGGATATGGTTATCTTGTTGAGTATCAAAATGATACGACGCCTCTTCACGGGTTTTCTGTCATTTGTAAAATGACACCTTGATTATTTTTATGTTCCATAATTATATGTTACATATATTTTGTAGTAGCGTACTGGGTCATTATGACTCATTCCGTACTTTGTTTTCTAGTTGCAGTAAGTTGGTTAACCCCGGTATGCTTTAGCCGTGGGTAATTGTTATCAAGTTGGTTCTTGTTAAAACGCCGGCCTGGAGTGCCGATGGTTTGTTCAGCGTCTGCAACATTGTGACACGTGAGTTTTTTTCCCCCTTTGAGAGAAAATGTCTCTTTTGGTTTCTTTGGCTTTGGTTTCGAGCTTCATAACTCGGGACTTCATTTCCTTATTGCTTCCGCTAATTCGATTTTTGAAATCACGTATTTTAGTACGGCTTTATGTTCAAGTTTAGAGTTTGTTAGCTCGACTGTTTGACTCGCACTACTGTTTAACAAGTGCTTGTCTTCTTCTTATGTTAATTTCAGCGGCACAACCTTGGGATTTCGTGTTGAAATCCGGGTCGGGTCGTAACAAACCCCCCACCTTCTCCCCACTTTTGATCTTTCCCCTTCCCCGACCATGGCCAGCTCCAAATTCCCCCACAACTTCTCTGACACTAGCCTTTCTTTCTCCGGCCGTCACCGCCGCCAACAACTCCACCGTAACCCACCATGAAACTCCCCCACATTCTCTCCAAATCAAGCCAAGCTTCTACCCCCAAATCCCACAACCCCCATAATCAAAACTTCACATACAACGCGGAACAACGAGGATAATGCCTCAGTTTATTCAAATTTTGACGACCCCAACATGAACAACAACGAGGACAATGCCTCGGTTTATTCGAATTTCAAAGGCAACAATCTGCTCCACGGTCTACTCCTCAATCTCATATTTGAAACTGATGTGAATCCGTTCACCCTAATAGCACCACTAAACCACGAACACTAGATTGGACAAAAAGCTGGCTGAAAACTTCCACAAACAGCCCACGATGTTATTGAATTTCAACGGAAAGACGAACAATAAAAGATAAAGCGGACTCACCAGTTAAACTTCGATCGTTTAACGTAAAGATATCCGTTGATTCATTCAACCTCGGATTCACTCACCTTGGTGAATTAAATCAATCACAAAAACAACTGTTCTAGGTTTTTTCTGCAACTTCATAAACTGTTTTATTCCATAAGAAAAATGTTATTTAAAGGATACAAAGTTCAAACACTAACATGCTCTAAATTATAAAAAATAATCATCACTTCCTAATTAAACATGGAAACTAAATTTGTTGAAAATATAACTAAAATAAAAAGAAAACAAATTAATTTAACCTAATTAAAATCACCCACCACTCGACTTGTTACTCCATGTCAAGTCGCCCAGCCCATCATGCGACAACCCCAGCCTAGCCACCCCAAATCTGCACGTAACCCTCTTACCTCCTTTCTAAACCACGCCCCACCCTTCAGGCCATCTTCTTGCAGCCCCAACCTAAGTAGAGCACTTCTAACCGAATTCCCCCAGCCCGTACCTTTCTTATTGCTAATGGACGGGTCCGACTAGCCATGCACACCCCCAACCCAACTTATTTCCTTGACAAGGTTGAACCTGGATACCTCATTCAGTGGCTAAATGGGCTGCGAACTAGTTAGCGTGGCAACTGTGTATAGAACTTTGCCTTAGAATAGTTTTCTAAACTTCACAGGTTTCAGCGGAAGACTTAGGTTGAAGGCTTCACCAGCATACTTCAAGCAGCCTCCAGCGGCAGACCTTGTCTGCACTCGGGCAGCATGACGTGTCCAACTCTTCCAGACTTCAAGCTTAAGTGGATTATTTAATTCAGCCTAAATCGGTTTGAATTTGAATTAAATCATCTTCAGATCAGCGCTTGACTTCTCAGACACGTCCCTCCAGTTTTTCCGAAAAAACATGAAGACTTTCGCCTCCTGAAAAGTGACAGAGCAGTGCACAGACACACATCAGTACCAACTACTGCCAGTGCCGCAACTCGCCCCGCCCTAGTTGCAATAACTCTTTGCCATTCCCTGCTCAGTATCACTTGAAGAAGAACAAAACGAAATAGCTCCAGGCATTTAATGCATTCAACCTAATAGAGTTGTTACTCACTTCGTCTTCTCCAACGATCTCAAGAATGCCCAAGCTATAAATACCGCCATTAAAGACTGAAGAAAACAATGCTTTGAAAAAAAAACTACCCAACAAAATCAAGCTTTATACTCAGTGCATTCAAGAGATCATTAACTGATCATCGAAGTCCTCAACAACAACAATAAGATTTGCATCAACCATTTATCTTTCGCTTCTTATTGTTGTTCTTTCTACTATTCTTTTGCACATTGAATATTATGTTTTGTTCAAATATTCAATACCCCCACCTCCAAACACAAGTCAAATATTTTGTACACGATCCATTGGATATTTCTGTAATAGAACTAATGGAAAATATAGTGCACATTTAAATCTAAGGTTGACTGCCTTGGTGGTGGACGTAACACTCTTTATAGTGCGAACCATCTCAAAATACATGTGTTCCTTACTTACTATTTTATATTGTCTTTCATTCCCTTAACTTATTCCTTTAGCATCAAACTTTAGTAAACAGCTAAGTCTGCCGGTAGTGCTTCACTGGCAGACTTGACCTATCTTCCTTTCAAGACTTTCGTTACTTCAATCTTTTTAATAGATTGCAAGTGTTTGATCTAGGAACTATTATGAAAAGTTTTAAGTGTACAATAAGCTATTCACCCCCCCCCCCTTCTAGCTTATTATTGTGCCCTTTGGGACTAATAGTTTTAGTCGGAACTTTATTCCATCCTTTGTAGCAATGAAGGTGTTATGTCTCCCATCATGTACCATAAACCTGTTGAACTACCATGGCCTACCCAAGAGTACATGACAGGAGTCGATGGGAAAAACGTCACAGACCCTTCTTCTTCAAAGCCCCTACTGAAAACGCGATCACCACCTGCTCGGTAACCCTAACTCCCGCTCCTTTCTGAAGTCCATAAAGCTCATACAGACAAGGATGAGTTGTTATGGGCAGTCCTAGCTTTTCCACCAAAACAGTAGAGGCTCCGTTGACGCAGTTTCCTTCATCGATGGTTATAACGCATAACCTTCCAAGAACTAACCCGCGTGTCTTCAAAAAATTCTCTCTGTGTGCAGTCTCATCCATGATCGATTATGAATAAGGATTCGTAATGAACCGTGCTCTGATACCACTTGATGTGAATCCGATCACCCGAACAACACCACTAAACCACAAACACTAGATTGGACAAAAAACTGACCAAAAACTTCCACAAACAGCCCGCAATGTTACTGAATTTAAAGCGGACTCTCCAGTTAAACTTCACTCGTTTAACGTAAAGATGGCATTTGATTCATTCAACCTCAGCTTCACTAACCTTGGTGAATTAAATCGATCACAAGAGCAACTATTCTAGGTTTTTTCTGCAACTTCATAAATTGTTTTATTCCATAAGAAAATTGCTATTTAAAGGTTACAAAGTTCATACCCTAACCTACTCTAAATTATCAAAATAACCCTCACTTCCTAATTAAACATGGAAACTAAATTTGCTGAAAATATAACTAAAGGAAAAAAGAAAACAAATTAATTTAACCTAATTAAAATCACACACCACTCGATTTGTTACTCCCTGCCAAGTCGCCCAGCCCATCACGCGACAACCCCCGCCTAGCCACCCCAAATTCACACGTAACCCACTTACCTCCTTTCTAAACCACGACCCACCTTTCAGGCCATCTTCTTGCAGCCCCAACCCAAGTAAAGTGCTTTTAACTGAATTCCCCCAGCCTGTACCTTCCTTATTTTTAATGGACGAGTCCGACTAGCCATGCACACCTCCAACCCAATTTATTTCCTTGATAAGGCTAAACATGGTTGCCTCATTCACATCAAAAACCCAGATCTTCCTCCATCTGTTATTGGTCTACCCATTATCTCTCTTTTTTTTACCAAGAACCAATGGACCCACCTGCGATGTGCGACTAAAATTAGAACGACGATAAAGAGGCTTCACTAATGAAACATTTTCGGCTAACTGCGTCCACTAGACCATAGCTTGCTGTGACATCGTTTGGTGACGAAGAGCTCGTGGTGACGGTGCCCAAAGTCGGTAATTGGAAACATACGGTAAGAGTAAGGAGCTCGGGGTCTGATGATGATATTGCATACTTCGTATTGTATTTGGGTTTTAAAATTGTGATTATTACACGTGTCAAAGTTTACGTACTCATCAACAATGAAAACTACTTATTGTAAGTGGTCAAAGTTGTAAAGTAAAAGAGTAAACGAACATGAAGTTGAAAACATTATGCAAACACGTTTATTTAGATCAGTGGCGAAGGTGGAGAAGGACAGAGAGTCGACGGAGTTATGGTGGAAGACCAAAGATTGGAAGATACGAGAAAGTAGGGTTGGGTTAAATATTGAGTTATGCTTGAATAAATGAAAATATAAATTAAATTAATGAAAATATAAATTAAAGAAAAAGGATTTAAGATGAGTTATGCTTGAATAGATTAATGAAAATATAAATTAAATATTGGTAATTTGATCTTTTAGTTTGACCCTTTAATTATTAACATTTAAAATTGAAAACCTTAAAGATTAGCAAGGGCATTTTGGTTATTTCAACTATTTACGTCCATTTAACTACCGAAAATGATCCCCATTGACCTTATTGACTTAATTGGCCAAGTATAGTCACTAAATTGATAAAAAAAAAATAATGTAGTGAACTTAACGAAAAAAGTTGAAAAGTATGTTGACCGAATTGCTTTTTAAGCCTATTATTTATACTGATTTTAGAAGTGAAAAATTGATAGTTATTCAATTACACATGTGATGCTTCTATTACTGGTTTCTACATTCATTCAACATTATTTACAATGTAACAAATATAGTTGTTATATTCAATTAACTTGATTTCAAAAAGGTAGAAAATGAAGAGTTTTTGCAAAAATATAAATATAAACCAAGGTAAAGAAAAATGTGAAGGGATTCTTGAATTATTTATCCAATTAACCATAATATTTACATTTTTTGATTTTCAATTCTCAAAGCAGAAGTTGAACATCTATCTATATATATAATGACAAGGGTGAATTTCTCCTCCAAAATCTCACTTTTGAATTATTGACTTTTGAGTTACCATTTCACTCTTTCTCTCTCCCATCTTCTCTGGTTGTATTTCACTTTCTCTTTTCCGCCTCCTCCATATTTTCTCTCTCATCACCACCATCTCCTCTCTTTTAAATATGTTTAAAAAAATTCTCTTTAAACATAAAAAATAGTAGCTAAAACAAAAATAATAGTTCCAGAGTCAAGAAATCAAAAATATAAGAGGTTAGTAAAATACAAATAATATATGGAACAAGCCACTATAAAAATAAAAGTTACAGAATCAACAAAACAAAAATAATTTAATGCGAAGGTTAGTAAAATAAAATAATTTACGGAACAAAAGTTTAAAACAAATTCTTAAAAAATATATGTAAAAAAATACATTAGTAAAATAAAAAGATTTGATGGAACATAAATAATAGTTACAAAGACAATAAAAATAAAAACAATTTAAACTAAGGTTACTAAAAGAATAAAAATAATTTATGGAACAAAATTTTAAAACAAATTCTTAAAAATAGCTATGTAAAACAAAAGTACATTAGTTAAATAAAAATATTTGATGGAACAAAAATAATAGTTACTGAGTCAATAAAACAAAAATAATTTAAACCGAGGTTAGTAAGATTATAAAAATAATTTACGGAACAAAATTTTAAAACAAATTCTTAAAAATAGTTAGGTAAAACAAAAATACATTAGTAAAATAAAAATATTTGATGGAAAAAAAATAGTTACAGAGTCAATAAAACAAAACAATTTAAACTGAGGTTAGTAAAATAACAATAAAAAATTACGAAACAAATTTTTTCTGTAAAACTAATTCTTAAAAATAAAACAAAAATAATAGTTACGAAGTCAATAAAACAAAAAAAAAATAATGGAAGCTATTAAAATCAAAATAATTTACAAAACAAAAATAATTGTTAACGGTAAAAATAATTTCGTTATTTTGATTTTAGCTTATTTTTTTCTCAGAAATTTATTTATTCATAAAATACAAATATAATTTAATAAAAGTAATCATTCAAAAGAAAGAACTTATTTGAGTTCACATTATATTTGAAGGGCGGAAAAAATTTAAATTTGTTCGAAGACGTTCATTATACAAAGTTTTTGAATTGTGTAAAGTGTTCGGGGTTGTCATGTCATGAATTGACACTTAAAATTAGTGTTCCGGTAATGCTATTGAGAAACATTGACCATGCTGCAGGGTTGTACAATAGAACATGACTAATCATCATAAATCTTGGGGATCACATTGTTGAAACAAAAAATTTGAAAGAAAGCAATGTTGGAGAAAATGTTTTTATCCCAAGATTGTCATTAACTTATCCGACGTAAGACTGTCTTTCAAGTTACAGAGAAGACAATTTACATTGTTGGTATCATATGCAATGACAATTAACAACTTTCAAAAACAATAATTGCACGCATGTCTCTTTTAGAAAGAAAAAAAATCAGTATTTAGTCATAGACAGTTATATGTCGTAGTTTCTAAAGTAACAAATTATTTTGTTTTGAAGATATTGATATGTAATGAAGATGAAAAACCAACTAGTAAGACAACAAATGTTGTGTATAAGAAATTTTTTAAGAATCTATAATGATTAGTGATATATTTATATGTAATTGTTAATAAACTGATCATCCTTATTTTGTTTATGTACAATTTTGTTGACGTGCGTTTAACGCACATGTTAAAAAACTAGTTAAATGTAGTATAGATATATAATATTAGACTTATTTAATGACGATCTATTTTTAGTAACTAGATTTCGGTGTAAAACTGTTTTATTTAATCGTGTTATGTACATCAACCATTATATCAATTCAAATGTGCTCACCAACGCTAAGTGTTGGTAAACATTACCAACACTCTCATTGGTCCATAGCTAATCACTATTTTTGGTAATGTTTTTTATAGTTGGATTTTTATCTTTATTAAAAATTCTAACAATTTTCAATTACCTAAAATACTCTCTTTCCAAATAAAGATTAAATAAGAGTCAATTACCTTGATTTGATCAATTAATTATAGTTTTATTGTCAAATCAATTACTTCGTTCTATGATTAGTTTCGAACTTTAATGAGATAAATTTGTTTGAGACATTTTTTTTGAAGAAATAACTAGACATGATCATGCAAAAGTATTAATTAGTTTTTTTTCATTTGTTTGATAAATATTTGTTTTATCAAATATATTTAAAACCATAGGGTGAATAAAATAATACATTCATCTTCGAACGGATTTTTCAAACCAATATTTATAAAACCCTTTGGGTGAATAAAATATGTTTGAAACAATTTAAGTGAATAACTAGACTTTTGTATTTTGTCAAATCTGACTACCCAGAAATTGCAAATTTCAACAAAATAGTGCTTCCCAAATTTCAATTCCAGTTGATAACATGTTGACACATGAGGTGTGGGCGAAATTGGGATGATATTTAAAAATCATTGATCAAACTTAATATTATTACGTCTAATTTAATGAAATTGTTGCATAAAATGAACGTTTTGTGGTTAAATTCGGTGGGAGAAATATTTCAGGTACTTTTTAAATGTAGTTTTCTTTTTTCATTATGATGATAAATAAAAGTTTTATGATTAATTGATCAAATCAAGATAATTGACTCTTATTTAATCTTTATATTTGGAAAGATAGTATTTTAGGTGATTGAAAATTGTTAGAATTTTTAATAAAAAGAAAATTTTAAATATTAAAAACATTACTAAAAATAACAATTAACTATGAACCAATGAGAATGTTGGTTATGATCACCAACACTTAGCGTTGGTGAACAAATTCGGACTTGCCATTATATATAGATATAGATATATAGATGACATTTAAAAAGTCATGATATTTGATTAGTGAGAAAGTAAACATTCAAAGCTTTTCAACTATATATTATTTGATGTTTTTGATTTGCTAATTGCTAGTTCATTAAGGTATGTGATGCATCGAAACAATCAAAGGTACATGACGGCTTAGGATTCTGAAGCACAAAGATTGATTTGCTAGTTCATTTCGATAAATGACGGCTTAAGATTCTCAAGCACAAAGCGATGGGAATAAAAAAATTCAATTAATTATTAAAATTGTCTAAACAAATGTTTAAGAGGGTATTTATATGTCTTAAAACAAACCAAACCCTAAAAGCAATAAGTAAACAAAAAATTGATGAAAAACTCGAAAATTTTCAAGGCCTGTAATAGTGCTTAAACAACATTTTTTTAAGCTTGAAACGAACTCGTCATGGGTTACACCCAATGAATCCTGTAGATCTCGTTGAGAGTTTCGATTTGATATGCGGTGGGTCCTGTAATTCATCATGACGTAAAAGTTATACTTCGTTAAAATTCTGCTGACCGTTAAATGACCTATTTCTACTAGTGCATAACGAAAACTATCAAAAACTGTGAAAACTACCCACATAACCAACTTTCAGAAACTAACGTTAAACCTCATGAGTTTCGAACTCTTCCCTAGAATCTTGCTTAAATAAATTGTACTCTGTTTGAGATTTATGGGTTTGTTTATCTTTGATGCTGAACATTGCTAAAAGTTGAGTGTTAACTCAAACCATTATTTTTTTTATATAATAATGAGGAGAATGAAGTCATGATTGAATTGTTAACATAATTTTAAGTGAATATCTCGATATAAAAAAAGTTGACTTTTTTCTAGAATAAATAATACTACCGAAGTAAAGCAGAATAAAAATAATAAAAAGCTCAAAATAATAATTTAAAAAAAAATCACTCAACTTTTGGTCAAATTTAAATGTAATTATATTTTTTAGTGATCAATGTGGTTAACATTTTGAAGTGTTCTTGTAACATGGACGAAACTGTTAAGTGTTTAACGATCCGTTACCTTTTCTTCGGTCATATGGGCTCTTGAGTCATCTTGGTTGTTTGTTAAGGACATGAATTTTATCGGTCAAAGTGATTCAGTAATACATATCGGCATGATCAAGAGCGTTGGACGCATGACTTATGTAAAAGACGGGTGATAATCAAGCCGGTCCACTTTTGATAATTTCTAACCGATAAAGTCCTATGTTTTTAATTTAATTGAAAAAAGGAATTTTTAGGATAAAAAGACGAGTATATCATTTGATATGCTCGACTCAAAGCCGGTCATGAGCACGGCACGAGCGACCATTATGTGTCAGTCATGAGATTAGTCAACGTGGGACCTATCAGAGGGTAGAGCTAGCAAAGTATCGAGCAATGAACAATACAACTCTCTTCTAAATCTAGCCGGTAACAGGCCTTGCCTGTCCGACTAGGGACCATGCCCATGGACTACACTTATATCAGACACATCCCGCCCAAGCCTGGCCGGGCATAGGCCTTGCCCGCCCAACCAGGGGTCATGCCCAAGATCTACACTTGTCTTCACCAGATCTGTATCGTATGGCTGGGAAGGGTCTTGCTCGCCCGGACAAGTATCGAGCATGAAACCTCAAAAACTTGCTCTTCAAGATAGGTCAAAAGTTTCCTTATCCGTGCAGGGCACTTGCCTAATCTGTTCCTACAATTTCACGGCCAACCGCCTATCACGCTTAAAATCTAGGGATTCTCTCATAGTCCTACAAGATAATTAAGGCAGTGAATCCTAGATGGATTCTATGACATTGGGGCCCTATAAATACCCCTCCATAAACCACAAACAAAGTACACACTATTTCTTAAGTCTCGAACATCTATCAAATTCTCTTTTGATTTCACACACGATACTTAGGCTCCGTTTGTTTCACGGAAAATCATATCCAGAAAATGATTTCCGAAAAATGATTTCTGGAAAATGAAAAGATTTCATTTTCAGGTGTTTGGTAAATCTTTTGAAATATGCAAGAAAACATTTACGGGTGTTTGACAAACACACGGAAAATGTTACGGAAAACAATAAATGAATAAATACAAAAAAATATGTTTTAATATTAATGCACATATTGAATATAAGATAGTGTTGAACTTTAAGTATTTTTTCTTTAGTAGCCCTTGATTTATCATTAGTGGTGTTAAATCAATAAGGGTCCATATTTTTTTAATCTCACAATTACAAATAAATTTTTTGATAATTGATATGAAAAAAAACGTTTTAAAATAGAAAATGGACAATGTTTAGGATGTCCCTGTAAAATGTTACAAAAAACTATATATGAATAAATACAAAAAAAAATATTCTAAGATAGTGTTGAACTTTAAGTAATTTTTATTTAGTAACCCTTAATTTATCATTAGTGGTGTTAAATCAAGGTATATTTTGTTTTCAATCTCACAATTACAAAAAAAAAAAAATTGATATGAAAAAAATGTTTTAAAATAAAAATTGACAATGTTTAGGATGTCCCTATATAATATAGTTGATACTAATTTTAAGACGTAGTGAGCATTTATTAAAATTATAATTTATAAATAGTGTGCACAAACTTTATTTATATTTCTAAACAATTTATTTGTTGAGTGGAATATTGTGTTTATAAGTAAATATGTGCAATTGTGAAAGGGGGGCGGAGTGTGCCCCAACATTTGGAAAATGACTTACGGAAAATGAATCTGTAAGTCATTTTCCATAAAAGAAGCCTTCATTTTCCGTTGATTCGGAAAACATTTTACGTTAACTACATTTTTCTAAGGTTACCAAACACCGGAAAATGAGGAAAATGTTTTCCGGAAGTCATTTTCGTGAAACAAACGAGCCTTACTCTCTTGCTAGAGTGGTTTCGCGAGGCCAGCCTTGCACTCCTACTAAGGTGTTTTCATTATCTTAATCATGTTTAAGTAAGCAGATCAAGACTAGATATCATATCCATCACACGACGACCCAAGCTATATTTTTTCCACATCACCTTTTAAAAAATTTGATCAGGTGCGCACTGCATCGCAATTTTAAGTCGATGCATCGCATTTCCAACTTTTGCATCAAAAAATCAATTTTTACATCGGAAATCCAATTTGAGCATCAGGATTTTCTGTATAGTAAATTTGATGCGTGCATCACGAAATTCAATTCATGCAACAAATTTTCTTTTATATTCCAATACTAAATTGATGCATTGATATTTTTTAAAAAGCCTCTCCCCCATTAAGTGAGACATTTCTTCATTATATTATTATTGCTTGATTAAATTCATATTTAATGCTCCTGATCTTGAGTAACAAGAATCCGTGGGCGTCAACAACAAAATTATTTCCTCGCCCATTTAAACTCTTTTCATTTGTAGACTTTTAATTCCAATCCCAAATTTATAATTATTACTAAAATAAAAACCGTTGTTACTACGTGGTGGCTTTTTGTAAAAGCTAAAAGTTTTTAAGAGATTCCGTACTTTCACGTGTCACCTTCGAAATGATAAAAGTTTTTTCCTTTTTTTCAAAATAGATTAGTTTAATATAAAAATTCTAAATCTAATTAGATAAGATAAAATTCCTAAAACTAATTTAATAAGATAAAACATATTTATGATATAATTTTACGAGAAAAATTATGATAGAGATTTAGGATTTTGTTTTTTTTTCTTTCAAATATCGCTTACTTAAACTAAATTTTATCATATGTAATTTATACAAGTTTAATTTGTCTGAAACTAATCAATTTCCATATCTTTTCATTTTCATAATTTTTAATTTATACAAATTATCTACGTGATAATCTATATTATAAAACAGTTAGGTAATTGATTAGAGTTATTTATAGATTGAGATTAAATTATCTTAAAAAATTTAACGATTGAGATTCACCCTCACATTCACATGCGTGAGTAGTTATCTATTTTTAACTTCCTATTTTTTTTTCTATTAAAAGTCACCCTCTATAATTAATATTATGAGCAGTCACCCTTTTTTCTTCTCGCTATATTTTATCTTCATATTATAAAGTCACACCATGCGATTAATCTTCTGAATTGTCAGTTTGTCACCCCTTACAAAACATCAATCTCTCAATTATCAATTGAAGCAATATACCTCTCAACTGCAACATTTTTTTAAATCGCACCTTCTATTTAGTTACTGGTATTTCAATTAACGAAATCAGATATACTGACACCGTGTCATAGACACGTGCATAAATATCTAGTTCTATGTTATTTGTTCTTCTACTAATTTATATTTATTAATTTATATTTATTAGGCATTACGGGGATAATTAAGGGGGTAAGTGGGGAACCACTATAGATCCTCTTTAAAAAAAAAAAAAAAAATTAATTATCTATTAACTATTATTAAAACATAATCTGTTTATGCCGCATGACGACTTTCTGTTGAAAGCTTAAAGTTTTAAAGGAATTAAGTGTTCCATATGTCACCTTCTTGTGAATTTGTATCTTTTCTCTTTATTTTGCTGTAAAAAATTAAAACCTGATAGATTTTAAAACCGGTGCCTGATTTATATATGGTAAACACTTTTTAAATTATTTTTTGCTGCAAAAATCGGTTAGTACAAGATAGATTTTTAATTCATCTGTTCCTAAATTATCGTCTTAGTTGATCCGGTGTACGGATTAAGAAAAATCAATTGACTTGATTATTTATATTGGCTTAATGTGTAGTTTCTTTTAAAGCATATGTGTATGTGGCCCATAATTAAAGTATGGTAAAAAAGTAAGGATAAAGCGGTAAAACTGATGTTCTAGAAAGGTAAGTTTCAAACTGAATAATTATTTTGGGACGGACAAAAAATGAAAGAATGATAATAATTTAGAGACGGGGGGAGTATCACATTTGATTTAGACAGCGTTTTACTTGATTAAGACTCCAAATTTTCATGGTAAAAATGTTTTTTGCAAATAAATTTTACCTGGACTCAAAGATTTTAATATTTCAATTAAGTATTCATACGATCAATTTTGAATATTTACCTTAATTTTAGTTTTTTTTTCAAAGTGTTCAAAATAAATTTTAAAACTATTTATTACATTTAGAAAATCATCTTATTATAAACAACTTTTGCAAAAAAAAAAAAGAAAACTATTAAAACCGTGCATACGGTATTATACATATGTTATATTTTTCTACAAAAAATTAAAACCAAATAGATTTAAAATCGGTGTCTCCTTTATACATGGTAAAAGTATTTTTTATACCATTTTGTGTTGCCAAAATCGATTAATACCTTATATATTTTATAACATTTGATTAAACGCGTTTCACTTGATTATGACTTGAAATTTCTATGGTAATTTTTTGCGGATATATTTTATCAATTCTCATGGATTTTATTCTTTCAATTACATGACTATATGATCAAATTTAAATATTTACATTATTTTTCGGTTTTTTCAAATTATTCTAATTAAAAAATTACACTATTTATTACAAATTTAGAAAATCATCTTATTATAAACAATTTTTGCAAAAAAAAAACTATTAAAACCATGCATATGGTACTAAATATATCTATATAAATTCTTTTTTTTTTGTTGCCAAAAATTAAAACCTGATAGATTTTAAAACCGATGCCTCCTTTATACATGCTAAAAGTTTTTTTTTTTTACAATTTTTTGTTGTCAAAATCGGTTAATACCGAGATAGATTTTATCACATTTGATTTATAGGTGTTTCAATTGATTAAAACTCCTTAATTCTCATGGTAAAAGTTTGTTTTTAATTTTTACATTTTTTACTGACAAAATCGATTTGTACCAAATAGATTTTATCACATTTGATTTAAACAAGTTTTATTTGATCATGACTCCTCAATTCTCATAGTAGTAGTTTTTAAATTTTTATTATTTTACCAAAACTCGGTCAATTTTAAATAGATTTCATTAAATTTAATTAGATGTGTTCCACCAACACCACAAACAACCACTACGAAATAGTTTGCATATTATATCTACAAAATTCACACGAATTTTTGGTTTGATGATTCGGTGTGATCTCACGCCTTTTTATTTATCTATTAATTATGTGAAACATCTTGCTGTTGTTGATTCATTAAATAATTTACATATTATATCTACAAAATTAAATTTCTAAAACAATTAAGTCAACCGTGCATCGCACGGATAATAACCTTAGATCCCTATTATAATAAAACAACTTTCTCTTTCAATTAAAAAGAAAACGAGTGTGCAAACACCTCATCTTTTGAGGCGGCCTTCCACATAACCTTGAAGAATATTCAAAGTTCTCCGCCAAGCTATTAATGTTTTATTGAAGATTTGTTAGCAGCGTGCATTCTCCACCTTTTTTTCTCCTGACTTTTGTTCGTGGAGGCATTTTAATACGAAAATTATAATAAGCCCAAAATATGAAAAACGCCCCAAAGTAACCACCCAATCCCATAATGCCCCCAATGTTAAAATTTTCCCAACTTCATACCCAATCTTATCATTTGTCTCAGTTAGGACCCTCCCGTCAATGACCGTTAGAAATACTAACGGATGAGGGGGGTCATTTTGGTCATTTGATTCGGGGGCAAAATGAGATTTGGTTATAGTTCATCATTTAATTGATATTTAGGATATTTTAAGTGAAAAATAGTTTTATAACAATCAAAATAATTTTTTTTGAAAAATTATATTATTTTAAAAAATTAAAAACAATATAATAATGAGATTTGGTTAATAATTAATTTTTATCATTAATTGAACTTGCATATGTGTGATGGGTATACATTTAGTTAATCAAAAATTGATTAACTAAAAATTAAAAAAATTGCTTCCCTGTAACTACCACAATTATTTTTTAAGTGAAAAATTGATTCAACATGATATTTCTTCTTTAGCTATTCCTCAATCCTCGTTGCTTCCCTGTAAGTCAAAACCGTGGATACATCTCCTCCACCATTCCTGTCCCCTCTCTCTCTCTCTCTCTCTCTCATCTCCACAATACCCAGATCAGATCCCATAGTTCCTCCTGGAATCTCCAAGAAAAGACTTGCAGATTGATGAGATTTTTGTCTAAACATAAAGAATTTCAACCGCAGATGTAGCGAATTCTTCGTTTTCGCCTAGCGAATTTCTCAGATCTGGAATCTTCGATCTCTTATGTTGCCTAGCGAACTCTTCGTCTTCGCTACCTATACATGGATCTCAGATCAATTTTAGAAGATGTAACAACATTAGTGGAAATGAATAAGATGGCGAGATCGACGACAAGTTCTGTTAATGGACGGCGGCGCGAGATGAAGAAAGCCCAAACAACATATCTGATTTTGTCGGAGATTTGCACAAAAGGGTATTGTAATAGCGAGTTCTGTTGCTGTTGTTCTTGCTACGGCGGCGGCGACACTGATGATAAAGATGAAGATGGCTCGGCTCAAGCCGTCCCTACTTCCGTAAAATCCAACGCTTCACTTAGCCCTAAACAATTTAACCGCGAAGAAAGTGATTCTGATGCAGCGCCATGGGAATTGCCACAAGCCAATGAGTTTTCAGATGCAAGACGTCGGCGGCTTAGGTTAGGTCGTGCTGCCGTCATCGTTCTTAATACACCTAATTCAGTAAACCCTAAAAAATGGAATGACGAAGATAAACAACTAAGGGGTTCTGATGTGTTGTGGGGATTGCGAGAGGCAACTGCTCAAAAAACTAAATTGAACAATAGGGAGATTCCGACTGTCTCCAAAATAAAAGGCAAAAATGAAGAGGATTGCAGGGATTATAGCAATGTGTGCATTAGAGCTGATTGGAGTTTATTCAGGATTGTATTATCTTTTCCTTTACTTTAGCCCATTGAAATTGCTCCTTCCCTCATTATATCAAATATTCACTTAAAAATTTTGAATATATTTTTTTAATTTTTCACTTAAAAATAATTGTGGTAGTTAATTTTTTGATTTTTAAAATAATTTTGAATAATAATTTTTAATAATTACAAATAATTTTGATTAACTAAATGTATACCCATCCCACACATGCAAGTTCAATTAATGATAAAAATTAATTATTAACAAAATCTCACTATTATATTGTTTTTAAATTTTTTTAAATAATATAATTTTTCAAAAAAAATTATTTTGATTGTTATAAAATCATTTTTCACTTAAAATATCCTAAATATCAATTAAATGATGAACTATAACCAAATCCCATTTTGCCCCCCGAATCAAATGACCAAAATGACCCCTCATCCGTTAGCATTTCTAACGGTCATTGATGGGAGGGTCCTAACTGAGACAAATGGTAAGATTGGGTATGAAGTTGGGAAAATTTTAACATTGGGGGACATTATGAGATTAGATGGTTACTTTGGGGCGTTTTTTATATTTTGGCCTTATAATAATGTCATTTTTGGGTTAACAAAATATTGGACTAAACAAGTTAAATTTTTGAAAAATGTAACCACATGCAAATTGTCCAAAAAAAATAAAAAAATATAAATCCAAAAGTAACGAGTTTGGCCTAGACGTTACAAGAACATTTCAAAATATTAACTATTACTATTTGAATGTCATTTTTTAGTTGGTAAAAATTTGTGTAGGATGTAATTTTGTAAGACGGATCCGTAAGACGGAACTACATTTAGGAATTTTCGGGTCATAGTAAATACAAAACATGTTATTAAAAATCATATAACTGGATTCGAGATGGTATGTTGCTGTAACTTTAATCTTGGTTGAGGTCACAGGCTTGATTCCCTCAAGTTGCATAATTTATTTTTCTTGAGTGTGGTTCGTCACGTGTTAGCTCGGTGGCTTGCCATTGCATTAATGAGAAGTTTCTCTCATTTTGCTCCGGTGCTCCTTCACTTTCAAGGTTTGCCGCTGAAATTCTTTTGTTGCACACGCCTTGCAATTTAATCTTTTGTCAGCTATGTTATCCCTCCGTTAGTCTCATTTGTCTTGGGATACTTGACGAACCATAACGGACTTTGACGAAATGTTAAGTGACATATTTAAAGCCAAATGCGACACATTCAAAAGACAAACGTGACACATTTTAAGGTCAAAAGTGATACTATAAAGAGAAATTTATTATAATTTTTATTAAAATACAAAGTAACACTCTTAATACTAAAAAATGATACTCTTAATACTAAAAAGTGATACATTTAATTTAATAATAAAAAGTGACACTTTAAAACTACTAATGACTGCCAAAAGTGACACATTTAATACTAAAATATGACACTTTCAATACTATAAAGCGACACTTTCACCAAATAGTGATGATAAAGTAAAAGTGATACATTTAAGATTAAGATTAACACATTTAAGGTTAAAAAGTAACACATTTAAGGTTAAAAAATAGCATATTTTAAAGGAAAAAATGATATTTTTTTATTAAAAACGCAAAGTGACACCTTTTATGCTGAAAAAGTGACACATTGTATATTGAAAAGTGATACTTTTAATATTAAAAACGTGACACTTTTAATTTATATACGTGGGGGGTGACACTTAATTTTTAAAAATCGAAGAGTTACACTGATATTACTGAATCTTGGCCCAATATGGATAGATTCGTCTTACAATTAAGATCCGTAAGACCGTCCTACAGGAGACCACCTTTTTTTTTTTCTTATGTTGGCCATAAAAAAAGGCAAAGACTTGTGTAGGACGGTCTTACGGATCCTAAATCCGTAAGACGGAGCCCAATTTAGGAATTCGCGGGTTAATAAGTAAACATGATAATAAAAATCATAATAATAAGTTTGTCAAGTTGGTCAGAGCTGTTGCTTGAAGATTTAGTCATTGAAGGTTGGCTTTTCGAAACTCATTTGCTACATAATTTAGTTTTAATTCTTATTGATGAGAAATTCCTCAATTTGCTTCGGTACCCCTGTACGTTCATTGTTTGTCGTCGAAATTCTTATGTTTCTCTACAATTTAATCTTTTGTCAGCTCCGTTAACCATCTGTTAGCATCAATTGCCTTAGGATACATGACGGATCCTAACAGACTTTGACGAAATGCTAAATGACACATTTAAAGCTAAACGTGACATATTAAAAAGGTAAAAGTGACACATTTTAAGGTTGAAAGTGATACTATAAAAAGAAATTTATATAATTCTCATTAAAATACAAAGTAACACTCTTAAAACTAAAAAGTGTACTCTTAATACTAAAAAGTGATACATTTAATACTAAAAAGTGACATTCTTAATACTAAAAAGTTACACATTTAATACTAAAAAGTGACACTCTTAATACTAAAAAGTGTCACTCTTAATACTAAAAAGTTACACATTTAATACTAAAAAGTGACATTTAATACTAAAAAGTGACACTCTTAATACTAAAAAGTGACACTCTTCCTTAAAGAATTTAATGGACCAAATTGAATCATCTCGTATTTCAAGTTCATCTACTACATGCTTAGATCCTGCTCACTCTGTTACGAAGGGAAGGAGAAAAAGAATTAAAGGAAATATTGAAAAGGGTAAGAAAAAGACTACTGATTTTTTCTGATTCCCATCAAGCCAAGGAATTTGGTTCCAAGACTCCTAATGCTCGGTTATTTGAGACATATTTTCAGTAAATTTTGTAAGTTTGAGTAAGAAACATATACTTTACCTTAAAAAAGTTATGGTTTTTGTGTTTTTAATGATTGTTACTTGTGATTATAATTATATACATTTCTATGAATGAGAAGATATATTTCAATAGTGTTCAATTGGTTATTGCTGTTAAAATCACTAGCTCAAAAGTAACACACTTTAGTCCTAAAAGTAACACACTCCAAGCTTAAAAGTGACACTCTTATTGATACAAATTGTATGATTATAAAAATGAGTTGTGTTACTAAAAGTGACACACTTAATGCTTAAAAGTGACACAATTAATACCTAAAAGTGACACAATAAACGTGACACTAGTGAATAAAAAATTAAAGATGAAAAATGATTTTTTTGTCAAAAGTGACACACGTAAAACTTAAAAGCGACACATTCTATATTTAAAAGTGACACTCTGATTTAAAGTACTCAGTAAAACTTAATCAGACCTAAGACAACAATTATTCAAAAGTGACACACTTTTGTTCTCAAAGTGACACACGCCAAGCCTAAAAAATAACACTCTAATTGATCGTAAATGTAAATAATATTAAAATGACATATCTTTGGTAATAAAACTTAAAAACAAGGCACGTTAATTCCTACACCTTATGAGATGATGTGCTGTGAACCATCACAATAGATTAATTTTTATGATGTTTTATTTTATAACGTATGGAGTATTAATTTATTATGACGGGCGAATTTCTAAATAGGCACCGTTTTACTGGACTACCTCAAAAAAAAAATAAAAAAATAAAAAAAAAATATAAACAAAAAGTAAAGAAGAAAAAGAACTCCTCCTGCGTAGTGGCTAGTGACTGTCTCCGAAATTTCTGACGAAGTCTACTGTTACAGTTCGCAGTTGGCAACGAACAACCAATCCCATCAACAATCTCCCTTCCCTCATTCCCAAACTGTGCAGCAATGCCACTACCGCATTTCTTCATCTCTTTGACTTTCCTCGAATTCCATTCTTGAAATCAAATCTCACAAAGTAACTCAGTATCAAGACTTCTAGGTTTGTTACAGAAGAATGGGGGAGCCGGAATTGGAAGACGAATCCAAGGCGGCTTGGCAACAAGTTCTCCGGAAGATGTTACCGGTCGGTGCTCCCTTACCTGACGAAGATCAACTTGATTACTCCATTGCCATCGAGTACGACGGCCCTCCCCTCCCCTACGACCTCCCCAGCATTGATCCACTATCTTCCTCTCCTTCAATCTCCAATTCCATTCCCTCCGCCCCTCCAAATCCTAGTTCCGATTCCAATTCCAAGCCCTCCAGGTTTTTTCGGCTCCGTAATGGCGGTAGAAAATTCCGGCAATCTCCCCCTCTTGTGCAGGAGGATAACAATTACAACAGCAACAGTCGCAGATCTTCGTCAGTTTCCAGAGCCGACTTCTCCAGTTCGCCTTCTGCTGTTGGTAGTGCTGTTCCCCCACAATCCGACGCTGACGCTGACGCTGAAGCTGAAGCTGAAGCTGATGCTGAAGCGAGGAGAGTTGGCAACGTGGTGACGTTTGCTACGCCTGAAGACGACTACGACGACGGTGGTGATTTTTCGTCACCTCAGTCCGCTGCTTCGGCTTCCCCTCCGGTGGCCGCATTTCGGAATCTACGAAAGAGCGGAGTTTGCTACAGGTGTGAAAAAAGGAACAGGTTGAAAGAGAGGGAGGCTTGTATTGTTTGTGATGCTAGGTACTGTAGTAACTGTGTGCTCAAGGCTATGGGGTCTATGCCTGAAGGTCGCAAGTGTGTGAGCTGCATTGGCCAGTCTATTGATGAGTTGAGACGGCCTAGTTTGGGAAAATGCTCTAGGATGTTGTCAAAAGTGTGCAGTCCCTTGGAGGTGAGGCAGATCATGAAGGCTGAGAAAGAATGTTCAGCTAATCAGCTTCGTCCTGAGCAGCTTGTTGTTAATGGAAGGCAGTTACGCCCGGATGAGTTGGCCGAGGTTTTGGGTTGCTCCTTTCCTCCGCAGAAACTGAAACCCGGTCGGTACTGGTACGACAAGGATTCTGGACTTTGGGGGAAGGTGAATATTTTTCATTATTTTGGTTTTCTCATGGGCAATGCTGGTGTTAGTTGTGTTTTTGTTTCATCTTAATGTTCTGCTGTTATGACTTTGATTGCTGGATTTCAGGAAGGGGAAAAGCCTGATAGGATCATAAGTTCGAAATTGAATGTTGGGGGTAAGCTTCAACATGACGCAAGCAATGGAAATACTAAAGTTTACATAAACGGACGTGAAATTACCAAAACTGAGCTTAGAGTACTTAAGGTAAACAGTATTTTTCTTTCAGTGCTCTTACCCTACAAAATGTTTTCTTGATATTTCAGCTAGTGAAGAGCTCTCTCTATTTTTCTGCTGGATCATTTGTAATTTAGAGTTCTGCATAAGAGATGATCCTATAACAAGATTCCACCCCATAATAGCATGATTCAGGGGTTAATATAGGAAGGATGCTCTTGAGCTCTTTCTTTGTAATATTAGACTTTTATAAATGTAGTTTCACATTTAGAACATGTTAAAGTGGTGCATACCATTCATTTATTTTTTTTGATAAGTAAAGTATAAGTAATATTAACAGGCGTCAAAAAAGGAGACGCTTCCTTGTACACTGGAAGTATACATACACTAAACTACAAACCAAAAGACCCAAACCTAGTTACAAAAAGGATCTTCTAAAGTTGGATCAGCAGTTAAGCACCAGAATCTCAAATACATAAGAAAAGCCTTTTTGATTCCTACAAAATCAGATTCAATGTTCTCAAAAGCCCTTTTGTTCCTCTCTTTCCAGATGTCCACCAAATAGCTGAAGGGGCATACTTCCAAAAAGCACTCCTTCTATTCCGGGTAAAGGAAGGCCATCCCCGAAGCGTATCAATCACAGTCCTGGGTATAACCCACGGAACGTCAGCAGAGAGGAAAAGGGAATTCCATAACTCCCTAGCCATAGAGCAATGGAGCAGCAAATGATTTACATCCTCCTCCTCACTTTTGCACATGTAGCACCGATTAACATAAATCAAACCCCGAGATCTCAAGTTTTCCCATGTCAATATGACGCCCCTGGCTGTCTCCCAAACAAAAAAAGCTACCCTACCTGAGATTTTATGTTTCCATATTTCCTTCCATGGGAATAAACTTTTTTCCTTCTCAATCATCTTAGAGTAGAAAGATCTAACAGAAAACAATTTGTTATTAGAAGCCTCCCAGATAATTTTATCTTCACTCAAGACCTGCCTCTTGCAACCCTGGAGCAGATCCATGAAGCTGCCGTCAATCTCCGGTCATGCAAATTTACGGGAAAAGCGGGACTCCAGTGCAGTACCCCTTGATTGACCACCAACGAACTCACCATTTCCACCTTATTGACAGCAATGTTGTAAAGGTTAGGAAACATCAGTTGCAAGGTATTAGTACCGCACCAAAAGTCCTTCCAGAACATGACTTGATTTCCCATCCCTACATCGAATTTGATGAACCTGTTGATAGCATTCCATACTCCCATAATACCTTTCCAGACACTAGATCCATGAGAGGACATAACTTTCTTTGGGAACCAGAAATGATCACCCGCTCTATATTTGCTCACCACTAACCTCCTCCAAAGCGACTCTTTTTCCACTAAAAACTTCCAAAACCACTTGCCCAACAGTGCCTTGTTGAAGAATCTGATGTTTTTAACTCCAAGACCCCCACTCTCCTTGTTAGAGCACACTGAATCCCACTCGACTAAATGATAATTCCCCATCACTTTGTTTCCTTCCCAAAGGAAATCTCTTTCTAACTTCTCAAGTCTTTTTAAAACTGAAACAGGGGCCATAAATAACGATAGAAAATAAGTGGGGAGATTAGAAAGAGTACTCTTAATAAGAGTAAGTCTTCCACCCTTTGATAAGAAACGTCTTTTCCACCCCGCCAACCTCCTTTCAAACCTAACCATTACTGAGTTCCATACATTTTTGTTCTTAAAAGACGAACCAAGAGGTAAACCTAGGTACGAAGTAGGAAGATTAGAAACGCTGCAGCCAAAAAACGAGGCTAAAACCTCCACGTTATCCACTCTACCTAAGGGAATTAACTCGCATTTCGAAACATTCGTCTTCAAGCCCGATAGATCTTGGAAAATCAGCAATATTAGACGAAGGCAGCCCAACTGGTCGCTATCTGCATCGCAGCAAACTAGGGTATCATCGGCAAAAAGGAGGTGAGAAATAGTAACACCACGACCAGGATCATTACCCACCTCGAAGCCCTTAATAAAGCCTCCTGCAACTACCTTATCAATGAGCCGACTAAGGGCCTCCATAACCACAATGAAAAGGAATGGAGAGAGGGGATTCCCTTGACGCAAACCTCTCGAGCTCGAAAAAAAACCTTCAGGCTGAGCATTAATAAGAACATAAAACCTGACTGTAGAAATGCAAAATAAAACCCACTTTTTCCATTTCTCTCCTAAACCCATTTTATCCAAGAGATAAATCAAGAATTCCCATCTGACATGATCATAGGCCTTCTCCACATCCAGTTTGCACAGAATCCCTGGCACTCCGCTCCGCACCCTCAAATCGACCACTTCATTAGCAATCAAAGCTTCCAAATCGGCGATCACCCACAAAAGCATGCTGCGATTCGAAATTACTTTGCCAATCACTTTTCTCATCTGTTCGTACCTTGGAGATCGGTTTGTAGATGCTGCCAATGAGACTTATAGGTCTGAAGTCTTTAAACTCCTCTGCCCCTTTCTTTTTGGGAATGAGAGCAATAAACGATGTATTAAGACTTTTTTCGAAACCTTCCTCCTCAAAGAAAGAGCGGAAGACCTCCATAATATCATTTTTAACCACTTCCCAACAATGTTTGAAAAATTCAAGAGTATATCTGTCAGGGACTGGGGCCTTATCACCTTTCAGACTACCCAAAGCCTCCACCACTTCTTCTTCATTAAAGTTTTGTTCTAAGAAACTCCTATCCCCCTCGATTAGACTATTGAACGTAATCCCATCTAAATCCAGCTCTCTCTCACTATCTTCCGAGAACAGCTTTTGATAGAACTCTACAAAGCCTTTACTGATTTGATTCTCATCTTTCGTCACGTTACCATTAATATTCATCGGTTGATCTGATTGAAATTCTTGTGCGCGCTAGTCATCTTCTGAAAGAATTTTGAATTTTTATCGCCCTCTTTTAGCCACAAGACCCTGGATTTTTGCCTCCAGCTTGTCTCTTCGCAGATGAGCAACCTTTTGATCTCTAGCTTTATCTCTTCACGACGGGCTACTTCAGATTCCTCTAGAGATCCTTTCCCCTCCTTTGCATCCAGAAATTTGACTTCCTCCATAGCTTCCTTAATTCAGGTCTCTATTCTCCCAAACACCTCTTTATTCCAAATTTTAAGATCTTCCTTAAGAAGTTTCAATTTTTTAGCAATTCGAAAACACGGTTTTCCAACTACCGTATAAGAATCCCATTTTGACCTTACCCAATCCTTAAATCCAGGAGCTTTCAGCCACATGTTCTCAAACCTGAATGGAGTTTTTCTTCTACCATTATCACCCCCAAACTGGAGGGTGATAGGGGAGTGGTCAGACACAACCCTAGGAAGGGTCCTTTGAACGAAAACACCTATCGTTTCCTCCCAATCAGAACTAAGAAGAAACCTGTCGAGCCTTGAACATTGCCGGTCCGACCCTCCTCGGAACCAGGTGAATGTATTCCCCTCCAGGGGCAGATCCATCAACTCCCTGCTGTTTATAAAATCGTTGAATTCCACCATAGCATGTGAATACGATTGACCCCGGCTTCTCTCACGGGGAAAACGAACCACATTGAAATCGCCTCCCACACACCACGGATGATTCCATTTAAGTTTAACTGAAGTCAATTTAGCGCACAAATTAGGCCGGAGATTATTAGAGCAAGGACCGTAGACCCCAGAGAATACCCACCGAGAGTCATTAACCACCCGCTTAAATAGACACGAAACTGGGAAAGCTCCTATCGCATGATCTTCAATAGCTAAAACTCTTCTATCCCACATAACAAGAACACCCCCCGCAGCCCCAACTGCATCTAGATGAACCCAGTCCATCCACCGACAACCTCCTATGCTGTCCACTAGGTTTCTGTCCATATAATCCATTTTGGTCTCTTGTAAACATACTACAGAAGGCTTCCATCTTCTAAGAGCTTCCTTGACTATTTGCCTTTTCCTGAAATTATTCAAACCCCACACATTCCAACTGATTATGTTTAAATCCATATCACAAACTAGTTAATTTTTTCTTTCCCGGAACCCTTGTCTACCCTCCCAGCAGCCCCATCAAAATTAATACCACAATATAAATTTTTGACCTCCCTACTCTGAGAACCCTGAGCCTTAATTCGACTGGTTCCCACCTTTTTACTAACCGACGGCTTACCTTTTTCCATTTCCATTAATATGTCCACAATTTTATCCTCATGGCCTTTACAGTAGACTCCCAGATAATTCACAACACCTTTAGCCTTCTTGCTCACCCAAACAGACATCTTTTTGTTTGAATCCCCATCAGTCAGCAACTTTTGTTCCGTAACCTCCTCAGGTCTGACCATCGAAATTGGGCTACAAATCACTACCTCCTCAGTTCTGACCTCCGGAAAAGGACTACTGAACGTCACCTCCTCCGTTTCCACTCCATCAGCACTACTTGTCCTTTTACAGTCGTCATGGGGGGGAGACAGTGAACCTTGCAGATCCATCGGGCTATCTCTTTCCTTTGAAATAACCTCCGGAACTTCGCTAGAGAGGAAATCGTCCTTCTTCAGTTCTCCACTCTCTTCGAACTCTCTAACTACAGCAGCTCTATCCATTTTATGCGACCTCTGAGATTGGTCTTCCTCCACGATAATACAGTTGTCCCCACTTTTATCATACTGGACTCCTTCCTTACCTATCGACGATGACAAATTCTTCCCATTTGACCCGTTGACTTTATTGGATTGGTTCTGTTCTTCAAAGCCTGACTGCTTGCCAAAATCTTCCTGAATGATAATAAGAGGCCCTTGTTTTGAACCAGAAGATGAGCCATGGGTATATGACTTGCCCTGGTCACATAAGACTTCTCCTTCACTAGGCCCGGGCCCAGATTCGACCCCTTTAAAGTCATGTAACCTCCCACTAGATGCCCAGTTAGATGGCCCAGCCCTATCACCAGTGGGCTCACCAGTATTATCCTTCACAAACTCCTCCTTATAATTACGGGCCACCCATATACTTTTCATGGGCTTTGCATTACACCGTGGGCCTCTTTTTACTTTTAGCCCTCCTTTATCTTTTCCAGCCCAGTTATATTTTTTGGGTGTAAGCTTCATTTGGGAACCAGATCTGCCTCCGACGACGTCGTTACCATCTGAAAATTTAAAATTCAAATTTCCTGTAGCCCACGTGCATACCATTCATTTATGCTTTTCAGGCCCAAAAGTTGATTCCATCCGTTGAAGTCAGTTATCACTTTTGCTACATAAATGGGGATTGTGGGTTTTATTATGAATTTAGGGCTCCTGTCCCTTTTTAAACTAAGAAGTAGAATGTGAGTGTTATTTAAGGCTGTTTCCTTGCAAAACCAACATGGTGTGCTCTTAATCCCCTATTGATTGGGGTTGACTTTATGGTTCTTGTGATGATAATGGGTCAATTAGTTGGCTAGAGAATGTTGCTTAATTCAGCTGGCAGCGAGGGATTATGTTTCCCTGTTGTTAGGATTGTTTTTTATTCCTTTTACTCCCCAGTTTGTGAACTTATCTTATTTGGCTGCATTAAAATGCCTAGCCTCGTGGGATTTTTTAGATCAAGTCTAAGATTTGGAGATCCCATCATTAATGAGTTTTTGCATGTTTTCCGAAATATGTCTTGAGCATTGTTAAGCTTGATAGTATTAGCTGTAGCTTTTAGATGAGTTGGTAACTTAACATGATATCGAAGCTCTGGTTTGGCAAGGTCGTGGGTTCGAGTCATTCCGCTTGCATTTGCTACCCGGAATATTGTGAATACCTGTAATCACTCTGTTTGGTTTGTGATGCCCTTGGTGAGGCATACTTGTGTATCTCTTCACGTGTGGATTGGTCACACGTGAGGGGGAGTGTTAAGCTTGATATTATATTTAATAGCTTAAGCTTTTAGACGAGTTAGTAACTTAACAAGCACGTTATAAATTCCAGTTTTGGCATTAAAATTTACCTACCTAAAAAGACATCGCTGAATATATATTTTTTGTTTTCTACTCTGGAAGGAGATGAAAATGGACTTACATAAATTATAACTCCCAAGGGGTGGGAGAAATGACAAAGGCATTCAAGGTCAAGGTAAAGACCTTGAGGTCTTTGGTTCCAATCCCCGTATTAACAAGCCAAGCCATACTTACCTATGAAAAAATAAAAAATAAAAATTGTCATGTAACCATGATCCATAATTCCATTGGAGAAAAGAGAAGGCATTACAGAGGGAAGAGTATCCCTCAGGATAATTCCTGTCCTTCTCTTCGTAAATGAGCAATTTTATCTCAGTATGCCCATTCAACAAACGGAAGTGCGAATCCCTCGGGTTACAATATTTATTATCTTAGATAGTCTGTTTGCTTTTGCATAATGTGAGAAAGATTGAACTTTTAAGAGTTTTCTAGTAATATTGATACTAATTGAGTTGTTTTAAATGCATTTCGCTTATAGCTTTTTTGAATTAATTAGGTATATTGTATCAGTACTTCTAAATTATCGGTTCCTAATTGAGCAAGTTTTGGAAGAAAAAATAGGGAAATCCTGCAATTGTGGGGGCAGATCATGGCAGTATGGGTCGTTGATGCGTTTGAGGAAGGCGGAAATGGATTGCTAGTGACATAAAAAGATTAACTTAATAAAAAAAGAAAAATAAATAAAGACAAACAAAGAC
Source organism: Codonopsis lanceolata (assembly GCA_013146195.2). NCBI lineage: Eukaryota > Viridiplantae > Streptophyta > Magnoliopsida > Asterales > Campanulaceae > Codonopsis > Codonopsis lanceolata. The sequence continues at coordinate 73,116,483 of CM028377.1, forward strand.
CACCGTGAAGCTGCCGTGGTACTTATACTGCTATCTCCGTATGACCCGTCACAGGTCCTCCTGAGACTTGATTGATGTTCGCCTCTATCTTTTGCAATCCATGAATCTGCCTTGAAAGTGTATTATACTGTGCATTCACCCTCAGAAATACTGATGCCTACTTACCCTCTTGCAGTCTTCTCTTTGCATATGCAGTTGCTATGTATCTTTCTTGGCCCTTAGCTCTTAGCTCATTATTTTGTTTTATAATAATAATAATAATAATAATTTTATTATTGTTTATATTAGCAGTCACATACAGGTGCCTCTTAATCTTGAGTCAGAAGTTATGCTCAGTTTTCAGTTCTACATTCTTCAATGTTGGATCTTTATTCAAGATTTTGTTGTTTGATTGCGGTATTACTTGTCTTGAAAATGTATTGGAGCTGAGGGGAGTTGAGTTGCATCTTTTGCTCATTTCTCATTGATACATGATGTCATGATATTTATGAAATTAGTTTTTTGATAAGTAAGATATTATATACCAAAGGCGTCAAAACAGGTGACGCGTCCTTGTACACGAGGAGTATACACAATAGTCTAATCTAAAGAAAAATTGTTAACAAAATCAATATGGGAAGAATTAATATCTTCGGCGCACCAAAAATGTAATGCATGCAGCAGTTTATCCTTAAATTTATCCATTGTCCTTTCCTCATTCTCAAACACCCTTCTATTTCTTTCCCTCCAAATGATCCAACAAATACCGAGCGGGGCTGCGTGCCATATGCAATTCCTCCTCCCTCTTTTATACAACATCCAGCTCAAAAAAACATCTTTAACTGAAGCAATTTTGAAAAGACTATAGATGAGACTCCACAATTCCTTTGCTATAGGGCAGTGAATGAGTAGATGATTCGTAGACTCCTCATCCCCTTTACACACGAAGCATTGATTAACATACGTGACATTCCGTTTAGGGGTGTAAACGAATCGAATCGAATCGAATATTGCAATATTCGATTTGTATTCGTGAAATTATTCGAGTATTCGTATTCGTTTATTATTCGAAAATATTAAAATTGATTCGTATTCGATTTGAAATTAATATTGGAATTATTCGATTCGATTCGACTATTCGATTTGAAATTTTATTTATGTTTTTTTTACAAAATCCATTTAATAATCAATGATTCAAGTATTCGATTCGAAAATTCTATTCGAGTATTTGAATTTTCAATATAATATGAATAAAACATCAATTACATCAATTATCCATAACAAAAACCCATAACATTAAATATTCATAACAAAAACCAATAACATTCATAAGATCAAATATCCATAACATCCACAATAATTATCAAATACATAAAAAATGTCAATTGTCAAATTTATAAAAAAACACAAAATAAAAATTTGACTAGCATCCGCCATCCAACCATCATGTAATATGACATGAATCGGCTCGTCCTCCTAAATAAAAATCAAAATCAATTAGATATCAATTTTATTGTCATAATCATGCAAATATGCAAATATCTCAAATGAATTTAAAAAATAAAACTCACATGTGACATAATTGGCTTCGTAATCCCGTGAAGTTGGCGAATTGGATTCCAATTTTGAAGCCTGCTCTTTGCACTTTTTGACATTTGGGAATTGGGAGATTGCACTTCGACTCTGTGCACTAATCCGCTGAAATTAAGCTACTTGTTTAATTTGCTTGCAAAAATGAACCATAATGCACAAAAGAAATGTCAAGTACCACTTCATTCAAAACTAGGGGACAAAAGAACACACAGAAAAAAAAACAAGAACAAGCTTACAAATGATCAATAACGGATCAGAAGCAAGAAATAAGTAGGCAAATTGGACAGAGTACTTTTAATTAACGTGAGTCGCCCCCCTTTGGACAAAAGCTTCTTTTTCCACCCCGCCAAACGACATTCAAATCTCTCAATAACCGAATTCCATAGCGCCTTGTTTTTGTACTGAGCACTGAAGCAGCCCTAGATAGGAAGACGGAATATTAGCAACCTTACACCCAAAAAACACAGCTAGGTCATCAACATTCTCCACCCCCCAACCGGGAGAATCTCACTCTTTGCAATATTTATCCGTAACCCTGAAGCCATATGAAAGAATAGCAGCACTAAGCGCAAGTAACCCAGCTGCAGAGCATTTGCATCGCAGAAAATCAGTGTATCATCTGCAAACAGAAGGTGACACTGAGATCTCCATCTCCCTATATTGCCCTATAACAAAACCTTGAATGAATTTCCCCAACACTGCCTTGTCCCGAATTTTACTCAGCCCTTCCATGATGGTAATGAACACGAATGGCGATAGTGGGTCTCCTTGTCGCAATCCCCTCGAACTACCAAAAAATCCCGCAGGCTCCCCATTCACCAAAACTGAGAATCAGACAGAAGAAATGCATAAGCGAATCCACTTCCTCCATCTCAGGCCATACCCCATTCTCTCCAACATATAGAGCAAAAACTCCACTGCTTCGTTAGCAATAAGGGATGCATCAATAATTGGTCGATCTCCTACAAAGGCATGTTGAGATTCTGAAATGCTTATTCCAATCACCCTTTTCATCCTTCGAGATAAAACTTTAGCAACTAACTTGTAGATACTCCCAATCAAGCTAATGGGTCTGTTCTCTTTTAAGTCACTCACACCTTTTTCTCTTCGGTATTAGAGCAATAAAGGTGGCATTGAAACTCTTTTCAATACACTCATGCTCATGAAAATTTTGAAAAACTTTCATCACATCATCTTGAACCACTTCCCAGCAGGTCTGAAAGAAACTCATCGTAAGGCCATCTGGACCCGGAGCTTTATCCAACCACCCATGCTACGTAGAGTTGCTAAAACTTCTTCTTCCAGGGACTCTGAATCCTCCTGATCTAAACTGTTAATGAGTAAACCATCTAACCTGGGCTTCCACTCATTATTATCTGTGTTCAGGTTCTTATAGAATCCTACGATTCCTTCTTTAATCTCATCTGTCCACCAGCGACACACCATCTATAGTGATCTTCCAAATTTGGTTTGCTGCTTTATGAGTGCTCGCCATTCTATGGAAAAACTTTGTATTGTAACTATTGTTATCCCCCTCCTTGAGCCATTGAATCCTCGACTTTTGTTTCCACACTGATCAAAAGACGCCCAGCTTGCTCTTAAGATCTGCACGACGCTTCTCTTCCTCTTCACTCAAATCTCCCAACCCAATCTTCCCATCAAGACTACTGATTTCCTCCATAGTTTTTTTGATTTCAATATCAACTCTCCCAAAAACCTCCCTGTTCCAAATTTTCCTTTAACAACTTTAACTTCTTAGCCACCTTTACGCAACGATTACCATCAGGATTTTACAAATCCCACATCGCCCCAACCCACTCCACAAATCCAGGAGCCTTCAACCACATATTTTCGAATCTGAAAGGAGCTTTGCCCTTAGACAGACCCCCGCAATCGAGAAGGATAGGCAAGTGATCAGATAAAGTTCTAGGAAGACAGGATTGAAAAGTGTTACTAAAACAGTCCATCCAATCCAAAGAAATTAAAAATCTGTCAATCCTCGATTATTGGTTTCGATCACCACTTCTAAACCAAGTAAACTCCCCTCCTGATAATTGGAGATCCACCAGCTGCTCCTCATTAATGAATTCATTAAACTCCATCATGGAACGGGAGATTGAACACGCCCCTGATCGTTCCCGAGGGAACCGAATAACATTAAAGTCCCCCCCAATACACCACGGGAATTTCCATTTGTTTCTGGATGATTTCAACCTCTACCCACAAGGATTTACGCAGACTATTTGAACAAGGTCCATATACTCCCGAAAAAACCCACAGCCTGTCATTTTCCACCATTTTCATCAAACACGATATCGAAGACGCCCCTTTATCCACCGCCATTTTCGTCATAATTCTTGTGTCCCATAAAATAAGGATACCACCCGCTGAACCTTCCACCCCTATATAAACCCAATCCACCCATCTTCCACCCCAAATATCATCGATTACTTTCCTATCAATTGATCCCATTTTCGTTTCTTGCAAGCAGACAATATGAGGTTTCCATCTCTTAAGGGAACCTTTCAAAATGCATCTCTTATCTAAGTCATTAATACCCCACACATTACAAGAAATAATTTTCAACTCCATTTAAACACAAAAATCAGAAACCTATTAAATCCCACAACTCCTCCTACTCCCCGCATTCCCCTGATTCCTCCCCTTTCCATCATACTTAACAGTACGGTTTACGTTCTTCAGCTCCCGAAAAGCTCTGCCTCCATTCTTCTTTCTGATAGTAATCCCTACTTTCTCCGCTACCCTTTTACTCTTCTCTAATTCCAGTAACAAATCCACAATTCTCTCCTAGTACCCTTCACCTGTCACACTCAAGAATCTACAAAACCCTTCCGCCCTTTGCCTCACTCAATCAGACATAACCAGTCTAGAACTTGTTTCTTCTGCCTCTGCTTCAACTTCAGCTTCATCCCGACCACTGTCAAGCCCTATTGATTCATCTTCCTTTACATCTGCTTCAACTTCAGCATCATTTTACCCACTGTCAAGCCCTATTGATTCTTCTGCGTCTGCTTCGACGTCAGCTTCATTCCAACCACTGTTCTGCCCTCTTGATTCGTCACAAGGAGGCGGATCAAGGGACTCTGGCTTGTCAACACTCCCTGTAGTCTCGCACTCTGATCACATCCCCTCTTCTTCTGACCTGACCTGCGCACTGGAGTACATATGGTAGGTTCTTCAGGCCTGACCATGCGCAAAGGCGAACACACTATGGGCGTCCCCGACAGTTTCTGTTTCTGATATAGCCCAACCACCGTCAATTCCTTTATGCAATTAGTTCACTCTGATGATTGGATTTCTAACAGAATGAATATAAAGATTGTGAAAAAAGTCTTTATCATGCCATAGTTATTACTGGTCAAAAAATGAGTTGTGATGTGCACCATTAACTAGATTTTGGTGTCTGGATAGATAAATTGCTGGTGATAGTTTTTCTTTCAATTTTGTACTCATTTTTGCTTAATGTTTATTATCCACTTCCATTTCAGATTGCCAATGTACAATGCCCACGGGAGACACATTTCTGGGTGTATGATGATGGAAGTTATGAGGAAGAGGGTCAAAATAACATTAAAGGAAACATATGGGGAAAGGTATTTGCACATTCCATGGATAATAAAAAAATTATTCAGGTTGAGTTTGACGTATATTTTGATAGTAAGTGGTATGTAAAGATTGGCTTTTATGTTTTTTTGCTAGGCAGGCATCCACCCGTTTCATATCTTCATTATTTTCATTGCCTGTACCACATGAAAATCCTCGTGGCCAAAATGAAGATCCAACTACATTCTCAGGTAGGTCTATGCCCGAGTATTTGGAGCAGGGAAGAGTTCAGAAACTAATGCTCTTTGGGCTGGAGGGATCTGGAACAAGCACTATCTTCAAGCAGGTATGCCTCATCATTTTTACTCTTGTTGAGTTTGCTTTCTATACTTTTTCGTTGGAGAACTGTTTATTTATTTATCATTTCTGATGTGGCTTATCTGTGGTGATGCATTTACTACTTGTTCAGATGCTATCTTTGCATTAAGTATATGTAAAATAAGGTACAGTTGCTTCAATGTCTTACCAGACTTCACGTTTCCATTTCTTTTCCTCTTGGTAGTAGCTGATAGTCGTGACTTGGTTTTCATGTGCTGCTGCAAGGTGGTGTGAGTTTATTTCTCCTGGTCACGAGCTCCTATAAACTTTAATTACAAAATAAGAATTGTCCTTTACCTTGATTTCAGAAAAAATGCACGACACAAATACAAAATCTTTAAAATGAATCAATTCAAATTTATGCATATGGCTCTATCATTTTTACTTATTTCTTTTAAATGTATACATAATAAGAATATCATCTAGCTTTATATTGCTAAGTGTAAGGAATAACTTTTGCTTTAAGATAATTCTGACATATGCCATCTGGCTGATCTTCCTGGCTGCCAATTGGACCTTTCCCTTTATTTTAAAATTAGGTACACTAGAAAAAAATTCTCGTGGGCTGTGAGCAAGCCAACTTTGATGTGCTACTGCCAGGTGATGTCTATCCTTGTGGTGAAATGGATAGGTGTCAAAGCGGGTTTTGGTAGTTTTATCGTTGACCCATCACTAGAATTTCACAAACTAATCTTCCATTTCTTTCAAAACAATGGTAAACCTTACTAACCCTTTCTACCTACTACTTGGGAGTTGACAACATGAATCTTTTTGTTTTCGGCATTCTGGTGGTTAGTAATAGATTGTAATATCTTCTTTTATTTTTGTTGATAAGTTGTACTCCATAGATTTTACTATCATCTCAAAATATAAGATAAAATCTATAATAATAGGGGAACACAACACTTATGAGAATATGCTTAAAGGGCTGCTAGTCCACTATAGAGCACTCATTAAACGAAACTGCCCTAGTTCTCTGTGCCTTACTGTATCACTATCTTCCCCGATAATCAGGTTTGACTCAAAACTTCAATGCCTTCCACAACCCTATATAATGGCACTTCCCTGATTAACCTCAATGCATGGCTCAACACTCGAGCACCTTTTAAGATTATATGCTATGACTTCAGACCATGAATGCCTGCTAACGTTATGTTCTTCTAAAAGATCTCTCTCTCTTTCTCTCTCTCTCTCTCTCCCTCTGTCCCTCTGTCCCTCAATTTCTCTATTTGGCTTTTTGGTTCTTAGTTTTGATCTTTTTTCTTGAAGGACCTTTTTCTGAAGTCTCTTTAACAAATATTCCCTTTTTAGCATATATTATACTGAATACGTTAGGTTGCTTCATTTCATGTATCAGGTCAAGTTTTTATATGGAAACAGGTTCACTGCTGAAGAGTTGCAGAATATCAAGCTTATGATTCAAAGTAACATGTACAAATATCTCAGTCTCTTACTAGAGGGGCGAGAGCATTTTGAAGAGGAAGCTTTGTTAGGGAAACACGCTTCAAATTTGGATACCGAAGAGTCTGACCAAGGTCTGAAATCTAATGTTTGTTCCTCTATTTCATTCAATTTTATTTGAAAATATTTCAAGGTCTTAACTCTAATGCTGACAGTATTGTTATTATCCAAGTAGAGGCTTCTATCCTGCATTTTGTTTTCTTTGTCATCATCATATGTCATTCCTTGTCTTCCAAAATCCATAACTCTAATGTTTTCGTATAACTACTTCAGTTAGCTTTTGGACATTGTATCCCTGTTTTTTGTTTCTCTTGTGGGTCTCAGAAGCAATTTTAGGTATACTTTAGGAGAAGAGTTGAACCTTTGGTACGCAAATAGTACGGCATGTAGCCAATTCGCAAGAAAATTTCATCCTTTTCTGGTGATTACTTCATTTACTTCCCTTGGCTTTTCCCAGTTGTATAGGGAATACCTCGTAGCAATTGTGGATGGGTAATCAGCGGTTAACACTGCGGTTGCTGGTGCAGGGGAGGCGCATGGCAAAGGAGAGCGAGATATGCATGATTCGAATTTGTCCAAGGATTTTAACATTACCAGAAATCCAGGCAAGATTGACCGCTCTAATCCCAAAGATTAATGATCATTTTCAAGCGGTAGGTAGTGAACTTGATGGGCTTTTATTGGGTTGGAGGAAAAGTGTGTTTGATATATTGGGTTGTTACAGTAGAGTGAGGCTCAATGTTATTCCACAAGATAGTCGACCTACTTCTCTGAGTCGGGTACTGGGCTATCCAGTGGTTTGCAAGACAGCACTAATTCTACAATGGGCCATAAGGGAGCTCATAGGCCCAATAAGAGGTAGTTTCCTCGGCGGACTAATGCCTTCCAGAGGTTGGGCAGGTTAAGAGTATGGGCTTTGGCTTTGCTGGGGCTGGTAAGATTTGGCGACCATAAAAGATGGGTTGAGCCTCAAGGACGCACCTACACCTCTCAACTCTTCTCCTATTTGTCAAACAGTCAACCCAGTCAGTCATGAAACAGTTCTAATCACTTGCGCGATGATGCAGCTTCTCGAACGAAGGATTTGGGTGTTAGAGACGAGGGTTTCCATGCTCAGCTGGCTGTTATTAGTATTGTTTGACCTTCTTTCTCTACTTCTACAATTTCTGATGGTGATGGTGGACTGAAGGGTTGTGTCAAGCACATTGAGCCCGAGTTTTTTTTATGGCCAATTATCCCAACGTATGTGGATTTGGATTCAATGTTAAAAGGGATCATTGCTAATGAGAAATTTAAAGGGCTGATCCAACAAGCTTTTTCTGATGGAATGCTTAATTTCCTGAAGGGATCAAAAATGAAGAAATTTCCAAGGAGTGTGTGATCATTGGTCTTAACTCTCAAGCTAATATGGCAGCCCCCTTCAAGCCAAATATTACTATGCACAGCGATGAGGAGTCGAAGCCAGATGGGGTCGGATTCCTATTTGGATGTGGAGGGTGAGCTGAGGGGGAGGAGGATTGTCGATTGGAACTCTGACCACTGGACTGTTTGCAAATGGATGGGGAGTCGGAGTTTAAGGGTTAGAGAAGGGGAGTTTGAAACTACGTGGGGTCCGATTGAGGAGAGGGAATTGCTGATTGATAACCTTAGGTGAGACTTAGAGTAGTATTCTTCGCGAGAAAAGTTCCAAACAAAGCAGGTGGAGCTGAAGGTTGAGGGTCAGTGTGCAACTGGCTTTGGCTCTTGTCGACGATATTTCACATAGATCAAAATGGAAAAGCATACTTCCATTATGATAAAGTGCTAATTCTTGCGCTGATTCGCATGATGTTCAAGAGGGGGAAGGGAATAAAGATCTTGTTATGTCCATTGAGCCACTGGGGAAGGAGGTTAACACTAAGGGACCTGATTGTGTCCTTTCTCAGATGGGGGTCAAATTGGTGGGTCTGTTAGGGGAGTCTAAAAGAGTGGGTGTGTCATCGGCCAAGGGTCAATCGTAAAGGAGAAAGTGGGGTCAGAGAGATGCTTAGGCTGGTATCCTTTATAAATTATGGAGAGCGGCGATCTAGGAAGAGGGTGGAGCCAGGTAGCAACTCCCGATGTTATTATGCTAGATTCCAAGCATTCTTCTCTTGATGGTCGTCTTGTTGTTATTAGTTGGGAGTCTAGGGTCAGAGAGATGCTTAGGCTGGTATCCTTTATAAATTATGGAGAGCGGCGATCTAGGAGGAGGGTGGAGCCAGGTAGCAACTCCCGATGTTATTATGCTAGATTCCAAGCATTCTTCTCTTGATGGTCGTCTTGTTGTTATTAGTTGGGAGTCTAGGTTCTAGGTTGCAGAGTTTTTTCCTTTTAGGTTCTAGATTCTGTTGGAGAGTTTAGGGGGGGGAAGGGTTGGTTGTTAGTCTTGTTTTCATGTCTTTTGTTAGTTTCCTGTTTACTTTTGGTTGTAACGGTGGATTTCTTATCCACAATTTTTTTCTTCTTATCTACAAGATCGTCTGTTTCTTTCCCTCACGCCCCACAAAAAGAAAAGAAAAAGAAAAATAAATAATCTCAGCTTTGGTTAATTATGAGGACTATCCCCGGTGCTAACGAGCATATGATAGTCACATACATAGATATTACAATGACCAACATGTCCACAGAAAACACCCAAGTCGGTTCGACTTCGCCAATTTTTCCTACTAAAGTAGCCATTTGTAAGACAAGACACATGTGTTTTTGTGTATACATACATAATGAAACACCTATCTTTTGTATTAGTTCCAGCATCTTCACATTTTTGTTTTTAAGATCAACATCACATCGTTAGAACAGATCCACGAATCCATTTTTCCAATTCAGTAAGTACCTACGCTGAAAATCCTTGATTTCACTAACATTTTCAAAACAATTCACACAAAGAGATTATATAACATTAGAAGAACTACAATCTAGGCAATGGGAAAATGGAAGCTTTTGAACATGCAGGCAGATATGCATAATCAATCCTCCTCCTCACCCTTGTTATAGACTGTGTGGTAGTATCTTCGTTCATATTCATTAGATCTTCGTCGGAAATAATTAGCTTGTGTTGATACTGTACTTTGTGTTTCTCTAGATACTTCTTTGTAAGTACTTTACAGCTTGGAGAAGCAATTGTCAGCAATAACAGTGATTTTACTCTACTCCCGAATGATCTTGTCTTTTAGGTACTTTTCTGGTGCAGTAGGTTTCATGATGTATCCTCCAACTGCTTTGTGCAGTTGATTGTTTTTTTTTTGATAAGTAAAGAGTATATAAATATGAGCGTCAAAAAAGGTGACGCGTCCTTAGTACACTAGAAGTATACAAACCTCGAGAGCTTCTACCCACTAGAAATGTTATTTACTTTGTGCAGTTGATTGTGAATGTCATTTGTTGGTGTCCTTGGGCCTATCCATCACATCACATCCCCTCCACTCATCTGCTTTGACTATCAATCGGTGCTCGAATCAGGCTCAAAGGAATGGAGCAGCAACGTCCTTCATTCCCACCTCTATCTATATGCACCATTTCGTTATTGGTAATGCTATAATCTACTGATGAAAAGTAGCTAGGGTTTTGGAACTGTTATCTTTGTTGGTATTGGTGGATTGTCATGGTAGCCCAAATAACGTCGAGAATTTGTGTCTTTGTCTTGGCTCCTTTCGTCCTATCTTTTCGCACAAATGATTTGAGATTTGTGTGATTGAAGCTTTCCTTTTCTCTTTCTTTCCTTGCCTGTCTTGAGGTGCCGGACTTCCGCTTTTTCTATCCAAGGAGTGAAGAAGGGCAATGGCAGGAAGAAAGCCCTCCTGGATTTTCTTGTTTGATACATAATGAGATATATCCTTTTAATGCCTACCATCTGGTTCCAAAATGACTACAACACTAAGATGATCCGTGATGGTGATTGGTGACTTGGAAAAGGGGGGAGCCAATCGGGTATGACACGTTCTTTTTTGTTCACTGATGCATCCTCAGGTTGGAGGAAGTTGGAATCTACAGATTTTAGAATCAAAGACTACTTTTCGTGGACAGTCAGCCTTACAACATGAGCCTGACCCAGTTCATAGATGTCCAAACTTTTGGTGCTTTCTCGATGTGTCCTTTTGGTGTATTAGCTTGTGCCCTTCACCATGGTGGATTTCTACTGAAACACATTTAGGCAGCATATTTACTTGTAGTTGGACGATTTGTGCTTGTGTCCAAAGCATAACAATATAGATGATAAGGGCACTTGGGCGAAGACCTTGATGTCCTTGGTTCCAATCCCCATACCAACAGGGGGTCACACTTACCTATAAAAAAACAGAATAGTTGATATTTTCTTAATTATTTTGCATTCCAAAAATTTAATTTAATAATTTGCAAAGCAATGGTTAGCAATTTGTGGGCGTGAGAGTTCAAGTTGAACTGCGGTCACTTGGGTGTTGACAAACCCAATTATTATGTGAGATTTTGGAAGAAATCATACGCACCAACAATTTTTCTTTTAATAGCAGGGTTCTGAATCATGCTTTACATCTTTTCTAAATTTCCATTGCTTTACAGTTACTTGTATCAGTATTGTTGTTGTCCAAAGGTAATGATAGTGATGTGGATTGTACTTTATCCGTCGAAATACCCATATTTTGAGATAGACATTCTACCTTTGTTTCCCATAATATACAACATACTTTTTATCTTTTATGTGATGTGTAGCAAAATATCCTCCAAGGTGTTCTATTTTCAACATACTATTAATATATCATCGTTTCTTTCAATCGCTTATACTCATTTATGCATGAATGATCTCTAGCAGAAGTTGTAAAAATGAATTCAGGTGATTTGGGGCTTGACAACAGCAACCATTGCATCTACTCGTTCAATCAAAGGTTCAAGAATTTTTCTGATTGGTTACTGGATATCATGGCCACGGGAGATTTAGACACTTTCTTTCCTGCTGCAACACGCGAGTATGCCCCGGTTGTAGATGAAATCTGGAAGGATATGGCCCTCCAGGAAACCTACAAGAGGAAGGAGGAACTGCATTTTCTTCCGGATGTTGCTAAACATTTCTTAGATCGGGTACGCCTTCTTTTCAACAAAAAACTCTTTTCGTCTAATAATGGTGTATATAGGCAGATAAAGCAAAGTAAGCAGAGGTCACAGAAGAGACATCTGTTTTCCAAGTATAATACCATGTGATGCTAATTTCTTTTGCATTAATTTTTTTAAATTTTCCTCTCTCTCTCTCTCTCTCCGGTGAGAAAAAAGTTCCTTAATGGGGACATTTGATAAGTTTTATCGAGGCTCATTGGCTATTACTGATGCATTACTATTGACAGGCTATTGAGGTATCAAGCAATGAGTATGAACCTTCGGAGAAAGACATTTTATTTGCTGAAGGGGTCTCTCCCAGCAATGGTCTTTCCCACATCGAATTCTCCTTTGATGATCACAGCCCCATGTCTGAGTTATACAATGAAAATTTTGAGAGCCAACCCACTTTGACAAAGTAAGTTTTTGCATTTACGACATCATCTGATCTTTGAGCTTTGTTATGTTTTCCTGCTCTTAACCGGCACATCCGATTTTCCTTCTCCTGTTATTTTTGATATCCCAGGTACCAGTTGATTCGCATAAATACCAAGGGAGTACATGATGGTTGTAAATGGCTAGAAATGTTTGAAGATGCGAGGGCAGTAGTGTTTTGCATTGCGTTAAGTGACTATGACCAAGCTTGGGCTCATGGTGGTGGTCCCATTGGGAATAAAATGCTGGCCAGTAGAGATTTGTTTGAGAGCATAGTGAGGCACCCTTGTTTTAGTGAAATCCCATTTGTGCTTCTCCTGAACAAGTACGATGTGTTTGAGGACAAAATCAACCAGGTTCCATTGACAGTTTGCGAGTGGTTCAGTGACTTTTGCCCCTTGAAGCCACATCATAACAGTCAATCGCTGGCGAACCAAGCATATTACTATGTGGCTGTGAAATTCAAAGAGCTATATGCTTCCATCACTGGGAGGAAGCTGTTTGTTTGGCAGACGAGGGCTAGGGAGCGTACATCAGTTGAGGAGGCATTTAAGTACGTGAGGGAGGTACTCAAGTGGGAGGAGGAGAAGGATGATGACATTTATGGAATTGTTGGGGATGATTCGTTCTACAGTACAGAAATAAGTACGTCTCAATACCATAGGGAGCAGGAGTGAGATGAGACTGATGAAGTAAATAAGAGATTAAAAAAGGAAAAAAAAGCAGAAGAGTTTGTGCATATTTTTGCGGAATAATCGAAACCAGTAAATGGCTAATTGATTTTCTGAGACACTTGTATCATGGAGGTGATTGCCTGGCTTGTACATTTGAGGGAGGTTGCCAAGCTCTCAACTCATGAAACTACAGTATTTTGATAATAATTGACTTAGCAGTTTTTGCCCTTAGATGATGAAGATGAAGATGGGTATGTCTTGTCTTGATGAGGTGAACAATCGGACATTATTATGGCAAGCCTTCATTGCTGTTGCATTTTATTATGTTTTGATGATGATGATTATGAATTTTCAATTTTTCATACACGTGTCGAGGAGAATGAGATAAGGTGATTTTAAACTATTCCTTGCTTTGTACTCCCTCCGTCTTAAATAATCGTCTGGGTTGATCCGGCGCACAGTTTAAGAAAAAGTAATTGACTTGATTATTTATATTGGTTTAATGTGTAGTTTTCTTTAATGTCTATGTATATGTGGCCCATAATTAAAGTAGAGTGAAAAAGTAAGGGTAAAGTGGTAAAAGTGATGTTCTAAAAATGTAAGTTTCAAAATGGACAATTATTTTGGGACGGACGAAAAAGGAAAGGATGACGATAATTTATGGACGGAGGGAGTAGTTTGTAATTGTATACAATGGAGTTTTAAAAGTGGATTTCCAAACATGCCAATTTTTCTAATTTATTCATTCAAGAGTGTCTATTTTGAGGATCCAAATCCATCCCTGTATTGTATTGATGACTAGATTCTGTGCCTATGCCTATGACACGGTGTCAGTATGAGACGATGTCAGTATATGACGGTATTAGTATTCAAATAAATCAATATAATAAATAATATATATTGTGTGTGTGTGTATATATATATATATATATATATATATAAAGCTAGAATATAACTATTTCATCAAATAGATTTAATAGCCCATTTTACATGAAGGAAAAAAGAAGAAAGGAGTACAAAGTTTAAAAAGAGAACAAAAAAAAAAAAAAAAACTAAGCCTGAAACGTCTCATCTCCACCACATGTTTAACCTACTACCATCAATATATCACATTATCACCACTCATTCTCCCTCCTTAAAGAAACAAAAAAAATGAAAGAAAAAAGAAGAAAAAAGAAGGAGAATAAAGAAGAGTACAAAGTTTAAAAACAGAACTAAAAAAAACGCTAAGCCAGTAGGTGAAAGAAGAACCAACGCTCCTTTCCTCTTTCTCTCGGCTCTATTGAAAATCTCAAACGTCTCTCTCTCTCTCTCCAACAACAACAACTCTCTCTCTCTCTCTATCTCTCTCTCTCTCGACAACTCAAGCTATGTGTATCATAAAGATAAAATTTTAATATACAACATGTATTCTAATTTAATAATTATGGCCCTATACATTTAAAAATCTTGGCTAATATCACAACAGTACTTAAATTTATTTAAATTAGTGAGAACTTAGCTACCAATTTTTGTTTCCTTTTTAGTTTCTCTCTCCTGAAACTAAAGATAGGGGGGGTGGCCAAAAGTGATTTACTAAAGAATGAAAGAGAAGAGTCAAATAAATAAATAAATAAATAAGAGATTAGACAGAGAAAGTGACGGTAGCTAAGCGGGGGAGGTGCGAAGAAGATGGTAAAGGAAAAAAGAAGAAAGAAGAAAGAAGGAGTACAAAGTTTAAAAAGAGAACAAAAAAAAAAAAAAAACTAAGCGGTTAGATTAGAAAAACGTGAATAGGAAACGATTAGATTAGGTTGAGATAAAAATAGTTTAGATGAGATTTAATCTTGGCCGATGATTGTCTTTGGTAAAATCAAATCCTGGCCGATAAATAGCTTTTCCCAAAGATTTAATTCTGGCCGGTGATTGTCTTTGATAAAATCAAATCCTGGCTGGTAAATAGCTTTTCCCAACCGTCTGATTTGTTTTATATAATAGATTATTATTATTATTGTTGTTGTTGTTGTTATTATTATTATTATTATTTGTGCCCATGCCTATGACACGATATCAGTATGAGACGGTGTTAGTATTCAAAATAATTAATTTAAAATGAAAACCTCTCTGTAATAAATTAAAATAATATGATCATCTAAAAGTGGAAAAAAAATTAAAAGTTAGTTTTGTAATTTTTTTTAAGGAAACATGGCAGTACTCTGCTAGATGTTATTAATATGTAAAGTTAAAAAAGATAATAATACTAATAGAAATTAAAAATAAAAAAAATACAAATACAAATTTTCGCGTTCATAAAACTGTAAAACCGTAAAATATTAACTGTAAAATCGTAATATCTTATTAAAAGAGTAACTAATTTTCGTAAATGTAAAATAAAAATGTAATAAAAACGGTTGAGAGAGACATTCTTTAGATTTCATATATATCAATATTACATTGAAATGAATGCCTGCACATAATTTTTCGTTTAAAAATTTGACATTCATCAACTTTTTTAAAAACTACAATGAAAATTCTTTTTAAAAAATTGAGAGACATGGAAATTGGTGTTGCAAAATAGTTTTTTATTCAATTAATTTACAAAAATTAAGTTAATTAAATTAATTACAATAACAGTTAAAAAGAAAAAAGACAAATATTTCAATTAATTTGTATACGAAATTACGGGTCGGAAAAAAATTAAATTGATTAAGTTAATTACGATAACATAAAATTGTAAAACTGTAAAACCGTTAATGGGGAAGAGAAGAAGGGAAAGAATAAAATCCTCATTGGCACATGCGAGAGCTAAGGGAAATAAGGACCATTGGATCACCGTAAAACAGTAAATCCTAACCTTTTTTTATCCCAACTCAATTGTAAGCGTGCCACACTGACCTCTATTGTATTATTGATTATTGTTGTTGTTGTTGTTGTTGTTGTTGTTGTTGTTATTATTATTGTTATTATTATATTATTATTATTATTTTCATTTTGTATATTACTCTCATAGTCCCTGATAAAGCTTTCAATAATTATATCCATTTTTCAAAGTTTATTTTTCTGTGCAATATTCCTACTCGTCTTAATGTAAAAGCAACATTCAACAACTTCTTTAATGCAGTAAGTTGTATTATAAATTTGTTACATATCCAAGTACAGTAATTTCATGCGTGTAAATCTTAATTTTGATTACAAATATGTGTGTGTATATATATATATATGAAGGAGATTTCACCGGGGCCAGATAATTGATTCCCTGATTCAAGAGATTTTAGAGAAACCGTAGGGGAGTTGGAATCGTAGAGGGAGAGGGGGACGCAGAGGGATAAGGCTTGTGCGGGGAATAAATTACAGTCGTTTGATATAAGTAAAAATAATCAATCTCAGCCGCTCTTTATCCCACTGGAGCGGGGGAAATTACAGTCGTTTGATAAAAAGTAAAATAATCAATCTCAACCGTTCTTTATTCCAGTAAAATAATCAATCTCAGCCGTTTGATATAAAGTAAAATAATCAATCTTAGCCGTTCTTTATGAGACTGAGCTGTATTGTATAATAAATTATTTGATTTCAACAGAACAATTACATATAAGGGTCAAATTGAAAACTCCCATAAATTTGCGATAATTTGAGACAAGTAGTATATGGTCCAAGTTACACCATTTATCATTTCTGAAAAGAAAAATAATCGGGAAAATTAAGATTGATAGATTTTTAACTGCTTTAATTAATTCACCATAATATTATCAAATAACTTAAAAATACCATTATTTATTTATGAGGGAATTTCAAGTGGGTACAATTTTGAAAACATGTTTTCATTTAGAACCATCAATTTTTTGGACATTTCATGTAACTACAAATTGCTTGCCAAATGACAAAAATGCCATTAATGAAAACTCATGATGCCAAAAATTCAATCTGATGCCAGGCATCAAAAATCAACCTGATGCCAGACATTAGAAATCAACCTGATGCCAAAAATCGACCTGATGCCAGACATAATAAATCAACCTGATCCCAAAAATCAACCTGATGCCAGGCATCAGAAATCAACCTGATGCCTGACATCAGAACCTTCAAAATTTAAAATCAAAATGATAAGTAGATAACAATCAAATATATATATATATCACCTGAATGAAATGTAATCTGATTGATTGACAAACGTGATGATTCGTTTTGTATCAGGCTTTGGAACTGGAAAGAGATGCTTTAAAATGTTTTAAAAAACATGTTCCATTAATTTTCCCTAGCGAGACGTGGAAACTAATCTCTCCCATAGTAGAGGTGCTCGGTTCCTGAAGGATTCATAATCTTCAGGCGTCGTCTTCGTCGGAATCAATTGGTCTCGCGACGGCCTCGATTTCCTCCTCGTCGTTGCTCGCCTCCGATTCATCTGCGACGATCGCTGCTGCTGCATCTGTAAGACCGAGTCCTCCGTCTTGTTCGTCGTCTTCGTCTTCGCGGCACAGATCTGCGATTTCTACCAGGTCCGTTGTTTGGCCGGTCGAACTGCGATGGCGACGGCGATTCCAGCAAGCTATGGATGTCTCTGAAGCTCTTGATTTCGATATCATATCATGTTATATGCCCAATTTCATTTCTACAATAACTACTGGTCTTCAACAAAAAATAGGGTTGAAATTTACGATGCTATAATTGCAAACATGTCTTTGATTCTTCTGCTATGTTTATCCAATAAAAGCTTATTGTTGAAGCCCTCCATTGACGTTGTATTGTTGACTCCATGTAATTATCACTGTTATTAAGATGGGAGCTGGAGCTTTCAAGAAATCGGAGAACGATGAGAGAGAGAGAGAAATGTACGGGGAGCAATATGAAAGAGAGAGAAAGATATGGATGCACTAACAACAGAGCAGATTCTTCCTGTGCGATACAAATGGGGGTAGTAATGTATTTTTACCCCAAAAATATACCTAAAAGATATGTCTAAAAAATGACTGGATTGATTTGAAAAAAATGTTTTAAAAAATGTACCGGCTTGTAATTATTCATTTATTTATTTTAAAAAGCTGTAAGAAGTCCATGTGGCAACCGGATTAGTTTGAGAAAACACGTGTCTGTGTCGTGCTCGTGCTCGTGCCACTGTGTCGAGGGCACCGACGGCCCAGATTTGGAATTTAAAGAATCTTCTTCCTTGAGGAGTGGAACTTAGCTGACAAGTAAAAGTCCCCATTAAGAGGAGAAGAAGAAAAGCAAGGAAAGAAAAAAAATCTGAGAAAACAATGGCGCTTCAATGGATGATTCTGACCTACGTAGTCGCAGCGGAGGCCGCCGTAGCCCTCCTTCTAACTCTACCCTATCCCAAGGCTCTCAGGTCCCGTTTCGTCTCCCTCATCGCCCTCATCCTCCAACCCTGCCTCTTCATCGTCCCCTTCGCCTCTTTCCAGCTCCTAGGTTACTCATTCTTCTTCTGTTTTCTGATCCTCTTTCATCTCAATTAGAGCTTTCTGATTATTATTTTGGTTTATGAACTTCTATGTGTTTGTTTATGTTTCGTTAATTTTGTAGATCTTTATTGGAAGAATGAGCACCGTTTAATGTGTTCCGGTGAGACCTGCACTGCTACCGAGAGAGACCGCTACGAGAAATCGGTATTTATCTCTTTTCATATCATTTAATTTCTTTCCTAAAATTATTGATTCGTTATTACGCTGGTTAATAATCTAGTCGTCTTATGTTGGGACTTCCAAGTTCAAATTAGAACTTTTGATTTCCCCTTGATGGCCAATTATTGGTCTTTTCATACTCATTCTAACAGTAGGTTCCATTCATATTTAAGACACAAAGGTCGGTGTGCTCGGGTTTAAGTGGTAAAATAAATGGTTACTAGAATTTTGAGATGCTAAAAGTAAGCCAACCTTCAAGTCGTTCCTAATAATATGACATGCATGATGCCATGGCACTTATACTTTCTTCATGCTTACCAACTTGTAATTTTTTGATTGATGGGACTTATACTTGTATATCCTTAAGCAGAGGATGGGGTTTCACTTACATATAAGCACAGATTGGTAGAAGGAAGTAAATTTTGGCAACCAAAATTGAAATTTAGTACAAGCTAGAATGTTTAGTGTAGTTTGAACATTCTGTAATTTGCTTTTGGTGGATATAATATTTTGAGTAATCCCACTCTTTCAATTTGAGAGGCATCTTTTCCTTTTTCTATGTTCTCAATTCAGTTAAAATAGTGTGGAAATTAATGTGAAGTTAAAGTAGACAAGTATTAACACTTCCTATATTCATCATAAACAAAGCTTATGTAGGAGAGCTGTGTGTGTAGATGTTACCCATTTTGTTATTCTTTTCCTCTTTTCACGATCTTGTTAGTGTCTTGACCTACTTGATTTGGATTATTGTATATTACCCAACATCTACCTGTGCTGGAGTTCGGAAGCACTTTCGTCCGTATACATTTTGGTGGTTTTGTAATATTGCTCCCATGGGAAGCTGAAGTGCTGAACACAACCTAGGGACCAATTTATTATAAAGGAAAATGCTTGGTTGAATGTGATAATAAGTTAGAAAATTGGTCAAGCGCGACAGTATATTAAAACTTTCCATCATTTATGAAATTACTCCCTCTGATTTCAAATAATCGTCCTCCTTTCCTTTTTTGTCCAATTTCAAATAATTGTCCTCTTTCAAAACTTCTACTTTTTAGGAAAACACTTTGACCACTTTACTTACTTTTTCGACCTACCTTAATCATGACCACATGCTCAAGAGCGTTAATGGAAACCATGCATTACACCAATATTTATAATAGAGTCAATTACTTTCCTTAAACGGTGTGACGGGTCAAAGAGGATGATAATTTGAAATCAGAGGGAGTACTTGTTATGATTAAAGTTTTCTCTTACCCATAAAATATTTTATCAGATTATATGACCTAATTCCATGGGAGGATGTGTTGCCACCTGGGGGTTCACAATAAGTATTCTTTTGAATGTGAAATGCGGAGATCAATTTTAACTGCAGACTCCTGACGATTATGTTATTAGTGACTTGTGATGTTGTGTCTCACCTTTCCTGTCTACGTTCTTTAATTTCTGTACAGGCTTATGAATATATATATATATATATATATATCATCTTGACATTGATCTGTAGCAAATTTAGTGTTTCCGTTATAAGTCTAAAACTATGTTTGATTGGACGTGGAGGAAGGAGTTGTGGGGTGAGAGTAAAAGCTGGGGGAGAGAGGTGTTACTATTGCATCATAACCAAATGACAAGGTCCAGTTTTGTGGAGCGATCTTTATCATCATGTAAATGGAAGTACTTCAGCCATACTGATGCAACACTTCCATTTTTTTGATAATCGCTCTAAGGAGGGTTACATTGTCATTCATGGTAGTTTGGTTGCCTCATGAACGTATTTCCATTTTGGTGGATGTATCAGAACAAGTTTCCTAGGATGCATTAACATACTTTGAAAATGGATCAAAAAATAAAATGAAATGGTGTTATGGAACATATATATTCTATCAGTGTAAAGTGCCACTGTAGATAGTAATAACTTGTACGTCTTCCAAATTGTTTCTTTAAGTATGTTCTGGGTAAAAATATTAGCAAACTATGATTCTTTTCATTGCTAAAGTTTAGGAAATAGCCCATTTATCTGTTATATTTATTAAGACTATGAAGTTGTTTTGTCATACAAGGTGTTGCAGGGTTTAAATATTCTTTCCTCTTGTTAGAATCAGTAATGATCCTTCCAACAATAGTTAAGTTATTGATGCAACCTTCTAATTTCTCTAGATTACATTTTATCAAAAAAAAAAAAAAATCTCTAGATTCATTTGCTTAAACATTTGTTTATTGTTGATAAGTTACCATTGTCTGACTATCCAGTAAGTTTGCTGCACTTGTATGCCTAATTCGTTGATGTCTATCTTTTCCCTTCCTCATTCATGTATTTATTCATGCTGAGGTCAATATTTTTCTCAAGGTTTATGAGTCTTCAATAAACATTATATCTTCATTTCTCATATATGACACTGGGACAAGGAAATGAAGCAGATTTTAAATTTTATGTGGAGGGGATATTGTTCCTTGATGTTTAGAGCGTAAATCTAAATTACGTCACCATGGGGTCAACGTTTGTGGATGTATTGTTGTGCTCAAATTTAGCTTAAGATACCAATTTTAGCTAGAGTGTATGTATTCTTAGAATTTATTGGACAAGAGCTGTAGTTGGCACCATGATTAAGTTAAGCTATTGCAATGGTGTTCCTGTGGTTATGATGTATGCAAAACAATCTGCATTATACTGATATTCCCGTGTAACTATTATATGATTGGGAAGAAGAAGAATTATTTGTGTACCTTTTGTTGGCAAAGGATTTAATATATTTTTTTCTAAGAAAGGATTGTTTATTTGCTGCACTTGACCATTTCTTGACCGGTCAACTGTAAAGCTGAGTTCATATAAAATTAAATCTAGCTTTTGCAAATAAGTTCAGTACATTATTCATTTTCTTTGCATCTATAATGCCTTGATACTGTAGCTTCGCTTGACATGATTATCATTGTCTTCATGCTCAACATGGTTTAAGTTGTATGGTAGAACAATAGAGAAGTTATGCAGCCTCATGTCGTTGGAAATGCTACCTTTGACTTTGGTGGACCTTGAGTTTTCATTTGTTATGAAAAGGAAAAGAAAATTTATATCCCATAATACTTATTTCTGCCAATGAATTTCATTCAGTCAAGGAGCCTCAAGGATTTGGAATACAGTTATACAGGAAGGGTTTAAAATTATTAGGAAGAGGAGGGATTGTACGGAATGCAATTTGATCAATAGATTGTTTTAGTTAATAAGAAGGCCGAAAAATAATACTCCCTTCGTTCCGGGCAAAGAGTACACTATTTCATTTTGAGATGTGTACTTAAAGAGTCCACTTTCAAAAATTAAGGCATAAAAATGTCATTTTATTACTAATGAGCTACTAAGGGCTCGTTTGTTGTGGCTGATGGCTTATGACTTATGACTTATGACTGATGACTGATAGCTTAAGCTGATGGCTGAATGACTTGTGGCTGATTGCATGATAGATTGTTTGTTACAGATGTTGAAAAGCTGTTTATGAGTTGTTATAATTATTTGTTAAAAAAAAACTTCAAAATTAGTATTTATAATTTTATGTATATTTCATAAAAGGATGAAATGTGGATAATCAAATATTTATTAATGAATAGTTGTCTTCATCCTTTTAAAAAAACCAAAAAAGCTTAAAATTTTAGCTTTTTGGCTTTGGTTTTTCCATGCATAAAGGGTGTTGTAGCTCACTTATTGGCTTTTGGCTTATAAGCTGGAACAAACACTCTAAATATGACTTTTCAAAAGTCGAAAGCCAAAAATCACTCCAAATAAGCTGCAACAAACGAGCACTAAAAGTATCGTTTTCTTAAAATGTTTCTGACTTTCAAATAGGAACTCTTTACCCGGAATGGAGGGAGTATAAAATAACCAATTTCCTTGTGTGTGGGGACAAATATTATCTTTGGGGGGGTGGTTATGTTAGTCATTGTTAAATGGGTGAACTGGAGAATGATATATTATGGTTCATCCACTTATACCTGTAAAATGGAAATGGAATTCTATATGACAACTTTGCACTTGTCTTTATGGGATGGGATGTGGGGCAACTAAGAAACAACATATTCAGAAGTTGAGTGATGATGAAATGAAAACTATCAAGGCCTTGGACACATACTTGATAAAGGAGGGAAATGACACAAGCTGTTTTTGAGACGTACCAAGCTGACCAATTAGACTGTCGGTTGATATTAGTTGACTTGTCAATGCTCAAGGTAGAGGAAAACCAAATCAAACAAGGACAACCATTACTGAAAAAGATATGGTGGAGTTTAATGAAAAATCTTGATTGGGTTTCAATTGAATGATTATAAAGGATCTATAAACAAGGCCAATTCGTTGGGACTAAAGAAGGCTGAATTAAGTCAGGTTAGCATATCTCATGAACCGATTTGCTACTTGTATTCTTCTGCTGTTGGATTTAGTTCTACATTGTAAAACCTTTCCCAGCATGTAACTACTAACAAGCCCTTAATATTGGCCCACATCAAGCTGCTGCTGCTGCCTACTAGTGCAGGTCATAGACTGTAATGTGCACACTTTATAGATATTTTTTTTGGGATAGTTTCCTGCCATTCAAGCGGCCCCATACCCAACCCAACTTATTTCTTTTAAACCAGTGTGTTTCTGTAGGCCTCCTTATTTATCATGACCAACAATTGTTTGTTCTATGCAGATATACAAGGCTCAAAGGAATGTGATTCTGTGTGCTGCAGCATGCCTTCTATATTGGTATTTAGCATCGATGTGTCTCATCTATTGCGCAATTGTCATCTGGTGGTGCTAAATGTTGCCCCCATTAAACTGAGAAATTACTATACTAACTTCTCCTTATTTAAAACAAAATTCATCATTTTTTATTCAAATCCCAAACG
Source organism: Codonopsis lanceolata (assembly GCA_013146195.2). Lineage (NCBI taxonomy): Eukaryota > Viridiplantae > Streptophyta > Magnoliopsida > Asterales > Campanulaceae > Codonopsis > Codonopsis lanceolata. Next base: position 73,140,133 of record CM028377.1, read on the forward strand.
ACTATATTGGCAACCGGTTGTCGCCCCCCCTCCTCTCCCTAAAAAAAAACTGAAAAATGTAACGATGGACAGCGGCTAGGGTTGCCAGTACTAGCAAGAAACGCTGGACAGCTTTATGTCTTGGAGAGGCTATCTCTGTGCATGACAGCTTTGAACTGAAAAAGAAATTCAAAAAATGATATTTTGGAAGGGCAGGACAGCGAAAATGATGAATTTTGTTTAAAATATGGAGAATGACAATATAATAATTAATTTGAATAAATTTGTGTATTTTTTTGATTCGAAGCGCTAAAAGTAGTGGTTGTGCAGGTGTATCTACCGTGTGTGCAAGTATGAGAAAGAGATCGAAAGTATGGAGGAAGTGGAAAAGAGGTACAAGGATGAGTAGGTTGTTTGTATAATGAGTGGTAATGTTGGTTTGAATGGAAGATATAGAGATGTTACACACCATATTTCTTACTTGTATAATGTTATGAGAGATAATATTAATCTCATCTCATCTCCTCTCCGTAGTTAGTTTCTTCATATTCATATTCATAATATAACATGAATTATGAATATGATTGGTTAATGCAGAGTCCAATCTTTCTTTTCTTGGTTGAAAAAGTAAATGCAGAAGAGTGGACCTGTTAAGTGGTATTGGATTTGGATTGAAACTTGTTTCTTGTGTTGTCACCTGTCAGTTTTCACCGCCCCTTTTGTGCTTTAACTGGGGTGGGCAGTGGGTACCACACAAAATTGGTTTGGAAAATGGGTCGCTCCCTTTTCCCATAACATTTCCTTAAATCCTATGGTCCTATTAATCAATTATTTATCTTCTCACATTAATTGAAATAGGACATGAGGATTGGGCATAAATAGTTGAATGTCAATGATGTTAACCTAACTAACTTGTGTGTGTGTATATATTAATTAGATTATGTGATTGTAATTTCTCTCTTGGTTTTTGATATTCATTCAAATACCTTTTTTTTTTAAAAAAAATATATATATTTAATGCTCCTGTAAGTTATTTATTTTGTCCACATGTTTCAAGTTGAACCAAATATTCAAGTCGGCCGAATAGGTGCATTCCTCCAAGTCCAAGCAAGGCTTCTGAATTACTCCCTTCATTTTCGACAAAAAATCATTTTTCAAAAATTAAGATATAGATGTGTCATTTTATTATTAACATGTTACTAAAAAAATTATTTCCTAAAAAGTTAACTTTTAAATGGAAACTTTCTATTCAGAATCACAAAATTTGTTAGAAGCAAGGACCAACACACACACACACACACATATATATATATAAAGTTGGTGAGGAGCAATGTGATATGTTACCTCATCCCCTTTTATTAAATCACAATTGTGAAAACATGACTCTTGAATTCATGAAGGTTTTTGTTTTCCAACCATTAACTAATAATAATACTTGATAATAATTAATACAACAAGGGGTGTTAATCTTTTCTATTGTTAATAGTAAAAGTCTTTTATATAAAGAAAATTACAACCAACATTACCATTAAACTAATGTGTCATATACAACCAACATTACTATCAAACTAATTTGGGATACAATTCTTCTGTTGGTAATAAAATGTGAGATTTTTAAATCTAATGACTTTTAAACCAAAATCAATCTATAACTAATATGAAATACATCTCTAATAATATTAACAATCGAAGAGATGTTTCTGACATTGATTATAAATTGATATTAGTTTTGAAAGTCTTTTGATAAAGACTTTTACTTTTATCACCATAAAAGAGATGTATTATATATTGTTTAGAAAAAGATGTTAGTTTTAAAAGTCTTATATAAAAAACTTCTACTCTTATTACCAATAAAAGATATGTATCTCACGTTATTTAAAGTCTTTAGATTAAAGAGTTGATATTACAAATAGAATAGATACGTGTATCTCACATTGGTTCTAAAGTGTTGTATTATTATTACCAATAGAAGAGATGCGTCATACATTAGTTAGAAAATAATATTGGTTTTCAAAATTTTTAGATAGAAGACTTATATCACTATTACTAATAGAAAATGTATATATTAGATTTGTTTGAAAGTGATGATAACTGTAATCATAATTTTTGAAAGTTAGTCTGTTTAAGTGAAACATTCCAAAGTAGAATAGTGAAAGTGGTAGAAAATTGAAATAAAGAAACACAAGTTAAGATATGCATCTTTTTCTATAATAATTTATTTGATCAGTAAAACAATTCATGAGAAATTGATAATGTATAGGATGGTTAAAGTTGGACATAATTACAAAATAAACTTGCTTTAAGGTATAATGTTATCAATGTGTTGATGTTTGTTGCAGATGTAGTAACATTGCTCTTATATATTGTTCCAAAAGGGGAAACTCTCCCCCGAGAGTCCTCATACCCCAGCTCTATAATCACGGTGATTTAGCGATTAAGTAGCTAGGAGGACATGTGCCTAATACCTACAAAGAACCACCCCCACACTGCGGTTGCTAAGACTCGATCCTTGGTCCTGTTCCAAATCTACTAGCTCTTAACCAACTGAGCTCTTATATATTGATATGTTAATGTTAATGGTTGAGTCCACAAATTTTAATTTTAAAAATTATAAACATATTTCTTGATAATTGTTGAATAGACTATGCTATTTGACTTCAACTTTCAACAAAGACTACATGAAAATGATGAAATTCACGTCTTTTAAGTTACATTATCTGTTAAAAAGTGAAGCTAATAACACATAATAAAATGACATATCATTTTGTGCATAACGTTTAATATCACTAATATACTACTATTTATAGTAGGTTGAACCCTTCTAATTTGGTGCAAAATCAGTAGCATTCACAGCTTGCTAATTTTAAATTATTAAATAAACTTTATTACTCAACGGACATTTTTTTATTTATTAAAAATAATAAAGTTGATTTTTAGGTTGTTTTAGAAATACATATACATAATGCCCTTAGGATTGATACTATATCGTTGCAATCTATTTGACATTATTGTATTCAAATCTACTAGCTCTTAACTAACTGAGCTAAGCCCGTAAGGGCTATTTGACATTATTGTATCCAAAAGGGGAAACTCTCCCCCCGAGAGACCCCACACCCCAGCCCCATGAGAATGTGAGAGGGAAAATTACGGTAACTCAGCGATTAAGTAGCTAGGAGGACCCGTGCCTAATACCTACAATGAGCCACCCCACAAGAGGATGAAACCCCCACACTGCGGTTGCTAGGACTCGATCCTTGGTCATGTATCCAAATCTAATAGCTCTTAACCAACTGAGTTAAGCCCGTGAAGGCAGCTATTTGGCATTATTATTATTATTATTTTTAACCAGGTTGAATCATGGGGTAGTAGTTCCGGTCCCTCATTGCTACTACCAGGAAAATCGCGAGATGTGCCCGAAATGATACAGGGTTTGAGAACAGTGCAACTGATAACACATACAAGGTCCAACCTCAGAAGAAAGCAAAGTGCTTCCACCAAGTATCGAACCCACGCTGCATGCCTCCAGCATCTTATGTCCCCCTCCTTTTACCACTCGGCTATGCCTACTAGCATGAGAGTTTGTCATAAATACATTATTCCTTAAGCATAACTGATATGTTTAATATCAAATGTAGAAGGTAAAATTAAAATATTATGAAGATTGTATTCATAATTTTTGAAAATAAACTTTTAAAATAATACATCTCATAACAAATGGATTTGTTATTAGAGTAAGTCTCATGTAAGACCGTCTTATAGATCTTAATTTGTAAGACGAAACTTCTCTCTCTCACATCTCAACCCACCAACACACGGTGGGTCGGGTAAGGAGGATTCATCTTACAAAAAATATATGTAAGACTGTCTTATACAAGTTTTTACCTTTGTTATTAGAGTAAGACCGTCTTACGAATCTTAATTCGTAAGACATAGTATCACTCTCACAACTCAACCCATAAACACACGGTAAGTTAGGTTAAGGAGATCCATCTTAAATAAAATGCACATAAAACCGTTTTTCCAAAATTTTTGGCAAGTTAGTAAGGGAATGTCAAATTACTGAAAATAAATTGATGAACATCTGAGATGGTTGAGTTGTAGGTCCTAAATTTGGGCTCCAGATCTCCTGTCCCATATTGGTGTCTCATTTTCTGTCACACCAATCAATTTCCGTCACGTGTTCAATTATTTTTACCATAGTAAAGCTTCCTTAGCCCTTCCGTCATCTATCACGTTAAGATTCCTAACCCTTCGTTCTGTTAATCAGTTAGGGTAAATAAACATTGGGAAAATCCTATTACTGTGGCGGTGAAAACTTAGTTGTTCTTCTACCTTTGCAGATTACCGATCAACGTAACCACCGCCAGCCTCCCTTGCCCTTGCCATGGAGCTGTTCAATTGAATCCCAAAATCAGTCGTGCAATTGAATCTCATAATTGGTCCTGCAAACTCTCTATCTCTCTCTCCCTCCCTCTACTTCTCTCTGTAGGGCTGCTCCCAATCGAACCTAAAAAATTCAGCCTCTCTACGGTATGGACGTAAATTAATAATGCTTTTGGTGGTAATCTTCCATCATGCCGTCGGTTGGACTTTGAAGGGATAGGGGATTCACCTAGAAAAGAAGTTAGCTTTGATAAAATATTTGACTTTGTATCAGAAAATATTGAGGAGATAAATATTGAAAAAATTCACATGAAAATGTCGAAGGAAGATATTCTACAGATTGGGATGAATTTTGAAACAGAAGAAGTTGCTCATAAATTTTATAACGATTACGCAAAGAAAACGGGTTTTGGTACTCAAGTAAGTAAAGCACACACAGACGGAAGTGGCAAGATATTAGATAGAATATATTGTTGCAATCGTGAAGGACATCGGGGAAAAGATAAATGATAAGTAAACGACTACTCAAGCCATTTGGTAGGTGCTGTCATAGACTACCTTTTTTTTTGGTAGGTGTTGTCAAATATCCAACCCATATGACAAAACCAGAGCACGATAATAAGCAAACGACTACTCAAGCCATTTGGGGAGGTCGAAACTCTGGTGAGAAAGATTTATATGATAAGAAAGAGTAATACCAAAGAGGTCTGTCACGACATATAGTAAAACAGTGATCCAAAAAGATGGCCAGGTGAAGGAAAACACATAGCAAATGCAACAATGATATCCAGTAGCCAACTTGGCATCTACTGATTTCCATTTCCAGCTTCTTCGACCCACACCCACCAACAGGTCGTTTTGCCTCATTGATAAATTATCTTTGTCATGTTTAATTCCGACATGGATATGATGCTCTCTGCAACTTATGTTAATCTTAACTATTGTTAGTAACCCTCCCTCCCTATGTCCTTAAATAACTGTTCAGTTTGGGGCACAAGGCAAAGTTCCTCACAACAATGCTGATATTCTTGAAGTGCTACTTAGAATGAGGCAGTGTTGTAACCACACATTTCTTGTTATGAGGTAAAAACTCACTTGCTGCTAGCCTGCTCTCCCATCTCTCTCTTTCTGTGATTGTGCTGGGCATATATGGTTTAGGTGGCCGATACCCTTTTTTAGCAAAATATTAAAACACAACCACCAAAATGGGAACACCAATCTAGTTAGAAAGAAAGACAAACAAAAACAAACTCATTATTCGTCTTGTAGATTTGGCAATGCGAGTAAAACCTCCACAACATCCCACACTTCAGAAACAATTGTCAAAAGACGATAAAATGAAAATGTATATAATAAATTGACCCTCCTCCTTTATCTAGGCTTGGGACCGACGTAAACCCAAGTAAACCCAAGTAGAGTTACCAATTTAAGATAAGTTAATATATATGCATAAATGCATTAAGGGAAATAACAAGTAAAACTGAAAAATAACAATGAAATAAATGAAAAAAGTATACTCAAGCTCAACCATATAGACATTTTCTTTGATGTCGTAATTTAATTGTGTTTCATAATCCAGTATTGTAATACCCCGATTCCCTCATGTACTTGACTTGCGTGCTATGCTCACATTTCTTCCTTTTACTTTGCATCATTGGTTTGTGAGAGAGTCTAGATGTGCGCGAGTAACCACATTGAGACCAAAACACTATTAATATATGTCCCATAGTTTTTGACTTGCTAAAGTCACAAGTCGTAACTTGATGTTAGTCGGAATGCGACTTGGTTGAGAGTTTACTTGTGTTGTTTGTGTTTGTGACCTCGGTTGAACCCTAGGTCCTTGCTCGATTGTTATTCATTTGTGTAGACACGATCTAGTTTAATATAGAAGTGTTCTTGGAATGATTATGTGTTTATGACGATCGTAGCATAGCTTTCGTCTTCGTTTGAATTGTCGAGTTTGAGTTGCATTATCATCTTGTCCTTTGGAGTTTAGATACTCTTAATTGTTGTCCAACTTCTTAGAAGTATTCAACCCTCTTCATTAGCCTATTGACTTGATTTAAGTCTTATATTCTTGCTCGTTTGATCGCTAATTCATTCGTCGTTTAGTTAGCACATTGTCGTGCCTTGTTTCGGTTTCGCTCCGGGTTGTCTTGGGAGTTGTTTGATTGTGTTTCGGGAGAGTTGTAGACCTGCTTTGAATGAGGTTTAAACCTTGTTTGGTTTAGTTATGTGTTTGGGGTCCTTTGGGGTTGATTCTTAAACCATTTGACATAAATGGGGCTTGCGGTCGCATAGGGAAAGGACCTTGCCCCCACAAGGTCAACTGAGAAGTTCCAAGTTGAGGACAGAAGGGATACAGTTGTATGCCCTAGGGACCATGCGAGCGCATGGTGCCCGTAACAACATTTTGCTGTTTTGATTTGTTGATACAATTACCTATCCCATCCTTACTAAAACCCATTCTAATCCCTCCCTAAACTTTCCTAAATGGTCCTAATCCTATCTTAACATGGTTACACAATTTTGATGGTGATTAAGTAGGAGTATTAGTGAGGATTAAGAGTTAAAAATCAGATTTGGAGACATTACAACTTGTTGACAATTGTCCCACTAAGGTTTTTTGTTGGTTTATGCCCTAGAGACAAATCTATTTCTCCATGTATCATTATTTATTGAGATATTTATTTATTATGTATTGCTTGTTTATTTATAGTAATGCATCATAAAACCTTTAGAATAAATATGTTATTCTTAAATATCCCTGGTCGAGTATTATTATTAATAAGAGCAATAATAATACACGGAGACTAGTATGTGTTAAGACTCATATAGTTGATATCAGTCTACATATGGGTGCGTGTTAGGTGTAACGACGTACTGGATTGATCCGAATGCGAATGCTATGTGGATCGTTATGTGAGTGTCATAAGCGATTCTTATAGTGACAAATATGTTCGTTGTCCTTTAACTTGAAGTCGTTATATACCCTAGATGAGGAGTTGTATATTTTGATATCGATAAACGTCATTCTGTAACAAGGTGATTATAAAGTCGGATATTGGATATGCCACGAATCATATTGAGGGATATGAACGATGCATATAGAATTTGTCCCTCATACATAACATGAGTATAATATTTATGGGCCCCTTGATGAGTAAGACTTAAGTAAATGCATGGCCGTGCTCAAATAAATCAATATGAGATATTGAGTTTATTTGTTTATTATTTAAGTCTACTCAGAGATCAAGAAACCAAAATTGAACTATAACAAGGATGACACGTTCCATGCCTTGTGTTTAATTAAATATTATGACAAAGGGACAAGAACTATTTTTGTCACAATCAGTTATTTGAAATCACTGATAATTCCTATTACTTGGGTAACAATGATGTATTGCTAGTTGCTGCTCATTGTTTATAATTAATTATATATTTGATATAGTAATTAATTATTGCCAACGTAATATAGGAACCTATTGGGTCACACACTTAGAATGAATTGGACTGAAATTAATTTGGGTCATTAATTGAATTAATGAGCTTAAATGGAATAATATAAAGGGACCAAAACATAGCCCTAGTTTGACTATGACTATGTTTGGCCGCCAATTCACCATATATTTATGGGGGATCCTTTAGTTGGAAAAGTAGATATTTTTGGTGAAACACTAAATTCGTAGGGAAAAAAATTAGGGATTAGTTCTTCGTTAGACGAAGGGTTTTCTACTTTGATTCAACAATTGTCTAGCACAAAATTGTTGGATTAATCCTATCCAATCCAATCCATTTGTGTGGATACCATAGAGAAGCCGTGCAAATCGTTTGTTATGGTGATCGTGATTCAAACGTGATTCTATTAAATATTGATCGTTCCAATATTTGGGTATGTATCATAAATCTAACTTATATTAATTCGCATGGATCTTGGGATGGTTTTAAAATTAAAGTTTTGTTATTCCGCCTTATTATTTTTGATTAAAATCCCAACATTTTTTACTTCATTTAAGCCACAAACCAACCTTTAGGACCTCATTTGCTGCCTTCTCTCCCCAAAAACGTGAGAGAGCTCTTCCATGGAGATTGAGAGGATTCTTGGGTGATTTTCTTGAGATTCCATAGCTCTACTTATCTATTCTTCAAGTCAAGATTGTAGAATCAAACAGCTCGTCGAGTAGTCTTCTTCCATCCGATTACATTTTGGTTTTCTTTGTTTGTGTGAAGGTTGAAGGTAAGCTACTACTTCTCTTTCTTTTGGATTCTTGACTCATTGACCCTAAGGAAAACAAAATGCTTGCTATGTGAGGTTAATGAGTATCTATATGCTATATGCCTACAATTTACATTTTGGTTGGATGAACTTGCTAGAGCTATGATTAGGTTGATTTTTATGTGTAGTAAATTTAAATTAAGTTAATCAATTCCATCTTGTATGTTTAGGGCTTGAGAGCATGTTAGATGAATTTCTATCTTGGATTACATGCTTAAAATGTGATGATTAGCTCTAAATGACAAGTGTTGACTTATAAAACATATTTGGGGCTTTTGTTGAGTATGTATGGATTAACATGAATATATTAAAATCTATAGTGAAGTATGTTATTAAGCTTCACCTTGTGTGTTTAGACCGTTGAGCATGCTAGCTAAGTGTATGCCTAGAATTCTATGTTGAACAGGATTCTTGTATTCTAAATGATACTTCTTGAGGTATGAAACATTGTGAGAGTTTTAGTTGGGCATTTATGAATTTATGGGGTTACATATTGTTGTATGATTAAGACTTGTGAACATACTAGATAAATTTCTATCTTGAATTACATGCTTGGAATATGATTAATTGCTCTAGATGTCATACATTAATCTATGGATTGAATTTGGGGTTTTTGAAAGGTTGTTATAGGTTGTTAACCTTGAGAACTTAGCTATGAATGCTAGGCCATGAATATAGAAGGGTAAAGATGCATATAGCTTTCATGCCCTATAAAATTGAATGTATAGAAATGACTCAACGGAGTCAACTATTGGATTGGTATGACTATAGAGAACTACATCCTTAAGTCCTACGGAATATGGGGTCCGTTTGATGGAGGTCAAGCCTTCGAGCATGTTAAGTGTGTGAAGAACACTTGGGTATTAGAGACTTGATATTATTGCTCTAATGTGATTATGTGCTAGTTAGCAATGAAATGCATAACTATGTGATTGTAGAGCAAATACCTACTTGATTGGATTAGTGCACTCTTTCTTACTCTTCATTTGATTGAGCATTTGAGTATACATGACCGGTGCTTGTGTTTGAGTCTAGCTGGCATCATCTTGTTTGAGTCTTTGGCGGGATGATGCATTGTCTTCACGAATTGTGAGATTCCCGATTGCAATGGATCGCCGTGTCGTGTTTACACACACCCCTCTATCGATGGCCACGGTGGGGATGTAGCTGATTATTGTTATAGTAATACACATGACCTTGATAGCTATGGAACTCGAGACGTTGATATCTCGGAAATGATATCGAGGACACATTAATTGCACGTGTTTTGCAGGAGCTACACGACGAAAGCGGAATGAAAATCATATTCTCCCTTATGTGATTTACTTTACGAGCACTTATGTGAATTATTATGCTACGTGATTCATGATATGATTTGTCTGAGATGATGACTGTTTGATGAAATGTTATACTAGGAATATAATATGTTATTCATAATTAGGAGGGAAACCATACTCTTCTTTATATGATTTAATGTACGAGCACTTACGTAGAATGTTGTGCTATCAGACTTATGGATATGATTTGTATATGTTAATGGTTATTTGATGAAGTGTTATACTATGAAGATAACATGTTATACATATTTGGGAAATAGAGATCATAATTTAGCTTATGTGGATGACTTTACGAACACACATGAAAAACAATGTCTTATGTGGCTATTGAAATGAATTTCCTATGTTGAGGATTAATTGATGAGATGTTATACCATGAAGATAACATGCTATATACTTTGCTTGAGTGTAATGACATGCCATGACATTGCATTTTTATAGCTTTCTAAGTCTTTATGACTTACTATGTTTACTTTGTTTTCCTTAGATTCGAGCCGAGCTAGTGATTTGAAGGAATCCGCCGAGTCTACGATAATACACATGGATCTTTTGAGGAGGTTGCTACTAGTAAATGTTTTATAGCCTTTGTTTTGGAAAGGACGAATGGGAAGTGAAATTATATAAACTTCACTATGGGTAGTAAGACTTGTGGTTGTTTATTTGGTACTTATACTTGTAATGTTGGTACTTAGTCTTTTATGGGCCGACAGATGTTAGTCGAGCCATGTTTATATAACTATATTATTTATATCCATCTCGAGTTTGTTTTGTGTCTTTGGATATGTCTGTACTCCGGCACGTTTAGTCGTGGAGTGTATAGACTAGAGTTGTAGACTTAGTTTAATGTTGGGTTCCGGTTGTGACATTTCCGATGACTTGGTTTAATTATGTTATATGGTTGTAACGTGTTGAATGTTGCGTCATGTGGGACCCCGAACCTTCGTGTGTTTAACTTCCTTTCTCTACGTGCTAAATGGCCATAGCAATTCATGTTAGGCTTGTTGTGAGAGCCTGGATATGTGTGGTTAGGCTATCTAGAGGCCAATACCCTAGTAGTATGTGGCTCATACTCATATACTTGTTATGGTCCCAAGTCGTAACTCGACATTAGTCGAAATGCGATTCGGTTGATAGTTCATTTGCATAGTTCTTTCCCGTGACCTCGGTTGAACTTTAGGTCTTCTCTTGATTGTTATTCACTTGGCTAGACATGATCTAGTTCATGTTAGAAGTGTTCTTGAGATGATCATGTGTTTAGGACGATCGTTTCATAGCTTTCGTCTTCGTTTCTTCATTTGAGTTCGAGTTGTGTTAATAACTTGTCTTGTAGAGTTTAGATACTCTTGATCATTGTTAAACTTCATGGAAGTGTTCAATCCTATTCTTGAGTCTTTTGACTTTCTTATAATTTCATGATCTAGCCCATCGAATCATTGTTTCATTCGTTACTTCGATTACTAATTGTTGTGCTTTGTTCAGATTTCTTTCCGGGTTGTTTCGGGTGTCCTTTGCACTTGTTTCAGATGTATTTTGAGTGAGGAATCATCCTAGGTTGTTTGAGGTTGAGTTGGGGACCCTTTGGTCTTGATTTCAAGCCATTTTCTTTCTCCCAGACAAGGTGCTTGCCTAGCATTTGGACCAAGCGACTGCCTGTTTTCCAGAAGCATGGATTGTTGATTTTTTGAGCAGGCACTTGCCTAGAGGAAGGGACTTGGTGACGTTTGCTGCTACGGGTTGTTTTCTGATTTTGGATCTTTTGGCCATTCTACCCTTAATGAACCCACTCTAAACCCTTCCTAATCTACCCTACTTAGGCCTAATTGACCCCTAACATGTTGGGTTAACTTTATTTATTATCTTTTAAACTAATTAAATTGTGATTTCTCCTAAACCTTTACTAATGTTACCCATGAAATGCCTATCCTACCCCCCTTCTTTGTGGATGTTATATCCACAAACCCATTTAAGAGTGCAACCATTCCTCTAATTTCTTCTTCCTCCCAAAACGTATTCTAGAGAGAGAGAGAGACAATGGGAGACTTGGAGCCCTAGAGCTCATTCCTCTGATCCACGAAGATTCAACCATCCAATCTTTGATTCGATTTCAGATTCGTGAAGCCCTCAACGAGTAGAACACTTCCCCTCGGTTTGTTTTTATTCGCCTTGTTGTTTGAGGCACGAATTAGGTACATTACTAAACCTTCTACTTCCTTTCTCTAACTTAAATTGATATTAGGTTGATAGAGACTTGTTCCCCATGAATTATAGTGTTAAAACTTATCTAGATGATGAGTTTGAAATGGGTTTTGGTATAATAACATGCGGGGTTGGATTCATGAATGTTTTGTTGGGTTTGTTGGAGTAATTAATAATTGAAATTACTTATGGTTAGGTTTAATAACCCGGATGAACTTGAAATCCCGAATTTAGGTTATGGCCTAGAAATGAGAAGTTGGCATTTTGACTCAACGGAGTCATGAAATGATTTATCATGTCATCCTAATTAAATCTAGGAAGAAATCTTACGGGTTTTGGGTATATTCGGGATCACAAATATGTGATTCGAGTGGAAGACGTTTGAAACGATTTAATTATGGGCTATGCCTATTGATCCTTTTAGGCATTATTGGATCCCATGAGTTTAGGGTGATTGTAGTTATGATTTTCGACTCACTAAGAGTCGCCTTGAGTGCATAAATGCACGTGGACTTATCTATAACTTATTTGGGAATCGTGGAAATGTCTCAAGGAATCTGAGATGGTGAGTTAGAGAATCCTCCTCTACTCAACTCTCTTCTGATCCTATCCCTTCTCCCTCTTCTCCAACTACCACACCCGACCTATTATTATCACCATTTATCTCGTTCGATTTCATACCAGTACCCCTCTGTACCCCCTTTATTGATCCTCACATCTCCTCTTTGCTTTTCCAAACCGCCTTCCTCCCAGAACTCTATCCACCCATCTCTCACTTCTTCAAACCCATCTATCTCTCCCGAGACCTTCATCAAGTTTTTACTAACTTGTTTGCTGCCACACTTAAGTTTCTGTTTGAAACTAACTTTATGGCAGACCTTCTCTACCCTTCCACATCTCATTCCCCGGCCATTCATCCTGACCACTCCCTAAACCCTGCTTTTCCCTTTCCCCAATTCTTTCTTGAACCTTCTTCACCTCATTCTTCACCCCCTTTCAGTGACTCAGACACTGATATAGAGGCTGACCCTAGACCTCTTACTCATCCTCCTTCCCCGATCCCTGCTAAGATCCCCGATAACATTCGTTCTACCTTAGTGAGTGCCCCGAGATGCGATTCCCCTCAGAGCGCGTGCTCCCTTTTTTAGGGGAACACGCGGCTCGGGGATGATATCACTCTTTTCATTCCATCCTCCCTTGTTTAGGGGAAAACGAAATTAAAAGTGCAAAAATAGCATTGTCAAAAAGCGCGTTGAATACGCCTCGGTCACTGAGTGTGCTTTAGTCTACTATGAGTGCTTTGAATTTTTCCGTATCTCATCCTCCCTTGTTTAGGGGAAAACAAGATACAGAAAACGCATCACCCTTTTCATTCCCATCTTCCCTTGTTTAGGAGAAAACGGAAAAGTGCAAAAAAATGATATTGCGAAGGCGCGTGGGAACACGCCCTGCCTCACTGTGGACTTGGGTCCATTCTGGGTCACTATGAGTGCTTTGGATTTCCCGTGTCTCATCCTCCCTTGTTTAGGGGAAAACAAGATACAGAAAGTGCATCACCCTTTTCATTTCCATCTTCCCTTGTTTAGGGGAAAACTGAGAAGTGCAAAAATAGGATGTTGCGGGCCTTATTGTGATCCAGAATGTTGTAACAGAGTCGCCATCTTTATTTTGAAGAGAAATAAAGAAAAACCAAAAATAACCACAGTTTGTAAAAAGGGGGTTCGGAGGCTAAGTTATGAGGTAGGAAGATGTTAGGCACCCAACTCGTCCTTTCGGTTTCAAAAATAGTTTTTGGCTAAATATGCTTTTATTATATTTATTTAACAGATAAAATAAAACATTTAAACAGATATATCTGTATTTACATTATTACAGACTTGCAACCGCTTCCTTCAAGTAATTACAAATACATTTTATAAATATTTGACCATAATAATGGCTCTTTTTAGTACTATTTTCTATAGAAATCCGGGCAGCATAACTGCTTATATTTTTTACATCGAGCCGGCTGAAAATAACACTTTTTTATAAAACCTCTTAAAGGCTTACCTTTAAGAGCGTAGGTTGTGCTCGCTCTGTCCTTCCGGGAGAAGGAGTCTTTTGTTGTTGTGGATATTCGGGCAGAGTAATTGCTTCCGAAAGTTGCTTTCTGGCACCGAAAAACGGGCGGAGCAACAGCTTGTTTTTTTTGCTGTTGTTTGCTTGCTTCTGACGGAAATCGGGCAGAACAACTGCTTGCTTCTGATGGATTTGGCCTCTGGATTCGGGCAGAGTAACTGGTCTTTTTGAGATTTTTGGACCGGGGAAATAGGGTGGAATCCTAGCTGGGAGGCTAAGGTTCACTTTGACAGGTTGGATTTAAGTTTGGAGGAGATTTGACGGAGCTTTGAGGCTTAAAGGATGGATATCTCTCAGGACGATCACTCTCTGCGTAAACTCTCAACGGTTTGTGAAGTGTATGCGATGAGTGTGAAGTTCACGGTGTGATTCCTCACTACCGAAGGCCTTTATTTATAGGCTGGAGAAGGGACTCCTTCGTCATTAAGTTTCTTTCTTATGTGCTTCATCAGCTTGTACCGCACACTTGAGAGATTGTATCGAAGGCAAAAAGCTACAGTGCACAAGGCATTATTGGGCGCCACCCATGGGGGGTCTGGGCGCCGCGCCCACTTTGCATGTGGGTGGTGCCTGGGTTCCTTTTTGGGGTCCTTTCTGACACTCTGGCCCCTGCATTTCACTGTTTTGCGCATCCTGCTTTTCCTTTTGCATTTTTAAACCCTGTAACTTGACATTTGTTAAGTTTTAACAGGTCTTGATATCGCATGTCATATCATATACCAGGGGTATGAAATTGAGGTGTCTACAACCTCTGCTACCCCTCTTCCTCAGACTCTGCTGAAGAAGTTATCCCAATTGATCTTGTCTCTGATCCAATCTTTCCTAGCCTCACCTATACACAGCTCCTCACCTTCTTCCGTTCCAACCAAGCCGAACTTGACAATCTCACCACTTTTGTCACCACCATGGCTTATCAGATGAAAGTGATGAACCACGGCTTAAACGCTACTCACTCCACCCTCTTTTACCTTGGTAAAGTAGTTGACTAGTTCCTGAACGACACTGCTCAAGCCTTCACCACTCACAGCTTCCTCGTTCCAGGAATCTCTACTCAACATGCTCCATTTCTAGCAAACAAGCATTCGTGGATTGTTTGATGAGCTCAAAGCTTCTGTCACTCGAACAACTATTGAAGGTCGTGGTGACGATCTTGCTACTGTTCGTCATGTCGAACGCGTAAACCAAAGAGCTGCTGCTGCTGTTGATCGAGCCCGGATTGATGCCATCAGGGAGGAGAGAACTACTCATCATTTGAACATCGCACCAATTGAAGAACATAACAGATTAAGAGAACGATTCAACGACCGTATCCGAATCTGGGTTGGTGATTACTTGGAAAGACGTCGAACACAACCAAACCTTTTCTGATTTGGTATGTCTTCTCACTGTTCTTAACTTTTCTTCTTCAACACTTTTGTAAAAACTCTGCTATTAAACCCCTTGTTTGACTTATAGAAGCTTGTTTAAAAATCATGTTGTCCTATATCTTTGCTTTCTAATCTCTCATGATTATTTAAACTTCGAGTTGAAATCATTCAACTGCTTACATATTGCTATTCATGAATGTTTTAACCTCTGCTTTTCTTTGTACTTGTTCTTCATATTTTCATCTTGTAAGTACTTAGACTAGTATATCTACTTTAAGACTGCTGCTCCT
Organism: Codonopsis lanceolata; assembly: GCA_013146195.2. Classification (NCBI taxonomy): domain Eukaryota; kingdom Viridiplantae; phylum Streptophyta; class Magnoliopsida; order Asterales; family Campanulaceae; genus Codonopsis; species Codonopsis lanceolata. Next base: position 73,156,079 of record CM028377.1, read on the forward strand.
AAAGGCATGCTCACTGTTATACAACTTAAAATTTATTCTTAAGGCATGTTATTATCTATGTGCATGTTCAAAGTCTTTTAGTAGTACATCTGATGACATCAACTAAATATGAGGAGATTGTTTATTCTCACAGGTTCATGATTTGGTTGAGTCATCCTTTCGATTCTATTGTACAATGGCTAAAAGTTATGCGTATCGGTTAGCGTGGAAACTGTCTTAGAATCAAGGTTTGTAATAGAATTAGTTTAGTGTTAGTTTCCTCCAAGGCGTACACCAGCAAGCTTCAACATCAGATCTCAAGATCTCTCTTCACCAACAGTCCTCCAAGTCTCCTCTGATGTGTCATGAAAACTGGTCAAACACGTGGAGTCTAGGTCACATATTATTGATCTATATATTTTAATATCTAGTAAATAATATTCAAATATCTCTCCAACCGATTTCCTTCCAAAAGAAAGTCAAGGATACATTGACTGACTCACAGACCGTCCCTTTGTTATCAAGTCTGAAGACATTACCTCTTTTGGCTAAGTAGACTTTCATGCTGTACACTCTTGCAAACTGGAAGTTACTTTGTTTGTTCTGTCTGTCCCTGCAACATTGCACCTCTAATGGCTGTTCGCTGAACACAAACTATATAGCGCCGAATGCATTTAATGCATATTATCGTTGGAGACATCTTCCTCAATTTGAAATCCAACGGTCCTCAAGATCTCCCTTGGTATAAATTCAAACATTGAAGACTTGAAGAACACACTCTTGAACATTCAATACTCAGGCCATTATTCTCCAATCTTCAAGCATTCAAGAGATCAACAAGGACAAGAAATAATACTCTACTAAACTCATTGAAGCTATAACTCTTCTCTTAAAACATTCATTACAACTTCTTCAATTTGATTTAACTGTTCTTGTACTTAAGCACTTGGGAGAATATATCTTCATTGATTATTCCTCTCATCAATGTACATTTGGTTAAAAACCTTTTTGTACACGATCCATTAGAGATCTTAGTATAATCACTCGAGTGGATAAACAAGTGCACCTTTCAAAATCCAAAGCTAACCACTTTGGTAGTCGATGTAGTACTTTATAGTACGAACCACTTCTAAATCATTGTGTACTATCTTGATTATTTGTTCTATACTTTATCTTCTTACTAATCTGTCCACTGCCTTTAATATTTCTCAAAGAAGACTGCTGCTGTCATTTATTACATCCAACAGCCTTTCTTACTGTCCCTATTTCTTTCATCGTTCCACTGCCCTAATTTAATTCATAAGTTGGTTGTTTTTAAAGAGAAGAAATACTTGCGATAATTTTTAATTATCCCTTGGCTATTCAACCCCGCCCTTCTAGCCTAGTTCGAGCCCCTTCGGGACCAACATACAACATGGGTTATCATGAGACTTCAAGGACTTGAATGTGGAAAGAATAGTTTGTGACCTTGTTACTTGGTAAACCTAGGCAATCTAGGTTTCCTCGAGAATTATGTGAATTGTGAGCCTTAAGTTATAAACTTAGCTTGTATTATGCTAGAAATAACCTTCCATGTCTATTACAATATTATGACTTATAAAGCGTAATTATACCAAGTTTTGACATTATGAATTCCTATGTCTAATTTACATTGACATGAGAAAGCATGATCATAATCCTTGTTAATGGTTGAGTTCTTCTTACTTGTTTTACGAATATGATTTAAAAAAACATATTTCGTATCTTGGATTAAAACATGATTTACTCTAAAATCCCTTAATGTCCTATTGAAAGTTAATTCATGTACTTGTATTGAATTTGGATTTCACTAATAGGTGGAATGGTGAACTTGTTGAACTAGGACTTCTTAATGAAATAACAACCATGATATACGTGAACCGTGAACATAGAAAATGGATAGAAATGCATATATCATTTATATCCTATTTGGAATGAATTGTAGCGAAGACTCAACGGAGTCGAGTTTAAGGAATAATTGGACCTTACGAGGATCATGGTGAGATCTTATGACATTTAGAATCCACTTGACTAGATTACTAGATTTTGGAACTTAGATTGAATTGAGTGGAAAACTTGACACTTGTATTTTCGAAACTCAATTGAGCTCCTATTGTAATCTATATGATTAATCGTGAACATGTCATGAATAACATGCCTGGTTGTCTTGAACGAGTTCGCTCTTGTCGAGCTCGTTTCCTACTTGATTTAATGTGAGTAAACATCTACTTGACATGGACGAGTATGCTCTTGTCGAACTCGTTCCCTACTTGATTTTAATGTCAAGTAAACATCTACTTGTCATTCCATTAGTCTAGCTGGCATACTTGTCTTGTTTCACTGGTAGACGATGCATCGCCGTCACGAATTGTGAGATTCGTGATAGTGAAGGATTGCCCTACCAGATCATGCACACACCCTTCACTACTGATCACAGTGGAGAATAGTACATTGTCGTAACCATTAGGGAGATTGGAATAATACTATCATGTTCAAGGTTGATGTATCAATCACGTGCATCCGACAACCCACTCAAGTATAACTCTTTTCATTTTAGGATCTACGTTGCGACACTGGCTCTATAACATATCCTACTCTTATGTGATTTATTACAAGCACTTATGTGACAACAAAATATAATTGAAACTTGAGATCTAAGTGATAATGTTTATCTTGATGGTGCATTATTGAATTACGTGGTATGTATATTTATAGGTATACATACTTATACTTGATGATTCTACGAAAGTCTTGAATTGTATATATTTAGATATACATACTTATACTTGATAATTCCCTAAATGACTTGAAATATATATACTTAGATATACATACTTATACTTGATGATTTTATGAAAGTCTTGAATTGTATATATTTAGATATACATACTTATATACTTGATAATTCCCTAAATGACTTGATGTGTATGTATATATATATATATATATATATATATATATATATATATATATATATATATATATATATATATATATTTGTACATACTTACATATGATGATTTTTATGAGATTCACATTCTAACTCAATTGATTTCTTTGTGAATAGGAAATACACATTGGTTCATGTGATTGTATTGGTAAAGGAAAAGAAAGGTTTCTTGTAAAATATATAAAGTACGATACGTCTTCACGGGTTTCGTCATAGTAATGCGATGATATTATTATTATAACAATGTTTCATATTATGTTATACTGTCGTTTGTAGTAGCGTACTGAGTCTTTATGACTCTCTTCCTGCCTTGTTTCTAGTTTGCAGTTATCTGTTAGCCTCGTTGAGGTTGTGTAGACTGTCTGTAGCTATGTACAGTGGATCGATAGCTGCGTTGAGATCGTGTGATTCGTGATTGTAACAGTTGTTGTTTCTTCCGAGTCGTAGCTCGCAGAGTCCTGTCTAGCATTGTATTGTTATTGTATTTTTTTTTGTCATTCTTCTATTAAGGACAACGTTGTGGGTAAAGTTACATAAATTTTACAGTTGGTATTATTCTTAGTCTTGTTGTACTTTCCTGTAGTCGATATTGTAGTCGAGCTTGTGTACTCTAGAGTATAGTATTTATTCGGTTATCTCCTGGGCAAGCAGTAGTTTCGGGGCATTCAGTATTTCTCTTGTTGTTATTGTTACCTCGATATGTTATAGCCATTGGGTCTTGTTGTATATCAGGTTGGATTCTTGTTAAAATGTTGGCCTGGTGTGTCGATGGTTTGTTCTATGTCTACAATGTTGTGACACACGAGTTTTGTATTTTCTCCTTTTTAATCAATAGTCTCTCTTGGTTTCATTTGGTTTTTGTTTCGAATTTATTAGCTCGGGGCTTCAGTCTATTACTGTTCCGCATCTTTGTTTTTTTATCAGCTCGTATTTTAGTACGGCTTTATGTTCGTGTTTAGAGCTTGATAGCTCTATTGTTTGATCTGCACTATTGTTTTATGTGTTTGTCCTCTTTTTGTTTTCGTTTCAACGGCACGACCTCGGGATTTTATTCTGGAATCCGAGTCGGGTCGTCACACGTCATGTGCTTTGAAATTTTTGGGCCGAGAGATTTACTATCTTTTAGATCGTTTTGTGTTTGGAGCTTCTTAACTTGGGCACCATTATATTATTTGCTTTCGTATGTGTTGAGTCGTTGGCGTATCGCTGTTATATCCTTACTCTTTACTTGTTTGTTATGCATTTTGGTGGCACGACCTAGGGATCTTGTGTTGGGGTCCAGGTCGGATTGTCACAAGTATCCCAAGCACATGCAAAGACTGCTTCAATAGAATGAAATGGACTTTTGTCATCATCAATTGACATTTATAAAAAAATGTCATCATCAAATGAGCAAGGAGTTTTGCCATTGGGGTAAAGTGTTTTCTGTGACAAATTAGTTTAATAGCTTTCAATTGAAACACAAAAAATGTCATCTTCTAATGAGCAAGGAGTTTTGTTTAACCTTGAAATTTTATAGGCTACCAAACAAGACCTAGAATTGATAATTTACTTGCCTAATAACAACATGTAGAGAGAGAAATCAAAATTATCAGAAACTAAACCCTTCAATTCATATGATTCAGTATGATAGTTTCATAAAACTAAAGTGTAATTCATCCGAAAATTGGCTACACATGATTTAACCGAAGATTGAATAATAACAAATAATACCCATACATAACAAACAATCTTTAATTTGAAGATTAGAAGACCTATACATAAAAAATAAAATGAAACAAAGTACAAGAGCTTACGGAGAAAGAATTGCAGATCTTGTTGGTTGTTCAAGACATCAATATTAGGTACCAAATTGAATCTTGAAAATCTATCTGAGAGTTTTAAGCATCCCCACAAAGAGAAAAGAACTGAACACAGAAAATGTAGAACCGATTTCATTTCAATTGAGCGCTTCCATGGCAGATCGGCAAGGCAAGGCAAGGGAGGCTAGCGGTGGTTGCTTTCGATAATATCTGCTAACTTAGACGATAGATAGACGATAGGTTTTCCCAATTTTGTTTTACCGTAACCAACCTAACGGTGAATGAGGGAAATGTTAAAATGATTGAAATTGATATTAGGTATGGGTGAAAGCGTCTTACCACTAAGCTGCACTTACTTGTCACATTTTAAAAGAGAGAAAAAAAAAGAAAAATAAGAATGATGGAAATGTTAAAATGATTGAAATTGATTAAAAATTAATTAAACACGTGGCGATAATTGATTGATGCGACAGAAAATGAGACACTAATATGGGAGAGGAGATTTGAAGCCCTAAATTTGTACTCCCTCCTGACCTATATAGAAGCAAAACTAACTGATTTCGCACAGATTAAGAAAATGAGTTAAATTAGTTTAATTGTCTTGATTTTATATAAAACAAAAGTATACGTACTAAAATACCCTCAAGTATCCCACTCAAAACTGATGACAATTAATATAATATTAACTCATTGTCATCAATTCATTATAGCTCATTTTATAATTAGTGGCTCTTTGTGTATAGGGAATGTACATATATCTTGAAGAACAAAAGAATTAATAAGGGGTATTTTTGGTATTAAACTTCTTGAAAGTTGTGAATATAGTTTAATATGGTGATTTTTGATTATATTTAAGTCCATCAAAATTTAGTATTTTTTACTTAGGGGGAATTTCAAGTGGGTACAATTTTGAAAACATCTTTTCATCTAAGACCATCAATTTTTTGGACATTTCATATAACTACAAATTGCTTGCCAAATGACAAAAATGACATTAATGAAAACTCTGATGCCAAGCCTTGGCATCAGGATGATTAATTCCATGCATCAGCATAATTAATTCCAGGCATCAGAACTCTGATGCCAAAACTCTGATGCCAAAAATATTGTTGATGCCAAAAATGCTGATGCCAAATCTTGGCATCAGGTGAAATGCTGATGCCAAAAATATTGTTGATGCCAAAAATGCTGATGCCAAATCTTGGCATCAGGTGAAATGCTGATGCCAAATCTTGGCATCAGGTGAAATGCTGATGCCTACAATTGTTGCTGATGCCAAAAATATTTCTGATGTCAAAAATGCTGATGCCAAATCTTGGCATCAGGTGAAATGCTGATGCCTACAATTGTTGCTGATGCCAAGATTTGGCATCAGGTGATCTGCTTTAAATGAGCAAGCAACATTGCCATTATCTTTTTTTTTTTTTTTTTTTTGAACAATCTGAAAAGTTGAAAACTACAAATCCAATACACTGCTGCTGAGTGCTGAATACAACAAAAGAGCCCTTAAAGATGGAAAGAATTCTCCACGAAACAAGATAACTCCATACACATTCCAAACAGTTCACCACCATTCAAATTACCTAAAAGATTCTTGTCAGTAAGACAGTAAGTAAAGAAAATAAATTGCACTTGCTCGTACCATGCTAAAATCTCCTTCTAGGACTTCTCGATCTCCTACTCCTCCTTTTGAAAGGACCTTTGCTAAATGCCCAATCGACATTTACTGTTTGGGTGAGCATTTCACCTCCATCCATTGCAGATATAGCTTTCTGTGCTTCTTCGAAATTCTCGTACTCGATCAAAGCATAGCCCTTGACAAATCCACTGCGTCGATCAAGATTCAGATGCAAATTCTTAATCTCCCCATACTCTCCAAATGCTGTCAAATTACTCGCATACCCTTGCTGCGATTTTTCCTTCGTCTCTCTCTCTCTCTCTCTCGAACTGATAGCAATGGCAGCACCGGACCTCTTATTTGGTCTGAGAACAGGAGGTGCGTTTCTCGATCGAAAGAGATATTGCTTCTTTAACATTTTCACTAAATTCCACATCAGATCTATGGCTTGCTCCTAGATCAATGGCCGTGTCCTCACCGACTACCTAGGTAATTTCACACTTCCTTCTTCCTCGGTATCGCGGCGACGATGCCGAAGCCCCTTCCAAAACCGCCTCTCTCGGCCATGGTTTCTTGGTATAAGTGAGAAGAAGTAAAATAAGGGTAGAGAGAGTCTTGACAAATGATCTCACTGAAGCTGCAGGTTTGAAGTGATGGGTCACTGCTACAACAGCGATTGTTGTACAAAATCAGGGGCAGTGATGTATTTTCACACTAAAAATGTATCTAAAAGATATGTCTAAAAAATTGTTGGATTGATTTGAAAACATGTTTTAAAAAATGTACCGGCTTGTAATTATTCCTTTTACTTATATATAAGTCGGAGGGAGTACTTGGGGAAGGTGAAAAACGAATTAAGGAAGAAAAGTGGGCTCCAAATAATGAGTTGATACGAGTAATTAAGCAGATACGACAATAATTCGTATGGCCCACTTGCTTGCTTGCTTATACGTTGACAATAGGATTGAACCTGGCAACGCGGTAAGGCTTTTGTTTGAACCAGTCAATACACATCTCAAACTCAAAGTCAACCCCCTCCTTCCTTGAGTTCCTTTCTCCACAACCAAAATATGAAAATACTACTACTTCTTAAGTACTTAGTACTCCCTCTCTCTCTCTCTCTTCCTCTCCATCTCCGCAACACACACAACACCTACACATTGCGTGAGTGAGAAGAAAGCAAATGGGGAAGCTAAACCATGAACCCCAAATCCACCACTTCAGCCACCCTCATCCCCTTGACCTATTTTCCCCACCAAACCCAACTCAATTATCCCAAATCTCAGCACCACCCGCACCATGTTCCGCCTGCAAACTTCCACTACCCGCCGCCGTAGCCGGAGAATACATCTACACTTGTATACCCTGCAACTTCTCCCTCCACGTGTCATGCACCCAATTCCCCCAACTCATCACCCATCCATCCCACCCTTACCACACCCTCAACCTCCTCCCAACCTCCACCTACCCCGGTGGCTTTTTCAACTGCGACGCCTGTAACCGCCGCGGTGACGGATTCAGTTACCATTGCAGTCACTGCGATTTCGACTTACATGTTATCTGTGCTTCTAAACCCCTCTCCGTCACCAATCCTTTTCACCCCCACCCACTTAACCTCGCCTTTTCATCTCCCTACGAGATGAAAGGCTTCTCTTGCGACGTTTGTCGCAAGATTGGGACGCATCAATGGCTCTATCGTTGCTTCCCGTGTGAATTTGACGTTCATTTGGAGTGCGCTACTGCAAAGCCGGCAGTGGCGCCGCTGCAGCACCACCACTCGTTCCCGATCAGAACACAACATCAGAATCAATTTCAGCCTCAGGGTTCCGTTGCTGCAGCAAATGCAATGCCGTATGGAAATCAACATCATTTAATGCACAGTGCTAGTACTCCTGGTCGTCTTCAGAATAATTATCCGACACCCTCACCGGTGGGAGTGGTGGGCCCAGGTTATAATACTGGAACCACTACTAATACAGTACAGAACGACCTAGCAACTACGGTGATGACTGGCTTTGTTGAAGGTGCGGCGCAGCAGGTTGGACAGACTTTTATGCAGAGTATTATAGGTGGAGGTGGCGGCGGTGGTGATTCTTCATCGTTTTTGAGTAGCATTCTTGGAGGAGACTCGGATACACAAAACTAGATTCATAATATTAATACTTTATTATACTATTGTTTTTCTTTTCTATATTGGATTGAAATTAATCATTGGTGGAGGGGTAATGCTAATTGCTAGCTGCGTATGAACGGAGGCACTTCCAAGGTACAGTGCAATAGGCATAATGTACAAGTAAAAATTAAGTTATTCTGAGAGTAGATGGCCAGGCAGGTCAGGCCATATAGTATAAATGTATAATATTGATGTTTCCTATTATTTGTGTTTATGAGTTTTTACTTTTTGCCCATCAAAGAAATTGTTGTCTACTTGACCAGTGCTAAAAACTAAAAATAGACATGGAAACTGGAAACAAGATCTCGGGGTTATGAAATGTTATACAGAAAGATTATTCTTACAAATGGGGATTTGATCTTATACTTTATGAATTTAGTCACTAAAATGAAATTAGACAAAAAAAAAAAAAAAAAAAAGAACAATCAATAGATTTTTTTTAGATGATGACTACGATGTATTCGGGTCCTCAAGTAGAATGTAAAAAATTGATATTGTTAAACACAATATGAAAAAACTAAAATATATATATAAAATTGGTTAGCACGTCATCCACACCATTATCCACATTTGTATTAAAAATGTTTTTTTTTCTTCAAAAATTGTATAAATCCTATGTAACTTCTAATTTCTCACATTCCCATTAGCATTGGTAATATTTTTTTCGTTCCAAAATAATTATCCTATTTTAAAACTTAAAAAAAAATATTTTTACCACTTACTTTTACTTTTTCTATCTACTCTAATTCTGACCACATGCACTAATATGCATTAAAGGAAACCGCACGTTACACTAATATTTATAATAAAATAAATCATTATTTTTTAAACGGTGTGCCGAATAAAAAAAAGGTACATAATTGTTTAGGTAAGAACTTAAGAAAGACCATCATACTGGTATTATCGATAAGACATATCTCCCTGACCAGATCAATCGTGTGTTGATAGGCTGAACCGTGAAATAATAAGATTCATATTACAAATTAGAATCCAAATGTCGAGGTTCACAGGAGACGTACTCAATTGTTTATGCAATGAGGTGTGGAAAAATTTGAACAAATGAGGGTGGTCAGGAGGATTCCAAGTTATTTGATTACAAGATTAGATGACAAGAGTACTAAATCATCGGCCCATCGGATTTGAAAGCTGTGAGGTAACATGCTAGTCTGCAGCTAAGGTATGTAGCTTTGTGGGGAAAAGGTCAATCCATCCTCCCTTTCAAGATTCTCTCTGTTACTTCAGTTGGTGTACTGCAAAACAATGCAAAACATACTTGTAGTTGGGATATCAACAATCAATATACTTCCTTTAATTTGAAATACAGAATCTCACCAGGATTCATCAACAAAATCAAACAAGGTTGACAAATGTGGATAATTGTTTGAACTTGAATTCAGTCCAAAAGTATATTTTTAAGAGGCAGTCTCCAGTCTCCAGTAAGACATTCTTACGGATTTTTATTCGTAAAGCGGAGCTCCACTCACTCACAGTTCAACCCACTAACACTCGGTAGGTCGGGCTCCTGTAAGATGGTCTTACGGATCTTTATTCGTAAAGCGGAGCTCCACTCACTCATATCTCAACCCACTAACACTCGGTGGGTCGGGTAAAGGGATCCGTCTTACAAAAAAATATCCATAAGACCGTTATACCCAAGTTTTAGCCTTTTTTTAAAGACCTAACCTTACAATCCACACACACTACCATTTATATATGAAATTAACAAATTTGAAAGCTGGTTATTTCCTAGGCTGGTTATGTATCTATTAACAAAATTTCACATTATATCTTTCAAACGAGACTCTTTAGTGGAAGAAAGGGAGTAAAGAAAAAGAAAAAGAAAAAGGAAAATGGCAGGGACCAGGTAAAAAATAACACATGCAATCTAAATGGTTAGAGCTGCTAAATGAATTAGTGACTTCCTAGTACTACTTTCTTCGCTGAGATTAATTGGCAGAGATTGAAGGGCTCTAACTAGTTTGTTACCAGAAGCAGTGGTAACAATAACCAAAATGCTGGAGGAAACAATATGAGAAGGCGAAACTCTTTTCAGAAAATGGGCTTTTAGCACTTGCTATCATTCCTTTGGGAAAACTAGAACTGTCAGTTGTAAACTGACTAGTACAATAACCATGGATACATCCGATCCAATCCACCAGCCGAACACCATATCTCTGAAATCTAATCTTTTATTGCATACGACACCTTGGCATGTTAATCTTTATGATTTTATTCTCATAATAGAGACATGTTTTCATTTTGCTAGCAGAAAGACGGTGTGTTTCGATCTTTGGCCCAAGTCCTTTTTATTGATCTCATCACCAGATGCAACATACGCAACTTGTTAATATGATGCCACTCAGCAAACAAACCCACAATTTAGCAAGTATGTTCACACTGGTACAGTTTAATTTACAACTGTTCTATAGCAGTCTTACTAGGATAAATGAAAATATGTAATATTTTTGCTAAAATAGGATAATAAAATGCTTACACAACATAAACATGCCCTCCCCAACCACTCAAACAGTCACGATCTACAGATGATAACAGAGCTTGAGAGATTGTCTCAAATAATTCTTCAGCTTCCTGAAAAAATAATGATGGCAGCATGTCAGTGATGATATGAAGTTTGAATATAAGGTAAGAACCACACAAGAAAGATAGAGTCGGAAACATAAGGGAGATTGAAAATTATTAACTAACTGATTTATTGATATACAATAAGTCAAAATCGATATATCTTGATATATTTTGTATCATAGTACCATATCAGGTTATCAAATTCAATGCATAGAAATAAAAGAGATTCTGAAGCTATAGTCAGCTTTAAAAAATCGTAAAACTGGGTCAGTTGAAATAGAGACATACCATGTCAGGCTTGAACATCGACTCACAGGCACCATAAAGAGATTCTGAAGCAGTACCAGCGACAACAAAATCCTTCGCAAGTTCTCTGCGTTGGTTGAGAACAAATATTTACAAGTATTATAGGGACATTATCAAGCCAGATCTGCCCAGATATATCAATTAAACACACTCCAAGAGTACATGAATTCAGCCTTTCACTTTAGCTATATTAAAGGTACCAGCATTGCTCAACTAAGAAGGTTGATATAAATTCTACATATCGAAGACATAACAGAGAAGGTCAAGTTTAAGTGTCCATAACCTCAATATTTCACAAGATTTCCAGCATATCTTTTCCATCAATGCAAATATGGGTATATAACCAAAGAGGGTAATGTACTAGCACATTAGTTTTAAAAGGGTAATCCACCATTTTCCATAACTTAAGAGGATAACAACCAGAACAATAGACTCTTGGGGCAGTGGGCAGATGAAGAGGATAATGGAGAAGAGCTGAAGGATGGAGAGATTGACGAGACTTCAGGTGATGAAGGGGATGAGTTGAGAATTGAGATGATGGCCAGTGGTAACATTGACTAAAGAGAAAAAGGCTCGTGTCCGTAAACCATGGCGCAAATCCTTAATTTTAAAAGTGTTGGGTCGATCAGTGGGTTATTATTTCCTGTCCAATAGACTTAAGCAGCTTTGGGGATTGTCGAAGGGAGTTAAATTCATTGATCTTGGGAATGAATACCTTTTGGGTAATTCTCATACAAGGAGGATGGTAGCAAGGCAATTATGTCACTTTACGACGAAGGAGACTGGAATTTGTTTCATCCACAGCCACTATTGACAAGGTTGCGGTGTGGATTCGTTTACCAGACCTCCCATTTGAGTTTTTTTAATGTGAATGAGCTTACAAAGGCAGGAAACTTGATTGGCAAGACACTTATAGTTGATTCAACAACGGAAAGTCGAGCTAGAGGAAAATTCACACGTATGGGTGTGGAGTTGGATTTATCATAATCTTTGATTCCAAAACTCTTGTTTGGGCGCCATACGCAACAGGTGAAATACGAGGGTTGGGGCTGTTGTGCTTCAACTGTGGTTGCTTTGGTACCCAGAAGGAGACACGTCCTAGTGTTACGATAGGCAGTGTTAAGGAAAAAGTTAAAAATGGGGAGGAAGCAAGGACTGAAAAAGATACATTCAGGCCAAGGATGATTGTGGAGAAGCGCGGACGCAAGGCAAATCCACAAAAGGAAGTGCGGAGACAGATGTAACAAAAGGTCGTGATGGTAAATCGGTGTCCCCTCGAGATGGGATTAAAGAAAGGTGGACGGAAGGATCGCGATTTCAAGCTCTTCAACAAAAACATACTAGTGAGGTTGAAGAAGTAGAAGAACAGGAAACTTAAGAGGAGAGGCACGAGCAGCGTGGGGCTAGACAAAACACTGAGGACAGCGTGAGTGAAGTGATGGAGTCCCCCCAAGCTTGTGAATAAGTCAGACTAGAGGAAAGACCAAATAAAGATGGTAATGGATAAGGTCAGGATGGGTAGGAAAGCACACAGTCACTTCACAGGATAATATTGGCCCGAACGTGGTGAATCAGAATGATAATATACAGGAGGTGGGACTGGGGCAGCCAAGCAGGGCTGTCATGCAGATCATGGCCAATCAGTCTTCCAATCCAGTGGTGCTTGGTAAGACTGTAGGTAGGACAGTGGGTTTTGACTTATGCAATCCCCCGGGCATATTTCTTGCGGTGGATAATGCATGCGATGATGACAGGGTGTATGAATATCGAGGCGTCTCATATGGATGAACAATCATTAGAGACTCAAGATTTGAGCATGCCACACCCAACTGAGGGAGCCCTTGGTGGGAATTTGTAATGCCGTGTGCATTGGCTGGGATTATATAAGTGTTTTTGTTTCATGTTTATTTACATAAATATGAAATTTATAGTCTGAAATTGTCGTGGGACGGGTAATAAAAAGGTGAAGCAGAATCTGGGGGAATTACAGAGGGTCCATAAACCGGACATCATGGTTCTTATGGAGACGCGTGTTTGTGAACCATGGGCGAATATGATTATTTGGCATTTGGGTATTACAGATTGGGTAAAGGTAGAAGCTCAAGATTTTTCTGGAGGGATTTGGTTTCTTTGGCAATGCATTAACAGGAATGATGCAAACTAAAATTTTGATTTTGAATCTAGGGTAAACTTAAACTATTGGTGGAATAATATAAACTACATATATTGTGTACATATTAACACTTCACGTCAAGCACAAATATTCTATTACAAAATACATATACACATCAAAAACAAACTCAACAGAATCTCCAAGTTGTTCATAAACATTTATTCTTAAGTCAGGTGCATACTGACAGCAACACACCATTTTGTGAGAGAAAAAATAAAGACTGATGAAGTTCTGAAATAAGCTCAATCTTTTGCAAACAATGCAATTATAAAGAAAATATAAAGTATCAGTGCAGTGTGATTGAATTCAAAAGAAGTATGATCCCATGCTTCGGAAGCTACATTATCACGCATCTGCCATGTATAACTTCTTGATTCAGACTCATGGAAATAACTTCAAGAGCATTCTTCAAATAGTAATAATCCTATAACGTCAGAAGAAGACAGTAAAATTCTGAAAAGCACAAAAAAAAAAAAAAAGATCTTTTGCAATTGCAATTATAATGCAACCCACCCACCCCTCACTCCTCACAAACATTCACACTCATAAAATTTTCAGAAGGGTTGATGAACTGGAGATATGGAAAACGCATGTTTCACATGCATATAAGTACATTAATGCCCAACTGAATGAAAATTAAAGCCTTTGAGATCCGTGGTTCCAATCCCCGTACCAACAAGGGGCCACACTTACCTATAAAAAAAAAATTAAAACTCAACTGAATGAAAGTGTCTAGCTGCCCATGTAATTTTTTCTGAGATTACAATACAAAAGGAGTGAGCTACATCGTTCTTCACATGATTATCAGAACTACACAGCTGAAGTGAACACAAAATAAGCAACTGCTACCCTTAGACAGTGAACAGTGATTCTGAAAGTATGGAAAAAACGAAAGCATAGAAGCAGAAGCTGACGTACTTTGCTCCAATAGAATCCATAGTGCAAATGAATGGCTTGTCTTTATCTCCCAATCCAGCGATCACAGGTTGGCAGAAGTAAGGACCAAACCTACAAAAAAGATGTGGATACTTGCCAGTGTCACTACATTTTTGTTCTAGAATTGTTATACAACAGACAACAGTAACTCAAGTAATTTTTTTAAGTTAATGCATAGCAAAACAATCTTCTAAGACAAAAACTAAATAGAAAAGCACAGAATTTAATTACCTTTTCTCGTAAAGAACAGCAGAGACAAGGCTGGCAAAAGTCTCGGGCTTCATATCCCTCTCTTCTCGAAGCTGATATAGTTTATGTCGAAAAACAAGCCGCTGATACCTTGCCAAATCAATTCAAACAATAATCAATAATAATTACTCCTAGTACCAACTGCAGAGAGAAAAAAAAAAACTAATAGTAAATTAGTAATAGGAGTATTCAAGTACTACTGACAGTGTTTGGGCATCTGTGGCGAGGCCGGAGAGACCGAGGAAGAGCTTATGGTGAATCTGGTAAATACGCTGAAAATCAGTAGCAACGGTCTGTAGTTGAATGCCGAGGCGGCGATCGCTGGCGATGGCGAAGCAGTTCTTGCCCACCATAGCAACCAGGGCACTTCCGTTGTATTCAAAGATCTGCTCATAGTCAGCCAAACGATTGAAAAAGTGTTCGAGTTTTTTTATTCAGATGATCAGAATAATAAACTAGGGCTTCAAATGAATGTATAATAACAACAATGAAAGAAGATTAAGGAAGACATGAGATGAAAATAAACTTACCGACATTTGGAGTGTGAAATTAGGGTAATTCAGAGGGTTTTGGAACAATGAATTTGAAAAGCGGGTGAGAGAGGGAGATGGGTTGTAGGAGGAAGAGTAGAGTTTCAGTTAACTGGCTTGGCCAATAGTAATACTCTTACGAAGCGGAGGGATGCTCGGTGTTAATTTGGCGCCCCCTCTGTAGCTTTGACCGTTAACTCAAGGGTATGACAGACATTTTCAGTTAATTATCTTTTCTTCTTTTTCGTTACAAGAAAACGTTAGAGTGAGGGTTAGGGCATATTTGTTACCTTATATCTTGTTTGCTATAGCGTTTTTTAAAAAACGGTTTTTATAATACGCAACGTTTTTTAAAACACAGTTTTTTTAATACGTAATGTTTTGAAAACGTAGGTTTTTTTTTGTTAAAGCTATAGTTTGACAAAGTGCATATTAGGAGAATATATGAATTATTTTCAAACGTGCTATAATATTGTCTTTCAACGATGACACTAAACAATAGCAAACTTTTGGACATGTTTAAACTGAAGCCAGTGGTACAAATACCATTTTATCTTACCAATTACCATTATTTCACTAGGGAAAGAGGGAAATATTGAGTAATATTCTTCAACCACCTAAATACCAACTATTAGCTACAGTTCCTTGCAGCTTGACAGCGTGGCATCTTCAAGTGTGTACTGTGTGCGTGAATGTTGATCACCCAGGC
Organism: Codonopsis lanceolata; assembly: GCA_013146195.2. Lineage (NCBI taxonomy): Eukaryota > Viridiplantae > Streptophyta > Magnoliopsida > Asterales > Campanulaceae > Codonopsis > Codonopsis lanceolata. The sequence continues at coordinate 73,172,105 of CM028377.1, forward strand.
CTAGCAAGCAGAAGGCTATAAGGATGGCTGGTACTGCTTTCCATTGCTTTTAAAGAGGTTGATCATGCATTTTTCATAGTAGAGCATTCAGAAAATTCTGATAATTGCGCGCATTTCGCATCTTCCAGTAGCTTTATTAGATTCCTACTTCCACCAACTCGGGCATCATCGAGGGGTGTGTTGCCCCATCTGCAATCATCAAATAGTTAACGAAATGGTTACTTAATTCTGAATTGCTCGTGCAAGCAGGCTAATTTGTATCCGAAACATTACAGAAGCAAAATTATTGCATGAACTCTGCCTTGAAGGAGATCATGTGAATTCCAGAACTCACCTGTCTTTTGAAAAAACACTACCCCCAGCTTCTAGGATTAGGTTTGCAATCGAAAACAACCCTTCTGAAGCAGCTATGTGAAGGGGTGTTCGAAGATCATAATTTCTGGAGTTGGGATTTATGCCACAAGCCAAAATCCTTCTTATAAATTCTTGATCCCCATTTGCAACAGCCATACAGAGACAATTCCCTGCATTATCTACATTCAATGAAGCCCCGGCTTTCACAAGCAATGAAGCCACCTCATCATGGCCATTCTTGATTGCTTCAAACAATGGAGTGTGTCCATAATTATCTGTAGAGCAGGTTAACAAGCAATAATTAGTAAACTACTTTTTCAAAGTAATCATTCAACAGAAATAACAGTATAACTCATCAAGAGATGGCTGCAAAAGACCATTTTTATACACTTGCCTGTAACGTTGACTCTTGATCCTCTTTGCATAAGGAACTGAACAATATCTTCGTGCCCCGTGGCTGAAGCAATATGCTGCAAATGTTAAAAGTCACTTTAATAAGGAAAATTATCAATTTTACGCAGTGGCAAATATTTCAGCTTCGTTGGATAGATTGTGAAGAAAGAATTTAGTGAAATATAATTAGATTCATTATACATTGTATTAGAAAATTGTGAATCAGTACCAGAGGTGACCTTCCATTATAATCTGACTTATCAGGATCTGCTCCGGCTCCAACCAGACGTCTAATCCGATAGAAGTCTCCATTATAAGCAGCAGAATTTAACCTCAGAGCCAGTTCAGATTCATGTTTTCCGATATTAAATGCTAGGTCAGATTCCAATATCTTGTTACGAATGTAGGTTTGTTGTCCCTGGCAGTTGCAAATGTATTTATAAGAAGTGAAGAAACTTAAACATGTTCCAATTTTAAGGAATATCTCAAAGTATTTGCCAAGTATTTCTGAAGATAACGCGAGAGAAATTAAAGAGTAACCAACCTCAAGGAGGTTATCTATGATAATCTGGCCATCAGAGAAGTATATTTCAAGGATATCCATTAAAGATTGCTTATCAAGCCTTAATAGCCTTGAGAGATCACAAACTCGAACAGTATAAGGTACTGGGATGTTGCAAAGAGCCGAGATTTCACCCAATAAGCTATAGCTTTGCGGACACAAAAGAGACACTTCTGTTTCATATTCACTTCTTCCTACATTCTCCTGTATAACACCCTGTTAGTATTTCATTTTGTTCGGTGGAAGTCTGCTCTTCACCCTTCAAATTCAAATCCTACAGTAGCTGTTCAAGTTTTACTAGTACATGTAATTCCACAAATCTGGGAGTCTATAAAAGTTAGAGAAATAACAGTTCGAGGTTCAATATGGGATACGACTCTGCCCAGAATTATGGCACTGTGGCTGATATATCAAAACCCAAGAGTTCTGCTTTGTTGAGAATAGCTATACTTGAGTGTGTGCACATACATTAAATAAGTGAAAAAATGACAGCAAGTGAAAGGAATGACAGAAATTCATACCAACTTCCCATGACAAACGATGTATAGTTGGTCTGCAATGCTTCCTTGTTCCATAATCAGTTCTCCTGGAAGAAAAATTTCCTCCTGCATTTTGATTGCCTGCAAGATCAGAAATCACGGTAAGACAGCCTCCTGTTGATGGAAATGAGGATAGGACTCAAACGAGCCCAACTTTTATGCAAAACAAACTAGAAACATGAGCAGGATCCAATTCTGGAAAAGTTTGGAAAAGCCATGATATATTTAAGTACTTTCAATTATTTGGCCAACGATAAGTACCATTGGGAGTTTGCATTGGCTATCAAAAATGATGTACTTCGTAAAAAAGAAAAACAGCTGCAACCAGCCTCTAAAAGACAAGGTTTAATGGAAATATATCCAACCATTATAAGAAGCTTGTTCTGTACGTAATACACATGACTTACTATCTGCTTGATAAATGCTGAAGAACACCCCTTGAAAAGAGGAACCTCTCGAATGTATGGTTCGTACAACCTCTGTGAAATCTGCAAGAAGTTGAAACGGTTAATGTGCCAAAGCAATCTCATAGGGGACAAAGAGATTCTCGCGCATTGAAGTTCTCTTTACACAATAAAGTTAAGTAGGGAGGGACACGGCAACACGGCTCAAATACCAAAAAAGAAACAAAATAACAAGATTGAGTTTATCAATACCTTGGCTCGAATAGATGCAGGAATATCCTGAAGAATTGTGGCCTCGGTATAACTGCTTTCATACTGCAACCGAACATGGCCCTTGATCTCATTAGTTATTTGCCTCCCCAGTTTGTTTCGGTTCATATATTTGATAAGATCTGTCATTTTATCTCTAAACCTTTCCGTCTTTGACCCTTTTACGATTAATGCTGCCATGTTACCAAGTAGATATGCACCAAGGATCATGTCAACAGAGACATAAGCCATTATGAATATCATTTCCCTAATATTGACTGCGTGTATTTCTCCATAACCTGCAGCATTAAGTAAAAGTCAGAACAACGTCGTTGGAACAAAATGTCAGAACAGAGGATTTAGAGGGTGATTACCCACAGTTGCCATTGTAACAATAGCGAAATAGAGAGAAGTTATGTAGCGCGTCCACAGATCAATATCTCTAAAGTTAGAGTAGCTGTAGTCACCCATCTTCAGACTTCCTATCCATGTATAACCTTCCTTTGAAGGTGGCAGCGTGGTGGCAAGATAATAGAAGATACAGGCAGCTGTATGTGTGCAGTAGAGTTCAACAACAAAAAGCTTTACGATCCTTGTAAACAGGTAGTTGATATGAATGTTTTTCTCCAACTTCTCAAAAAACTCTGTCACTCTGAGCGCCCGACTTAGCCTTATCCATAAAAGGTATCTCACTGCTTCTTTTCTCCCACATGCCTGATCAGATTAGACTGCTTAGGGCAACAAGGAGTGAATTAACCTGGAATAATAAGGTAGGAGCTAGACGGTATGTTGAGCAAATACCCTGTAGATGACATCCCAAGGGAAACAACCGAGCAAATCGACTACAAAACGAGATTTCAAGTAACTGCACGCTTAAAAAAAAGAATGAATAAACATGTACCAAGTAGCTAGCTAGAAGAGTAGAAGATCGAGTAGAGGTAATTAAAACTGACCGAATGGCGATGAGATTGCGGTTGTAGACCATGCTATGGGAGTGGGAATCCTGGTATGCAACGAAGAAGTGAACGATGATGTCAATGAGGAAAGCAAACTGGCCAGCAATGTCGAGGAGGAAGAGGTTGTGTGGCAAGCCGCGAAAGAAGCCAAACTCGAAGGGAGTGAAGAAGGAGGAGTAAACTGCCCATATCAGTATGAATTGCTTCCATACATGGTACAACCTTTTGTGTAGGATACAGAAATTAAAACAGACCCGCGATCAGTGTCGGTTTCAAGCGGACAACACCGGCCACTTCTTTAAGATCTGTGGATACCCTCAAAAACAACATCCTACTATATATGAATTGTCAAAATTAATTGGGTTTGGTTCACTTCTGGATGATCATTGGTACCGTCCAGTTAAGGGGTAAGTTTCATACAACAGCTAACAAGTCTTAAATCAGCAACTTGCCCCTTAGATTAGCAGATGCAGATTAATATGTCTAAAATTTGTAATTTTATATTTGAGCAGTCAAAAATACACATTTCTTTCCCCAGCAATTAAGCAGAAAAATTAAGGTTTTCAGTAATAATACCAGTTATGAGGAGGAATAACAAGTCCATGGCTACAGACTGGTCGAGGCTCATCAAGCCCAGTAGTCCGATTAGTACTAATTATAGACTCGACTCCAGATTCGGACTTGTCATCGATGTTCAGCAACCACTTGAACCAACGATTAGTAGTACTGATCTTCCATGACTGATCAACCTTGTGTTCATCCTCGTGTTCCAGCTCTAACGTCTGATCATCATCATCATCATCCCCTTCATTTCTTCCTTTAATTACACTTGCTCTTGCTCCTGATCTACTTGTCTGCATCTTGATTTGCTAATATATTGAAGTATTAGTAACTAATTACTCCTGATCATCTGATCAACTTCTTTAATTTTCGGCCCATATATAGTTGCGCATTAGAATATCTTGTCTAATCAACCCTTAATCCTGATCAAATTCCTTACTGATTCTTCCATGAATTTTGGCTCACTGGTGTTAATATTATGCAGTATGCATGGATCGATGGCCAAAATTTATTTTTATGTTCTTAGTGCCTGCCGGAATATAAGACATTATTTGGTGGTGAAAGAATAATTCCACTCATGCAAGTCATTTCCGACAGGATAAAAAGAGGAATTGAATTATGGGTACTCTCATTACCCTTGAATTATTGCAAATTTATCTCTCTTTTTTTTCTTTTAAATTGTTAGTGGTGATGAAAAAATTGGGCTTTCGCCGGTTCGTGTAATAAGGGTTGGTTTGATCAATGCTATACATAGGTGTTGGATACTTGGATATCTTGACTATATATATATGTATGCATGTGCTGGATATCTTGACAATATTAACGGATTAACATAAATATCTTCATCTGATAATTGGGTGGGTTATGTTGAGTATGGGTTGAAACGGCTAGTCGAAAATTATTAGGACCTCAAATAACAAACAGGTTGAAATTGGTCATGTAAAAACATGTTGACTCATTTTAACCTGAATTTGCTCTTCATCCATACATTTATAGAGTAAAAACTATTTGACAGAAATGAGTAACGGGTTCGGCCCGCTTCAACCCGACCAGACATATAACCCGTTTCAACAACAACAAAATTAACGGGTTGAGTCAGGTACTTTTCAGGGAAAAATTGCTGACCGGTCCACTTTTTAACGTTTTTAATCACTACAGTACTTTTTTTTTCCAACCGAAAAAAGTCATTTTTGGTGACAAAATGACTACGATACTCTTAATGAACTGTATGCGCGCTATAGATGTCATTATTTTTGCACCGCGTTACAATTAAACTAGGCAATTAAACTATTGAACCACGATGCAAAAATTAATCCAATGAAATTTATGAATCGCAATTCAAAAATATATTAAGTGATGAGGGAAATAAAAAAAAAAAGGTAGGAACTGAATTGGGGTTCACAAACACAATAGAAGAAAGGAGGAAAATTAGGAGCTAAGCTCTACTAATCTCATATCAGGTTATGTTCAATACATCACCCAAAAATCGCTGACAACACCCCGGGCTATTTATAGGCATAGCATTAAAGACTTTAAAATAAACAAAAACATGAACCATAGAAGATTCATTTGAGTCGCTGAACTTGGGCCAATACTAAAATACTGTGAATGTGATTGTTGACTTTTCACTTCCCAACATGCACTGCATCATTCTCGCCGGGTGGGAAAGAACTCGTCCACGAGTTCTCAAGCTCCTCGCCATGAAATTCTGACAAGTCTCGAACATTGAATGTTGGATGAGTATGGACATGTGGTGGCAGCTCAATCTTGTAGGCATTGTCGTTAATCTTCTTGAGGATTCTGCAAGGCCCAATCTTCTTCTCCTTGAGCTTGTTGTAAGACCCAGCAGGAAAACGTTCCTTTTTCAAATAAACCCAAACAAAATCACCTTCCTTGAATATCTTCACGCGGCGATGAGAATTCACAGCATCACTATACTTCTTATTACTTTCTTCAAGCCTCTTCTTCACATCTTCATGAATTTTCGCCAAGGTAGTAGCAAAGTCCGCAGCTTTCTTATTGGATGAGAGGGATCCTAATCCGAGCAAGATCAAGATAATGAGTTGGGGCTTTTCCATGAACGACTTCAAAAGGACTCTTTCTGTTGAACGATGGATCTGTATAATTGTAGGAAAATTCAGCTTGTGCAAGGACCATATCCCATTGTTTGGGTCTCTTTGTCGCCAACACCGTAAGTTTCCCAAGGTTCGATTCACCACTTGGTTTGCCCGTCTGAGGATGATAAGCACTACTAAACCGCAAGTTAGTACCAATCGACTCCATAAGCACCTCCAAAATGGCTAACGAATTTTGTATCTCGTTCGATACGATGGATTTTGGGACACCATGATGCTTAACTACCTCCTCGAAATAAAGATTAGCAACATACGAAGCATCCATAGTCTTCTTGCATGGAATGAAATGAGCCATTTTGGAAAAGCGATCAACAACCACAAAGCAATCATTTCCCTGCGTTCTCGGTAGACCAACCACAAAGTCCATCTTGACATCTTCCCATGGCGCCTTTGGAGTGGGTAACGGCATGTAACTTCCGGTATTTTGAGCTCCACCTTTGCAAGTTTGACATATCCGACACCGTCTCACAAAATGATTTACGTCGATAAATGCTAGGCCAAAAATATTTCTCCTTCACCCATACCGTCTTATCCCGTCCAAAGTGCCCACCTAAACCCCAGTGCAACTCCTTCACAATGTACTCTCTAAGGGAACATTTTGGAATGCATAATCTAGTTCCCTTAAAAAGAAAATCATTACGGAGAAAGAAATCACCATCTTTGTCCAACTTTGCAAGCGTTCCCAAATGTCTCCAAAGTCATCATCACCTTCATATAATTCACGAATATGATCAAACCCTTCAAGCTTCACACTCAAAGAATTGAGAAGGACAACCTCGGCTAAGGGCATCAGCGACTTGATTATTTTTCCCACTTTTGTGCTTCAGCAGAAATGTGTACTCTTGCAAAAAAGCAACCCACTTCGCATGTCTCCGATTTAGGCTTCCTTGGCTATTAATGTACTTGAGAGCTTCATGGTCTGAATTTAGGATGAATTCTCGTTGAATGAGATAGGATCTCCATTGGCGAAGGGCTTGAACAATTGCGTAGAACTCCACATCATAAGTCGAATACCTCTTCCGTGCTTCATTGAGCTTCTCGCTAAAGAACGCAATTGGATGACCGTTTTGACTAAGAACCCCACCAACGCCCACATGGGAAGCATCACAGTCAACCTCAAACATCTTCTCAAAGTTGGGTAAAGCAAGTACCGGTGCACTAGATAACATGTCTTTCACAAGTTGAAAACTCTTCTCAGCTTCCACTGTCCACCTAAAGTCACCTTTCTTCATACAATCTGTCAAGGGCTGAAACAGTGCTGAAGTTCTTGATGAACCGGCGATAAAACGAAGCCAACCCATGAAAACTCCTCACTTCTTGCAAGCTCTTGGGAGTTGGCCACTTTTGGATAGCTTTAACTTTTTCCTCATCCACCTTGATTCCTGTAGAAGTCAGTACAAAGCCTAGAAAAACAAGGCTACTTGTCATGAAAGAACATTTTTTAAGGTTTACATATAGCTTTTCACCTCTCAAAACAGTCAAAACAGACCTTAAATGTTCCATATGTTCGTTTTGATCATGATCAGAAATGAGTATGTCGTCAAAGTACACAACAACAAACTTTCCAATAAAAGGGCGGAGGACTTGATTCATTACCCTCATAAATGTACTTGGAGCATTGGTCAGGCCAAATGGCATGACAAGCCATTCATAGAGCCCTTCCCGCGTTTTGAAAGCAGTCTTCCATTCGTCACCCTGTTTGATCCGGATTTGGTGATAGCCACTCCTAAGATCAATTTTGGAATACACCTTTGCTCCGGCAAGCATGTCGAACATATCATCAATCCTTGGGATGGGGAACCTGTACTTGATGGTGATTTTATTGATAGCGCGACTGTCCACACACATACGCCACGTACCATCCTTTTTTGGAGTTAACAAGGCCGGAACTGCACAAGGGCTCAAGCTTTCTTGAATATGACCTTTCTTTAACAGCCCCATAACCTGCTCCTTCAATTCTTCATGTTCTTTAGGACTCATCCGATAATGAGCTTTGTTAGGGAGACTAGATCCTGGAATTAAATCAACTTGGTGCCGAATATCCCTTAACTGGAAGTCCATCCGGCAATTCTTCTGCATAACATCTTCAAATTCTTTCAAAAGAGGCTCCAATTCACTAGGAACATGAAAGCACTCTCCCAACTGTTTGTTAATCAACATGTATGCAGTACCACTTTCCTTACTTTCTCTCACAAATTTTGCCAAAGTGAGAAGATTGTTGTTTTCCACCCGTGACGGCTTGGGTAATTTTTCCTCCTTACTAGGCAAAAGAACAATTTCATATTTTCCCATTTTAAAAGTGTAAGTATTTTCACGACCATTATGAATGACACACCTATCATACTGCCATGGCCTCCCTAGGAGTATGTGACAAACATCCATAGGAACAACATCGCACCACACTTTATCATGGTAATTCTTCCCCATAGAAAATGAAACGAGACAAATGCGTTTTGTAACTTTTACCTCATTACCTTTCTTGAACCACGCGATTCGGTAAGGTTTTGGGTGTGACTCGGTTGGAAGCTTAAGCTTGTCCACCATCTCTAGGGACACAATGTTCTCGCAACTCCCGCCATCGATGACTATGGTACACACCTTTCCCTCAGATCTGCACCGAGTTTTAAAGATGTTGGAGCGAAGCCAATCATCATCAGACTCAACCTTAGGAGTGGTAAGAGCCCTTTGAATCATTAAACTTTCTCCTTCTTCAGGCTCAACCTCTTCTCGCTGGAAGTCATCTTCTTCATCATATATTGGCTGCCCATCATCCTCCACATTGTCCTCTTCGCCAAAAGCTACAACATGCCGCTTTGGGCACTCCCTCATGCGATGACCAACTTGACCACATTTGAAGCATCCGCTTGAACCGTTAGAGCGATTATATTGTCCCCCAAACCTGTCTCGGAGGGGTTGGATTTTCAGCGCCACCGGTTTGATTTCCATCCTTAACAGCGGTATTTTTCCCACGCGAACTTTCTCCCTTAGAAGGGTAGAGGCTACGAACATCTACGTACCTTTTTGCCCCGTGTCGAGCAAGCTTAGCCTCGACCTTCAAGGCTAGTTGATATGCATCGTTCACCTTCCATAATCGATGCATTTCAACCTCATCACGAACCTGGAATTTCAAACCACCAACATACCTTGCCACCAACCGATCTTCATTTTCTTGTACGTCATTACGGGCCATGAGTTTGTAGAACTCCTCCGTAGTCGAGCACACTCTTGGATTCTTGGCGAAGGTTGTTGAATTGTGAAAATGTAACCCGGGCGAAATCCAAAGGTAAGAATTTCTCCTTAAGCCTTGATTTCATTTTCTCCCACGAAGAAATCTTAGGCTTTCCTTTGCGAAGTCTCATCTCTTGAGCTTTATCCCACCAAGTCAAGCATACCCACGCAGCCTTGTTGCTACTAGCTTCACCCGTTGGTGCTCGGGTGTATCCTTGTAATCAAAGAATTTCTCAATGGCACTAAGCCACTCCAAACATTCTTCGGGTTGTAGACAACCATGGAACTCCGGCAAGTCGATCTTGACGTTATCATAGTCACGACCAAACCTCCTTAGCCAAGGTTCATTACGACGATTGGCAAAAGGGTTCACATCGGAATCGTCACTAGAAGACGCACCATGGCTTGACCCACCTCGCTCACTCCGAGCCCGTTGGCGGTCAAGTCGAATGGTAAGTTCCTCAACTTGTCTTCGAAGTGCTTGAACCTCTTCATCTCGTTCATCTCTCATATCTCCCATCGCATTACCACGTTCTTCCCTCGCCTCGCGTCGAGCCGCCATAGAGGAGTTAAAGAAGCTGCCCGAGAGCGTAGCGCAAAGCTCTGATACCAAATGATGAGGGAAATAAAAAAAAAGGTAGGAACTGAATTGGGGTTCACAAACACAATAGAAGAAAGGAGGAAAATTAGGAGCTAAGCTCTACTAATCTCATATCAGGTTATTTTCAATACATCACCCAAAAATCTGCTGGACAACACCCAGAGCTGGGCTATTTATAGGCATAGCATTAAAGACTTTAAAATAAACAAAAACATGAACCATAGAAGATTCATTTGAGTCGCTGAACTTGGGCCAATACTAAAATACTGTGAATGTGATTGTTGACTTTTCACTTCCCAACATGCACTGCATCATTAAGAAATTAAACTTTGAATCGCGATACAAATATTAATACAATGAAATTTATGAACTGCGGTGCAAAAATAGAATATGAAATTAAACTTTGAATCGCAGTGTAAAATTAATGTAATGAAATTTACGAATCGTGGTGCAAAAATAGATTATGAAATTAAATTTTGAACAGCGGTGTAAAAATAATACAATGAAATTTATGAATCGCAGTGTAAAAATAGACTAGGAAATTAAACTTAAAATAATGCAATGAAATTTATGAATCGCGGTGCAAAAATATATTAGAAAATTAAAATTCTATCTGCGGTGCACAATAATTATCTAATTCATTTTTGCATCGCGATACAATAGCATAAAAAACCGGTTTACGTTCTCCACGTTTTCGATCTCCTCTTTCGTAAGCCCTCTTCTTCCTCATCCTTCTCTGCCTTCGCCTAAATTGGAAAAAAATCATTTAACCCATCACAGATCCATTATACTTTTGTATTTCAGGAATCAAAAAACTCGTTTACTTTTCGGGGGCACTGCCCCCTCGATCTGACCGGGCAGGTCGATCCCCGCTTCGTTGCGCATAATCATGATTTTTGAATCCAAAGTGTGTTGTCGGAGTTGTTGAAGAAGACGATGACATTTTTGGAACAATATTTCGAAAAATGGTCTTTTGTGTTTGTAAAAAAGAACGGTGAACTTTTGGGTTTAAAAAATGGACCAACTAGAATTTTCCCAACTTTTAGACCTGATTAGATGTATTAACAGGTTTTTATTGTAATTGTCTGTAAATATCAAACTACTTCATCAATCTCGACCATTTATTTCTAATCCAACCGTCAATATAGGAGTAATTAATAATGGCTAATGAGAGATGAGAAAACTCTTCCATATATATATATATATATATATATAAGTAGGTCTCTTATAAGATCGTATTATAGATCTTAATTTGTAATACAGAGCTTCACTCTCCCACGTCTCAATCCATCAACACACGATAAATCAAGTAAAGATGATACATCTAACAAAAAATACTCGTAAAATCGTCCTACCCAAATATGAGTAATGCTAGAGTTACTCTTATTTTGTACTAAAATATGGATACTTTATGACATGACACATTCTCATTGATTGGACATTTTGTGGGTCCCATCACTCCAACCAATGAGAGTATGACACATCATAAAATATCCATATTTTAATACAAAATAAGAGTGGCCTAAATATTACCGCAAATATTTACTACTTGTATATGCACAACAACGTAAGGAGGACAATGGCCGAACCCCACCTGCGATAATCCTGGGATGCTTAAGTTATTCTTGTAAAAGCAATTATCGAGATTCTAAAGGTTTTATATTCCTTGAAAAAGTAGAAACATAGGGAATGTAAGTACTATATTATATTCGTTTCGTTTTGGGTAAAAATTCTCTTTTTGAAAATCAAATTTTTTTAAAAAAAAATCATATTTTTGATAGTTTATCAGTAATAAAATGACATTTATATACTTTAGTTTTTTAAAAATAAACTCTTTAAGTGAAACATCGATCTCAAAATTGAATACTGAACTTTTTACCCGAAACTGAGGAAGAAGTATTTAGTAAAAATTGCAGGTTAGTTCATGTTTCAAAGTTTTCAACAGCTTTACAATTAAATATTTTTTTTTCGTTATTGAAAAAAGACATTTCATGCATCTTGATGCATCAATTATATATCGCGATGGTTGAAAGTGTCTTATTTTATGCATCGTAATACACGATGTATCTTTTTCCGATTACAAAAAAATATAAGAGCTTAAAGCGATAAAATTGTGACTGCTTGCGGGCTGGGACTAGCTGTACCCCTGCTTTCTCGCTGACCGATCTATGTGTTTTATTTTTCCTTACATATTGTTTCTACTTAATTTTTGTTGATCCTCCATTCTGTTGATATTGCAGATATGAGGCAGCTTAAGGATCACTCTCAATTTTTGCAAGTTGTGAATAGGGGCTCTACGAAGAAAAACACTCAACTGGATGCTCAAGAGCCTACCCCACTTCCCAAACTACTTGTTGCATCTACAGGGCAAGGAACAAGCCAGGTCGGCACCGAGACTAGCAAGGTTGCTCCGCCCCATGCTATCACCGTTCATTCCACTCAAACAAGACTTATGTTTCCAGCCAGACCTGTGACTACCATCGAGCTGCCTACAAGCAAGAGGCCTGCCGTTGACCCTCCGTCTAAAAGGAGGACTAGGTCACAAACATAAAAGGATGAGCATGGGGTAGCGTCTGGTTCCCATGTGCCGTCATGGCACACAGATGATTTTCACATGCCTTAATCTCAAGAGAATTCCCATAAGATGACCACTAAGATAGCCGATGTGCCCGACCTCGAGAAGCTCAACATGTACAAACGTCGAGGTCATCCTGCCATAGGTGGGCTTGGGGTGATGAAAAGGCTTCGTCACGTGGGTCTTCGTAAAAAGTGCAGCGAGCAAGCGAGTGCGGTCCTAGTCAAGGAGATATGGTTGTGCATGGCCAAGGTAATGACTCCCTTTTTTGTTCATAAAATTATGTGAGCCTTGTATGTTTTGTCCTTGACACTTGTATTTTCCATTCTCTCAAATGGATTGACTTTTTTGGTCATTTGATATGTGTGGGATAGACTTGATTGGCCCTTTTTTTCTTAGCTCTATCAAAGTTCAATTAGGCAGTCATGGCCATTATTGATTTTGTCCATGAATATATTTCATATTTGGTGTCTTTTCGGCGTTCCTCAAGCAATAGTGCTCGACCATGGGACCCAGTTCTCGAAAAAATTCACGAGAGCATGCGAGCAGATGCGGGTGAAGCACTGGCAGTCTTCTCTGTCATACCCTCAAGCAGGTCTTGTGCACTCTCAATAGAAGTTTAAAAGATAAGGCTAGTAAATGGGTAGATGAATTATCAGAAGTATTGTGGGTGGTCAAAACATCAGTCAGAGGGCCTACGGGTGAGACACCTTTTTCCCTCGCATATGGTTCAGAGGCCATGGCGCGCCAGTAGAGATGTACTTACCAAATCACAAAGTATTTCATTACAATACACAAAGCAATAATTCGGTTCGAGCAGCTGATCTAGACCTTCTCGAGGAAAAGCGAGTAGAATACAGAATAAGAATGACAAATTATAAACAACGAGCAAAATCTCACCACGAGAAGTGAGCTCGAGGCCGATCTTTTGCTATAGGCGATTGGGTCCTTCGGAAAATTGAGGCAACGGGTCACTGAGAAGAGTGGGGAAAACCGATGTATCCAATATGTTCAGATACACTGGGCTTAAGATTAAAGATATCTGGGTTTTGTATCTCTTCGACCCAAACCTGCCAATCAAAGTCAAAACACGTGAACTATGCAGGGGCTTACCCTGCAAATACACTCAGGTGTAAGAATAAGTAAAAATCCAATTGAGATACCAATTCAATAGAGTTTAGGCATGTGCATATATCAATGTACCTCTTCCCTTTGTTGGAAGAGTTTATATAGGGCTAGTCTTGAAGGTTGGGACGTGGGTATTGAATGCCCGAGCGAGAAAGGCGTGCACGACCATGGCCACATCCGAAACGTGGGGGTAGATTTTCCGGCATTAACTCCCCCATGTTCTGGACGCCTGATAGATGTGTTGTATACGCATCTTTTGGGTACTTATACAGCTTAGAAATAGAAATTCCACGAGGCTTTTGGCTACTAATATGTGTTTTGGAGCTTAATTGTGAGTTTCAGGGATTTTAGGAGGAATTATGGAATTTACAAGACTTGAAGTGAAGGATTAAAGGAAAGGTGCAAAGTGCTACAAGATAGAAAGAAGATGTACCATAAATCTAAAAGGCTTTGCGGCCGCAAGACACAAGACCCTTGCCCCCACAAGGTCCCAGTATGTGAGCCCAAAGGAAGCAAAGGCCTTGCGGCCGCATTACCCCTGCCCTTTGCCCTCGCAAGCCCTTCCGTTTTGCAAAACCAGGAATTGTACCCTAATTCTATCTCCTACCCTGGACACATTAGTATAAATACAAGCCTAGTAACCCTAGGTTGGAGGACGGAAATAATCTGAATTTAGTGTGTAATTTAGAGTTTTTATTGTTTGTAATCATAGTTTAGAAGATCGTTCATGTATTATTTCATCTCATCGATCTGTTCATTGTCAAGGATGAACTAACCGCTCATATCTAGGAATTGGAGGTAATTTGTATCGAATCTTCAGCTCTGTTATATATTTTTATTTAATCAAATCTTGTTGATCACAATGTTTATCAATCTCTTTGTTATTTGACTTTTTCCTAATGAATGGTATCGTTGGATTTAAAGACCAAGAGGTGCGGATAACTGCACGGCCGTATGCATATGTCGTACACTGGCTAATCATTATGATAAATTAAACCTATCGATGCACAAGAATGATAAGTTAGGGTTATGTTCATATATATGTTTCTGAGTGAAAGACGAAAATTCATATGTTCTTGTTCTTAAGGGTATAGACTCGGATGAATTATTTAGGATGGAGATTGAATTATAATTTGGCGACCTATACCAATCTTTCATGAACGAACCCAAGATTAATTGATTGATACATTAAGCAAAAGAGCATTAGAATAGATACAAATGACCCCTTAAAAAACTCAAAGTCTCGTGTTGACTCCGTTTTATATGCATGTAAACAAAGACATAACCTACTAATATATTGTGTTGTTCCACACTCTAATAACTTAAACTTTTAAATGAGTTGGTTACTTAATATTTAAAGATTTTTTTAAAAAGATGAATACACATTTAAAGATGAAGACTTGAATATATAAATCTATACTATATTATATTAAAGTTGGTGAGGACAAGTCTAATAGTGACACATCACTCAACTTTTGATATTATTGAATCCTTAAGACTCCACATCCTTGACTTGAGAGTTTTCATTTTCTAGATATTAGCTAAAAATAATAATTAATAATAGTTAATATGATATTATGATATTAATCATTTACTATTATTTTCTTCTATTGTTAATTATAGTGGAAATCTTATATAGAAAGACTTTTACGACCAACATCATTTTTTAAGCAATGTGGGATAATATTATTATATAGACAAACTACACAATTGGTTCCTGTACTTTTGAGGTTCTTGGCTATTCATCCCTACACCTTGCAAATGGTCCCTAAACTGAAAACTTTTACACCATTGGTCCTTCCGTCAACTTTTGGTCGTTAAGTACGATCACGTGCCACGTGAGTGTATTTGTGGATGGGAAAAATAGACAATTCGTCTTACAAAAGTACAGGGACACACTGTGAAATATAAATAGAAAGAGTTAGTGTTCATAATACCCGTATTCACATCAGTAGGTGAAAGGAGAAGGGTCATTTGAGCGATTGAAGCAAAATTTTGTTAGGGTTTACCAAGGGTTGGTTTTGATTCAACTAAACTCCTTTTGTAATAGCGTGGATTCAAAGAAAAAAAAAGGAGAAGTGTGGGATGTCGGTGATATTTACAGTAAGTATTTCTCTGTTTCTTCTTCATCATTTAAAGGGTTCTTAGCTTTGTGTGTGTGTATATATATATATATATATATATAGTCAAAATAAAATTCTCACTCTGCATTAGTGAGTAGAAAAAGATAGGACATGTGGTCCCTTGTGTATTCATTTATATCTTATCTAGGTTGTGTTGTTGCCTTTACCACAGATCATGATTCTGATTGGTTCAGCATTAAGTTATACCATGGTGGAGAGTTTGACTACACTCCACAAAGGGTTTATAGTGGGGGCTGTCTTGATCATTTTGACTTTTGTCATCCTGATGAAATGTCTATTTAAGAATTAACCAGATTATTAAGGGGCTTGGTTATGGTGGGATTATGTTTTACCATTATAAGGTCCCAACATTGGACCTTCAATATGGGTTGAAAGCTTTAGGGACAGATGATGACAAGATGATTGTTACCCATATAGGAAAGAAATATAAATTACTTGAGGTGTATTTGGAACATGGTGCCACTTCTTGTGATGACTTATTTGTGGAACCAACACTTAGAAGCTCTGTAGTTATTGAAGAGTTGGATATATTAGATGAAAATAGAGAAACACTTAATCAATGGTTACTAACTTATAATGTGGATGGACTTGCTAATGTTGTGGCTAAATTTGAATATGACTATCGAGCTGAAATCAGATAAAAAGAACATAACCAATCTGGTATAGAGTTGCATGAGATTTTGATTGATAATGCAGAACATGTTCAGTTTGATGATGCATGGTTAGAACATCAGGTTGAGGTTGAACCAACTCATGATGTGGAGGTTGAGCATGATGATAATGTAGATTTTGAACATGGACATTCTGAGGTTGAGGTTGAACATGAAGATGATGAGGATTATAATCAATTTATTGACCCTGAGTATAACTGGTCTGGTAATGATATTGATCACGCAGAGTTTGAAAAAAAATTGACAGGTCAGTTGAGTGGGCTGGTGTGAAAGCTAAGAAGTGTAATAAGGGAAAGGGGAAGTCAAATATTTTAATCGGTGAAGAAATAGATGTGGAGTTTGATTATGCAAGCTCTGATGACTTATGGAGCATTGGAAGCTCTGATGATGAAGAGGACAGACAAAGGAAAAAAGGATTAGACTTTTAGCCTGAAAAATAAATGAGAAATCCAGTATACAAGGTGGCAATGAGGTTTTCAAATGCCGAGGAGGTGAAACAAGCATTAAAATAATACTTAATAAAAAATAGGAAAGATATTCATTTAGTTCAAAATGACACAAAAGGGATTCGGGCCAAGTGTAGGGGTACCAAGTCATGTCTTTGGGTTATACTTATTTCCCCTAGGCAGTTTGAGAGTACTTGGGAAGTAAAGATATTTGTGAATGTGCATACATGTAGCCCCACCTATACAAATAGGCATCTGACATCTGAGTGGGTTGCAAGGAGATTTATTGAGAGGTTTAGGTCTACGCCTAACTGGACCTTGGAGGGTATAATGGTAACAGTTATAGAAGAAACACATCTAGAAATTTCCTTGAGTCAAGCATACAGAGCCAAAAGGATTGCAGATTAGTTAAACCATGGAAATCATTCAGAGCAGTTTGGTTTACTATGGGATTATTGTGCAGAGATTAAGAGAACAAATATCAACTCAACCATGAAAAGTGAGCTGAGATCTGAGGAGGGTGTTAATGGAAATAAAAGAAAATTCAGACGGATCTACTGTTGTTTGGGGCCATTGAAAGCAGGATTTGCAGCTGGATGCAGGAAGGTGATAGGGCTAGATGGATGCTTTCTAAAGGGACCTCATTCAGGTCAGATACTTACTGGAATTGGTATAGATGCTAATAATGGCATGTATCCCATTGCATATGTTATCGTGGAGAGTGAAAACAAAGAAACCAGGCAGTGGTTCCTGGAACTTTTGATAGCTGACCTGGGGATTCAAAGTAATGAGGAGTGGGTCTTCATAACTGACCAATAGAAGGTATTTTCTTAATTGATCTCTTTTTTTGTATACTATTTTTTTCCAATTTTTCCACTTATTCCACAACTTATTTCTTCTCTGTTTTTGTAATATAGGGATTGGACTTTCCATTGAGGGATTTATTGCCTGATGTGGAGCACATATTCTTCTTGTTACATATGTACAACAATTTCAAAAAGTTGTTTAAAGGTAAAGAGATGAAGGATAAACATTACAAAGCTGCTTTTTCAACAAATATTCCTGCATATGAGGCTGCAATGGAGGCTTTTAAATCATTTTCACCAGAAGCATTTGAGTGGGCATGTCGTACAAGTCCTAAGCACTGGTCTAGATCCTATTTCACTGATGCAGTCAAATGTGATGTCTTGATGAATAACATCTCTGAGAGCTTCAATGGGCATATTGTCTCCACTAGAGACAAGCCTATTATCACAATGTTAGAGATGATAAGGAATTATTTGATGATTGGAATTAGAAAGAAAAGAGAAGAGGTTCAGAAATGTGATAATTATTTGTTGCCAAGGATACAAAAGAATATCAACCAGACAAAGGAGGAGGCAATAGATTTTATTTGTGTTTGGAATAGAGGAACTCAATACCAAGTTAGAAGACCATGGGGTGAAGAATGTGTAGTTGATTTGAGTCATAGAACTTGCACTTGTAGGAAATGGTAATTGAGTGGGGTTCCCTGTAAGCATGGTGTTTCTGCCATATGGTATGATGGTAAGAATGAGGGAAATGGGGTCCCTGAGTTGTGGGTTGATGAGTGCTATAAGATAGAATGTCAAAGAAAGATATATGACCACACAATCAAACCTATAAATGGACCTGAAATATGGCCTCGTATAGGAAATTTATTCAAGATAGTTGCTCCATTGTCTGCTCAACCTGGGAGACCCAAGAAGGCAAGAAAAAAGGATGCAGATGAACAAAAGAAAACTGGAGCTGATAAGGTGATCCCCACAAAGGTAGGGAGACATGGAAAAGCAATGACTTGTAGTAGATGTGGTGGCATTGGCCATAACTCAAGGGTTTGTAAGGGTCATGGTTATGAAGCAATGAAGAGAAGGAAGACAAATAGAGACCAACCTGTGAGCAATTCTGTTCAAGTCCTGATTCCTTATCTTTTTTTTTTCCTTTTTTTTTGTTCAAGTCCACTCAGTTTCTTCTGTTTTCTTTGTAGGGACCAACAAAAGTAAATGGCTCTAAAGGCAAGGGTGCAACAACATCAGACAGGGGTCAAAGGACTCCTAGTAGTTCTTCCCAAGTTGTGGCATTTCTTGTATACTCTGATTCTTGCCTATGTATTTTTTATTGTAATTGAAGTTGATGATTTCTTATTCTTGATACTATATTTGTTTGTTTTTTTTTTGTAGGGACCAAGTAATATCAATACAGCAAAAAGACCATTAAGTGCTTCCCAACCAGTTTCAAACAAGGGTCAAAGGACTCCTAGCAGTTCTTCCCAAGTTGTGGCATTTCTTGCATAATCTAATTCTTGTTTATGTATTTTTTATTGTAATTGAAGTTGATGATTTCTTATTCTTATACTATATCTGTTTTTTTTTTTTGTAGGGACCAAGTAATATCAATGCAGCAAAAAGGTCATTAAGAGCTTCCCAGCCAATTTTAAACAGAGGTCAAAGGACTCTAACAGTTCTTCCCAAGTTGTGAGCATTTCTTGCATACTCTAATTGTTGCTTATGTATTTTTTTTTGTAATTGAAGTTGATGATTTCTTATTCTTAATATTATATCTATTTGTTTTTTTGTAGGGACCAAGTAATATCAATGCAGCAAAAAAGCCATTAAGTGCTCATGTTGCTACAAAGATGAGGAAGCTGCCTAGTAACAAAAGCAAGAATGTGGATTGAATTGTCCTAGTTGGTTTACTATGAATCATTAATGTTAGCAATTACACTTCTTTTTGGGGATAAATTGTGAAGTCTTACTTTTGTAAATGTAATTGCCTTAACATTGAATTCTTATCTTAGTTCATGTAATAGCCTAGAAATGAATATTTATGTCCTACTTTTGGTGAATGTGAAAAGGATGTTTCAAGACATATTTTTCTTCACAATAAAGTAAAGCAGGTTTTTTACATTGGAAATAATTACAACATCAGTTGACAACCTATTTGATAATTGAAAATTGGAAATTGATCAGGTTTCAAATTACTACAAACTAGGATTAAGCTTACATGGACCAAAAACTAGAAATTGAGGTTTGGAACCAAACACCAACAATGCCTGAATTTTTTTTCATATCATACAACAACTTCTTCTTCTTTGATTTTTTTTTTTACAACCTATTTCACAACTGGAAATTGGAAATTGATCAGGTTTCAAACTACTACAAACTAGGATTAAGCTTACAGAACCAGCGGAAATTAAGGGTTGGAACAAACACCAACAATGCTGAATTTTTTTTTTCATATCATACAACAAAAGAAACTTCTTCTTTCTCGATTTTTTTTTTACAACCTATTTCACAACTGTAAATTGGAAATTGATCAGGTTTCAAACTACTACAAACTAGGATTAAGCTTACAAGAACCAAAAACTGCAAATTGAGGGTTGGAACCAAACACCAACAACGCCTGATTTTTTTTCTCATATCATACAACAACTTCGTCTTCTCTGATTTTTTTTTTTACAACCTATTTCACAACTGGAAATTGGAAATTGATCAGGTTTCAAACTATTACAAACTAGGATTAAGCTTATTGGAACCAAAAATTGGATATTGAGGTTTGGAACCAAACACCAACAATGCCTGATTTATTTTTCATACCATACAACTTCTTTCTTCTCTGATATTTTTTTGTCAAGGTACAACACTATTGACCACTAATGGCTGAAAATTTTCTTGACTCATCATTGCTGCTTCCTTCCACAAATATTTCCAAGAACTCCCCTGCCTTCTTTGGTTGCCTTCAATTACAGCTTTATTCTCCCTAATCCTTCATAGCAGCCCTGGTATAATCTCCATAGACCTATGGCACATTGGCGGATCGAACCAAAGGAAAAACCTACATGGATGCTGGTAGTTGAAAACGAATATGAAAAAAGATTCAACATTGAGATTTTACAATCAATTTAATTGAAAAAATGAGGAAAGACTTACCACAAAATTACCACAAGTCCAAAACCTTCTGCCTGGGTTGGAATCAGTCCAAGAAGTTAACAATCGTGTCTTCATTCCACATGGACAATAAACCTCCATTTTGATTTCTTCAAATTTCAGCCACTGGTCATCAATGGAGGTTTTTTCCTATTTATTGCACTAACATTGACATCCTCCTATATATGGCTCCAACTCTTCCCACCTTTCACATTTGGTCCCTAAACTATTAATTATAAAATGACTATATTACCCTTCCCAAAATACATGTGAGACCCACGTGTATTGACTTAACGGTTCCAAAATAACGGAACTAGACGGAATGACCAACTTCGTTGAAATTGATTGGTACGAGGACTTCTGGTAAACAAATTTTTGTACAGGGACGAAAACCAAAAAAACTCAAAAGTACATGGACCAATTGTGTAGTTTGTCCTTATTATATTGGCATTGGATGAGTACTTTACTCTAATGGCCTACTTCTAATATCATACTTTAAGCCTTGATATCTTATTCATCCAAAACTCGATTTAGAAAATAAATATACAATTTTAATGCTCTCACCGAGTAGAACACATTTGCATAATTACATTTGCTAACTAACAAATGACACGTAAAAAAATTTGTGCCTCAAGTTGCACAATTTCCTTCACTAAAAACATGAATTTTTCATCAAGTATTAGGTGAATACTTTAATGATTTCTAAAATCAATATTAATTTATAACCAATGTAAGATGCATCTCTATTATAATTACCAATAAAGTGATGTAACAAACATTGATTGAAGATTGATGTTAGTTTTAAAAGTATTTAGATAAATGACTTTTACTAAATTAAAAAAAGAAGATATATGTTCACAATTGTTAGAAGTTGATGTTATCTTTAAAAGTTC
Source organism: Codonopsis lanceolata (assembly GCA_013146195.2). NCBI lineage: Eukaryota > Viridiplantae > Streptophyta > Magnoliopsida > Asterales > Campanulaceae > Codonopsis > Codonopsis lanceolata. The sequence goes on from CM028377.1 coordinate 73,193,888, forward strand.
TTAAGCAAAATCTTACCAATAAAAATGATTTATTCCTCATTGGTTACAAAGAATTATTTTAGTTTATAAGTTTTTAGATAAATTTCTTTTATTAACTATAGAAAAGATGCATCCCACATTAGATAGAAAATAATTTTGGTTTCAAAAGTTTTAAGATAAAAAAACTTCTATTATTATTATTAATAGAATGGATGTATCTCACATTCGTTAGAAAATGTCAAAATGATGTTGGTTTCAAAAGTATTAAGAAAAAAGATTTCTACTATTATTATTAATATAATAGATGTATCTTTTCAAAAGTTTTAAAATAAAAGACTTTTACTATTATTAGTAATAAAATAGTTGTATCATACATTGGTTAGAAGACTTCCATTATTATTACTAATATATATATTCCACATTGGTTAGAAAATTATGTTTTTTGATATTCCAACATTGTAATCATAATGTCTAAAATTTTAAAAATTATATTATTACTATTATTAAAAGAAGAAATACATATTATATTTAAAAATTATAATAATATTATTACAAATAAAAATACGATGCGAAGCACGAACTCTATACATACTCTATACTCTATACTAGTATAAGGAAAGATGAAGGTTTACATGAGTGAGGCAAAACAATATAAATATCATAATACCTAAACGTAATACCAAAATCCCTAAACGCAACACCATTTAATATGTTAAATTACTCTATTACCCTACATCTCATTTAAACCAATTTTCTCCTACAACATTAATTTTCTAATAACTAACCCCATTAAATGTCATAACCCTAAATTACTCCTCAACCAACCCCATTACTCCCAACCCCTCTAATCCCTCCCAAACCGAGTCCTCTTCCCGGTAATCTCCTCATCTCAATTACTCTCAGTCCCTCTAACTCCCTCCCAAAACCGAGATATCTTCCCAGTAATCTCCTCATCTCTCTCAATTACTCTCAACCCATTACCCCCAAATTAAACCCGGTGAGAAAACAGGAAATTAATCCCTCTTCCCACCGGTATCTCCTCTCTCTCTCAATTACTCCTCAATCCCCATTATCCCCAAACGAGAGAAAAAAGATGATAATGAAGATGAATTTCTCAAATTCATGGAGAAGCCCGCCTTGTTTTACGGTAAAACAACCTTAGATAGTAGCGGACCTTCTTCTAAACTGCCGCTAGAGCAAGCGACACTAAATACACTACCGCTAGAAGGATGTCGAGCAAAAGTTGGGTAGTGGCGGATGTTTGACCAAACATCCGCTATATTCAAGGATGTTTGGCCAAACATTCGTTTCCTATTCGCGGATGTTTTCTTTTTGGTTCAAATATGAGGATTGGTGTTTAAAAATATTTTTTTGTTGAAGATTTGGGCCATCGTATTTGTTTTTAAATTTTTCGATGAAGGCCATAAAAATGGGCCATGAAATGATGATCCGGTCTTACGTGATCTTTGCCAAGGTCATTTTGACCTGATCGGGTTTTGATGAGGATAGAGAAGATAAATAAAATGGGAAGATGATGAATAGTAGAGGTGGAAGGATGGTGAAATGAATTGGGGAGGGTATGTTGTGATTGAAGTTAGGGTTTTTTTTTTGTTTAAATTAGAGTGGGTATTGTCTTTTATTAAATGGTGTTGCGTTTAGTATTTTAGGTGTTGCATTTAGACTCTATAAATATTGACGTTGGCATGCAATCACTTATATTGACGTTATTGCACATGCAATCACTTCACTGTTCTTCTATTCTAAAAGCTGTCTTAAGTTAAAAGTAAGCTATCTCATAATAGACATGTTTGATTTAAAGTATTGACAATTTTAAAATCCAAAATCAAAATTAAACATTAAATCAACCCATAACCTTAA